>VBSM01003148.1:906818-930938 GCA_008086735.1 Cheirogaleus medius | reverse complement strand
TGCACACACTTTGAAAGTCAGATAGCTGAGTGTCCTCAGGAATCGAGCACACTCATGAGAATCGCTAAAGTAAGAAATACTGAAAATTAAAAGCAAATTACTTTACGTTTAGAATAAACACATCTTAAGCTGATTGTCCCAGAGCATGTGAAATGAGGGCGTCTACCTGATCGTGTGGGGGTGCGGTTAGTTATTCAGAGCATTTTAAGATTTACGGAATAGTTTTTCAGTCAAGTAACTTAATCACTCTCTTCTCAGTGTGTGTTTGTTAAATAATGAACATAAGTCCAGGGTTACACGTCACAAGGTTCATCCGTGTTCCTGCAAAAGACAGGATGTCATTGTTTTTACAGCTGAAGAGTATCCCATTGTGTATACAGTCGGCTCTCCATGTTTGCAGAATCCATATCTGTATTCAACCAACCACAGATCAAAAATATTCAAGGAAATAAAACGATGGTCATATCTGTACTGAACATGTGCACACTGTTTCCATGACATTGTTCCCTAAATGATACAGTTTCACAACTATTCACACAACAGTTACATTGTATTTGGTGTTATAAGTAATCTGGAAATGATTTAAGGTATACAGGAGAATTTGCAGTGGTTATATGCAAATACTACATTTCATATGAGGGACTCGAGCATCCGTGGGTTTTGGCATCTGTGGGGGTCCTGAAACCAATCCCTCGTGGATACAAAGGAACAACTGTGTACACCACAATTTCTTCATCCATTTGCACCCTGGTGAACACTGAGGCTGGTTCTACATCGTGGCTGCTGTGCATAGCTCTGCAGTAAACACAGGACACTCAGATACAGTATCTCTTCCACATACGGATTTCGTTTCTAGTAGTGGGATTTGGGGATTATATGGTAGTTTTGTTTTTAATTTTCTTAAGAACTCCCATACAAGCTCAGCATAACATGTAAAAAGAAAACCAAAAAAAAAAAAAATTTATGCAGCCTACATTGAATTCTGCAGGGTTAGAATCTGTATTTAGCTGTCTCCTAAGTCTATTATTGGGCTGGGTGACAGTCGATACCCCTTGGTCATGACTGCCACGTTCAGGTGACAATAGACTACTGTCTTGGCAGCCAGTGTGTTAAGCCAAAGCAAACCCACCAACCTCTACATTCTTCAATCCATCTCAACACGTGGAGTAGATGAGGTAGGGAGACCCGGTTGTCGGGTAACCACTAACGGGGAGTTAGCATGCTTTATAATCTTCAGCAGACTTTCCAGTTGAAATAAAACCTTTTTTCTTTTTCTTTTTTTTCTTTCTGCTTTCTGTTTTCTTTGGTCCCAACTCGACGTAGTTCCCTTCCAAATGCTTCACTTACATTCTTACCGACACTTATACATTACAAATGATTGTTTCAATTCAAAAATCGTTGAAGTTAAACAATAATGTTAACATATTGTGCTGTCCGTGCCGGTGATTCTACTTCACAAATCAGTATTTTCTTTCTGCTACATTTACAGGTACACATTTTGTCAAAAAATGCTAATTGGAAATGTCGGGGTTTTTCAATCTAATTAGTGTAGCTGCTTAGACAAGAGGATCGGAAGTATTTATTTTTTAATATAAGTTCGTTTTCATTATTGGCGGAAGGCTGTTGTTGATCACGTTTCCTAGGTTACCGTGAGCCTGGGGCTGTCAGGCCTCTGAGGCTGTCGACATCGCAAGGCATCTGTGTAAACAAAACCCCAAGAAATGTGTCAGGCGCTTGTCAGAGAATTTTTTTTTCTTTTTGGTATCATTTGCTCAAAATTTTTTTTGTAAAACTTGAACTTAAGATTTCTCCCCTCATTATAAATACAGTCATGCTTGAGTCGATTCCTATTTGATTCCTATGTTTTCTGATAAATCTTAAATTTGACCGTCAGATGCACAGAGCTGCCGGCTCACTGGCCTCCGAGGAGCACACAGGGTGGGAGACAGAGAGATGGGCGTCATGCGCTCGGTTCGCTTCGGCGGGGCACGCAGGAAAATCAGGCTGACGGTGTTAAACACAAGCGATCTTTTGAGAACTTCTCTTCAAAGTTGCCCATAATGTAGCAGAATTGCCCTAGGGAATTTTTTCTGCAAACATAACATGTTTCAATGTTCAAAGCTAGAATGGCGTTGGCAGGTGACGATTTGCTCCATCCCCGTGGAGGAGTCCTGCTCCCTCTCACGTCCTGGGGTGTCCCCACGAGGTGGAGCGTGACCCTTCCCCGTGGCCAGGCCTGGGTGTGTGGCCTGTTTTCACTGACGGGATTGAGTCATTTTGACATCTGCTGTCCTGTAGCAGAACAGGAGCTCTAAATATAATCGTTGAGTCTGGCTTGACCTTTTGCCCATGCCCTTTGCCATCAAAATAGCCTGTTCCAGATACAGGCTGCTGCCCCGGGGGCTCTAGGAGGAGAAGGCCCACAGGGCGAGATGGCGACCTTGAGCAGACCTGCAGGACCATCGCCGCGTGCAGCCCACGTGAGACTCAAGTGAGTCAGTCATGCTCGTCATCTGTGATAAGCCGAGGGGGTTGGGGGTGGCTTTTGACCTGGGCAAAGCTGGCTGCTCCTGCCCAAAGCCTCCAGAGCCCCTCCTCCTCTGTGCGGTGGTGCTACCTGCAGGGACGGAGCCCAGGCGCCACCTGCTTTGCAGGGCCTGCGTTCTGACGGCTGCTGAGACCCTCCACTGTGCGTCGCTCCCAAGACCACTCTGGGCTCCAGCCTCCTTCCTCCCAGCATAGCTCCCTGCCCGCCGGCAGGTGGGTGAAGCTTCCAGGGCCTGGGGCAGAGTCTGATTCTCCCTCTGCCTTGAGACCCTTTCACTACATTTATGTCCACGGGGGACAGGTGGAAAGAGCATACTGGAGTGTGGACAAGGGTGGGGGGGGTCATCCAGGGTTTCCGGAAGTGCCTGATAATGAGGATGCCTTGAAATATCACTAATAGCTAAATAACAGTAAATGCACTGGAAAGTGGACAAAAATGATCCCTCTGCCTTGCTGGGGAGGGACACACAGTCTACGTCCCCCAGCGAGGCTGTGGTGGGATCCCTGGGGATCCACACCCAGGTTCGCAGAGAGAGAAGAGATCAGATACAGTTTCAGGGTGAGGAGGATGAAACAGTTTATCTTTCTGGTAAGAGGGAAACCATCAGATAGATGGTTTGTAAATGCAGATGAGAAAATATCGTGATTTCCGCTTCCTGACACCCATGTTACTGAGGTTTAACTCAAATACTTCAATTTCAGAGGCAAAGATTAGAGTTGAAAGATAACTGGAAGAGCCATGATGCACTATTTTTGGTGAGTGGAGGAGATATCGGGAGGCCCCGGTGCTCGGGTTGGTGGGCAGATGGAACGTCTGGTAAAGCCAGGGGCAGCCACCACCGTAAGGGGCTCTAGGCATGGCTTTACCTGCAAGGGGACCACAGGGATCTTCATCTGCAGGTATTCAAGTCACACACTGGCTTAACATTTTGCAGTTTGACCACCAACAATTTTTATAATGCTACTTCGTTGCAGGAAATTGAAATAAAGGGGCATTATACAGGATGGGTGTGTCGATCAGGGTATCCTGACAGCTGAAATGTTTGCACTGTTAGAAAAGGTACTTATGGGACTGAAGCAACCCTTGACTAATTAATATTCACAGGGCCCTTCAGGTGTTTTGGAACCTTCTAGAATAAGGGTTGTAAATAAGTAACGCATTACAAAAGGAGAGATTTGGCAAGAGCGAAAGAGGAAACCGTTACTTTTAGGAAGCAAGTAGAAAGCCTTAAAAGATGATTTTGGTGCGAGAAAGAGCGTGTTTTTGTCTGCCCAGAAATCCACACACAAAACAAATTCCTGATGAAGGAGGAACTCTCCCTGAGGACACGGAGCGAAATGCCAGTTTTATATTAAGTGTCACCGCAAGTCACTCGGGGGTAGGTGGACAATTTTCAAATGTGCTTGAGAGAAAAGATCTTTGATTGAGTGCTGTGTCCTGGTATAGAAATTAGCATTTTATTTTCCTTCTAAAGGAGGGAGGTGTTTTTGACAGGAAAAAGTAATAATAATAATTAGAAGAATGCATTAGAAAGAGGAATGTTCCTCTAACTTTGAAATAAATAAACAATTTTTCTGACTTTTTGAGATAATGCAAACGAATCTGTAAGATATACTCCCACCAACTCCTGTTTTACACTAATTGTATTTGCATTAAAATATTGTTATCTTCAAAAGTAAGGAAAGAAGTCACCCTGGAAGAAATACACGGTCAGTGGTGCTCTGGGCAGAAATCTTGGCACATCCAAGCATGAGAATGCAATCTGTCTCCTTCACTCGCTGCCGAACAGCAGAACGGCCTCTGACAGTGTTAAAAGACCCTTGCTGGAGAACGTTTCCCCACCTTCCTTTTTAAAGAGTGTTTTGGCAGGTTTGAGTTTCTGGCTGAGTGGTTCTGCTACCGAGGTTCCCATTCCGTATTTGTTATCAAGTTCTGCTGCCTCACTCATCAGAACCGGGATATTTTATGAGTCTTGTACTTGTCACTTTACGTTTTAGAAGTTCAGAAATGGTAGCAGGTGAATAAATCTTTTCTAAAACGAAAGGCATATTAGATATATATTTTTTTTTTTGTCTCGTCAAATGATAAGAGAAACCGCTTCCATGCTTTTTTTTTTTTTCTTTTTAAAGAGAGAGGTGAAAATCAATTTCTCATGCCATTACCTGAAATGCCATTCAGGGTTGCATGATAACATGCTGCCTAGTAAAATGTAGTGCATGTGTACATAATGGGAGGAAATCTGGGTTTTTGTACTATCGCCTTTGAATTTCCTTGAAATTTCTGGCGTTGTGCAGAGCACATAGCTCAAGGCAAACTTCTGTATTTTCATCTGAGCCATGTTCAAAGTCATTGCCTTTCCTAGCTTCTTGCGTTGCTGAAAAATAAAAAGCCTTTGCATGTCCACAGCATCCATCATTCCATCAAGTAAAACAAATACCGTGGCCTTTGTAACGACGCGTAATGCACCGGCATTTATGGTCCTGGGCCACTTCATGCTTCCTTCGAGGTCTGACGAGTGCCCCGGCCTCCGGGAATTAGGCGATAACATGTACCTAGCTCACCCTGGTGCCAGGGCCACAGAGGAGACACGCAGTATTTTAGCTTCTCAAAGAAAAGAATGCAAAAACTAGAACAAGAAGGGATATACAATTTAACTTATTTAGCAAAAAAAGATATTTCGGGACTTCAAATCTCACAGTTCCATAATTATATTTATGGTATGAAGAAGTAATAAGCATTAGAGACTTATTGTGAACTGCAGCGATCAAGACAGCGTGGCACGCACGAGTGAAACCACAAATAGATCGAGGGAACAGAATAGAAAGCCCAGAAATAAACCCACCCAGGTGTAGTCAACTGGGCCTTGACCAAAGAGCAAAGGCCGCCCCGTGGGGATAGGAGAGTCTCTTTGACAAATGGCGGTGGGAAACTGGACATCCACATGTAAAAAAAAAAAAATGAATCCAGATGCAGACCTTACGTTTGTGGCAAAAACTAACTCAAAATGGATCATCGACCTAAGGAAAAAATACAACCTATCCATTCCTTGAGGATTACCTAGAAGAGCATGTAGGTGGTTTTGGATGTGATGATGACATTTTAGATACGAAACCAATGGCACGATCCACAAACATATTGATTAGCTGGACTTCAAGAGAATCTCTGTGAAAGACGCCGTGGAGAGAACAGGAAGAGAAGCCCCAGGCTGGAGACACGCTTGCAAATGACACATCTGATGAAAGACTGGTCTCCAAAGTGTACGTGGAGAACTCCTCAAACTCAACAATAAGAAAGCAAACAACTTGGCCAAAAGTGGGCCAAAGACCTGAAAAACAATCAAGACATTCTCTAGCAGATGAATAGATAAGTAAAGGGTGGCACTTTCAGGCAATGAAATGTTACTCAATGCTAAAGAAAGTAATGAGTTATCAAGCCACCAAATGACGTGGAATGACCTTAAATGCATATTGCTAAGAGAAAGAAGCCAGGCTGGAAAGGCTACATACTGTTTTATTTCACTATATGACATTCTGGAAATGACAAAACTATGGAGACAGTAAAACCATTGGTGATTGTAGGGTTGGGGGAGGGCGGGATGGATGGGTGGAGCAGAGCGGGTCTTGAAGGAGGAGAAACCGCTGTGTACAATTCCATCATGGGGGGTCCATGTCACTACAAGCTTCTCCAAATCTACAGAATGTGTAATGCCAGGAGTGAGCCTTCGTGTAACCACGGACTTTGAGTGAAAGTGCTGTGAGGATGTTGGTCATGGATGGTAACAGACGTACCACCTGGTGGGTTTGATGGTGCGGGTTGTGCTTCTGCTGGGGGCAAAGGGGCATGGGAACTCTCTGAACCTTTTTCTCAACTTTGCTGTGAATCTGAAACGGCTCTAAAATTAAAGTATTTTTTTTTTAACCGTGATAAACTTCGAGTTTATTTGTTCTGGCTTCCTAGCACTTGGTCTTTGACTGGACATTGTATCTCTAGGCAGCCTGGGCAGGAGTTTCTCCCAAACGGGTGTCAGCAAAACTCCCCTGGAGACCACGGTCTCACCTGCCTGTGAGGTTGCTGATGGGATCATTCAGATTTTACAACTGCATGGCTCACTGTGGAACAAAAACTGGAGAAACACCTTGAGCTTCCGGAATGTACCTTAAAAAGTTGTGACTTGCAGGTTCTGACACTGGCCAAAGTGCTTTAGGTGTCTCTTGGGGAAAAAATGTGTCAAAAACCCTTTTATTTCCTCAATTTCTCCAACGTATTTTTACTTGAGGTGAGACACAGACAGATGAACATGTGTGGGTGTAGTTGGTTGGGAGTTGAATTCATAAATCTTATTTCAAAAAGATGTAAGTATTATCATCTAGGAGATACAGATGTTGGCATATTACCAATAGCAGGAGGATGTATCTTCCTAACTTCGTAACTGTTTCTAGCAGTGACTTTGAAAAGAGAGTGGTGGGTGCAGACACCTCACAATTGAGAATAAAAACAACATTTTATCTGAGAAATAATGACTATCACGAAAGGCAGAGAGTGTAAATTTACTCGACAAGAAAAATAAAGAATTAAAGCACAGACATACAGAGATTTTACTTGATATTAGTATTGACTATTATACTTTTACATTTAATATTTTTATATGTTAGGTATTTTCCACAATAGCTATGCATTTTTATATTCAGGGAAAATAATAATTTTTACATATATATTTTCTTTATATATAAGATGTTATATAATGTTCTTTATATAGAATTTTTAAATATAAAATGCTCTTTTATCTCAGTAAAATGTGCATGTACACTCACGTTATAAACAACACATAGTTATAAACATGTAGGAACAAGAGCAATTATACTGATAGAAAAACATTTATATATAAATATAGCAATTCTTGATGTAAGATGAACATCAAATGTTACTAGTGCACATCATCTCTATGAATAAAATCTTCCTAAAATGTGCACAATTCCAAGATAACTTAGATTATTTGAATTTTAAAGTTATATTAATAAACTTTCAAGATATTCTTTTATTAAGGATGGTTTCCTATACCTAAGTTTCATTTAGTGTTTGTACTAAGTTTTGTTGCTGGGAATACTTTTTAATGCATTTCTCACATCAGACTTGTTTTATAATTTTGGGACTCTGGGTATAAAACGGTAAATTGGGATTACAAGCTTAGGTATACTTAATTACATGCCTGCATTTATTATTGGAATCTGACTTCTATATTACTACAAGCTGAACCTCTACAACTTAGAGATACTTATTGGAAATGTCATAATTGGATAAAATCAAAATGACTTTACCTCCAATACTCAGTAAAAAAAAAAAAGGAGATCTTAGTCTAAACTTATGATTTACAAAAAATAATGGACAAAAAGTTAGAGCTCAAGGCAGGAAAAACCTGGAAGAGGTGTGCTTTGTGAGTGAAGCTTGCAACCCCATATACAGCTTGTGCAGTTCTGGAAGACTCTCACAGGAAACCTCGTAAAAATCACAATTCACACAGTGACTACCCCATCAATGGAATTCCGTGAGCTTGAAACTACTTTGGTTGTGTCAAACAATTTCTCAACTGAACACTAACATGGTTAGTACAGAAATTCGTTAAGAGACTGTTTAATGACATGGATTGCTTTATAAATATTTTAAATTACCAAAATGAGTTATAACACACAGCATCTAGTTAATCCATATGTTGTTTAAAGACACACATGGCCAGACGACTGCTGAGGTCTGTGTCTAGCCTGGCAGACAACACAGCTTATTCGTAATTATTGGGATCGATGATTTTCCTTTTCTTCTTTGTGTTCTTCTATATTTTCTAAATTGGCATTAATAAAGGCCAGTTTCGGAATAATTTCCACAATCGTAGTTTATATTCAGTAAAGAAAAGCTAAAATAAAAATAAATGATCTTCCTGGAAAAAAACAAAACCCCATTTATATATATATTACTTCCTTTTCTCTTCGGACTAAAATATTGCTGCAACAAAAGGTCGGTTTCTGTCGTCAGTCACGAAGGGTCCGGAGCGTGCACACGTACCTGTACACAGGTGCAGAAAGGCTGTTAGCTGAGACCCCTACATGCAAATCCGAGCAAGGCGGTGACTCGCCTCCGACCTAGCTCACTGGGCGTCAGAAGCTGGACAACAGCTGTGCAGAGTGAAGCTTGCGGTGCAGGGAGCCGGGGGCACAAACTGCATCTGGATGAACACTTAGCCCTTTCCAACCAAACGCACTCTTCTTTGCAACCAAGCAATTCTTCAGCGGACTTAAAGTTTGCATAGAAGACGGCGTGAGTTGCAGCTAAAGAACACGACAATTAGTGTGCGGATGTGTTATTGTTACGTTCTTTCTCACCAGCGTCTGCGTCACTCCCAGACACGAGCTCGTGGGTCCGGGGCTGAGAGGTGAAGACGGCTAAGAATTGAACGAGGAGCCATAAACCGGTTATTTGGAGGGATTTGAGAAGCGCGGTGTGTGCCCGGTTGGTGGCATTTCCGGCGACGTGCGAGCAGGCGAGGCTAGAATCTCACGGGACTGCAACGGAGTGAGGACAATCTGCGTTGACCTCAGATCCCAGGTGGAGACAACCGTCTACACCACAATCTGTTTGCCCTTTAGGCATAAGTGGCATCGAGTCCACACAGCTTCCGTGTGTCTGAGGCCCAGCTGGTTACAACGACAGGGGCCGCTGCGTTTCATTCTGGAGGGCGGTGGCATAATCTGGCCTCAAATGTTAAAAGAAGACTAGAATCGGTGGACTTGGTGTCTCTCTGGCCACAGATCAGGCGCTTTGGTCATCTGGGGTGAGGACCCTGCAGACTCAGCTCCACGGGGCATCGTCTGTGAGCTGGGCCTGGTGCTCAGGAGGCCTCTGCGGTCTGAGCCGAGTCCCTCTGCCTCGCCGAGAGCACCAGGGCTTCCATCGTCATCCTGCCCGACTGCCACATTGCAACGCGGTCCACCGCCTTTCCCGGCCCAGGTGGTGTCGAACCATTGCAATGCTCTCTGCTGCTTGTTCGAGCAAGGCAGATGCACAGCTGCAGAAGCAGGAGCCTGCAGGTGGAAAACAGCAGTCACAGAAACGACCTCCTGGAGCGGGATCCGCACTCGGTCACCGTGGGGACGAGGGCAGGGCAGGGCCGGGGCAGCTGGACTTGCAGGTGCAGGTGTGGCCATGTGGGCGACCTGCACACGATTCCTGGTTCCGTGTTCCCCTGTGCACTGCGTGTAGAAATGCCCGTTTGCTCATAGTCCGTACGGCCCTGCGTGGAAAGTTGCCTCTCGGTTGGTAAATACGCATTCCCTCCTCACCGCTCCCCCGGGTCTGCTGCTTTTATCTGGCTGCGCCAGCCGTGCCACCATGCTTTCCACGCTTCGGTCCAGACAAGAATCCTAGCTATTTTCGTTTGTTCCCAGGTGCAAACCCCAAAGAGCAGCACGTATAGCGACATCGACTTTGAGAGAGATGAACTCCACCGCTCACACCTGGGGCAGGTCCAGGCTGCCATCGTCCCCACCTGGAATATGGCGAAACCCCTGACTGTGGCACCACCGCCCCAGGTCTCTGCTCCGGGGCAGCATCTGGAGAGGCCGTTAGGGGTCACGCTTCTCCTCCCGACTCCCGGTGGCTTCACAGAATAAAATAAACTTTCTCCATGAGCATCTACGTGGCCCAGATGATGTGGCCACTCCCTCTTCTTCACGTTCTTGCTGCCATTCCTCCCTCACTCCTTTGCTCTATCCCAACACTGGCCTCATTTCCTGGCCTTGATTGATCTGCCTTAGGGACTATCGCTAATGCTTTTGCTACTGGTTTTAATACCCTTCTTTCGGATGTCCCCATTCTTTGCTCCCACATTTTTCAGGGCTGTGCTTAATGCCCCATGCAGAGGAGGATGCCCAACATTTAAATACGGTGATGAAAGCTCCACCCTGCCTTCCCAGGTGGCGGAGACTTCTCTTATCTCCGGGATAGCCTGGATCACGTCCCTGGCGTAGTACCTGTGTGCTCACACGCTAGTCTGTTTGTTGATTGCCCATCCATCCTCAGCTAAAATACGATTGCTATGGGAGATGACAGATTTCCATTCTTTTCTTTTTTAACTACTATATTCTCAGGACCTAAAACAATGTCTGGAAAAAGGTGTTAACGCTCATTTGTCAAAGAATTATGAAGACATGAATATTAAGAACTTCCAATGATTTAGACAGGGCAGTGAATTTTTTATAAAGTATCAAGTACGTTTAACTGGCCAATAGAATGATAAGTGGCCTTCATGAATGACAATAACAGTTGTAAAATTTATAACGAATCTCTTAAATATGCCTAGTCTTCAAGATGTCTAGGCGGCACACCCCTGCCTCTCAGCATCCTTCAGGGACTCAGATATAATAGTTGGCACCGCTGGTCTCTGCGTGCTTTTCTGATAACTTATATTCTCTTGCCTTTCTACAAGGAATATCAGTGCTCTGTGTGAGGTAATTAAACAGAAGCATATTCATGCCGTAATATAGTGATATTCTGGATGCTATTAAAAAGTGAAGGATAAAACAGCTAACCCACTATCAAAAAGGTCAGTGAAGGCTCATCTTGTACATATGCACCAGAAAAAGAAAATCAACAGAAAAGGTTTGGATGTGCACTTTCCTGATGAAGTTTTAGTGAATGCCACGAGTCACTAAGGCACCAATTCCATCAGAGTGACAAATCCCTGGCTTGAAGTGTTTTGGGTACCTGCTTCTTGAGCATCATAGCAGCCTGTCTCGAGTGTCTCAGAGGAAATGAATGAAAGCAGAAATGAGCATCCCTGAAGAAAGGAGTGATTGGCTTGAGATTGTGTCTCAGCTGGCTCTCGCTGTCATGAGAAGATACCGCAGCCTGGACAGCTTACACCACAGACACTTACTGCTCACAGATCCAAAAGCTGGAAGTTCCGGAACATGGAGCCAGCTGATTGGGTTTCTAGTGGGGGCTCTCAGCCTTCTCACTGTGCCTGGTGTGGCCTGGGTGGAGAAAGAGCACATTGACTAGGATACGATACTAAGTAACTCTTGTGTAATCACATCGAGAGGATACAATGTAACCACCGAGACAGATCTTAATACAAAATATCCACCACACAAAGCACACTTACTATATGTTACTTTTAGAAACTATGTAGACTGTGATTTTGTTTCCAGCACATTAGCAGCAAGATCAAGTGTCAGAGGCAGGAAAATGCTGGATAAGCTGAGGGTCCCAAAACCAGAAGCGTCCAGAGCCCAGGTCTAGAAGCCATGGGAGACCCTCGAAACTCCCATCTACAATCGGGGCATCTCTGACCCAGACGCTCTGGCCCTACTATTTTGGGGTGGGGTAACTGATCTGTGCACTTCCCAACAACACGTCAGAAGCCTGCAAAGCAATAGCGACTTTAGTAAAGAATTCTCCAAGGTGTACTTCTCTGGTTTTCTGTCCATCCGGGGCCCTGGCTCCCAGCTCTGTGTTTGGCAGCATTCAAGACGCTCTTTAACCGGAGACTTGAAGATAATCCTGAGAAGCATTGAAAACAACTGGCCCTAAACGTTGACATAGCATCGGCCTCAGAAGGTGGCCTGGAGGGAGAGCGTCCTAGTCCATTCAGGCTGCTCTGACACCATACAGTGTACACATGTCTGCAGGCGCAGTCTGGGGGCTGGAAGTCTGAGGTCGGGGTGGCAGCCAGGTTGAGTTCCAGTGCAGGCTGCCTTCTCCTTGCGTCCTCACACGGTGCAACGTGGGGGGGTCTCTCTGGGCTCTGCTTCATAAGGGCACTAACCCACTCACGGCCTCCTCTTCTAAAGGTCCCGCTTGCCTCATAACACCATCTTCTCATGAGTTAGGAATTTGCCATATGAACTCCAAGGGGAGCCCACCTTAGACCACCTGCTGATCTGGCCTGTGGGTGCGGACGGGGCCAGAGGCAGAGGTACGTACGAAGTCACCTCGGCTCGAGGACCCTACTCATTACTATGTTCAAACTTACGCTGTATCCTCCATTTCTCTCTGTGCTGGCATTTTCTGTGAAATGCCAGACGATATCCCCCAGGCGTCTGGTTAATTAAGTGATGTCAATGGAAGATAGAAAAATTACTAAGGAAAAAAAAAATATCCTGCAAGAAAAAATGTCAACAGGTTAACTGTGACTATGTTTGATGGAAAGGTTTTCTCTTCTTTCTTAAAAAAAAAAATATTCTGAATTATCCAGATTGCTTTTACTGAACATGCACATATTTATATAGAAAAAAAAACTTATTTTTTTTCTAAAGGACAGTGAATAATCATGCTCTGTTTTGGGGTGGTGCGTATTGTCATAACTGGATACAGATTTTCCTCACTAACCCTCTTTCCTCTGACAGCTACAGAGATATGAGAGAGCAGGAATGTTTGTGCACATTTGAAATTACACATGTAAAATTCATCACGTGTTCACGTCCATCCACCGTCTTGCCCACCAACGCCCCACATAGACGTGTGGGAGTGAATAGATCCCCCCTGTCCAGCATATGTAGTCCAGGGTTTGCCTAAATTGTGGCAATCTGTGAACACATCTCTTCTCTTCTGACTGATTGTAAGTTCCTAGAAGGCAGAGACTCTGATTTAATCTCCCCAGTAGACATCCACAGAACACATCTGTTGAATAAATCATCTCCATAGCCCTCATCTTTTACACTCGGATTCAATTTCCAAGAGCCTGGCAGTTTATTTGTATGATGTGCAATTAAGGGTCCACAGAGGTTATTTATTCATGCAGATGACTTTCTCCATAGCAAAAGGGAACACGTTCTATTCGGGGACTTTGTAGTCACCCAGCAATGACCTGCAGACAACAAATCCTGTCAGATAATTAGAGCATCTGTTGATCTCCTCGTTGCTGTCTGCTGTCTGTCTTATCTCATTAGAGCTGAGATATTCTGGTTCTTGGCATGCAAGTAATTTTCTCGTATTTCCTGGGCATTTTGGGTTTTGTGTCTTGAGGCTTTGGTTCCTTTTTAAATCTTTATTTTAGTAGGTGGTCATGCTATGTAGGTCCAGCACACATGTCCTAGCCACCTTGAGGACGGTGGCCCAGATGTCCACGTCTAGAGCCTTTGCTCGTGACCTGGCCCCCTGCTTCTGCACCACCCAAAGGTGGACCTGTAATCTGGGCAGAATTTGGAGCTGCAGATCAGTTCTGAAACCTGCTGGGTGGTTTCTTGTTGGTCCCACACAGGGACTCTCCAGAGGTAGCTCAGATCTTGCACACCCCTGGAAACCCCTGGAAAGAGTCGTGCTGTCCAGCTCTCACAGCTTGGCCTGTGCAAGGCAGGGATGGGACGCCATGCTTATGAGGTCCTCATGACAGAGGGAGGGTGTGGGTGTCACTAAACTGAGCTCGGCTGGAGCAGCAGGTGCTCTCACGGGATTCTGGATTCTGTCCTTTGGGGCCAACACTTCCAGGCGCCTCTTGGTAGACAGGGTGGGCTTTTCTTTGGGCCTTTTTTTCCCCATTCCCATCCATTGCATTTCTGGATTAAGGGCTTCTCCAGACTGGGCATTTCTGGAAGGGGAAAAAGAAAAAGAACTCGCCACTGTATCATTTCTCACATCTCTTTAGACAGTCTGCCATCTCTCTCCATCTTTAACAGTTTCCTGATATTGGTTTTTATACGTTCCCAAAGTTTTTAACTGTAGCCATTTGAATGAAGAGAGTAGAATATACTTACTACACCTTGTCCAGAACCGGAACTCAAGTTGCTAAAATGTGGAAATTATTATTATTTTTTTATATGCAAAGACATCTTAAGACAAAAGGTAATGTGAATCCCAAAAGGAGAGACTGAGATGACAGATTGTTAATTATATACAATATTCTACTTTAAGACCTTTCATTCAGCTATAAGTCTCAGTCTGCTGAGAGTGGCTGTCAGGAAGCAAAGGCACTTAAGAGAAGGGAGGAGTGTTTGGTGCTGAGGCAGCTCGGGAACTAGAAACAGAGAAAACCACTAAGACTTGAGATTGGGGCAGAAGCTTTTAACTCAAAAGTTAAATTTCATCCTTACAGGTAGGTGGGCAGTCTGGTCCAGAGGCAAGACTGGGGGACCGCTTGTGAGTTTGGGGGTGTCACTTTCATCTCCAGTTCTTCGTACTTTCTGCAAGTGTTTCAGGCGAGTTTGGTGTATTAAAAAGAAAAGATCAGCGACAGTCCCCGAGGAGACCGGTCCCAGGCTCATTGGAGCGGAGGGAGGGTGTGGGGGCTGATGGCGAGAGACACCCCAGGGTGGCTCCACCTGTGCCAGCCCCTCCCTCCACCAGAGGGGCCAGAGACCTCATTTCAAACACCATCCGCATGAGCATGACTGTCATTTTAAATAATTAATGCATATTTAGTACTAGCCAGAGGTCATCCTTCCTGGCTGTTCACTTCTTGCATAACCAAGAGGCTGGGACCTTCCACTTGTGCAGCGGAACTCGTTCTGACATGTTTATTAGCTCAGGTCTGCAGGGAGGGATTCCCTCAGGTTTGGTTTGCCGCGGATGTCCTCACCATCGTTGTCACCATCATCGTAAGACGTCACTCCGTTTTCTGTGGACACCACCATCTCTGTGTTAGTCCCTTTAAAAACAACCTCTGGTAATAGCACTGGATGATTCTAAGGTATTTTCCCCCTCTATCTTTGTTTTAGGAAATTGAATCATTGTGTTTCAAGCAGTAGTTCTTAGAATGTGTGACTAGCTTCTTGAATCCATAACTCGATTTCTTTTGTCCGGCTTGGAAAATTCTTAGACTGTCTTTCTTCAAATCTTTGCTCTGTCCTGTTCGTTCTCATTCTCTCTCTTCCCCCTCCCCTATCTCTGTATTTTTCTGGAAATCATACATGTATGCTATACGTCTTCACCACGGGCTACATATATCTTGTAAACTTTTGTTCCGTGTGTTTCTGTTCTTTCTTCTGTGATTTGTTCTATACGTTTTTCTCTCTATCTATATTCCAGTTCACTGGTCCTCTCTTCTGTTTCTAGTTATCTTATCGAACACTTCTACCGAATTATTAAATGTAATAATAGTTAATTGCATATCTATAATTTCTATAGGTTATAATTGCATATCTATAATTTCTATAATCTATAGGTTCTATCTGATAGATTCTAGTTCTCCATTTTACAGATTCTAGATGTCTGGTGAAATTTCATTTCATTTTATTATTTTTGTCCATGTAAAATATGCAGATGTGTTTAAAGGTAAAGCATAGTGAAGTCACATGATAGAAAGAGTCGTCATCTTCTCCACACACCTCACACCCCTCTGCGCCACCACTCCCCACATTCATTTTCCTCACCGAGGAAAGAACCTTAGCTTCTGGGCCATTTCTGTTGCTATCTGCCCCCATGTCTCTATATAACATGCTCATGCTACTTGGCCAAAAAAAAACATTAGCCAACAGAGAGCTGTAGTTACAAAGGCAGATGTAATCAACGTGTGTGAGTTTGTGCACTGTTGTGAAGACACTTTCCAGCTGTAACTTCCTGCGGGAAAGTTTAATCCTTCCCTGAATCTGAGAGATTAGCACAAAGAAGCCCAGTGTGCTTTATGGCAGCATAAAGCTATTATCCCAAAACAAAGTTGATCTCAGTGCAGTAAATCTTCCTCTGTCTACAGGCCGATCTTTTCAAAATGGATTCAATCCATAGGGGTAGTGGATTGTGAAATAACCCTACTAATCTTCCACCATCCCTACTGTTCCAATCCCAGTGAACTCCCAGCCCCTCCACCTTGACCATGCACACACCCTCTGCAGCCACCCTGTGCCCCCGAAACCTGAACCATTGGCCAGATTCACTCGCCCACACTTCACGAGCCTCGGTGACTAACAGGAAGTTGGGATTGCCCATGACATAGCCAGAGACCTCAGGCACTTTGCTGCCCTGTTTTGTTAATCACCAGGCTGGAGTGTATAACGACCAAGCCGTGGCTTGCTACCTCGAGCTTGGAGAGTGACGCACTGACCAGTAGGCACCCGGCCACCACGTAATGTGTACGGGCCATCAGACATTGAGTGCTGTGCTTGTCACAGCCAAATATAAGTTGCCTGAATAGGACTGAGTCTAAGCAGCTTCTGAAAGCACTAGGAAGATGCCAGAGAAGGCTCTCGAATCACTGATGTGCCTGATTTTGCCCCATTACGGCCCGTGTCTCTATAGACATCTGAGGCTCCGAATGGACGTCTCTGTGAGCCTCTGGCTGAGCGGGAAATGAGATGGGTCCATTTGCAAGTGACCCCCACTACATTCAACCTGCAGGTGGAGAGCGCGATTAGAGTCATGGCGCGCACGGTGACTCCGACACAGAATGGAGAGAGACAACTGCTGTGTGTGCGTTGTGTTGCTAATTTTGATCAAAGAAGAAATTGGTGATTAATGAGAAGGTATTAATGGCTTGGCCAGATGCCCAGGGCCTTGGAAGGAACAATGTTTAAGGACAAGAAAAAATGGCAACAAGAAGCCTTTATAACATGATGGGAAGATGGGGAATGAACTAGAATTCTGTGAATCTTTATGACCATATGAATGTAAAAAAACGGCATCCTCTTTGGGAGAGGTCACTGATGTGACCCACATTTTGGCGGCTGGTCAGTCCCTTTGCCAACTACCTCGGTGCTGTTCAGTGGGGTCCTGCTCACGGCCATGGTAGTGTGGACAGCAGCGTGGGTGGGTCTCCACGGCACTTACCGAAGAGGCCCTGCGTCGGGGCGGAAGGTGGATGTTGGGCACTTCCCCAGCTAATAACAAAGCGTTATCTCCATGCTCATGGACTTCATTCCTTATGCATGAGCTATTTTAATTGAAAGACCACAGAAAAGGAAAAAAAAGTGGTAGTATCATCAAAACCTTTCCTGAAATCCAAACACTTTTAGTACTTAATGTGAAACGAAAAGATATAGGATGGAATGTGTCAAAAACCTGAAAATTACCATCTGGGTGCAGGGCACCCATGCACGCCATAGTTGTGTGTTTTGCAGCTGGTTTTAGAGTGCTGTCTGCAGGTGCCACTGGCATTGCTGTTAAATCCGTGTTCTCGACCACAGCGGCGCATGAGCATCCCTGGGAGGTTTAAGAAAGCCGCCAATGCTCGCGACGTCTGAGCCCCTAATCCATAGAAGAACCGGTTTTGGCAAAGCCACCACTTACATGCGCCATGACCAACTCACTGCAGGAACATTCGTGGCTCAGGTTGTCGTCTTCCCCTTGAAATGTCCAATTTCCAAATCCAATACCGTGTTTCCCCGAAAATAAGACCTACCCATAAAATAAGCCCTAGCAGGATTTCTAAGCATTTGAGCAACATAAGCCCTACCCCGAAAATAAGACCTAGTGATGGGCGTGGCTATGCAGCGCATCTGCACAACCCATGCATTTCGTTGCAGAGGAGCGGTCAAGAACACGAGCAGCCCTTCTCATCTGCCCCATGAGAGCTCTATGGCTCGACGTGAGAGATCGGGGCCAATGGTTCTAAAGGAAATAGAGTCGCAAGAAATTCAGGATGGAATTCTGAATTTGGAGAGTTTGGAGAGTTAGGATGATGTTCCAGAAGAAGACGACTTAACTGTATTTGAATAAATGTAGATTGTTGTACCGCACTTAAAAAAATAACACATCCCCTGAAAATAAGCTCTAGGGTGTCTTCTTGAGGAAAAATAAATATAAGACCCTGTCTTATTTTCGGGGAAACACGGTAGGTCACTAAATTATATTTACCTTATATCCTCTTATGTCTATATCTCTCATCCTCTGCTTTACTACCTCATTCTAAGCCAATATTCGAGTATATAAATTCCCAAATCTGCCTTAAATCACACGTGCACCTTTCTAATGCGCAGAGCGGTCCAAGT
Source organism: Cheirogaleus medius (assembly GCA_008086735.1). Lineage (NCBI taxonomy): Eukaryota > Metazoa > Chordata > Mammalia > Primates > Cheirogaleidae > Cheirogaleus > Cheirogaleus medius. The sequence goes on along the minus strand of VBSM01003148.1, from coordinate 912,485 downwards.
ATCCTTATTCGCAGAGAAAATGGCATGATGGCAGGCTTCTGCCTCACAGCCTCCAGTAGTTTCCTGATGCCCCAGAGGGGAGACCAAAGTCCTCACCATCGTTTGTACCAAAGATGCTGTCCGAGTGTCCCTCAGTAGGATGAAGTCTGCCCATGATGTGCTGATCACACCTGCATTAGTCCCAATTATCATGCAATTAATCGCCTTTACGCCTATTATTACAGCCCACTCTCATTTTTCCCATTAGACTGTAAAGGATTCGATGCCTGAACCAAATCTGACTTTGCTATTCCTGTATTCCTTGCAACCAGCACAGGGCAGAATAGAACTTAACCACTTAATAAATTAATGAGTGAACGAGGGTTAAGTATCATTAAGCAAAGAGCAGTCCAAGAGGAAGTTCAAAGGCAAAGCGCTTTAATTCTTATAATTTTGTCCCATTTATCTAAGTAAATAATTCATTTGATAAAAGTTATCATGAAAATTAAAAGCTAAAAAATAAATTAAGATACAATTGCAGTCAAAGAAAACAAATAGTAACTTTTTTTTTTCTTATTCAAATATCAATATTTATATTAGATGAGCAAACGAGCAGAAAAAGTTAATCGGCCCCTGATAATTGAAATATAATAGTTAAATATAATATAATAAATATAATAGATAAATGAAAATATAGTAGTTTGGATGACATTATTAATTCTTGGAAATATTTTTGATGCCTGTTACGTTCAAAAGTATCTTGTGGAGTTTGCAAACCTGATTAAACATCCCCACCTGGTACAAGTTGAAACTGAGGCATTTTAACAGCCTTACTTCAAGGTTACATACTTGGAATTCAATTCTCAAGATATTTCTCCTACACTAGGCTAGCTGAAGTGAACGGGTTTGTTCCCCCATAGGATAGGACTTATTTTTCTCTCAAAACTACATATTTTTCCAAATCAAAGAGAGTTTATCCATTCCAATGAATGATTGGAAGGGGGTGATAGAAAACTGATATTTCTCAAGCAATTAAAATATGGCAGATGAGGAGTTTACTTTGAGTCCATTAGAGTTGGTCTTCGCACCAGCTCTTGATATGCTAAATATATGCAGCTATATTTATCCTAAACAGGGAAACTGAGGCTCACAGCCTGTGTGTCCTGTCCAGGTGTCCACAGTTAGTGAGTGGCAGCATCTCTACCTGAGCCGTGCCTGGGGACCTCTGATCCCGCCATCCCTGTAAGGAAATAAGGAAATGCCCCCGTTTAGCCTTGCCGGAGGTCAGCATGACTTCAAGGCACATTGCCACAAATTCTGTCAAAAATTTCCTTTTTTTTTTTTTTTAGTGCCATGCAGGTAATCTTTCTTTTGCTAAGAAATTATGCTGTTAAGGGACATGGTGGAAATTCACCAACTCACAAAGACAGGGAGGTCTGTGCTCCACCCACCTCGGCCCCTCCCCAGCCAGACACTCCCTATGTTTGGGGTTATAGGCTCTGCCGGCACCGCCGATGATCCGGCACCGCACACAGAGAAGCCCCGTGCAGAGACGTTCAGGGGTGGGTGCTCTGTCACAGCTGGTTTTGGGTAGAGCGAGGCACGCCCTTGACAGCAAACGCGTTGTACAGGCGGCATGTGAGCTGCCAAGTGGAGATGTCTGTGCAACACTCGGACATGCTGAACGGCTCTGTGATCTTTGAGAAGTCAATTTCCATCATTTGCATTCACCCCCCCACCCTTGAATCAAGCATCGGCAAATGCAACACACTTCTGACAAAGGGAGAGAACTGACGGATTTTTCTCCCCAGGTCCTGAGGATTTTTCTTATCAGACGCGGCCGTCTCAGCCCGGTTGCTTGGAGACTTGTCTCGCTGAGCATGATTCTGATTAAAGTGCAATTTAGAGATTTTTTTCTTAAAAAAAAAAAAACACAACTGATCTGTCATCTAGAAATATTATCAGCCTTCCTTTACCCTGATTTGTCAAGTGGCAGATTGAGCCTTATTATTTAAAGATCGTTTCTCAATAGGGTAAAATAGGAATGTGATTTCCCATTTTATCAGCCTCCTTTCAATGAATATGTACTAAATTTAGGGAAGCTTCTTCAGGGTAAAACGAGTTCTGCGGATTTGGGGGATCTTTGGGGGCGGCAGATGATGAAGGTATGAAGGTATGAACTAAGACTCTTTATTTCGCCGTTTAGAGATAACCAACCGGAATTGTAAATGGATGGCTATCAAAGCGGTTATAGAAAAAATACAAAATGCCTCAATTTCAATTTTGCAGGACTTTCAAAACACCTAGCTCTGATACAGGTATTAGCAGATAAGGAAGTCAAAGCCCAATTATCCCAATTCCAAGCAAATTCAGGAAATAAAATTGTATACCTGTAATCCATACATTTACATAATTCCTTTTTATTATGGTATAATTTGCATATAACAAATGGTATGTCTTTAAGGCATGCAATTTGGTGAGCTGTGACATGCATCTACATCCATGACACCATCACGGCGGCCCAGACAGTGAGCACAGCACATCGCCTGGAAGTCCCTGGTATCCCTTCGAGGACCACCCCTCCCCCAACCCCCAGCCAAGGGCAAGGGCCCCATCCCCAGTGACCCACTTCCTGTCACTCTAGGTCACTTTGCCTTTTCAAGAGACTTTATACCCTCGAACACACAGCATGCACTCTTTTCCTTCTGACTTCTTTCACTCAGCGTAATTGTTTTGAGATTCACCTACGTTGTTGCATGTGCCGTTCGTTTATCCCTTGTAGCTGATCAGTAATATTCCCCTTCAGGGATAGACCATATTGTGTTTATTTCCTTCATCTGTCAGTGGAACTTTGCTTTTCAGTTTTCTGATGTTACGAATAATGTTTTTATGAATAATGTTCTCTGTTGGGACATAGAGTAAGTGTCCATTTCAGTTTTAAAGGAATCGCCAAGCTGTTCCCAGAGTGTTTGTGTGACAAGGCATTCTCTGCAGTGATGTCTAAGAGGCTGATTGCCCATGTCCACACCGACGTTTGGTCCTTCTAAAATGCTAACCACGCTAATAGACCTACGCATGGTGGCTTTAATTTGGATTTCCTGAATAACTAATGATTGTTTTTTTTTTTTTTCCCCATATGTGTTCCATCCCACCTTTGGTGAAGTCTCTGTTTAGATCTTTTACAAATGCATAAATTGTATGACCTGTTTTCTTATTTTTGGGGTTTTGAGAGTTCTTCCTGTATATTTTTATATTCTAGATACAAGCCTTTTATCAGATGTGTGCTTTGCAAAGATATTCCCGGTTTTTATTATTATTAAAATTTTTTTTCAAATAACATTTCTTAATTTTGATGAAGTATAATTTATGGATTCTTTTTTCTTTTATGGGTCATGCTTTTTGTATGATATTAAGAAATTTTTAATTAACCCAAGATTTAAAAGATAGTTCCCTATATTTTCCAGAAATTTTATGGTTTTAGGTTTTAAAATTAGATCTTCTATCTCTTTTGAATTAATTTTTGTTCAGTTTGGGTCTCTTCACTCCTGTCTTCCAAGTCTTTGTTTAACTTCGAGATGTGCAGGATACTCTCATGGCAGTTGCCTCAATGACTTTGCTCCTCCCAGTATCTGTTCTCGCTCTGTTTTGATTGACCAGTCCTCATCCTAAATAGGAGCCCTTTGGCTGCATTTCTGCTGTGTCCGGTTATCTTTAACCAGCTGCCAGACGTCGTGAACTTCTCCCAGGCCAGGTGCTAGATGATTTTGTTTTATTCATATTTTTATTCATATTTTATTCATATTTTATTCATATTTAAGTTACTTGACAAGAATTCGGTTCCTTGAAATCTTGCTTTAAGGACTTTTAAGCAAAACCAGAGCGTGTGATTCTAGTGCAGTCTGGTCACTCCCCATGGCGGAAGCAAGACCCCCATTGCTCTGCATGGGCTTGCCCCATCCTGGGTGGTTTCCCCAGACGTGGAAATCCGCTCAGCGCTCTGCCGTGGGCACCAGGGGCCTCCTGCCGGGATCCCGGGCGTCTCTGTGCACCTCTCTCCTTCCAGCCCTCTGTCCTTGGACGTCAGCTGCCTCGGTTTCTCCTGACCTCAACTTCAGCAGGTCAACGCCGGGGAGCAGCTGCCCTTTGCTGGGTTCCTGCCCCTGCACCTCAGCCGGAAAATCCTCTGAAGCTTGTGGCTGGGGACATCAGAGGGCTCCCTGCCACCTGTCCCATCCGCATCCCAGGCCTCCATTGCTGACATCCAGAGTCCTGTAAAACGTGATGTCAGATTCTCTTCTGGTTTTACACATTCATTGTTTGGGGCAAGAGAGTAGCACCAGCCCCTGTGCCTCTGACGTGGCTAGAGATGGTGCACGTCCTCCACAGTTTTTGTTTTTGCTAAAAGGGAGCTATTGCACCAAATAGCATTTGTTGAAGAGCTCTCCACATTATAATCAGCTGAAGCCACCGTGAGTGCTGCCCTCTGCGAATCACTGCTCTTTTTATGCCTAACCACTTTATTGGTCACTTCCTGTCGAGTGTGACGAGCCGCAAAGTAGGTCAGTTCTGAGAGAGATGCTCGGATGGTGCCTGAGTCGGAGGGAGGCCCAGGGAGGAGGAGGGTTGGGGCGGGGCCAAGGCTGGTGGCAGCAAAGACAGAAACAGGAGAGCGGAGGCGTAAAAACCAAGGCAAGGGGGAGGTACGGAGAGAAAAAGAGACAGAAAGGGAATCTCTTCACTGTGCTGCTGCGGTCGATACCCCTAATTCAAATTATGAACCATCCAATGATATCGGTCATTTTATACTCCTACCTAGTATTAAGTGTGTGTTACTTTGCGTGCCTCTTAAAAACAGCGTTGCAGAAAAGTAAATAAAACAAACAAAATTAGTAGGCAATTGGATGGATTTTAGACTTCCGCAATGAAAAGCTTTTAAAAAATAAAGTCCTGTATGTGTTGGTAACAGGTTTCTAACACCCACGTCCAGAAAAGCATCAGGTGTTTTACGTTTCACTGGTTTGAACGTAACTGATATGCTCTATCCTGCCTCACGCTAAGTGTGAATTCACTCTGCCCCGTTGGTTTCCAAGAACCGGCTCATCAAGTCAAATACTTGAGTTTGTTTATAGAACAAGCACAACTGAAAACCTTCCCATGGAGGTTCTAGGTGGATTCAGAACCTAATAAATCACCAAGATCCATGTTTATCGTAATTCCTTTTTCAGGGTCTCACCTCCTAGGAAAATTCGCAGTGATACTGTTTGCAGGCACGCAAAGCTCCTATGTGAATTATTTATGCTGTAATCCTCAATTAGAGGGGCTTTAAGATATTATTCACTTGACCTCAACATTCAATTATTGCACGCTGAAGTATCATTGTTAAAATAATTATAACTTTGAAACGAGCTGAATTTAATTAAGCAACCATAGACCTGGGGAGCTCTATTCTGTAACAGATGGTAGGAATGTGAGAACGGTGAAGGCGGTCGGATAAGGAGGTTTAAAGTTCCACACTTCTCTTGGCCTCTTTGGCATCTGAATTAAGACAGGATTTCTTGCTATCGAAGAAGAAGTTTTGGGATCAGAATCAAGAGAGATAAGTGTCTGTAACTGAGCAAAATTTCTACATCCGGGTCTCTCAGCTCTGCTTCTGTAGAAATTCAATTTTCATTCCAAGAGATGTAGTTC
>VBSM01003148.1:888026-906718 GCA_008086735.1 Cheirogaleus medius | reverse complement strand
TTTTGTTTTGACTTGACTTCTAACTTGCTATTTAATTTTGAACATCTGAGTTTTACTCATACACAAAGTAAAGGGATCAAAGTTTAAGGAACTGTAAGAATATTTGCAGTTCTTAATTTCTATGCTTACTTTACTGACTTGATACGTGAAAATGGAAGTGAGGCGGAGGCGTGTTTGGCTATCACAGCAGTAGAAGAGCTTGGCAGTGGTCTCAAAGGAGACATCTGGTATGAATGTCTCACCTAAATAGCTCCAGTGTCTTGCCGTTAGCCAACTCAGGGTCTCTCGGCCTCCACCCTGCTGACTTTCTGGGCTGGATTGGTCTCTGTTTAATGCACTGTAGGGTGATTAGCCTCATCCCTAGAGGCTGCCCACTAGATGCCAAAAACACTCCCAGGTGTGAAGATCAAAGATGTCATACATACAACCAAATGTCCCCGGGAGGGCAAAATCACTCCCAGGTGAGAACCACTGGTCTATGTGAAACATTGAGTCACCTGCACCTGCTGTTAGCTCCAGATAGGAAAGCATGCTCTTTATCGTAAAAGAATAGATAGGAGAATTTTCATCATGGAATGATTGCTGGCTTTAAACTAATTTTAGAGCCAAAATTCAGGAAAGTGCATTAGTAATCTCTTTCAGTCATGTTTCTTTGCAGAGTATCTAATCTTTCGCAAAAAAAAGATACATTGAATCATTTGATGTAATGATTAGACGCTATTGCAAACAATACTGAATGTCTACATAGTAACTTTAAATATAATTTTAAACATTTTATCAGAGAAATATAAGCACATTAAAAAAATAAGAAGAACTCTTTCTCTGAAGCATCCTCATACCCACTTTGGTGCCCCCAAAGGTAACTACTCCAATAATTTCAAATAATTTAATTTTTCAGATTTAAATCACCATGTCCCCAGAGAATAGTTTTATGCTGTTTAACATGAGACTTTCCCATTTCTCTACTTTGTCTCCAAAATATAGATATGTTACTCATTTTAGTATCTTCAACTTTCAATATTAAGAATGTATTTTATTTCTTCCTCCATTATGTGTAGGTACCGTCTACTGACTTCTGTTTTGTGGAATGATGATATTAATACACTTTTATTACTAGGATAGCTTATGAAAATTACCACTAGGTAATATCACAGAGCTTTGCCCAACTTCATATGTATATAAAAGCCCTATTAGATAAATTTAAGAGGAGATTAACAGATAGGAAATTTTTAAAAAAACTTTTAATTGGGGTGAGTTTTCAGATTTTGCTGTATCCAAATCACAAAACAAAAAATTCTGGATTTGTTTGAAACTTATTTGCAAAACAATCGTAGTTCTAACGTCATTATTATGGTGAAACATCTTCAGCTACCACACTCTATCAGAACAATAAATGGGATTTAAATTGAGAGCTGTTCCCAGAGACTTCTATTTTCTGTCTCTATTTCCGTGTTTCTAAACAGTTCCACTGAACAGTTCTTTGTATATTAAAAAAAAAAACTAGACTATCAAAATATAATGCCAATTTAAGGTACAACAATTATTTACATTAGTGTTACTGGGAGGAAAAAAATACGATGTGGTAAATTAATCTTTGTGCGGCAAAGTACTCCTTAAAATAGGTTTTCAGTGTGCATGGTAATGAACTATTGCTATCTCTCCTGAACAGACATCTTGAAATAACTATGTCCAAAGTAGTTTAAAATCAGTCCCCGAAAATTTCAGTTTCAGCAATGCAAGGAAGACTGATTTCTCACTTATAACACCAAACAGCACAAGCCTGGGTTTTTTTCCCCTTCTTTTTTTATTTTATTCCAAATCCTTTGCTCAACGTGGGGAGCTCCCGAATCCACTGCGACTTTTACACGCCTGCCTGTGACCTTCCCACTGATAATCGTAATAACGTTTGGCTGCGAAGGATCAATCAGCTTTCATAAAGTCAGCAGCCCTCGGATTAATCCCGTATTATTAATTTTACACGTTAAAAAGACCTGCGAGACGGACGTGACGGCTCCCGGTGTCATTTGTCCCCCTCAACATATTTCCCGTGGACAATAAACAAACAAATTTCCAATTTGGCGAAGCTATAAATTTTCAGGCTTCATAAAAATTAATTTGAACGGATGCGACTGCGGGTTTGGGCTTGTAGAGATTAGGGAGACGCCTGTCGCGGTAATTGCCTGTGTGGCTTTGCTGTCACTCAGCAGTGCAATGGCTGCATTAACACCTCTCATCAGAATCTAATTCTCAGATCAAATTCCCATCTTCAATATATCCTTTAATAAGGCTTCCACTCTCCATCTTTTAGCCTTAATTATTGCTCCCTGTCTCCCTTGACAACCAAATTAAAAGGTACATGCTACTACTCCATAATGACAGTGATCATCATAATAATGGTTTAGAAATCACAAGCTCCTCTCTGGCAAATCCAGGCTAACCTTGTCAAGGTTGGATGTCTTCTGATAACTAGATTTTCTATGGATAGCTTCAGCACTGGAAGATAAGAAATACAATTATATAATCTTTTATTGATTTCTTTTTCTCTTTTTTCCCCTCTCTTCCCTCCCCTTTAGTAGTATGTACAATTACCTGGGCAGTTTTTAAATTGTTGAAGCTGGAAATGGAAAATTTACAAAGACTCTCCACAGCAGAATGCTTTTAACTCTTTGTCGGATACAGGTCATTCGTGTTCAAAAATAAAGCCATGGTGGTGCGTGCGGTAGGAAGGTTTTTGGTTTTGGCGCTCGGCTGGTCTGTGCACTGACTTCAGCTGTGGTGTGATGCTGTGGAGGCCGCACAATCCGCGGAGCACACGTGTCTTTATTTGTGAAGACGAGCAGGTACGCTGTCGCAGCGAAGCCACACAACTTCTGCCTTTAACGTGTTCTTTTCCATCATGATCATACACTTTTCACCGCGCTGTTCCTGAAATGATTTTGTTTTCAAGAGATGTAAGTGCAACCTTCATGTCTTCCCTAGCGGACTCTTGTGCATGAACTTCTCATTTGGGGGTTGATCCTTCTCGTAAGCATGGGGATTGACCTCTTGTGCTTAAAATGTGGAACTTCCTTCAGCCACCTGACCTCCTGTCTTCCTGCGGCTCCACGTCACCTCCCGGACCTGTGTCATCTTCCCTCGCTCCTACATTTGGGGGTGGTGGTTGTTGGTGGTGGTGGTTGGTGGTGATAGTTGTTGTTGGTAGTGGTTAGTGGTGATGGTTGGTGGTGGTGGTGGTTGATGGTGATGGTTATGGATGGTGATAGCTGTTGCTGGTGGTGGGTGGTGATGGTTGTTGGTGGTGGTTACTGATGATGGTTGTTGTTGATGGTTGTTGTTGATGGGTGGTGGTGGTGGTTAGTGGTGATGGTTGATGGTGATGGGTGGTGGTGGTGGTTACTGATGATGGTTGATGGTGATGGTTGGTAGTGATGGTTGTTGGTGGTGGTTATGGATGGTGATAGCTGTTGCTGGTGGTGGGTGGTGATGGTTGGTGGTGGTGGTTAGTGATGATGGTTGTTGTTGATGGTTGATGGTGATGGGTGGTGGTGGTGGTTAGTGGTGATGGTTGATGGTGACAGGTGGTGGTGGTGGTTACTGATGATGGTTGTTGTTGATGGTGATGGTTGGTAGTGATGGTTGTTGGTGGTGGTTGATGGTGGTTAGTGATGATGGTTGTTGTTGATGGTTGATGGTGGTTAGTGGTGATGGTTGATGGTGATGGTTGGTGGTGATGGTTGTTGGTGGTGGCTATGGATGGTGATAGCTATTGCTGGTGGTGGGTGGTGATGTCTGGCGGTAGCTATTGGGGACGTTTGCTGGAAGGACTTTCTAGTAAGCCATATTTGAGGTCTTTTTTCATCACAGCATAGCCTCGACTGACACCACACTTTACCTCTTACTACTTTGCTTTGCGGTTTTTATTTCTCTGTCATTTCCTCCTTAATGTCTTCCCCCCACACAACTTATCCTGCCTGTGAACTCTTAGACAGCTTTGTACAACGGGCATCTGGGCTTCCGTAAAATTTGGACAAATGTTGCTGCCATCTTGCACAGTCTGCAGAAAAGTTCCCAGCCTCGGTGAGTGGGGATGTCTAAGAAAATAGGTCTCAAGTATTTTTCGGCTTCTTGCAGGGCTTAAAAAATGGAAGATGTTCCCATTATCTCAGTGTAACTGGATTTGTTTTTGGCTCCCAGATGTCAAGTAAGGCAGTTTGTTTATGTAACACTTAGGGAAACACGTAATACCACATATTCATATGCCTGGGCTTGACTGAATTTTTCACTTTTAGTGCAGATGTGGACCATCAGAAAGGCAGTTATAGGAGAAGTTTCTGGAATTGTGAAGGGTATTTTCCAGAGTCACTTTGTCAGAGAGCTAATAAACAGGTAAGAATGCTGCAACAAGAGTGTATTTATTTATCCAGGGAAGGTTTATGATGAGTTGAAGGGAATTTGGTTGGGTACTAGTAAGATAAGAAACACAAACCAAACGGCACTGTCAGATATTATTAGGGTGGGTCACAGTAACGATCGTGTGAGCAAAGATCATTTAAATAGTGCACCTGACACAGCAGTCGATTTGGAATAAAAAACGGCAATGCAACGGTGGATCGCGGCCGCAGAAGTCAAGGACGGCGGAAGCAGGTGTCTAAGGCAGTGTTTTTGCAGATAAGGGAGCCCGCGAAGAGGCCAGACTCTAAACCTGGAAGCCTTTAATTACTCAGATACCAGTATTGATTGGGATAACAACCGTGCAGAGATGAAGGCCAGAGATCGCCTTGCAAGAGAAGGGCAGGATTGTTTTTTTAAGCAGTTTATTGAACTATCTACATGGTCTCAGGCGACTCCGGCTGTAATCCTCGGAAGCAGGAGGAGCCTCGGGGAGAGTAAATGCAACGAGACCTTGACTGATGAGTGGCTGCTGGTGCAGAGGGATGATTTATGGTGAGAAAACACAAACACAGGCAGGGTCAAAAAATGTCAAAAAAGATTAAAAGTTAAAGGAGTGCTGGCAAGTCGCTGATCGGGAAACAGTGTGGTAGTGATTGGGGCATTTAAAAATAGCCCCGTCACGACTGGAGACATGACAAACGTGACTTCCCAGTCCATGACGGAACACACACTAAGACACCTGCCACGGGGCAGGCACATTTTCGGACCCTTGTGCCACTCGGCTGTTCCATCTCCCTATCAGGTTAGGAGTTGCATCCTATTTTCCACACTCATTGGAGATGAAGTTGCTGACGTACGGGGAGGATGGGGTAAGTCACACTGAGTAGCCAAGATGGGCTAATCGTCAGGGATATTGGTCTGTAGTTTTCTTTTTTGGTTGTTGGTGTGTCCTTTCCTGGCTTTGGTATCAAGGTGATGCTGGCTTCATAGAATGAATTTCAGAAGATTCCCTCCTCAATATCATGGATTGATTTCAATTCTGTAAGTAGCTCCCAGGGAATATAGGAATTCAGCCAACTTGAGCAAAGACACTGTTCTGTAGCCTTTTTTAAAATGAAGACTGTGGCTACCAAGCTGGCTAAAACTGGCCCCTGATAAATCCTGGAGGATTTTAGGTGAACTCAAGTGAACTTTCCACATTGCCATGCTAGAGTCTCCACCCTGAGAGGAGCCATAGCTTCCTTACTAGAACCTGTGCAATTTAACCACACGTGGGCAAGGGGAACCTCCCCACACACATGGGGTGACATGTCTTTTTCTTTCTTTCTTGCCTCCCAAAAACCCCCAGGCCACTCTCCCTTGGGAGACACTGCTTTGGAGAATATTCCCAGAGCTCTCATCACCTGCTGCAAGTTATGAAAAATTCCCACTAACCAAGACCCGCATTCTCCTGGAGGGTCTTTTGTTACTCCCCAGGCAGATTAACCCCAATCTTTCTGGTAACACTTTCAAAATTGCTAACAGTCTTGCAATATTTGCAGGACATGACCCATATCACATTTATATTAGGTAGAAGATGATTTTTTCAACTATTAGTAATGAAAAAAGAAAATAAACCTCAATAAGCAGTTTAGAAAAGTATGCATGAACTTTCTACTCTCCGTTTAGAAAATGATGTTACAAATGAAGAAGAGATGAAAAAGAACACAACAAAAAATGTAGGGAAAATGTATTATTGAGATATTCCAGACAATCAATACAAATATTATAATATTTTATATATTTCATAGTGGTGTGGTATTCATAGGACTTCATTTCTAATTGTAAATAAACACATTCCTAAATATTTTATATTCACAATTTTATTCTTTTTCCTAAAGAAACTCTCCTCTAACTTGTAACTTTCAGTCACCATAAAAACTGGTTCCACTCCTGAAGAAAATTTAGATGATTTTAAAGCATATGATGTGTAACTATTTGAAAAACATGATATAGACCAGGGGTCAGCAAACTATGGCCTGCAGACCACAGCTGGCCCACTGCCCACATTTGTAAATTAAGTTTTATTGGAACAAAGCTGGGCCCATTCATGGTCATATTGTCTGCAGCTGCTGCAAAACCTAACATAGTTTCTAGTTTGCCCTTTATGGAAAAAAATTTCTCATCTCTGATCTAAAATGTGACTGGGTCAATATCCACAGGCAGACTTCTGTGAAGGTGTCATCTTGAGCTTCTGCTGTTAACATTCAACAATAACAGTTTATATTAAACAACAGTGACTCGGTACAGTTTAGTAGATATCTAGGAAAAAAAGGAAACAAGCAAATAGAGAAGCACATCTTTAGGTCAAATAAATTCGTTTTCATAGTAAAACAAAATATTACTATTTTTTCTCTCCGTATATTAATAATGAATCTTCTTAGATTCTGGCCAACCTTAGTACAGTGAATCTCATGTTTCCTTATCATATTAAAATCAGTTATTGTGATTTCATCAAATAAAATTAACATTTTACAGATCGAAATTTACTTTCTATTTTTTAAATTAAGCTCACCAAGTGAAGCATGGGTATTTATATAATAAATCTGTTTCCTAGATCTGTCCATCATCCTATATCTCAGGCTTCTATGATATCACAACAAAAATAAGATATATATATGTTTAACTTTAAGTACTTAATTTGAATAATTTAAATATTTATAACTTTTAACATTCCCATCCTAATCCCCCAATGGTGTGTGTAGGTAAAATAATTCTGAATGAAAACATATACTTTAGATGGAGAAAGCGCTTTTTTGCAAATGTCTGATGCATCTGGTGTAGATTCAGAACACAGGTGCCATTGCCCTAAAAGTAATTTTTTTTATTGCCCTTGAAAATAGAGGAAAAGATACATTCGCAATGTGTATCTCATTTGTATGTGGCTTAACTTGTTTTGTATCAGAATGTTTGCATTAGTAGAGGGTCTCCCCTCTCTGCCAAGGCAGCTTTCACACCTGATGGATACTGCAGTGACGTCGTCGTTAGCACTGTGACAGGTAGCCCTGCCGCAGAGGGTGAAGCAGCAGCGATGGGCTGGCAAAATATGTTTCTGTGTCACTTTGAGGTTTGATGACATGAAAAGCAGCCTTTCCGCAGAAGCTGTGGTCCCTCCCAGTCTCGGAACAAAGGGCATCATTGCTAACAGACAAGCGTCACACCTGCGTCCTCTCCCAGGGGTTCAAGAGAACCACAGCCTCCCGAGGCTCCGGCCACGGCCGTCTCTGCGTGACACGGGTCTTTTAACGTGGAAATATCTCCGATACACTCAGGGAGCTCGCTGAAGGGTGGCTGAGCCTGGAAGGGAAGAGAAAGGGTCGTGAGCAGATATTAAGAGAAGCAAATCCACGGGGCGAGGTCTCTGTGCTCTCAGCCACAAACCGTAGTCAAGGAAATGAGTCTGCAACACGTTGACCCTCCTTGCTGCAAATCCACCACAAAATCATCTCCTTACTTTGGCAACGAGATCAAGATAAGCCACATTCTGGGGCAGTATGGGAATCTGTGGCGATGAATGAACAGGCCTTTCTCCACCCAAAAGTTTAAATTCTCACAATATGTATTGTTATTCTCCGTGAGATCTGATACCAAAAGTGCGATTTGACACATACGTTAGGATGCAAATTTACTCAATCACTTGCTAATCGATATAAAAGTGGGTCAGTGTGCACGTAAGATTACTGAGGATCGGGCTAAGTCTCCAGGGAGGAGGGAGGTGAGAAGGTAGAAAATAAGAATTTGCTGAGAAACAAGGGTGCCTTGAGATTTCTGAAAAATATTTATTTTGAGATGATGGTAATGATATTTAAAGTGAAAAACAGATGGTGTCTAACAGCCCTCGTGTGACAGAGAGGCATGTCCGTAAATGGACTTAGGAGGTCTCGTTCCAAAAGCTACTGCTGACAGAAAGCATATGGCACAGCTGGACCCTTTAGCCAGAAATATTGCTACCTCTGGGCAGTCGTGTGAGCAGACGCAGTGTGCGGCTGGGGTGTCTTGCGGAACCCTGATGTTTGCCCTCCGTGTGCTCCTCCACCAGGTCCCAGGCAGGGCTGTTCTCTTCCTCATTCCCAGCTCGAAGTCTGTCCACTTTTCTCCACTCTTCAAGGGAGAACGGTACCTGTCTTTTTTTAAATGCCCATGTCCCCAGATTAATTTGCATAAAGCAGCCATCGTCCTGCCGACCCCCTTCCTTATTTCTCATAACTGAAATAAAATAACACAAAATGAGCAATCCATACAAAACTTTAAAAAAACTAGCCTGTAGTTAGCCTTTAAACACACATCAGGTGAGAATAAATGAGGGCGTAGCATGTATTAAGTGCGCTGATATGGTGATTACGAGTATGGGGGAAGTTTTAAAAACTTTACGTTGGAACGTAAATGGAGTTAGGCTTCTTTTTTCTGATAAATGGAACAAAAATATTTGACAATGGTAGTATAAATAATGAGAAAACATTGAGAGACTATCTTTAGATATTGTTATGTAATTATAAAATCAAAGATTCGTAAAGAAATTTGTAAGAACCAAACCACCACATTAATGAAAAGTTTTATTTCTTTTTTCCCCCCAAGTTTGTAGAAGTTATTTTTTTTACTTTTTATTGATCCAAAATGCTCTATTTTTCTTATCTCTAAGAGCAGCCTTGGACCCCGAAGCAACTAAAATATTGATCAGCCATTGCCAAAGTTTCAGTGTTGCTAACTTCCTTGCATTTCCACACAAAGCCCTATTGTACCCTAGGATCCAGAGCACACATATTTGCTTTTGCAAAGAAAATAACAAGGAAAGTTGACCAGAAACAAAATCTGATGCCATTTCTTTCAGGATCTATTAGCTACTGTCAATTAGATTACCCATCGTCAGCTCCTAAGTGCCAAATCTCTGTGCATTTATGCTAAAAGAAAACATATATTCCTCATATAGTATGGATAACACTGAAAATCAGGCTAGCAGCAACAAAAGCTAACATCTATTATGTTATATGTCAGGAGCAATTGCAAGTATTTCTCCTATACTAACCAGTTTAAAAGTACTTACCAACCAATTTATGAGATCAGGGCTGTCTTTATTTCAATTTGTAAATGAGGAATTAAAGGTATAAATTATCTATCAGATAGTGCCTTTTAGAAAGGTAATTACCATTTAAATCTTAATCCTTCAAGACATACAATCTCATGCCAAACTTCACAAAGGGCTACAATCTAAAAATATATCATTGGGGCAACTATATTAGTACCCACTTGTCCATTTTAGATGGATTATTTCTTGCTCTCTGAGTAGTTCATTCAACATTTATCAAAGTTCCATATTGGTATGAAATGTATTTCCACAAAAACCTCCTATTGTAATCCCCAAAACGCTGCATTTTGCATCCTAAGTTATGTTTGTGGAGAAGGAGGATGACTTTCTTCTCACCTCGATGACTAATTAGTGATTTGGACTGGCAAGGACACAGTTGTTACTCACTGAGACTCTGGGACAAGTGATGACAAGTGGTGACCACCAGTCAGTGAGTCCCGTGAGGAGAGGAGAGTGCCTCCCTTCACCTGAGCGTCTTGCCGGTGAATAAGAGACCATCTCATTGAAATACATTTCCCCCCCCTTTTTCAGGTTGACTTTGCTCCATTGCATCCTTCCCACATTCCTAGAAATTAGACAATTGCTGTATGTGGCCAGGGTGGGTTCCTAGGGTGCAGACTCACACCTGTCCCTGCTCCGTCCGTCTGCTTTTAAATGACTCCAGCAGGTGATTCTTACCACTTGGAGGAGAGCATTTCATGTCCCCATGCATTTTTATTAAATTTGCCTTTTTTTCTAATTTTTCTTCCATCTTTGCCCCCTACTGCAATCTAATATGTTTGTATTCTTCCAACGCTTTTCCTAATGAAATCACTTCTCAGTTTAGAATGCGTTAATTCTGTATTTCAAATAATGACAAATCTTTAAGAAGTTGTGTGATCTGAAGTTCTTTATTTAGGTTTATCCTTAGATATGAATTGTCTTTAATAGGCAACTTATTATGTTTATATTCAGTTTAAAACATGTCTGGCTTCCTTGCTCAGTTGGAAATAGCCTGCGGCTAAAGATAAGATTTTCATTGCCGTACCGATACTGTGTAGACACTTGTCTTATTGACTTTATTAACATCAGATTATGAATACAGCTTTCACTGTTGTGTGACTGGAGAGAGGAACACCTCACTTAGGCTTCCCAGCTTTCTTCCTCAAAGCCGTAGAACAGAAGCTCTCCAAGAGAACCAAGGAGGAACTGGAAGTAAAATACCCTGTGAGCTATAAAGTATTGCTCACAATAAATACTCATAATTTTATAAGCCATAAATATATATTTTTAAATAAGAATAAATATATGAGCCCTGGTATGTGAACTGAAATAGTCAAACCTAGACCACTTTGCAAGAGTGTATTGTATTTTGGTAAGGGGAGACTTTGAGAAATTTCTTAATAGTAAATAAGGATGATTAAAATAGCCAACCCAATCTGGACCAGAAATGTGTGCTCTGAATCCCCAAGTTAATGTCATTTTCATTATCATAACCTAATTTTTAATCACTGGACTAGTTTTTTGTTGTTGTTTTCTTAGCTTTTAGAAAGGTTCCCTGATGCCATTGTTCTGCCTGGAGCTAGAACAATTGTCCCTAGTGTTGGCTCGAGACAGAACAGTGGCATCCCAGTGACGATGGTGAGACTGTATCAATATCAGCTGTGCACATACTGTGTCTCGGGCATTCTTCGAGTGCTTCACGGGGCTGTGAGGAAGGCAAGACCTGGCCACCTGGCGTACGGGAAGAACAGTACAAAATGACCAATATGTTGGATCCCTCTCACGGCGGACGGTCTCTGCCTCTGAAAGTGCATCACCAAAATGCCAGCACAGAGTGGCGGGAATCTTGGTCATTTTGGCAGCAGGAAGAAGGTGCTCGAGAGTGTGATTTATTTTGTGAGTTCCATCAAGAGTCACCGTCCCAGCATCAGAGGGAAAACTAACCCGATCAAAGGTAGTGCCCGCTGCTGCCGGAGCACCCATCTCGGGCGCCTGGGGAGGGGCCGTGCCCAGGTCTCAGGTGAGCTCCGGCTTCTAACACAGCCCTCCTCACTCGCGTGGGGTCCTTTGCCCCTCCAGACACTACTTTTTCTACAAGCTATGGGGATAGAGAATCATAACAGTGTCTTAATACTTAGTTGTAATTGAAAGAGGAAACTCAGCGCGGTGTTGTTGCGCAGAGAACTTGGATACACTGTAGCTGCTGTACAAGAGCCCAGCGGCCCAGCCCGGAGCCCCGCCAGGCCGACGACGGTGGCGTGTTCTGGGTCCTGCTCTACATGCGTGTGAGTCAGCACACGCTTGCACCCTGGGTCTGCCCGTGGCAGGTTCCTGAATTTATTAAATGGAGATGATAATAATGAAACCTACCTCGCAGGGCTGGTGTGAGACTGTAGTGTTAATGTTGGAGCAGCCCTGAGAAGGTGCCTGGCCTGCGCACCTAAGTGCTTGTGAGATACATTGTTGCCACTGGAAGGAGAGTCCGGAGTCCCTGACCCGACAGGGCGCCCGTGAAACAGGGAGACCACAGGAACCCCCACCCTGACTTCGTAGGTCAGAGTAGCAACCGTCATATATTTCAAGGAGAACATTAGAAGACAGAATGACTGCGTTCTGAGTCTTAAAAATTCTTACCAAACTCAACTACGTAAAGGAAACGATCCCTTATTCTCTTCCGAAAGTTTTAATTCAATTTTGTTTTCATGTTGCCTTTAGCCCCCCTTCCTTCCTTCCTTCCTTCCCTCCCTCCCTCCCTTCCTTCCTTCCCTCCCTCCCTCCCTCCTTCCCTCCCTTCCTTCCTTCCTTCCCTCCCTCCCTCCCTCCTTTCCTCCCTCCCTCCCTTCCTTCCTTCCTTACTTCCTTCCCTCCCTCCCTCCTTTCCTTCCTTCCTTCCTTCCCCTCTCTCCTCTCTGTGCCTCCTCCTTCTCCCCCACCCTCTCTCTCTGTTTATGTTTCTTTCCGTCTTTCCATGAGCAAGCATCATGCCAACGTCACTTTGTAAACTGTCCCTTATTTCTCAGCTTCTCTGTGATGCCAACCCCGTCACCTGTCAATGTCCATTTACGTGGGATGTGACTTGCGCTTGGACAGCCTGTTTCGTTGATCTATTCTTGTCTCTCCATGCAGTAGAAAAGCATAATTATTAACTTCTTTTTTTCTGAGTTTCCTCTTTCAATTACAACTAAGTATTAAGACACTGTTATGATTCTCTATCCCCATAGCTTGTAGAAAAAGTAGCTTTTTTTCAAGGCTAGTCTATGGAATTTGAATAATTTTACATGTTGAAGTCATATCCAGATCTACTGTTAATATCTCTTATTGATGCTACTAATTTTTTCCGTCAGTGCCTTTGGGGTGTTTTTATCATCTGCCGTTCATATGGCTTTTACTTCTGTTTTGCCTCACTGTTGTTGCTAGTTTCTTCTGCAAGTTTTGTTAATAATTAGTAAGACTGGGCATGATATTTGTTTGTTTCTGGTTTCACATATTATGCTACATGGGTTTAACTATAAAATACAAAGATTATTTTGGGGAGTTTGACAGATGCCATTGGTTAAACTAAGGGAGGTTCCCTTGTAGCTCTAGTTTGCTAATTTTTTTTAAAAAATTATATTAACAAATAATTTTTCTTTCATTTTATTAATCCTTTGGTGAACTGTAACACACAGAGAGAGAAGGCCCTCAAAACAGAGAATGCATAGGCCGTGGGTGGGAGCCCTGGGGAGAGGTTGGTTGAAGTACACAGCATTTCAGTTAGATGAGTGAGTTCAGGAATCCACTGCATGGCTTGGCACTGTGGTGGATAAGTGTATTGTACACTTGCAAATGACTGAGGAAGTAGGTTTTAAGTGTTCTCGCCACAAAAAATGATAAATGTGTAAAGCAGTAAATATGTTAAATAGTTGAATTTAGCCATTCTGCAATATATGCATACATCAAAACATCATTCTGTACAACATAAATATATACAATTTTTATTTGTCAGTTAAAAATAAATAAAAACAGAGAGAATACTATTCAGTGCATTATCACAAATAAACACACCACCACACAAGTCAGGAAATCCAAGGTGCTGGTGTCCCCAAATTCTTAAAGTAACTGTTCTCAGTCAATAACCTTCCCTTTCCCACGATTATCTTCTCTCCTGACTTTATGGAAATCACTGGCTTTCTTTTCCTTATAATATTACCTCCTCGCAGGTGTCCTTCAACACCAGAGTTTAATTTTGCCTATTTATTTTTCTTTTATAAAAGTATAATTCTATATGTTCTTTATTTTAGTCTGCTCTATTTTATTTTTGTGAGAATCATCTATTACATTTTGTTGCATGAAGTGATATTTCATTCATTACGATTGCAATACTGCACTGAATGAAGGTACCACAATATATTTATCTGTTACAATTTGATGTAATTTTTCCAATTTATGGCTTTTATAAACAACATTGCCTTAAGCATTCTTATGCATATATCTCAGTGCATATGTGCACATATTTCTATTGGGAAATATATTTGAAAATAGCATTTCTGAGTCATAGTGAATGAATTTATTCAAGGTTAGTAGATTATGAAAAATTGTTTTCAAAAGTTCTTCTGCATGATTCACACTCCATATTTCTGGACGTGAGCCTGTAGCTGGTTACATGCTTTGTATATTTTACCCCCTGTGATGTGCCTTTTTACTCTATCGGTGATGTCCTTTGATAAGCAAAAGTTCTCAGTTATAATGTTGTTACATTTATCAATGTTTTCACTTACAGCTAATGCTTTTTAAGTCCTACTCAATGTGGCCTTTTAATCAAAAGTTTACAGAAATATTTTAGAATCCAGGTTATTTACTCTCCTATCTTTCTTGTTTGCATCTACAATACTTCTTGCATTTGGTATGATCTGAATTGGAAGGTTATTTTATAAGGAGTTATGTGTGTGTGTGTGTGTGTCTATATATATTACTATGACTATAAAATTAACCAAGTCCTGTTTATGGAGAAGGTTATATTTTTCCGTTGACTACAGTGTCAATTTTGTTTAAAATCTAGTGTTTCTAGATGTCAGATATGATTCTGGGCACTCTATTCTATTCCACTGAGTGCTTTGCTGTTATTTAATAAATACCATACTATCCTAATCATCATAACCTTATAAAAACCTTGGTATCCAGTACAGCAATTTCTCCCACAACCTGCTCCTATTTTCTCATTATTGCCTAACTTTCGTTGCTGGAAATCAAGTACAATTTGAATAAAGCTGTAAGACAGGATATCCTTGCCTTATTATTGATCTTTGTGGGGAAGCTTAGAATCTGTCACCAATAAGAGGGATATTAGATATGGGTAATTTGAGGTATCCTCTGTCAGGTTGAGGGAGTTCCCTGCTATTCCCAGTTGTTGAGTATTTTCATCATAAATGGGTGTTGGATTTTAACAAATGCTTTTTTCTGTGTCTGTTGAGATGATCATGTAGTTTTGGGTTTTCATTCTATTGATAAAATGGATTACTTTAATTGACTCTTTAACATGAAACCAACCTTGCATTTTTTAAGAAAGTCCCACTTGATCATTTTCTTAGTCTGTTTTCTGATACCATAACAAGATACCATGGACTGGGTAATTTCTAAAGAAGGAAGATTTATTTGGTTCATGGCTCTGGAGGCTGGGAAATCCAACAGCATGACGTCTGCACCTGCCCAGCCACTGGGTAAGGGCCTTCTCGTGGCATAATTACCTAGCAGAGAGTTGAAAGCCAGAAACAGGCACATGAGACAGAGAAAGCAAAAGATGATCACTTTTGTTACAAATCCACTCTCACAATAGCTAACTCACTCCCATGATAAAGACTCTGCCCTCACGAACCTAATCACCCCTTACAGCCCCACCTCTCAACACTGCTGCATTGGAATTGTGTTTCCAACACACAAACTTCTGGGGAACACATTCAAACCACAGCAGCCATGGTTTAGAGTCATTTAAATATGTTGCTGAATTCTATTTACCAGTGTTTTGTTGAGATTATTTTTGTCTATCTCCATAAAACTCTTTTCCCTTAAATACCTTTTTATTCTTTGCTATACAAGCTGTATAATATTACATTTTGTATCCATCAATACAGACTTATAATTATTGCTTATCTAGTTGTTTTCATATAAAACAAGAGGAAAATAATTATTAACCAAAGATAGTTTTGTATCATCTTTCTCATTTAACTCTGCAGTCTCCCTCATCAGTGCTCCTTACTTCTTCACATAGATTCGAGTCAGTGTCGAGGGTCCTTTTATTTCCACCTGAAGAACTGTCTTCATTATTTCATGCAACTAATATAGTGACCACATCTTCCAGTTTTGTTTTTTGTTTGTTTTTGTCTTGGAATGTGCTATTTTTCTCCTTCATTTTTGAAGATGGTTGTGCTGCCTGTAGAATCACTGGTTGATGGTCTTTTTCTTTCTGTCCCTTGAATGTGTCATCCACTGACATCTGGACACCGTAGTTGCTGAAGATAAATACACTGTGATCTCACTGAAGCCTCCTTGTATGCAATGAGCTACTTCTCCCTTGCTGTTTTCAGTATTTTTTCCTCTGTCTTTGGTTTTGGACAAGTTTCTTATGATAAGCCTGGGTGTGCATCTCTTTGCAACTCTGCCTCAGCCTTCACTTCACGTTTGTGCAGAGCCTCGAGGGCCACCAGAGGTGAACACATATGTCTTTCCTGGTTCTTTCCTGAGCACACGCATGGCCCCTGGACATGCACAACAGCCCCCACATGCACATGATCCTCCAGATTCCAGGGAGTACATAGGAGCATCTTACGGTTCCCTCATCCCCCAGATTTTACTCTTAAGGTTTATACTTAGCATGTTTTTATTTCCAGTGTTCTTCCAATCTGAGGCAGCTGCATTAGTAAGCAATTGCCACTGTTTATGTATTCGTGTTTTTGGCAAACACCCTCTGAGAAAAGGCTGTTCACTTTGGGCCATGTCTGAGTCAGCCATAGGAAACCCAAGCCTTACAAATGGGATTTTCTAAGGAACTTCCAGACAGGTCAGATGATGACTGCTCTCTGAGAGTGGAACTTTGAGAGATTCCCAGCCCCCTTCTAGGCCTTTCAGAGCCTATTTTGCTGCCGTCATGGTTTGCAAGACTGTCCTGAGCTGGAAGAGGGCGGCACAAATATGACAAGCTGAAGTGTTCACAAAGCTCACCGTTCTACTGAGATCGGCTGTGCTCTTCAATAAATGCTTCCAGATTATTGCAAGTCTTTGGTTACTTTCTAGAATTCTTAAACAGTTTATTTTGGCAATTTCTAGACATGTTCTCATTGTTTTTCATGGAAGGGAGGATTTTGGAGTCCCTTCCTCCACTTTTCCTGGTGATCTCTAATCTAACTTTAACTCAAACACCAAGGGTTAAATCTCAAGTATGTAGGGTTTTTTTTTTCTTTTAGTTTACATATTCCAGTTTAGTTTTCTTTTTGGAATTTCCAATTTTCCATTGAGATTCTCCATTTTACCTTTTATATCATTGAATATGTGAGAGAAATTAGAGCAAACATTGTGCAGTACAAATCAAGACTTACATTAAATCTATAGTAGAAGATCACACAGCGTACGTGCCATCTCTGTAAGACCAAAGGTACAAAACCTCAACAAGGTAATGTTTAAGGAGATCTCCTGTGATTAAACTTAAAGAATACAAAAGAAAGAAACACAGAATTCAGGCTGGTGCCATCCTCTCCCAGTAAGTTGAGAGAACGGGATTTGGAAGGTGCACAGGGTAGCTTAATTGTATTGTGAGTATTTAATTTCTTAAATTGTGTGATGGGTTCAGGAGTGTGTATTCTGTCATTGTGCTTCATAACTTGCATACATTGATAGTTTGCATGACCATACCATACATCATTATGTAGTATACATTTACAAACTAAATCCCAATGTATCAATACTAAAAATGTAAGTAATGGCATTATTTGTCCTTTACTATCTGAATGTAAAAACTAATGAGAGAGAAATAAGTTACCAAAAGTAGCATGTTTGAGAGTATAAATAGAAGATGGAAAGTGATAGCAACGCCATATTCATTAAAACATAAAGTTCTGATATATTAGTCTTGATATAAATGATCTGAAAGGTCAAGATGCTAAGAAGTGCTCTCATTATAAAAAGAAAGTCTTAAAAGTGAGCTAATCAAAGCTCCTCAAAGGATGACAGGGAAGGAAACTTTGACACAAATATGTTTTGACAGTAGTCAAGGGACTCAGATGAAGAGTCTATAATTTAACCAAATAATTCCAAAAAACGATCCACAACCAGAAATAGTTTCACATAAAGAGATACAAAGAAGGTGGGCAATGAAAATCAGGCAGATTAAAACAATAAGCATGTTTCAAGATATTCACATTTAATCTGAGGCATGAAAATCACCTGAAGTTAATGGTAAATTAGGACAACTGCCCAGAAGTGCAGGAAATTCTGTATGTGCATATGTTGAATCTTTAATCTTATCACTCTGTAGTCTACTGTAGAAGCTTAATCCCAGGACGATGAAACAGGATGTTATTAGCTCACAGTGATGTAAAGCACAAAACGCAAGATGCTAACCAAAGGACACCACTAAGTGACTCAGTCTTATTTCAAACAAACCACAAATCTTCCATTTCAGAGGGCGTACTAACAACTATTAACTAGTTAAAAAATGGTTATACAACCCTATTTTTGCATATCTAAGTATCTTATAAATATTTTTAGGTAAAATTAGATACGAAATTAGATATTTTGAGAAACCTGTGCAATAATTAGCATAAGAGTCAAGGGACTTTAGTACAACCTGAGATTTTCCAATTCTAATAGAAAAAAATACAATATAACTTTCTTTCTAGATACATACATGTATATATACATATATATTTTTTTGCTTTTAACTACCCAAACATGCTTCTCTTTTATGGCATTTAGCCTTCAAGGGCTACCATGAACCTTTCAGGGGTTACCATGAAACTTGAGCTTATTTTTTGAATCAACCTCTTGGCAGGAACATTCTGATCTCCATGGAATGTAAAGGAAAACACAAACACACACAAATAAAATAAATTCTCTCATACATGCTTGTATGCCTACATTTGCATATAGTATTTCCTGAAGGATGTGGTCATCTGGTATCACCAGTTGTCTCTATGAAGGGAAATTAAGTGGTGGGAGCAACAGGTGA
>VBSM01003148.1:873590-887818 GCA_008086735.1 Cheirogaleus medius | reverse complement strand
AACATTTTGCTAGGAAAACATTGAAAAGGATCCAAATGCTGACAATCAAGAGACTAGTAAAGAAATAGGTAGATAATAGACAGGCAAACAGGCAGACAGACAGATAAAACATTCTGTGCCAGGCAGAAATATGGAACAAGTTAGGTACCAGGATAGAACATTTTCCAATGTGCATTGTTAAATGAATGGAAAGCAAAGTTGAAGAGGTGTAACGTGCTATCATTTGTGTACAGATACAGAAAAAATATATTGTTTTGCATGTTTTGTTAGATATGCATAAAATAAAATGTGTGTGCAAGAATACGAGATAATGGAAAACATTGATTTTGATTTTGTCTGGAGATGAGACATTTTGGCAGGGGTACTTGAGCCCTTATCAAGATTTTCGCAGCATTTATTTTTGAATCTCTTACATTTTGAACATATGATTCTATATAGCCCATCAAAAATCGATGCTTAATAAGAAGAGATCAAGTAAAATATTGTAGGTGGGAAATAAACAAGAATCAAAATGATGATGAACAGTCTAAGAAAAAACAGGTTATGCACAGAATTTTCCAAGACAGTGTTCAAAGAGAAATTGTTACAGTGTTATTTAAATTGATCCTGAAGGAGGGATGCTGTTCTACAAGAATGTAGATGTAAATGCGAGTGAGAAAGTGGTCAAGATTAAAACTTTCAGGCAGAAAAAAAAAGTGGAATAAATGCATGGATACAGAGGACATGGGCCAGGTACTCAGTGGATGATGGGGCAGAGACAACAGCTGAGGACTAAATTCAGGAAAAGTCATATCTACAATCAACATAATGTGTTAAGCAGAGTAAATGCATGTATTTATGATGTGATAGAAGCAATGTCTGCAGGCCTGTCCAGATTGATTTATAAGACAATCCCTAACTGAGTGCAATTTAATGTGTTTATGATCAGTTATTTTGCAAGATGCTGAGCATATGAATAAATAAATAAGAAGTATCTCCTGCCTTTAAGGAGGGCAATGTAGTAAGAAAGATCTACTTATAGACAAATAATTATAATGCATTTTGAAAATACTATATTACAGACATACACACAAAACCAATGGGATCAGTTATTTATACGAAAAATTACAAAACACATCTGGATTCCTTTAAAAGGTGCAGAAAAGCATACTTAAAAGCTATGACCAGATAAAGTTCTAGAGATGATTTGAGGATGTTTATAATCCATCCGCCTCTATATTGTTATACCGATTTATGCATGCATTATATATATATTTTTTAAAACCCTCAAATTTCAGCATATCAGTATGCAACATCATCACACATGTGCTGAATGAAGGGAAATAAAACCAATACTCCTACTTGTCAATGAAAGATGAAAAACAAAAACAAATTCCTTCTAAGGAGTGAGGAACACAAGCAAATAGAGAAAGAGCCTAACTGGAAAACAGGTGAATCCGTGACCACCAATGCCCTGTGGGTGACCCAGACCATTCCAAGGAGGAGAATGGAGCCCTCACCTGTGCCGTGTCATTTTTCCGCCTTTAGCTCATTGTACCACGAAGCCTGATCTCCCAGTGCCAGCAAAAGGGGCCACCAGAGCAGTTTTCTCACGTGAAATGAGTCATTGTCAGCTCAGCGTTGGCGCCGATTCAGACAGAACACGCCTTCCACAAAGCGCACAGCGATCCCTCACGTGGAATGAATATTTGCAAAAGAACTTATGACCTAAGGTTCTAGAAATTTGTAGTTTTCGAGATAAATTCCGTTTGAGCAAGTGGAAGATCAAGCCATAAAGAGTGATAGGACGTGAGAAAGAGAAGATGATAAGAAAGAAAGATTTCTCATAAACGTTACAAGTTTTGTGATGGTTCTGTTGCTCTCTATTATAATGTACGATACTATTAAAATCTGCAAACGGTGGAAAAACAAGATTGGACATGGAACAAAAAAAATGCAATTTGGGATCAGTGGGAAATTTATGTTTTACCCCAGAAAAAGGATGTGAATGCAAATGATGTTCTTCTTTCAGAATGTACACTTCCCGCTACTAGCAATTAGTCAATAAGGTGCATGGGTGTTTTTAAAATACTGGTCGTGCGTGGAACTATATGCATCGCTGTCTGAATGGCAATTGGTCCTAGAGCAGTAGACCTGCTCTCGTCGGTGATATACTCACTCTCCTCCTCGGGTCTTCAGTGTGATACTGAGCAAGTGGAAATCTTGTCAGCGTGTGTTTTTTCTGCCCTTTCCTGGCAGCTGTCAGATTTGTACTTACGTAGCAGCCAGAGGCACATTATTGTTTCCAAGGAAAGGAAACAGTACGTCTCTTCGACATTGCGAGATCTGACCCACTGCTTTAATTAGCATTTTTACAGAAAGGAATCTGAAATGACAGCCAATCTTCTCCGCTTTTTTTTTCCCCCCCCTGCATTCCAGTTTTCAAGCAGCATTCAAAATCAGTCGTGGATCCAGTCAAGATTAACTCTCAGATAGCATCTTAAATAGTCCTGTGTGACTTTGAAGACATTTGCAGATGAGAATGGTTCATTTTGACGGATAGTCTTAAATTTCTGCAGATGCAATGTGCGAGTTAAAAGAATCACACCTTTTGTTTTGTTTTGTTTTAGTCTTGATGACCTATACCTAGAAACCGTATGTTCATAATTTGCTGAATTCTAAATAGCTCATAAAACAGTCTATTGCTTCGCTCCATCGCATATGGGACAAGTAAGACCAAGAGGGTAGAGCCACCAACTGCCCACATCTGCTATTGGGCTGAAGCCCTGGGCCCACAAAACGTGGCACACCCCTCCTCACCTGCTCTTTGACAGAAGAGAGTGTCAGACCCTTTGCCTTTGGGAGGGTCGACCCTTTATTTTCACCAGCCTGCCAATGCCAGAGAGATTTCTCAGTTCCTTGCAGACAACATGGGAACAGCCAGACTTTCCTCCCTTCCAGCCGATTGTAAACTGAGGAAAGCAAACCACAGCAGCCCGCATTTCGCAGGAGCTTTTATGGATCTCATTTATTGAGACCCTTTCAATCTGCAGAGAGTTTCTTACGGCAGACACATTCCTCCCGCCCCCACTGCAGAGGATGCGGGAACAGATGACAGGGACGTGTAATGGCTCCGGTCTCATCGGGGCGTCCACACGAGTTGGAGGGCAATTACAGAAGTAATTGGCTATACTTCACCCGGCGTCGCGGGGGGCCACGCCAGAGACCACGGCACTCCGGGGTTGGTGCTGTTATCACTCATCTTCCGCTGTGTGCCCATGTGTTAGGTTTTCAACCCTCAGAGGCATTTAGCATTGCTCTGGGATTCGAGTGCAGCCCAAGTTGCGTCTTGGAGTGTAGGTTTCTGCTGCCTGTGACGTCGGGGAAAAACCAAATATGTGGCCCCCACCACGGCGCTGTGATGTCTTTCTATACCTGAGAATCTGCATAAAACGCAGGGAGCTTTTCGCTCTGGGGACCTGTCACTTGATGATCCCAGTGTGTCCAGCAGAGTTCTGATTGCACGATACAGATTAATTCACCAGACATGCGCCGGCTCAAACTCCTTTATAAAAACGAGTTCTCTGTCTACTGTGATTGTATACAACCCATTTTTTTCAATATCCTTTTATTTTAGAATAGTTTTAGATTCACAGAAAATTTGGAGATATCACGGAAAGTCCCCGTGTCATCTGTATCCAGTCTGTGTTATTGATTATCTATTATCATGGGATATTTGTCGCCGCTAGCGAGCCAATGCTCACATGTTATTCTTTACTGAAGTTCATATTTCATTCATAGTTCCTCATTCTTTACCCAGCCTCCTCTTTCCATTCCGGGATCCCACGGAGGAGACCGCGTGTTGGGTTGTCATGTCTTCCCCAGACTCCCTTGTTTTATGTGACCCTGACAGTGAAGGGAGGGACACGCCAGGTCCTCAGTGGACGGTCACTCACACGGAGATTTTTCCCGCGTCTTCATTGTGATGAGGCTGGAGCCCAGGACACCTGGGAGGGGCCTACAGAGGCGAATCGCCATTCGTGACGCGTCACGTCGGGGCACAGGTGACTCTCGTGGCTTCCTGCTGTCAATGCTGGTCTCGAGCCCCGGCCGGGACAGCGACTGTCAGGTTTCTCCACTCATGGTTGCTCTTTCTGTTTCTTTTTGTCCTCGTCCATTCCTGACTCTTTACAACAAAGTCAAGATGAGCAGCTCACACTTAAGGAGGGTGGAATATCCACAGGGAGCATTTAGAATTCCTCTGCATGGGAGACCTGTTTTCCTATAAGTAACTAATGATCTATAAATAGGTCTTTACTATCGATCTATAAATAGACCTTTTCTATTTATCTATATGTTCGATTACTAATTTATATCCATACAGACTCATGAATATTTATGCTGTCCTTTGGATTTTACTCTGATATGACTCTATGCATTTTGTTGCTAAATTTCTTCCAGATTTGACCACTGAGAGCTTTTACAACCAGAGTCTGTGTCCCTTCGATACATTCTCATTATTGTCTTCTTTTGTTTTAGGGTTTTTTAATCTTTCTGGGTTGAGGGGGAGTACTCCCTTTCTTTCTGGCACAAGAAGATGCTCCGTCCAGGCTCAAACTATTTTTGTCCTGCCCTGGTCCTGGATCCGCTATTTCTCTGAGGATCCTGGTTTCTTTTATCAGAAAATGGTATTAGAATTAGTGAGCTGGGCCCTGGGAGTGCTCCTTGCTACTGGGGTCTTCTCAGCCAGCAAGATATATGGGCGCATTCTAATTCATGCACATGCGGGTGCCTGTAAATATTTTATATGTGCCTGTTTGTATCCATATTAAGTCAAAGATGACTTGATACAGCTGCTCCCAGCTCTAGTCCACTGTCCCGTGGGTCACTCAGGTGTCCTGCCTTTGTCTGCCTGCACCCTCCCACTTTGACATCAGAAACTGGCTCCCAGAGTCCTCCCCCCACTCGACTATTCCTTTGCGGGACACACATCCTGTAGTTTCATAAACGGCTAACTGGCTCCTTACGGAACAGGACTCCATTAGCCGGAGTGCAGGGCTTGTGTGCAGTGCCTTCCGTACTTAAGTCTGCAGACCCCAGCATTTCCAAACTGCTAAAGTCCGCACCTTCTCTCCCCTTTCAGTGAGGCTGCTCGTAACATACATTTGTAGAAGATTTTGCCCCAGTCTGCATTCTACCCTCGGGTTTCCCAACCTCCTGCACGCTTTGAACTTCTACTCATTAAGGTCCCCGATTTGCCCTGTGAGTTTCTCCAGGCTTCGACAGATGCAGAGTCTGGTATCCACGACGACAGTGACATGCAGCGTAGTGCCACAGCCTGCAATGTAAAACCTCTACTTTTGAAACAACATTAATCATTGTGGTGAGTGACATGTGTTTGGAGGGGGTCCTCTGATGTGAAGTAAGAAGTATGGGATAATTCTGAAAATCTCTAACTTTCACCGTGATTCACAAAGTTTGATTTGATGAAGTGGCTTCATTTTAATCTGATATTCTTCCTAAAGGAAAGCAAAAAAAAAAGTGTCATGAATCCTGGGAATCTACCCAAATTCGTGCCGGGGTCAAATGACAATGAGTTGGCCTCAGATACTACCTCCTTGAACATCTGTAGGCGGCTCGTGGGTTCCAAACATAAGGAGGAGGTTCTGCCACAGCAGAGAGGCTGGAAGCTACAAGTGCCCAGTACCCAGGATGCTGTGACAACTTCATTTGCCTTCTGCTGTTCTGGTTTGTTTTCAAGGTACAACTAGAATCAAGGAATCTTGTCTTTGTTTAACACTGCTAAAAAAAATAATAATAATAACCGGTAATGTGCACATAATCACCGGGATCTCAGAGTCCATTATAATTTCTGAGCACAGTTTTTCTTTATGCAAGTAAACAGACCTCTGCCTGCCTATGTCACTGAAGTGTTTAAGAGCAAGTTGCGCTACGTGGCGTGGAAGCCGGTGTATGAAGTTGGGCCAACCTGGAGTCCGCCGTCGTGGGAGCACTCGCAGGCAAAGCCTTCTGTGACTGTGCTGAGGACTAGAGGGTCCCCAGTGTGTGTCAATGAAGCCACTGCAGATGCAAAGGAGAGAGGAAGACGTCAGCTTCTGTGAACATGAGTTAAGAAGGATGTGACCTCCCAGACCCAAGAAGTAGGCAGGTGCAGGTCGTTCACCTTTGGTAAAGAGCCCCACGGAGCACGCCCGTCATCGTGGTCATTGCACTCCCGAAGTCTGCTTCTTGGTGGACAAATGCATCTCGTGGCAGCAGACTTGGGAGAGCTGAGTCATCGGGGCATGGATGTCTAGGAGTATTTACAACATCAGCACAGCTTCCTTTTGGGATCTGAGGCTGGGGCCTCATTCCCGATCCAGAAACCCCACTTAGGTTCCTGGACGTCTCCGTATCCAAAAGAATCGATCTTACGTTCTTTGCATCAGTTTCGATTTCCTGCAGCCGGATAATTCAGGATTTTCAGTCTGCCATGCATTAACAGATGAGTTGCCAGAAACACAAGTCCATCTATTTTTCCTAACAGAGACATCTGTTTTGTACCTAGCAGTCACATTTGGTTCTGTTTTTATCAGTACCATCTTTTATGTTAATATAATATTGTTTCTTTCCCATAATTTTAGTGCCTTTTGCATTTTCTTTTCTATCTTAAACGTCTTTTATAACAGATTCTGGCAATTCAGTTATCCGAATTACAAGACTGTGTTCGTTTCTGCTGATTTTGTCGCTGTGTTTGTTTGTGCATTTCCTGAAGTGGGACTTCTAAGTGGGCTGTGATGAACTCCACCCTCCCAGGGAGAATGTGAGTTGGCTTCGGTGACATGTTCCTGGGGGCATCACAGACCCAGATTCAATCTCTACGTCTCAACTGGAGGTTTTCTGGACCAAAAACATCAGTAAAAATTTGAATCTAAAACCCATGAGACTTTTTCTTTGTTTATACATTGTTGTAAAAAAAGAAAAAAAAAACATTTGTTACAGGCAGAACCCAGAGATGTTTCTGTTCTGTCTGGTTAAAATAGGTTCCGCCTGCCTTTCTTCCTGAGGTGGTTTTCTTTCGTGACCTCAGCTGTATTTCGAGTCTCACTTTCATCCCCCGCTTAGACAGGCGCGGTGTCTCTTCCCATGTGCTCTTTCGGGCTATTAAAAGCCAGAACTGAAGTCACCCAGGGCAGCGAGTGCCTCTCGCTGAGTGCTTGCAGCGTCAGGGAAAATCACATTCTGTCTTCACTCCCTGTTAAATCCTCACCCTGGAGGGTTTCCCTGTTTATTCCAAGTCCAGTATCGTATTTGATAGACTTTTTAAATATTTTATCTGACATTTCTAGGTGTTTTGTAGCAGAAGCACTTTCGGAGTATTTTCTCTGCTGTGTTGTTTTCGGACACTATTGATTTTATCTTCAAACTCACGTCCTGAAGGATTGCCCAGCAATCCTTTGACAGATGAGAACAGAGGAAACAGAGAGAAGTTCGGTGGGCTGCTCTAGTTTCAATATTAATTATTAGTCTTCAACCTAAAACCGTCTCTCGTGTCTCTTGACCCCGGCTCCAAGTTACATTCCCACTGGACAAGGGCAAGCAGCACCCAAGCACAGACCCACTGAGTGGAACTTGGCCCCTCCAGGGAGGTCTCAAATTCAGCGGAGTCCAACTTGAGGATGGGTTTTGCAGTCTCCAAGTGTCTCCCCACAAATTATGTGCTAATGTCGGGATCCAAGAAGAGTAAATTTATACGGTGGAGAAACCTGGCCAACGTCTACGTAACCAAGTGCTCAAATTTCACGCAACCAGGGTGGGGGCTCCGGCACCGAGCACCCCCTGGTGTGATGGCTCAGAGGCACCCCCCACCACAGCAGCTCCTCTGCCGACACTTCCGACTGTAAATCCACCCCAGACAAACCCACACGGAAGGACGTTGCGTACAGGGACAGAGCTGTGCTCTTCACACTCAGCGTGGTCCAGAAATGGGGAGGGGTGGGCAGGAGAGTGCCCGGTTGGATGCTGAGCCGGGAACATCTATCCTATGAAGTGTGGTATTAGTTTAGGACAATGGTGGAATTTGAATAGGAGCTGTGAATTGCATAATAATATTAAGTCAAAGTTAACACATTTTATTTTGACAACGATTTTGGTTATGAAAGATAGTGTCTTTGATTGTAGTATTAGGGCCAAAGAGGAAAAATGCCTCCAACGGAATCTCACATATTAATAATAGTTCAGACAAAAAGTTGTATACAGACATACGTGTGTATATATACAATCATGTATATCAATCATGTGCATATGTATCATACATGTATATATGGGATAAATAGAGACAGAGAGAAAGATACACACACCAGCAATGGAGGGAAATCAAGTGAGGGAAAATGTAAAAAAATGATAGATTTGCAGAATGTCTAGCATAAGATAAGTTTCCAGTAATGCTAACTTTATGTAAATCATTTCATAAAAGAACATCACAAAAATTGATATGCATGTTACCTTAACAGGTAGGGAATAGTGACTCAGAAAAGCAACGTGAGTTTTTCAAAGTCACTGACATAGAATATGACAGATGGCTGGAATTCAGACCTGAGTCTACTCACACTTCTGAAGTCTATATTCTCTATACTGTGCCTCAGTGACTCTGGTGGATGTCGAAGGATTTTACCCCAGAATGTTTGCAATAGCCCACAAGTTCCAAAGTTGTAGGACACCAATAACTCAGTACATGATTTCCTTCATAAAAAGGAAGACTATTTACTTTTACTTTGATTTTTCTTGATACAAAAAAGTACTTTTTCCCTACAGTTTTGATTTTAGAAGCTGGTATATGTGAGAGAATAATTTAACAAAAATAACATTAAAAAATTCAAACGTACCAATTCTCCATGCAGTACTTTTTAAGATATTAATATCCTCTGAATACTAGAATAATACTGGAAGCAAATATATCATGTTAGAATGTCCTTTAGGCATTGGAAATTGCCCTGTGCAGCAGCCTGTAGCAGAGAACAGCCCCATGCGGGGGATACAACTAGCCGGACCGCCAACAGACTGCACCCAGGGACAGAGACCCTGCTCGGCTGTCCTCCTGGACCTCAACTTTCTGCAAATACCAATCTCTGTACCCCGCCTGAAGCTCTCCGTCTTGCCAAGCTATGACCACCATAATCCCTACAAATCTGGTATTTTCTAGTGCTTGTTAAGCAATTATTGTAGCCTTTGATAAATGCAGCGTCTGTTGGCCAAGGAACTGCATTTTAAAAATTCACATCTGTGGAGAACCACAATCTTGTGCCTTCAAGGTCATGCTGGCAATTTAAGGGGTCTCATGTCAACATGAAGAGAGCCTCGTGGTGGAGACACCACTGTGGCTGAAGGTACTCTGGAATAAAGCAAGCTGTCTCTGACTTCTGGGTCCAGTGCAGCCGTGGGGTAATTTCAAAGACGTGCTCCCTATAACTCCACTTTTAAGATTATTCTTGATAAAACAAGGCAACACCACCGAGACTTCAGTCTATTAAATATTTCCCTTTTAACACCTAAATATGTAATTATTGTCCATCGTGATATTCTCAGGCATGGGCTGAAATAAATACCTAGACACTCAAAATGTTCACAAACCCCAAACCGATTATTCCTCCTCCACCTTTTCCCAAATAATATACGGAAGACATAAATTTCATTTTGGAAATTTCACTGGGCAGTATGTCCACAGAGCTCACTAATTTGCATTGGCTTAGAATACATTATATTTGTGATCATTGAGGACTTTGCTACACCGTGTTTCAGTGCTAAGTTGAATTATATATAATAATTTCAAAAACATGTCAAGAGACATGTTCCAAAATGAATTTTAATCTTGGTTGCACATTAGTCTTAATTTGACTGCAAAGTAGTGAAAAATTCAGATTTTTATATTTACCAGTAAGCAGTTGGCCTGTGAAATAAAGTTGCATGCTTCAAATGCCTAAAAAGATTGCGATTTTTTTTTCTTTTCACCAGTTCAGCTATTATACACTCTGCTTTTACTATTCACATCTTGTTTGAAAAACCAGTCTTTCGGGACAAATTTAGATTTGTAAATAGAGCCTGGATAGAAGAGTTGTGCGTGCTGGTGGAGCCGCCTTTGGCACCTGCGGTTGGAACAATGCACAAATGGAGGCTGCTTAAAACAATAGCCCGGACCAATTACATGCCAATAACGGTTTGAGACGATCACACCTGCTTTCCATCCATCCTTATTAACAAGCCTAATTCAAAGCCACAATTGATAGGAAACAAAGTAACCATTACCAGCTGCTACATACAGATGTCGAAGCACATGTCATGGAGGTGGGAAACCTGGAGTCCCCGTAACCTGCAAATACGTGTGTTGCAGGTTCAGAGCTCCCCTGGATCCATTGCATTGGACACAAAATGATTTTGTCTCCCTCATATGCAGGAGTCTACCGTGGTTTCTGAAGTGAGAGAAGGAAAACTCATAAAGCAAATTGAACTGCAAAAAATAAGGGCTATTCATGTTTTGAGAACCTTTTGTATGCCTCATCCAGTCTGGAGAGGTAAACAATTTTAGCGTCTCATCTTGATAAGGGCCAATTTGGTTGGTAAGAACAGTGTTCAGGATGCCCCTGGTCCTCCCGGCTGTGAGCATTGTTGCTCATTATCCGAGGAAACAATGGCAACGGGAGTATTAGTGTTGTGTTAAAAATACTCACAGATGCATCTATCATCCCCATTTCAATATTTTCTCAACTGAGAACAGCCTTCAAGAAGAGAGAACAAAAGGCACGCCACCGCCAAACCATCCTCCTTGGCAGTCCACAAATTGGGTTTCTTGCCGCGGCAAAGCTGGGGTGCTTTCCTTAAAATTGGGTGCTCTGTTCAGGAGATGGTGCACTAAGTAGCGTCATGGGCTCCGTCATCGAGAGAAATGGTGGACAACAGCCTTGGCCAGGAAGCAGCGGAGCATGGAGCAAGAGTGACTTTATCGATTACAAACCTTTCCATTCTTTATCAACTGGATTCTACAAATTAGAAAAATTTTCAAAGATATTTTAATATATTATGCACTTTTTATCAGAGAGATACTTTTACTCACATTCCATTCCTTTGCAGAAATGAAGGATCAGTGATATTAGAAACTACAGGTGGGCATGTGTGTGTGCGTGTGTGTACGTGTGTGCACGCAGCTTTAATTGCATGGTTTTTATTCAGGGTAAAACAAGACACAAAGTGTTGTCTTAAAATGTTGATTCTAGATGATGGTGACCCTGCAAATAATCTACTAAAATTAGTTTCTTTAACACATATTCTACAGGAAAATTTAAAAAAGAAACAGTTTTTAGGAAGTTAGAAAAGTGAAAAAAACATTATTGACCAGAATGTTTCTGGGAAAAGTTAGAACATTTAAAGGTGTGGGGACAAAGAGAAACTGAGAATATTGCTTTATTTTCCTGATGGCTTAACTTTGAAGGACTGCCTCTTCCTGAAAGCTCCCATCTCCTTCATTTCAGAGCAAACCTCTGCCCCACCACCCACAGCTGCACTTGCTCTGCTTGGTTTCTGTCCTCACCCACTTCGCTGTCTGAAGCCAGATGGCTCTTTGGTTTTCAGCTTGGTGGTGATGGGACTTTCCCACCAGACTTTCCCACATGAGACCGTTGGCGATGCCTTCTTTCCATCACCGCATCCCTCAGGGCCGAGGCACAGTGCGAAGCCATCCTTCAGGGAAATTAGGGATGAAAGGCTGGCACGACCCAAAGATGCACCTCCCAATTCATCTCTACCAGCGAGGGGATGTCACTTTCCAGAGAGAGCACAGAGCCTTTTTTCCCCTGCTAAAATACGCCTTTCATTTTTAAATGCTGCAAACCTCCTGCCAAATATTTTTAGTACGTGTCATTGATCAAGGGCTGAACTGAAAATGTGGATTCTCCAGGGTTTTCTGTTGCTTTTAGGAGAAAAGCAATGTCGACATTTTGGTAATGGCTTTGCAAGGTGGATTTGCACGACTTTAGCATTTTCGGCTTAAATCTGGACATGCAATTATTGCCATATATGTCATTTCAAAGCTCAAAATGCATAGAGAATTAGGCTCACTGTCAAATCCATTATTTTTTTAAACTAAGAGTAATTGGTAATTACGATGCCATAACAAATTTTTATATACATCATTTTCCAAAAAATCCTTGATAATGTTGCTAAATTTTGCTTTAGGTAAAAATTCCATCAGTTCCATACATTTCATGGTAATAATATTTGACTTGAATGATCTAAAACTGTTCAAAGTTGGGATCATTAAAGGCATCAAGAATGGATGGTGAAAATACCAAGTTGACTTTGATGTTATTATGAAATCCCTTAAAGTTACTCACCTGCTTCTTACTTTTTAATAGTAACAAAAATGATAATGATAACCACAATAAAGGTAGCTGACACAGCATGTGTTAGGGTCTCTTCCAAGCACTACATGTCGTTTTTTTTTTAATACAAAGTTTGCGATATGCATATGTCTATGTGCTTGCATTAGTTCATGACCATTGGCCAAATCTGTGATAGTTGCTTCTAGGAGGTACCTGGCTTCATTAAGCCTTCCATGACACTGCATCACAGAATATTCTTTAATATTTTCCTCCACAACAGGTGTGGCATCAATTAATGGTCTCAAAATTCACTTTTGAAAACTGTACTTGGGAAGATCACTCCATCCTGCCTGAGCAGATACAGAGGGTCTTCCCTGAATAACCCGCCTTGTCCCCAAGTGGTGAGAAATGCCACTCTGTCCCGTACTGATCTCCACCTTACAGAGTAGGTTGTATCCTTCTCCTCCTCCTGAAATAGGACAGAAAAATAGAAATAAGGAGAAAGATGGGGGTGGTGAGAAGAAAAAGGCAGAAGACGAGGAGGAGAGAGAGGACCGGGAAATGGAGAGAGGGGACAGACTCTCACTCCATGAGTTTGTTCTCAGCCGGGATGCTTCTAAAGGAAACTAAGTCTCAGACAGTCAAGGGCCCTACCCCATTCTAATAAAGACCAGCAATTGAATTAAGATCATTTTTCTTCTCCGGTGAAAGATTAGAGATATGACACATAGCCGTGATGGAATGAACCTCAGATCTGTGGTCAGAGCAACCTGTTCTAAGTTTGGCCACCGGCACCTGCAGAGCTCCACTGAGAATCTGTTGACGTGCAGAGTAGGGAAGTTTCTGTACGTGATTTAGTACTGATACATTTTTTAGTGTTAAAGATAATCAAATATATTGATCTTGTTGCCCTTTGAAAAGTACCTGAGGACCAATATAGGTTTATATATTTTAATTTGGCGAACAGTACTAATGAGTCAAAATCGATTTTAAATTCTGCACAGTGCCTTTATGGAGTGCTAGGTCTAGGCTCCATATGGGCATAAACTGGTAATTTTAAACAAGACTGAACCAAATTCTGCAAAAACAGAGAAAGTGCCTCGTTGGACTCACTTTCCTAACGCAGCCGAGCAGGTAGTTAAAAGCCCCGGGATTTGCGAAGGATTAAGCACTAAGTGCTATCATCACTCTGTGATGAACAATAAACGCTAAGAATAGAAAAACTTAATCCAAACTGTGGGTTCAAATTTACATTTAAATATACTCCATAATATAAAATAATCCTATCCTATATCTGAAATATATTACTCCATCTAAATTATTTATATTTTGTTCACAAGCAGTCCATATTCATAAATATCATGCCTGGATTGATTTATTTTTGTCTTCCTACACAGTCTGTTCCTCAAGCTCCCAGGCTTTTAATTAATCTGGATTTGGGGTATAAATTTCTTTGTGCCTTGATTAATACCAAACAAGCTTTATTTAATTAAAGAGACAGACTAGTGAAAGACATTTTAATCAAAAATTTCATATGCATACAGCACATCTGCATTTAATACTCAGGAAAAAAAATCTCTTGATTTATTGTATTTATTTTTTAAATGTTTTACTAGAGCAATAGTTGTATTTGCTGTGATGCATCAACCCCTTCGTGTTCCTATTCCATCTTAAAGCCATCACCGTGGAGAACATAAAGAACGTGGAAGGACAAGAGAAGCCCAGACATCAGTGACACACATGATTCAGAGCTCTGGCGTGTCTGCAGTGAGCCCATGAAAGCATAGGAACATTCCTTCGTGTTCTCTGTGTTGGTCTTGGAGGCTCCGGGTAGACCTCTTGAAGGTGTTCATCTCTATGATGTGGGTCTTGCCCCCC
>VBSM01003148.1:847231-867832 GCA_008086735.1 Cheirogaleus medius | reverse complement strand
AGAAATCAAGATTTTCAGGAGACACCAAAAGGTGACAGATGGCTCCCAGTTTCCGCTCAGGGACTCGGTGAGCTGCGAAGAGCATCCCTCCCAGACTCACAATGAGAAAGTGCTGAGTGATAAGTTTGTGACTTTTCTTGAACTCGCTCAAGCACTGAAGTTGGAAGACAGCCAATCTGCTTCCAGTCAAGGAAGAGACCGGTGCCCGCAGGAAGAAATGAGCCAAGAGGGGGACCCTGGCTCTTCTGGCCACAGTGGGGAGCAGTCCCATGGAATGGTTGGAAAGTGGGAAGAGGAGGGAGCCCCGCGGTGCTGATATGTCGCATCTGTCCTCAGCCGAAACCAGGGAATCTCAACAAGATTGGAAGAGCGCTGAGGACGCTGCCCCTGGCTGGAAATTTGGGGGAGGGACAGGACAGCCCACAGAGTCACAGCAGGACTGACCAAGAACAAAGCGAGTGCCACGAAGAAGGTGGAGAGAATCAGGTTCAATTTCGGTGGTGGGCTCAGAGGGGACTCACCGCCAAATTCTGAGCCCTGAACAAAGAGCATAGCAGGTTTTTATACATTTTGTTTAGGGAGGGAGTGGGGCACAGCTACCGTGTGGTTGTCTTCAGCAGGGGCAGGGTCTTGAGTAACCTTAGTTCATGGTACAGAGTTTCTTTCTGTAGAATTTCTTTCTATTTTATCTTGACCACAGAAGTTGCTGCAAGCGTTTTACAGAAGCAAGAGTGGCAGCTGTTTTGAGGTTACATCGGGGATTGCTTACGGGCAGGGCTTTTGCCTAGTGGAATTTTCTATTTCTCTACCAATGGCAGGAAAGGCGAGGAGCCCCCTGGACAGACAACACCCTTTCTTGTCTCCGCCACGAGAAAAATCTGTCATCCACGGGGAGGAAAGTGTGCCCAAACCAAGATGATGTATGACTCCTGGGAATCTGGAAATCACCAAAGAATAGAAACCAACTTTTTAAAAAGTTTCCTGAACGCGTGAGTCTCCGCAGGAAAAAACAAGGCAGAGGACTCAGCTATCCGGCTGAGATATCTAAGTGACATTTACCAAAGTGGATGCAAACTCTTTCCATTCCAGAAAGTCAGACGTGGGCTGCCCACGTGGCGGCTGCATCTCCCGCCTCCCCGGGTGGCACCACTATCTTCAATGGCCACACCGGCGTCCGGAGACAAGAAGCTCAGACAGCCGTTCAGTATCACTCCATAAACTCCTTTTTCTCATCCTCAGATAGCAAAGTGAGATGCGGACGGTGAGAGTGAGGGAGAGATGAAAGGTGGGGGACGTCGGCCCCACAGTGCTCTGGGAAGGAGGGGAATTATCTGATGGTGCCAGAGAGCTGGGCTCAGCCACTGCCGGTGCGCGGAGTTGATAACCACACTGCTCCTTGGAAGAGAAAGGCGGCTGCCACTTTGAAGTCCCCTCAGATCTTTCATCTGAGTTTTCACTCACCTAAACCCAAAACTAAAAAATGGTTTTTAAAAATCTCAGAGCTCCTTTTTCCAACAGCAGACTTTGGTTTTTTAACCACTTCGGTACAGTGCTCACCGGCCTCGAAACCCTGCCCACAGCCGGCACTCACAGTCCGCACGGTACTGTGTGCTGTGCGTTGACGACGCATCCGTTTTGCTCTTGTGTGATGAGGGAAGCTTTAAAGCACTGAAAGCTTGTTTTACTTTACAGGCAGCTTTAGGAAAATAACTATAATAGCTCCTACTAAGGACTTGTTAAAAGGTCACAGATTCGTAGTAACTTATTAGCTGAACGTACACACAGCAACTGCAGAGATAAAAGCTATAAAAGTAAAAGCTTTTGGCTGTCGACTAAAGTCGACACTCGGCTGTGTGCCTTCATATCACGGCTGTCGGCTAAAGTCGATGCTCGCGTTCATCTGTGGCTCGGCTATAGTCGACGCTGGTACAGAAGTGGTTAATCAGCCATCTACTTTTATTTTTTTATTTTTATTTTTGGCTTGTTATCTATAAATCCATACTAAGTGTCACCAAGATAAAATGTCCCTCCCTTCCAGCGAGTAGCTCCCAGGCTTGGCCGACACACCAGACATGCTCAGGAGTCGCTCTCCAACCCTAACCTTAACCCTGCCCATGTTTGTCTTTTTTCCTGCCTGTTTCCATCTAAGTAAATCACCTCAACCCCAGTGAGCCCTGAGTGAGGATGCCCGGATGTACCTGCTGTTCTAGGTTGCTGGTCTCCTAGACCCAGCTGAGACCCCGTCTCAGAGGGCAGCTAGGCCGGGCCTCTGCTCTTTGCTGGGGTGGGCTGGGGGTGGGAGGACAGCCCCCCTAGTGGAAGGCATGGAACACACCTGCTTTGCCCTGGTTCCAAACACACGTCCACCTTGATCCTTGTGCCCCCTTGGTAGAATGCAGCCATGTCCTGGGGCTGAGGTCTCCAACTGCTCAAGTGCCCTAGAAGCTAGACCCCGAAGAACTTCTAGAACTTTACAGTCTCCAAAGAGTACTGTACGCTGCCGGCATTTCATCACCTCTTGGCCACCATCCGTACACAAGTCACACATTTACGCACGAGGACGGGAGCTGTCAGCCCTACGGGACCAGCAGTTCGCATGTTCTTCTCTGATAAGAAATGGCTATTTGCTCACTGACGCCATCTTTGCTGAAAGTCCAATGAGAGATTGATGAGGGCGGATCGTAGAGATCTGAGGAGATTTTACAAGAAGAAAAAAATACAGAATGTACAAAATGCACTCCGTTGAATGTTCAGTGCAACGGGAACACCCTCATTCTGGCTCTCGGACATGTGTGTTCCGCAGGAGCGTGATTTGAGACCGGCAGTGGGAAGGGGTGTGTCTTGTCGTCTCCGTGTGGCACATGGGAGACATAGGAAGGTTTGGGGTAGTTCAAGAGGAGTAGATAAAGATTGGCAGGTGGCCTCTGTCTCCCTTCCTCCTGTTCGTGCTTGGGGGTGAGGAAGTATGTGTGGGGGTTATAAGCTGTTTATTCTCAAACTAGTCTTTTTGTACTTCTCATTTAAACATATTTTGTTTCTATTTCCTAGGTATAACACACAATCATACAGCAAAGAGCACAAATTTTGAGTGTGCATCTCAGTGCATTTTTACCAATCTACACACGTCTATAACCACGAATGATCAAGGCATAAGGAACTTCCAGATTCTCACAGCCTCCCCAGCCCCCTATCCAGCTGACAGGACCCGTCCCACTGGAGACCTCTCCATGGGGTAGACTCACCTACGTTGGACTTCGCACACCTGGGGTCACACAGGTACTGCGTGTGGCTGGCTTCGTTTGCTCAGCAATCAATTATCGAGGCATTTTGGTAAAGGAATTACAAAATCGGGGCTTTTGCATGCTAAGGAATGCTCAACCAGGATAATCGACGTAGGAGCCGAGTGTTTCATGGATAGAGACCAACGTGCAGGTGCGGACAATAAAGAAAAGCAACCTGCGCTCTCACTAACGATCACGCCTCCAGCCCCAGGTCTCCCCTCCCCTCAACCCTGCTGGGTGATGCAGACCTTTCTCTGCCAAAGTCTTTAACTTAAACATCGTGCGCCTCAGAACAAATCCGGAAATGCAGGATCAATTTACGCGACTCAGGTACGTGTATTTCATAGCTGTTTCCTTGATTGTTAACAGGAGTGTTAGTTGTTCTTATCTCTAGACATTAAAGAACAGCATTCGTCTGAGGGGGACGGTGTTATTTGGGTGGAAAGTTGACAATAATAGTTAATTTGACTTCATTTTAACTTTTGGAAATATAAACAGTCATTGGAAAAAAGTAAGAAAAGAAAATAATCCCGTGCTGAATGGCTTCCTGTGTCGTGCACACAAGAGCCACACAGAAATGTGCCACGGAGCAATTTCTGGGTCAGAATAAATTAGAGTTTGTAATGCATTTGCCTATATTGAGGAAGCATAAGAAAGAAATGAGGTAATTTTGTCAGGGTTTGATGCTCATTGTTCACGGAGACATAATGCGAGTTATGTCTTTAGCCATAAAATAAAATAATGAGGCAATATAATATATTCCAAGCCGCTCTCCCAGATTGCGAGCTCAGTATTCCAGTTGTGTGTATTCAATGATGCTACAGGGCTGGTCACCTATTTTGAAATGGTATTTGCAGATAATCAGCTCGATTCTTTGCAGTGTGCTGTGGTTTACTTTCCCCAAATGAAGGGTGAAAAGAAATCTCTCTACACTGCCAGAGTGAGTGTGTCCCATACCCAAATCATCTTCCCGGTGGATACCCCGAAGAGCATCTGCTCCGGGCCCCGCAAGCCCCTTGACTTTTGAGACAGCAGGTAAAATTCTGTAGCATTTCAATCTGTCACCTCTTCATTAAACCCCAGTCCCTTCTAACTGTTTAATTAAATAATTGGCTTCTGAACTCCAAGAGAGAAAACTAGACAAAATGATCACACTCACGATAAATATAACAATAATAATTATTAAATATTAATACATTATTTTCTTGTGCCTTTGGAGCATAAGAAATCAGTTGATTTTGGTCAAGAGGAAAAGGAAAAAAAGCTTAGATCTTTCCATCTATGGAATTAGCCATCTAAATCACTCAGATGTACCTTTGATACACACCGATGGCTTCTCTGTGTGTTGTTTCCACATAGGCAGCTAATATAACCTTAATTATCTTGCTTCTATTTTTCTTTTAAATTTTCTAGGTGAGTCTGATCTTCATTACGACATATCGTAATTCCCCAAACAAATGTGCTTCCACTTTAGTTATTGGTTCCTCTAAAATTGTTGAGGTAATATTCCCAAGCACCATTGTCTGTGAGCTACTCCCATTCCAAAGGTCTTTCCATGTCATTTGCAATCGTCACACGAGCCCACATGCCAGGCACCCCCTGGTGTCAGGTGTTACGACAGACTATGCCTGCCCTGAAGATGCTCACGGTTCAGTCAAGGAGAGAAGTGGCCATGGTCAGTTTTGACTACTGTAACAAATTATCAATACCAAGAATCGGGTAACTTAAGCAACAAGCATTTATTTTCCACAGTTCTGGAGTCTGGGAAGTCCAAGACCAAGCTGTCTGCAGAGCCAGCGTCGGGTGACGGATCCTTCCCGCTTTGTCGACGTCGGTCCTTTTATTGTACAGTGCACGTCAGGTCTTGGGTCCTTTCCTCTTCTTATAAGGCACAATCCCTAATGCAGTCTCCACCTCAGGACCTGATCATCTCCCAAAGGTGTCAGTCACCTCCTAATACCGTTATATTT
This sequence comes from Cheirogaleus medius, assembly GCA_008086735.1. Lineage (NCBI taxonomy): Eukaryota > Metazoa > Chordata > Mammalia > Primates > Cheirogaleidae > Cheirogaleus > Cheirogaleus medius. Next base: position 862,581 of record VBSM01003148.1, on the reverse strand, counting down.
GGGGTGAGGTTTCAACATATAAATTTTGGGGCGGCACAAACGTTCAATCCACAGCAGAGGTTTAGGGATAGATGCATTCAACACGACACCGTAAGTGCTCACAAAGGTGAGTTCTGCGTGTGGAACTGACAAGCACTGAGATCAGCAGTTCCCAACGTGTGCTCCTGAACCCATAGTTCCAGAACTTGCTAGAAATGCAAACACCAGACCTAGTCCCAGACCTACAGCATTGGGCATCCTGGGAGTGGCCCCAGCAGCCTGTGTCTAACAAAAGCTCCAGGTCAGGGAAACGGATGGTCCAGGACGAAGGGACCTGGGGCAGCCGTCCCACTAGAGGAACTTCGAGGATCGTGAACTCCCCATCAGACCGAGGGCAGAACAGTGCTGAGGGTGTTTCAGGCAGAGACCCAGGGACAGTAACTCATGAGGGAGGCTATTGGGTTGTACTTGATAACAGAACACAGTGCAATTTGACTTTAACAGAAGTCACGTGTGTGGGGACGGTGGCTGCACTGCGGCGTGGCCATGTCACGGGTCTTGAAGTCGAGACTGATCTGTTCAACCCGGTTTAGTCGCCACTTGGGCGTTATCGACTGTTTGATGGTATAGCCGTTACCTCACTGCACAGACGGTTTTAATTCCCTCGGTGACAGTTTCAGGCCATTTGGCAAAAGCAGAAACAACAAGATGCCAGAGACCCTCGAGCATTTCTGGAGATTTCTGTCCTGTGCATTTGACATTTGGGCATGTGCATGAGATAAATATGAGTGATTTGGGCATCTTGGGGTTCACGTTGGAGAGTTTGAGCATATTGCAGCACGGTGAGAGGTGATGGACGTTTTATTCATCAAATCATGATTTTTAACATTATTATAAAACCAAAAAAATCCCTGTTTTGTGATCCTGTCCAAATCCACTTTTGTGTAATGAAATACTATATTAATTTTAGCATTATGTCTTTTAATATTGAACTTCTTAGAGATATTTAATCACAAAGATGCCTTTGTTTGGGGAGGATTATTAAAAGGGTCCTGTTATCTGTGTAAAGGACGATACTACCTGTTCTCATTAAAAAAAAAAAAAAAAAAAAAAAAAAAAAAGACAGAGAGAAATAGACCCTCACTAGAAAAGAGGCCAAAATTTTGCAATACTGAGGAGATATAAGAATAAATCTATAGTCTTATTAAAAATATATTTTTCTCTTTTCTCCAGGATTTCAGATGATTACTCACTGTTGCATGAAAAGTTGATAAATAAGTCTATTTTCATGTTTATGTGAAAATAGAAATTTAATATATAAAATATATTTAACAAATGCAGAGTATTTTCATATAGTCTTATATTAATCCATAATAGCAAACATAAGAATGTTATCCTGAGAATCAGCAGTAAGAATTAGTCATCATGAAGTAATAACCAAGGGCATTAATTTTCAAGAACATTTCTACAGCATACTTTGGACATTTATATTTTAATGCATAAGAACGCATGGAGTTTATCAGCGCAAGTGCAAGGAAAAAGAAAACCTGTCGTTGAAAGTGAGTGCTAACAACTGAAGTGTCGTGAAGGTGCCGTTCTTGGTGGGAATTGTATATTTGCAGATTTTGTAATGAGTTACCGTTTTAGTAATTTTCCCCCAGATCCATCTCTGCAGACTCACAGTTTTGTGCATCTCTCGAAAAAGAAGCAAAGGCTCCTCTGCCTAAAAAATAATGTAATTTTCCAAGAAAGGGGAAATAACTATTCTAAACATTTCAATCGGCCATAAAATTGCTCAAATCTTTAAATGACAACTTTAATTCGATCATTGGAAATGGCTGAAGATGTTAAGCCGGTTCCGGTTTCAAGAACGTCACCACATAAATGCACCGAAGTTTAGAACAGCACGGTGCCCTGACGAATTTATTCACTCTTCACGCCACAGTGAGAAATCGCCGGACGCCATGGCGGAGAAGCCTTGGGTAAGGTCAGCTGCTGGCCGGCTGGTGGTGTGGATAGAGGTTCAGCACAGAGCTCCCAAACGAGGATGCATTTCTATAATCTTATATTCTAGAACATCATCATAAAAGTGCACACACACACATACACACACATAATATAGATTGAGCAGAACATTGAAAAGAAATATGATAAAGCGATCGCATTATAGCTTTTCAGTTAATTAAATATAAAGATGAATGTCGGAGAACATGGATTTTTCTTATCACATTCAAACCAGCCTCCAGGTTCTTTAATTTCAGACATTGGGAAATGCAAAATTCTCTGTGATGAACAATATTTTTAGTGACATAATAAAAACGCTGGGCAATCGCATACTGTCTTTACGCCGCGGGCTTGGCAGACACAGCCTAACGCCACGCTGCCGAGCTGGCCGCGCTTTCTGCTTCATTTCGGAAATACTCCTTTATAAGTACCAAGGAGAATTATAATTTTTAGAATATATGATGATAAAAGTAGGTGAGCAGAGGGTAAACACAAGTCTTGCTGATAATTTTCTAAGGAAGACCAAATATGCAATTACGTGCTTCTTTATATAAACAGTGGCACGGAGGTTCTCTCCTATTCGTTTATTTATATAGGCGCTCAGCAAACCTCAATTGAGTGTCTTCCGCAGGATGGAGGTTTTATTAATGTGTAAGGCAAGGCATACCGGCTGGCGAAATGAACAAAACAAAACAAAACGACAACAGAATCACCTCCAATTCAGCCTTAGGAAAATGAAGGGACGGTTCTTCCTTATGTTCCAATGCCCCCCAAGTTACTAGAGCTCAGGTCGCTGCTGTACGCAGTCATTTGGGGACTCTATCACCCCCAAGGGCCTCCAAGTTCTGGAAGAAAAGGAGCCTTTTCCGGATAAGACAACTCACGCTTCCACCAGGATCTGCCTCTAAGGTACCTCCTACCCTGCGCCCATAACCACAGCTACGTCAGAGCAAAACTCAGCCGGAGGTGCTTTGAACAAGCTCCGATAAGGTAACTACGGCCCAGACCACGGGCACTGGAGGGAGGCCCTGCCTTCTACCGCGGAGAATTGCGCCTTGCAGAAGATGGCTCCAGGTGGGCTCCCGGGCGTCCGTGTATCAGAGCACCTGAGTCTAGGTCTCCAGGGGGTCACTCGGCCAGCGTTGCCCACCATGCGGCCAGGTGGATGGAGCCATCAGAAGAGGACAGTGGTACAGCCAGCACCAGGCACCGACTGGGCCAGACCGCAGCAGGTGGCTTATGAGCATGTCAGCCACGCCCGGCGCCCACCACTGTGCCACCTTGCCTCACTCCGCCCACACCCGTGGCTGCACAGAGAACCCAAGATGAACGTCTGAGACAGGAGAAAAAGGCCTGGGTGTGGTCACCGGACCAGGTACTTTGGTGTCTGCAGACGGTGGCTACGCTGCGCCCAGACCCGCAGGCGACGCTGAGAGACTCAAGGGGAGGAGTCTTCGCGCCGGCGGAGTTTTGTGCATCCCGCTGTCCTGGAAAGACAGGGGCTACTGGAGAGAATATACACACACACGAGCGGTCAGTGTGAACGGTCTGAGCGCTGATCGAGACCCGGGAAGAAGACAGATCGGCGTGCAGGTCGCCGGGAACCCAGGCAGGTGCGTGGGCGTGGCGGTGCGCGCTGCCTTCGAAGGTCTATAACCAGCACCAGCACCACGGACAGCGTCTATCGCGGAACAGACATCAAACCACCAAGGACACAAACTACTCTACCAGCGGGTGTGAGCCAGCCCCCGTCACTGTCACGTGGTACTGCCACCACCCCCACGGGACAGGAAGGAGGGACCACTCCTGGGTCACAGCATCAGCTTTCGCTCGCCGCGGTGGCCCACCTGCCTCTGCTACCCCACGCCCAATCTTCCAGCAGCAGAAACCCACACGTGGCTCTTCCTGCGCAATCGTCCCCTCCAGGGTGCCTCGGTGCCGCAATAGGTCCCCTTCCCCCAGCAGAGAAGCGGCGAGATGCTTCAGACTGAAACAGGCAGGTGCCCAGAGACGGGTTTGTCCTCTTGCCGGAGGCCTCAGCCTGTGTGCAGAGCCTTTGGGGTGTGGGAAATGCCCATGGAACTCGGCATTTAGAGGAGGAGGAGGGCCACTTGTCACTGAAAGAGACGTGGCAGGAGGCATGTCACTATGGACCACAGGGACCATGGGGTACTGCCCCCACTGCCTGGGGGCTCCTGGAGTGTCAGCTGGGGTCGCAGCTGGGAGGTCAGTTTAAGGGGACACAGGCAGGTGCACAAGGATATGTCGGGTGCACCCAGAGCAAGGACCCGTGGACGCTACTGCGACCGAAACAAAACATGCACGTTACAGAGCATGGTGGGACAGAGAGGGGGAGGGGAAGGGAGAGACAGACACGAATAAGCGGAGACATGTTCTCTGTTCATGGACCGGAAGTCAATGTTACTGAGATATTAACTTCTTGCAACTTGATCCATATATTTAACACAATTGATCACAATCCCAGCCAGCTATTTGTAGCTATTGACGAGGTGATCCGAGCCGATGTGGAAAAGACGAGAGACCTAACGTAGCCAACACCGTGACGAAAAGAGCAAAGCTGAAGGAGGTGCACTATCTGGTTTTGAGACTCACTGCGAAGCTAAAATAATCAAGCTATTGTTTCTCCGTTGAGCTGCCTTGAACTCCTTCGTCGAAGATCAATGGACGTATTTGTGTGGCTCTATCTCCGGGCTCTCTATTCTGTTCCCTTGATCTATTTGTGTACCCGTTTGCCGATACCACATTCTCTCAGTTACTGTAGCTTCACAGGACAGCTTCCCTTTCTACTCGTAGATACAGGCACCCTCAGCCCTCAAGCTCTGAGTGTCACTCACACGACAACAACCCGTCTTCATGGGTTTGACTGAGTGAAGGATCTTGAGATGAATGTCATTCCATGCTGCCTGGCGGGACCCTGCGTGTGACAGGAATGTCACTCCATGCTGCCTGGTGAGGCGTGCATGCTATCCCAAATACCCTTACAAGAGGGGTTGGAGGGAGGTCTCACTCCCAGAGGAGAAGGGATGTGAGGACACAGGGGACAGAGATCAGAAGACACTGGCCTTGAGGACTGGAGTGACGTGGCCTCTGCCCGGGAACACTGGCAGCCTCCCAGGGCAGGGAGAGGCGGAGGTCAGATTCCCCCACGGCCCCTAGAGGAAGGACGGCCCCCATGAAACCTTGATTTGCCCCATTCGTCGTCCAGGGAGGCCAGTTGGAGTGGAGTTCGAGACCACCACCCACAAGACCCCAGATAAAGGTACTCACCTCTCTGAGTCACCCGCCCAATTATGTCAGGTACTGGTTGTCTGTCCTCCTTAACTTCCAGGGAGGGCAATGTTGCCATAAGTTTGCGGCAATATTGATACCATGGGCCAGATGCGTGGGCGGTTGGTGGGTTAAACCTGAAGTCAAGTAAATTTTTTTTTAATTCTTTTTAAGGTTTTGGCCAATATTTTATTTATTTGTTTACTTATTTATTTATTTGCCAAAGTATATATTTTTGAAAACATGTACTGATTTAAGATAATAGACCCATCTATTCGATCTTTAATCCTTGGTTTCTTAAGACTTGGATTATATTTTCTTCCCTTTGTAATTGTTTTATTTGGAACCCAAAAGTATGAATGTCACGTGGTTCACCCTTAAACAGGTACTCACCAAGTTATACCGAAAAAAACTGCGTTTCCGTTCGTGGAAATATCTCTCTCCTTTCCTAGGAAAGGCGTGATTGGTGGCCGTTAATGGCAAGTGCATCAGTTTGTTACAATCGTCCCGCTTTCTCGGGGAGAGGATCTTTTGCTCTTTTCATTTCTCTTTCTGTATTTGGGGGAGGAGGATTGGAATTGAAAATCAACTAGATCAGCCACATTTTCAGAAGTTCAGTGAACAGATTTGAACAGAAAGAGGAATCTCAGTTTATCCACTGCCCGGAGGGATGTTATCTTAACGTGACAGATACGTTTGTCCAAACTTTTCATCTCTGAGAGTAGAGCGTGAGGTTTTCTGTGGCAGGAGGCAGTGCCTCTGAAGTGCCTGTTCAGAGGGCTCAGCGGCCACCACTGGGGGCTCTGAGCATCGCTTTGTCTTGGTCATTAAGCGGGAGGGCGGGGCGGCCTCAGTAATTAAAAAGCTCCATCCGCTTGAGTCCGGAGGGCTGCTGAAGCCGCCTGTTGGCCCGGCTGCTCTGAGTGGGAGGGAAGGTTCCAGCTGGGAGAGGTTTTTAAAGTTTAACTTGAAAACACGCTTGGAGCCTCTGATCCCATCGGGTGGCAACTGTCAAATATGGTCTGCCACCATTAGCTGATCCGGGAATAATTTGTCTGCCCTTCGACAAAATTAAGTGAGGCTCCAGGCTTTCCCGGCGAGGATTAGCGGGCTGCGGGGTTGGGAAAAGAAAATTAGCACCTGCCGGAGAATTGCACTTCTTCTTCCCGTTTTCAAGAAAATACTATCTGCGTGCACTTTTGTCGAAATCAGTATCTTCTAGTTAATTACAGGAGTGGCGTCTCTGCAGCAGGGTGTCCGGGCAGAGGCTGGGGGCAGTTTTCCTCCCAGAGTTTCTCAAAGAGCAGTAAACGTGAAGGACGGTTTCCTTAACACGCACAAATTCCCTTTTCCTTCTCTGCGCTTTGTTTGCTTAAGTGAAATTAATGACATGGGAGGGGAGACCACATTTATTCCTTCCGGAACACTCCGGATGCCCCAGAAGAAGTGTGTCTGCACTGGATGTGGGAAGATAAACCACCATCTTTTCTCTCAGTCTGTGCAGGTGCCCACACAGGGCTCCCCTGCTCTTCGCAAACACTTCCTCGTGGAAGGTGAGGCTGTGTAGACGTGCTATTCCACAGAGGAATCAGATAGTTAAGAGATGCAAATTAACTGACCTGATTTTAATGCTCGTGTGATTTGTATCAGCGTGTGCTTGCTGTGTAACAAACAGGCCCAAAATGTCAGGGGTATACAAAAACAAGCGTTTGTTTTTCTCAGACCTCTGGGTCGGGCTTGGTTGGGTGAACGGGGTGGGTTGGCAGGGGCAGCCTAGCTCCCCTGGGCTGCCCTGCGAGCTGGTGCCTAGTATTATGGGCTGGCCTGGGCATGTTCTGCCCATGGTTATGGGAGAAGAGTTGATAGGAACATAGAAGGCTAGGTAGGAGTTGGCATGGTTCCACTTCCTCATTCTATCAACCAGATAAAGTCACATGACCGATGTGGTCATGTGACTCAGAAACGTACTCTACCCCTCAGTGAGAGGAAGCTCACGGCCCAACAGAAAACAGGGGAATAGAGCAGGTGGGGAGGGGCCTAATGACGCCATGTAGCATGTTGTGTGTGTGGCCGACTCGCTCAGTCGGACGGAGACCTGAAGTAGACACCAAATTGTATCCAACTCCTCCAACAAATTCACAAGATTGTTTTAAACCAGGGGTGAAGCCGTTTCCCCAAGTACGAGATGCTGGAAATGGCAGGTCTGCCAACGTCAAAACGATGCAGGAGATTCACTCCCCCGGATTCACCTGTGTGAAGAACACCACAGGTGGGTCAGCCACACTGTGTGGAACCCATGCGAGTGGATGATGCGAAACCCACAGAAAATGTGTGTTTTAAGATTCTCTTGAACTGAGGCTGACACTCTATGTCCTGTGCTCTCAGCTCATGGTCCACAGAACTAAGGGCAGTTCGAGCAGCCGCCATATTAGACGTGTGCTTGGCTTCATCAGCAGAAGTCAGGACGTTGCCTAATCCGCAAATGAATTTGGAGCCGAATCAGGCAATTCAGGGAACATCAGCGGCTGCGCACGGAGAAGGAGGGGGTGTGTTCTATCCTCCGGAGGGGCAGCTCGTGTGCGCGGTTTGGTCACGTAGTTTCTAGTGCCCTTGGCTTTGCTACTGTGTTCAGTTTTCCATGGACTGAAGAGAAACAGAGATTAGTCCTGTGGGGTTTGGAAACCAGCCCCTGGTTCTCTGTTCTGCTCCTCGTTCAGCGGCTCCACCCGGGGCTCAGGTATCTGCCGGCTGTGGGCTTCGATCTCATCCACAGCAGTGCAAAAGTCGTCGCTTCTGCTCATTTGAGGAACGGGGGAACCTTCCGGCTCTTTGGGAAATGGCTTAGTAGCGGTAATGGCTGTCATGGTGCACTCAGATATATCCCAAAATATCCCACCGGATCTTAGTTGGTTAGAGATTTTCATGAAACGTGTAACCTTTTCTAAACAGATTAATGGACAATCATTTTGATCTTGATCTCTTTGTATCGAGAAATGACATTTAATAATGCTTATCTTTTTTATTCAACGTCTAAGAGTTTAGAGGGATCCAATGTTTGTTCTTGTATTAAACTTTTATTTCTTAATCCAAAACTTCCATCAGCTGCCCTTCTGCCTGTTAAAAAAGGCAATGAGTATGGTATACGTAGTGTTGGTAAAAAATGATTGCGTTTATGATGTCTTAAAGCCTCATAGTTTATAAAATATACTTATTTTTATATTTGAGATAACAGATCACAATCCAAGTTTTCTCCCTTGGATTATCCATTTAGAACCTTTATATGAGTCAAATAACTTTCTACTTTTTGCTTCCGTTTGATTGTGTAAAGATGATTTAACATAACTTTATATTCTCTACTTTTGGACAAGATCGATGTAGATGTAGAAATTTTATTTAAAAATTGCCTGCTTTTTCCCTCAAAGTGTGTTATTATTCTGCTTCTCAAGAGCTGTCTTGTTATAGTTTTTCACTTTTTTTCTTCTGCACTGAGCAACATCATCCCATATGTGGCAATGAATAACTAAATAATTGACAAAAGCTTCAAACATACTTCATTAAACATGTATAGCTTCGTCTGCTGAAGTCATTAGCAATTGCTACTCACACACAATAATGTTTTTAAAATAACCTCTTTGATTCCGGCACATTAATCTGGGAGACAGGAGATAGTATCATGCTCAAGTGTGTAACCTAACCATGCTCCCAAGGCATCCTTAAATCTCAAACTTTTCCCCTCTAAGGACATTTATGAAGTTTTGACTTCAGCAGACTCTCAAACAGATTTTGACAACTCAGAATAACTCAAAATAGGCCAGCAATAACCACGATATAATTACCTCTGTAACATGCGCAATCTAAAAGACACCCTTACTTCTGCGCCTCTTGTGTGCCCTTTACTCTTTATCACAGTGCAACTCTCCGGATTCTTGGATCAAAGAAGAAGAAGAAGAAAAAGAAAGAAAAAAAGAAACAAAGTTCCAGCATGTTTGTTCTTGTTCACTTCATTTTAATGTGGCACTTTGCAAAATCTACTAACTCTCCCACTTAGTTGGCATTAATATCAACATGCGTCATCAGATGTAGCAAAAAGAATCTTTTTTTTTTCAGAATATTACAGGGAAATAAGCACTTTGGTTGCACATATTGGCTTTGCACCACCCGAGTCAGAGCTACAGGTGTACCCATCCCCCCAGACAGTGGGCAGCACACCTGTTGTGTGTGCATTTACCCATCCCCTCCTCCCCGCCCGCCTCCCCGCCTGACCACAATGTGGTGATGCCCCCCAAGGCTGCCCATGCACCAGGATGTTGCAGCATCTTCCTCCTCCTCTCTATGAAACCCCATTCTCCAGATGGGGTGACACTTTTGCTGGAACATTTGTGCATTTTAGATAATTATCACTTGATGACAAGAGTAAAAAGTTATAGAAACAGTGACTGGGACCCATCATGTAGAGAGACGACTGTCATGGATCCTGCATGCCTGCCTGGGGTGGAACCTTCTGGGCAATGACTTATCTGAACCACACACACGCCTTGAAAACTGGAGATCCTGCATCCCTCTGAGAGATTTAGGTTACAAGCATTTTGGTGGAGAAGCCCCAGGGTGATGAAACTAGAGATCCACCCCCTCTTCCAGGGAGGAGGTTGGTTTAGACTCCAGGGTAACAAGTCCTCTCTCCCAGCAGAGGAGTGGCCAGGTGGATATGACCACAGTCTAATGGAACTCAGGGTGTCCTGACCTCAGGGTTTCCGTGGCACAGTCCATGGCACTCACGGGAAAACATCGTGCCCTCAGCACATTGCCTTGTAGGAACAGGTGCATGGGAAACCAATGCAGGTGACTGTTTCAGCTGCTGTGAGTGAAACACAATTCCTGTCTCTGACCCCGGGATCTCGTGTCTTCTGTCAGAATATTTGCAGGACATTGCAGTAGCCTAGCTCGTTAGCAAGTAGGGAAAAATCTCAGACCCTCTACAGTTTGGGACTTAACACATTTGTAAACAAGTAAAACCATGCATCTACAGCAAGATATAAAAGACACGGAGTATCTAAATCCCACCTAGTGAAAAAGCGACTTGAAGATTCACTTCCATTTCTATGACTACAAACATCAGACCCATTATGAATAGGACCAGAGGAGTTTAAACATTATTCAAAATCTCTAGACAATTTCTATGCTAATGATATTTAGGACTCTGCCTAGTAAGCAACTTTTCATGCAATGGAAGAAATTAGTAAAAAGGTTGCTTGGAGAAGGCATCGTGGAGGTTGGGATTTGGAAACAGCGAATACATCCAAGGAAGCAGATCAGGAACCAGTATATCTAAATTAGGATGTCAAGACAAGGTTAGGAGCAGAGATCAAAATCCTCAAGTGCCATAATTCAGACATTTAAGCTGCCACATGACAGGGCTTGCAAAAGACACGATGACAGAGCAGAACAACCAGGACCTAAGAGTCTAGCAGCGGCCGGTAGAAATCCTACCACCTCCCAGCGCTGGTTCCGTAGTGATCAGCTCAAACACTAGCAAAGTTGCAATCGGTCCTTCCCACTTATCTGCTATCTGAAGTCAGCAACTGATAGAGATGGCTGGAGTTCCACCTTAATGCTTTCAAAAAGGCATTAGAATTTCTGATCTAACTTATTAAGAGGAGTTATTCTGCAAGTATTACTGTTACTATATAGTATTAACTTAAAATCCAATAAAGCATTTACAAGCACCTGCACAAACACTGGCAGCATGTTCTCTGATAGTGTGCTGCATTCCCTCTTGCAAATACAGCCGTGTGTTTATCTCACAGGAAATTTGATTTCATTTAGAAGTTACTTTATAAAATTTGCTTATAAGATTAACTAGAACCTGAGTCATTTGTTTTTCAAAATTCCTGGCTCTGAAAAGAAGTATTGTGTAAGGAAATGAGTTTATTTTCAATCATGAGAGCAGAAGTTCCAACTCAGTGAACGTAATGGAAAAAAACCCAACAATTTGTTTTCGCAGGCGTTTTCCTGAGATTTTAATATCCACATAGTTGTCCTTAATTTACCTCGAATGCTGAAAACTTTTTAACGTTCCAGTGCTTCTGCATGAGCAGCTTTATTTTCTAGAAAAAAAATATAGTTTCTGAAGCCTTTTGTCGTATCATTGCCTCAGCAGCAGATTCTCATATCTTCGATTGTTTTTCAAATTTCATCACATTTCAAATAATTGTCTTGGAAGCAAATAATAGCTAAGGTTTATTTATTGGCTTTTGGGCCAGGCACTATTCCAAGGGTTTTATGTTTATTATCTCATTTATTCTTCTCAACAATTCTAGAAGATGAATACCCCCATTTAACAGAAGAAGAATTTGAAGCAGGAGATGTTAAACTTCCTGCCCATGATCACAAAGACTGCTTTGCAAGAATTGACACCCCACCCAAAGTCAGACCCCACTCCTGGCTTGTGATCATCACCGTCTACTTTCTTACTCAGGGTAACTTAACTTCAGCAAACGCTTCTTAATCTCCTATCGGTGCCCCCACACTAAATTTCAACCCTAATGAAAAAAATGTCTAATGAAAAAAACTTGAATTATAAAAACAAAACCTAAAGGAAACAGGCACAGATAAAATATGAAAAATAATCTCACTTGCGTTTAAAATAATAAACACAATTGGTAAATGTTTCCATGGGTTATTTCTTGAATAAGGAAACATTTTTTGAAAGGCCTGCCAAAGCAAAGTTGTCAAATAATATCTAAAAAATCAGTACCATTGAGACGGCTTTTTGCATTTGTGAATTTGGGAGGAGGTCATACCACTAAAAAAAAAAAATGGTTGGGATATGTCGAAAGCAGAATTAAGAGATCAATTCATAACTTTAAGACATATCCATTAGCTTTCCACGGCCCATCATGTGATAGTTCATGTGCCAATGAATGGAGCTCATATCCATGTAGTCTAGTAATGTTAATGCTAGTGTTGAAAATTGTGACCAGAAGCAAACAATTATTTAATCAACCAATTAGGAATATAGACTTGAAAACTACCTAAATCCTCAGTTTCCGTGACTTAAATGACAAAAATTGCAAAGTTTCAAGGCAAAAATATGTTCTTTGCTCAATGTCAAAATAAGCATAGATTGAAACTGTATCAGGAAACAAATACAGTTCTGGTTTCAGAATCTGATTTAAAAAAAAAAAGATACTGTATCACTTAAGATTATAAATCTTAACAAACGTAAATGGAGTCTCCCACCAAAATTATGTCAGATTTATTCTGTAAATGGAAAGATTTTTCCTAGGAAACATTATAATATTATTAGACTTATCAATAAACTAATTGTGAAAAGTTTACAAACACCCCCCTCCCCCAATGCCAAAATGAATATTAACATTTATTTTTGTAAAGATTAAATAAAAATAATAATGGAAAGAACTGTACATGGGTAGGAAGTATTGGGAAAATATTTAAATAAAAGAGTATCTTTATTGCCATGGAGGCAAAAAATTTGAATGGGAGGAATCTCTGCACTGTTAGGAGAACTTGAGCTGTACTTTGGGACCATTAGTGAACCCAGAAAGTCATTAAAGGTAAATGAAAAAAAGGAACATGGTGAGAACAATATCACGAACAATTATAGTTTAAAATAACCCTTTGGCACTGCTTGGAGGTACTGTGTCTACTTTTTACAAGCTTTCATTTTTGCCCCACTTGCAATGACTGCAGAACCATCATAAACAATAACTTTTATGGGAAACAACATCTGTCCTTTCTCCTGACGTTACTTCTGCTGGGTGCTTCAGATATTAGCATGCACTTCTCAATAATTTGTAATTATATGCCCTTTGCAATTATTTTATGATTCTGCTCCTCTTATATGTTTCAAATCTTGTACAGTGTTAATAGTCCTTCATGAAGACAACTTTAAAAAGTAAGCGACGTGTAGAGCTCGGCAACATCTTTCTTTTCGTTATATTGAATTATAAATATTACACAAGATTCCTTGTTCTAAACCTCTACAAGTATGTTGGATGGATACTGTAGTATTTTATTTGGACTGATATCAGGCATTGACCCTAAATATATCTTCAGAACCGCCTGCATATGTTTTTACAGAGTCGACAGCGAAGGTTTAATAAAATTCATCTGACAGTGCGTTGTTCTTCCTCTCTTACGATGTAACAACTCTGACATATTTGTTTCCACTTTCAAACTGGGTTTTCATGTCCCTGGAGGCCTCTGCAGATGATGCTCTGAGAAGTACCAATGTCTCCGACAGGAGGGTTATTATTTCTCCCGAGGGGGCTGACGGTTGCTTTGGACGAGGTGCTCAGTGGGTGCCTCCCAGGCTCGAACGACGAGAAAAATGGGTCAAAGAAGGCAGCTGAGTTTTGCTTTCTTATATCCCTTGGATATAACCTTCTGAGGTTACTCTTCTTGGAGCCTCTGTCTTTCCAAGTCGGACCTGCCTGACCCACAGCAGGGGGGTAGACCCCAGCTCTTCCTCTCCTGCCCAAAACCATAGCTCAGGTGCGAACACCACATCCCCTGTGATGGGCCTGGCTACATCTCAGAGACAACCACGGTCCCCAGGAACAGAAGAAACAAGAAAGAGGGACAACTTGACATCTCCAGATTGCCTGCTAATTACTCCACAACGATTCCTATTTTTCTCTGTCCCCATAAAAGCAGGTGGCCACCCGGCCTGGCTGCTGACCCCTCCCTTCTCTTTCTTCGGGATGCCACTGTCTCTCTGCTCTCTGCCCCAGCCCCACCCCAATCTCTCTGTCCTTCTAAAGGATAAAATAAATTTTACTTTTATATCTTAATCTCTGCATGAGAAGTATTTCTCCACCCGCGCCGTGAGCACCCACTCAGCTTTCCACCCTGCCATAAAGGGGGAAAGTGTTTGTCAGCAAGACTAGGGGACTCCAGGGTTTGACGGAAGCTGAGGAACAGGAAGGAGAAGTCAAGAGCGGCCCGGGACTGACCAGGTTTGGACGCACGTCTCTGCCCTGCAGGGCGGGTGCCAGTTCTGTTTCCTTAGCCCATCTAGTCAGAGGATGATACTAGAAATCACACCATCTCTGTGTTCATGCACATCTTCTCCCCCAAAAGAAAATAGAACATTAGCAGAACAAAGACAGCAGATGTCCCCTGGAAACAGTGGCCAGGTGCGTGCTCCTCACGAGATGCATTTACCGTACATATTACCTATAATTCTCATGAGAACTTTGCGTGACTCATTGTCATCATCCTTATTTCACAGATAAGAAAACTTTGGCTCAGGGATTCAGTACATTGGTTCAAAGGGGCATATCTAATTAACAGCAGAACTAGGATTTGAACCCAGAACTGCCTGAATCAGAATCAATGTTTGTATTTTCCCCCCAATTTAGCTGCAGATGTGTCTTTTCTCCTCTGTTAATAATTTAAAGCATAGTTAATAATTTAAAGCAAAGCTATGCCCTTCCAGAAAAGGAAATGTAAGTGCAGCTTTGGCCCACATTTAACATGAACTGAGATGTTCCTATCCTGTAATGCCACACAACGTGGGCTGGTAGCTATTTGTAGACAAAGGGCCTGGAATTAATTTATTCTTCAAGGAGTTTTCTTCCTTCCTTGGGGTATCGTCTTTCCGCCTGTACCTCTGGGCACGTCCTTTGAATTCTCAAGAGCCCGACTTTCTAAGTCACTCAATCTGCCACCATTCATGAGCTGCCAAAGGCAAAAAAGTAAACAAATAATTGTACTATTGAGAAGTTCTGACAATGTGCTTTTTGAGGAAAAGCAAAGCTTTTCATTGTATAGAAGTAAAAGCAAATCACTTTCTGTAGGAAAAAAAACATTCTCAGAAAGAAAAAGAGTAAGAATAATATCTCCATTAATATCTCCACTTTACAGATTTCAAACCTGACCCCTTTAGCCATTGTGTAGAATACGAGGCATAATGAGGAGACATGTTTAGCAGTAGCTTGGTACCAAATATCTGAGCAAATATCTGACCCGGCTTTGAAGTAGAAACTTTGTTACTGGAAAAAAAGTGACTGGGTTTTTTTGTTTTCTTTTCTTTTCTTTTCTTTTCTTTTTTTTTT
>VBSM01003148.1:815963-837105 GCA_008086735.1 Cheirogaleus medius | reverse complement strand
AAAAAACTCACAATTCATTTCTAGACAAACTTCTCTCTCTGGTCCTGATCTGTGCTCTTTCGGAGGTGCCGGGCAGCTGGGGACAGCTTTTGAAGTCCTTTTGTTTTGCTGAAAGTGTCTATCAGGTGCAGCCTCCATCCGACAAGACCCTCACAAAGGGTCTGGCTGCCACGGCATTGATTCGGTCTGTGCCCCGGGCTGTGTATTATTTTGAGAGTCTTTTGCTGGCTGGAGAGAGATGAAAGATCAGAAATGGCTTTATTTTCTCTTCCCAGGAGATCAGTCTTTTTCTCTGTCCCCTCTCAGTCCTAATACACACCAGGCAGTGCATTATTCCACTCATCTTTTATTTCCCCAACTTTGTAATAGGCAGCCTGGAACGTTCCATATTTCGGCTGTAGATCTTGGTGGTCACGTCGAAAAGTCCATTAGGAACATTTTCCATCTCCCCAGTCTCTGCAGACATGAGAACGGCCATTATTCCTCAGCCCCATAACATGGTTCGCAGATCTTTTTAGCCTCCAGCGACAATTTTCTCGATATTTTTCATCAACAATTTCCAATAATTGGCGCACAATTTTCTCACATCCCCAGCTCCAGTCTAGATGCCGTTGCTACACGTAAAAGGTTTTTGTTATGTTGGATCTGTGTTCCTTAGCGCCAATTCTGTTTCCTATCTAAGGTGTGAGCCACAAGCCCTGGGTGGGATAAACTATAAACACCTGTGCTCTCTTGTGAAAGCCTATCAGTGTGGGCTTTGGGATGCTGCCAGTCACGGCCAGGGACACCTGATGTTCACGCTCGTTTTTTAACTTGTGAGACTTAAACAGCCTGAGACTTTGGACTCTGCCTTCAGTATTGACTCACCAGGAAATGTCTCCATATACCCTGAGAGCTGTGTGTCCTCTCCTGGTCTCACAACGCAGCTGAGGAGCTCTGATCTGGTCGCTTGCCGGGGTCTGTAAGATTCAAGATATTCTAGATACGTATAAGTCCCTCCTTCCCTGCTTTTATTATCCTCACACACGTAACAGCCTTTGGTTAACCACTTCGGTACGGGGCTCAACGGCCGCGAAGCCCTGCCCACAGCCGGCACTCACAGTCCGCACGGTAGTTTGTGCTGTGCATTGACGACGCATCCGTTTTGCTCTTGTGTGATGAGGAAAGCTTTAAAGCACTGAAAGCTTGTTTTACTTTACAGGCAGCTTTAGGAAAATAACTATAGTAACTCCTACTAAGGACTTGTTAAAAGGTCACAGATTCGTAGTCACTTATTAGCTGAACGTACACACTGCAACTGCAGAGATGAAAGCTGTAAAAATAAAAGCTTTTGGCTGTCGGCTAAAGTCGACGCTCGCGTTCATCTGTGGCTGACGACTATAGTTGACACTGGTACCGAAGAGGTTAAACAGAGTGCTTTCAGAATCACTGAGCATTAGGTGAGAGTGATTGGGTGCTGGCAGTGGTTAGTTGTGAGTTAGTGAGGTTAGCTGAGACAGATGGTTGGTGGGAGTAAGTGACTACTAACTAGACGAATTTGGGAATCTGGGAGGTCCCACTGCTATGGGCTGAACCGTGTACCCCCAAAATTCTTGTCGAAGTCCTAATATCTGGGACCTCATAATGTGCTCATATTTAGAGATAGGGTCTTTATAAAAGGTGATTAAGTCAAAATGAGGCCATGTGGGTGAGTCCTAATCCAGTAGGACGGGGGTCCTTAGAGGAAAAGGACATCAGGACACAGACACACACAGAGAGGGGCGACCACGTGAGGACACAGGACGAAGACAATGTCTACACGCCACGGAGAGGGCTCAGCCCTGCCCACACACGGATCTTGGACCTCCAGCCTCCAGGACCGTGAGGGCGTAAGTTTCTGTTGTTTGAGCCCCCAGCATGTGGCACATTTTTAGGGCAGCTCTATCAAACTATTAATAACACACCACACATGTGATGCTTAAGAAAAATAAAGTCTGAAGATACAGCTTGTCAGAGTAAATTTATGGTTAAAGTACACAGTTTACATCTTAAAAAAAGACTTTGTTATCCTGATTGTAACTAACTCTGTGTCCTAGAATAAGGTCCCATGATGGTCTCCCGTGTCACTGTGTACAATCCCATGGGGGTCCACATGTTCCTCACTATCCTCAGTGAAGTTCTGAAGTTATAGTCATGTTTCCCTCAATCACGCATGCTCTAGAGTTCTCCATTTTTCCAAAAGTTGCTTCCTATTGTTTAAACTGTACAAATTCTTTGTTACTAATTGGATAATATGTATTCGAGGTTGTTGCATAAACAATTTTTTCCAATTGTTGTATAAACCATCGGAATACATATTTTCCAATTAATAACAAAGAATTTGTACAGTTACAACCATGGTTCTCATCAGAGCTATTCATTCACTTAAATGTCACTTCGAGCTAGAATTCCCCAGGCTTAAAGAATAATAGTTAGAACGGTACCAAAGTGTAGGTTTTAGCCCCTTTAGGGCAAGATCCTGTATGTTGTAACCTAATCAACTTCAATTCTTTCTATGCACGATTACATAGTGCAAGACATTTGGAGACATCAGAAATCAAGGAGAAAATGCACTTCAAACACAGACAGTAACATAATCGAGCTAAAAATGAAAAGGCTTGGTCTGGTCTAAGTTGAAGGCGAGAAGCACCAAGCCAGTGCAGAAACAGCGTGATTCCAAGACGTATGCTAAATACTAATTTGTGTCATGGATATTTTATCTCTCCCTCCTTCCCCCCTTAATCTTTTCTCACAGCATGCTCACGCAGAAGCAGATAATAATTAAACCCATCTGCATTGTCTTTCACTGTCTTGGGGCATTTATGAAATGAGACAGAAGAACAGGCCTCCCAAAAGCTCTTTTCAAAACATGACATTTATGTCTTGTGAATTTAAAGAAAATCGTCCACACTCTCACCCCAGTGCGGAGCTTGCGTGGTTTGCAATGTCACACTCAGGTGGTGATCGGGGATGGACTGAGCAGGTGACACAGCTCAGTTATAGGGATTAACTCACACGGCCGGCCGGTGGCGTGCACTTTCGTACAACGGACCAGGATCCGACGTCTGTCTCCCGGCAGTGCCGGGCAGCCGTGGTGGATGGAGGGCTGGGACCGTGTGAGTCTGGACACGGGTCACTCCAGCTGAAATGATGCTGATGCTTGAAGTTCAAGTCGCCTCATTTCAACCCTCGTTTGTTGGGCTCAGCTTGGCAGAAACGTGGAAAAGGGAACGAAGTAAGATCTTTGTCCTCATGTGGGTCGACTGTCTTTTTCTTGCCCCTAGCTGGAAAAAGCATCCACGCCCCAGTCAGGGCAGAGATCTCTGTGACAACGTGCTTGGGAGGGAACCCTTCATTTGAGGTCTGTGCAGGTGCTGGGCGTTGATTATAAAACCGTGTTGCTATAATAAAGTATTACAGCTTACGCACGGCTACATATACCTCCACTGATAGATTTTCCTTCTCTATAACAGCTCAGTGTCTGTTAATGGAAATGTGCTTAATCACACCAGTCTTACTGAGTGAGATGTCCTTTGTCCTCGTAACACAGGGAAGCTTCATTAGGCAACGGATATATTCACCTAGGATTAATTTAGTTTCAAAATGTGAGAGAGAACAACATAAAAGAAAATGTAAATTAAGATTTCGTTTAAATGCCTAGAAAAGCTTAAATACGTTTATAATTGTTCATTTAAGCCAAAAAATATTATATGGGGTAGTTTTTTTTTCAAATTTTAAAAATGAAAAACCAAGTTCAAATAATGTTTACGTAAATTTTTATTACTTAGAATTAGCAACAGTTAATATTTCTTTCTAGATTTTGAAGAAACGAGACATTTTCAGATAAAATTTAAATCTATTTTAGTAACTAGCCTCGTCCTATCCCCTTCTCATAACACCTGCAGCAATTTTGGCCTTATGTTTGTTCACAGAGGACAGACCTTTAGAGACAAAAGCAATCTCATATTACTTTTGTATGACTACAGCTTTATAATCAAGGAAATGAATACATAAATATCAATTTCTAGAGATGTAATCAATAATTGGAACAATCAGCCTTTCTCATGAATCAACTCCAAAGTTTCAGTTTTCCTTATTTTGCTTTATTAGCATTTTTTGGTAGATGCAAACAAGTAACAAATATTAAGGAGCTGTTAAAAAACTAAATTTGATGTAAAACCTTGGGGTAAGTTATGTAGACTGACTATAGGCAGAGTTGATACCACATGATAGCAGAATGGCATGGCATGGTATATCTAATAAATAGTCTCCTAAGATTAGGGTAAGAAAGATGCTGTTAATCCTAGCAGAAGTCCATAATTAATTTTGGGAGTAAGTTGACAGAAAAAAAAAAAAAGAAAGCAAAAAGAAACATGACCATATCATTGTTGCCATAATAAAACAACATTCTTTTGCCTGGTTCCCCCTCAGCCTAAGGCAGAAAAAAAAAAACAGCTCAAAATAATGATTTACCATATGTGTTTAATCCTGTTGTTTCTCCAATTCTACTGGAATAAACATAAAATGCACCAAAGGGAATGAGACAACGATCACTCTAAGAATGAGATAATTGGCTTTGGGTAGACTAGATATTTTTTGTGAATTTGTGTAAGGTAGAAAATAGTACCACATACATGGATAAACCAGGAAAGAGAGAACCCATCTCAAATACGTACCAATTCAGAGACAGAGGGAGATCTCCCTGGAGGAAGTCTAAACTCATTATCAGGTGTTTCTAGAAGGTAGATGGTGGGTTCATAACCAAGATGGTCACTTAAGTGATGGCCAAGCTATGAAGGTCCCCACATACTTTCACTCCTCCAATTCAAGCACAGAGATAGTGGCATCCCACACGCATGGGTAAATCTTCCTAGCGGGCTCACGCCTGGGTTTTGCTCTTGCAAGAAGTCTCAGCAACCCCCCTCAACCCAGTGTAGCCGCCTGGCCCAAAAGCGTCGCCGTTCACACCTCTGCAAATTGTATCCCTGGAGCTTCCCTGTCAGTTACAGACTTCTGGTTTGCAAGACTGTGGGTAGAAAAGGGAAATAGACATGTCAGCATTTTATATTAACCCCAAATTCCTCACGTTAAGGTGAAGAACACACACCGATCGCCAGAAACCCGAGGCATCATGAAAAACAAACATAAACGCTCACCGTAACAAGAAGAACTGCTGGGCAGGAAAAATGACAGCAGAGAAACAAAGGGAAATATTAAAGTTTCAATTTAACCTTTTACAGAAAGCTTGAGGAAAGCAAACTTACCGTAAGTAAGAATAGACAGCTCTAATAGATGGCACCAGGCAGAGATGTTTCAAAACGAGTCAGAAAATAAAATGTTCGTTGTCGTTTATGATATAATTAGTACAACTTGAAAATCAAAAGGATGTCTATGTTATCAATTTAAGAACTCAGAGAGTTAGAATGCAAGAACAAAAATGTGGAAAGTAGGTGAGAAAAACAATTAAAGCGAAATAGTTGACTCGAGATTGGCAACATGCATGTTGTAGGAGTGGCAGAAAGAGAAAATGGAGACCATGTATCGGAGGATGAACTTTGATTAATTAAAATTACTGTATTGTTACATTGTTAAGAGTTAAAGAAATGGGCGGGTTTCGTGCTGAGGAACATACAGAGTAGCAAGCGATGAAATTGATGAACAACACTTAGAAAGCCAGTGACAAAGAGAAGCTTCTAAAAACTGCCCAGGAAGAAAAAAAAAGAAAGAAAAAGTTACCTTCAAAAGAACCAGAAAGTCTGAGAGCATGGGGACTTTATATGGGCAACATTCATTCTTCAGGGCAATGAAGTATTATCTTCATTTCAAAGGAGGGACATTTTCAAAATAGAATTCCATATCAATCCAAATGATCACTCAATAATAAACACAGTTTCAGACATAAAGGGATTTAGAAAAAGTGTCTTCCAAACAATCTTTCAAGAAAAGACATTCATAATGATCCTTGGAAAATTAAAATCTAATCTAATAAGGAAGAGAACAAGAGATTTGAGAGGCGGTGGATGGGAGTCTTCTGCTAAGTGTACTGACAATTTTTTACAAGGCAGTTATAAATCCAGGTTAAAAATAAATCTATGAAAACAAAGACATGGTGCAAAAGTGAAAGAAAGTAAATGTGAATAATTCAGTCAAACAACAGAATAAATATACTTTTAACTTTGGCAAGCAATTTTCTTCAAACTTAGTGCCAAAAGATTTTATCATCTATGTGACAAATATTTAGATAACAATGATACTGTAAATATTGCTTATTCAATGTCTATTTTTAAAATCATCATAGATATGTGTCAAATGGTTAGAAATTGCCTAAAAAATCAGTCATTATTGGTCAACAGACTCAGTGACATGATTAAGTCTAACACAATGCATGATGATATTGATATAACCCAATCACAGTCGATTACACAATCATAGTTTAACAATGACTAAAACAATCACAGTTTAAAATGATTTCTCAGCTGGGCACAGTGGCTCACGCCTGTAATCCTAGCACTCTGGGAGGCCGAGGCAGGAGGATCACTCGAGGTCAGAAGTGAGACCAACCTGAGCAAGAGTGAGACCCGTCTCTACTAAAAATAGAAACAAATTAGCTGGACAACTAAAAATATATAGAAAAAATTAGCCGGGCATGGTAGTACATGCCTGTAGTCCCAACTACTCAGGAGGCTGAAGCAGGAGGATCTCTTGAGCCCAGGAGTTGGAGGTTGCTGTGAGCTAGGCTGATGCCACGACACTCTAGCCTGGGCAACAGAGCAAGACTGTGTCTCAAAAGAATAAAAAATAAAAGAAAATAAAACAATTTCTCCTGAGGAGTGATGAAGCCAGTCTAGATACAGCTGGGAGGGTAAATATTGGTGGGAAGGAGAGAAATGGCTCACGGATTCCAACTTTTATTTAGAATTCAATTTTATTTTATGAATGAAGACGCACACTCCCGTTAGCTTATCCTTGACAATTTACACAATATCACACAGAAGCAATTATCACAATAAGAAAACAAACCCACGGTGCCCTCAGGCCTTTACCGTGCAATCCTTTGAATACTAACATCCTCTAATAATGTTTGTATCTGGACAGTTTCCAAGAAGACCTAAGGGGAGGTGTGAGTGTATAGACGGTCCCTGGGAACTTTTCTGAAAGATGGTAATAAAAAAAGCACTACCGGCCACTTTTCATAAGAGTCGAGAGAGATCCACTTTTGCGGAGGAGAATTCTATCAATACTACTGAACCACCCAGGAGAGATCCACTTCTGGATGATGGTTTGAGGACCACAAACCCACCTCCAGGGAAACAAACCAAAGAATGGTAAAAATTCTTTCTTAAAAGTGATTTAGGCCAGGCGCAGTGGCTCACGCCTGTAACCCTAGCACTCTTGGAGGCCGAGGCGGGAGGATGGCTCGAGGTCAGGAGTTCGAAACCAGCCTGAGCAAGAGCGAGACCCCATCTCTACTATAAAATAGAAAGAAATTAATTGCCCAGCTAAAAATATATGAAAAAAATTAGCCGAGTATGGTGGCACATGCCTGTAGTCCCAGCTACTCGGGAGGCTGAGGCAGGAGGATCGCTTGAGCCCAGGAGTTGGAGGTTGCTGTGAGCTAGGCTGATGCCACGGCACTCTAGCCCAGGCAACAGAGTGAGACTTTGTCTCAAAAAAAAAAGTGATTTAAAGCCTTTGGTATCCTATGAACATAAAGCAAATGAAAAATATCTATTTAAGAAAATCCACTCGATTTTGAGAGGGATAGAATGGGTCCCTGGAGCAAAGAGCCCCTCCGGCCATCCAGCCCCAGATCAGCAGGACATGCTCCACTCTGGGGGTGACAGGGGTTAGCAGTGGCCCCTCTCCCTGGCCGTCCTCTGGGCCATGGTCCCTCTCTGAAAGGAGCAGGACACCAGCTTTGGTGCCCTCCCACATTCGGTGTCACTAAGGCTAAGTTCCAGGTGACTGCCGCGTAGCGAGGTGGTGGCCCTCTCCTCCACCAGGCACAGCCGGTCACGTCCTGGGCCAGGTGGTGCCGGCGCCAGCCTGCTGGTGGGTTCCACACCAAGAGAGGCAGCCAGAACCCCAGAGAGACCACCCGACACCAAGCACCCCGATGGCGTCACAGGGCATGGCTGAGAGAGGAGCCCTGTTCCCCTCCCCAGGTCTGGTCCAGGGAGCGGCAGACAGTAAGAACAGAGAGCCCGAAACTCACCCCAGCGGTGGCTGCTATTTAGAACTGAGAGTGTGAAAACTTAAGCCTGGCAGTGTTCTGGGATGAATTGGAGATGTGATTGAGAAGTGATTAAGAAGATGCTGATCTAGCACCTCTTGTGTTATCCTGGATGGAGCTGGAACCCATTCTACTAAGTGAAGTATCCCAAGAATGGAAAAACAAGCACCACACCTACTAACCATCCAATTGGTATTAACTGATCAACACTCACGTGCACATATAGTAATAACATTCATTGACTGCTGGGCAGGTGGAAGGGGGAGGAGGGGATGGGTACATTCACACCTAATGGGTGTATTGTGCACCATCTGGGGGATGGACATGCTTGAAGCTCTGACTCCAGTGGGACAAGGGCAATATACATAACCTGAACATTTGTACCCCCGTAATATGCTGAAATAAAAGAAAATTTTTTTAAAAAAAAGAAGATGTCAGTAACTTGAAACCAATAAAGTAAACTGCAGACCAGCGGATTTACTATTAATAGAAAGAACCAAGGCAGAAGGTGAGGAATGCTCTCCTGTGGTCAGAACGACATCCAAGCTGTGCCCGAGTGCACATTTCTTGGTCTTTATTCTGCTTCGAGCTCATTGAGCTTCTTGGATGTGCAGATTAATGTTCATCATCAAACTTTGAAAGTGTTCAGCCATTATTTTTTGGAATATTTTCTGCTATTTCTTTATTGATATCACAATACATTATACACACACACACATATGAGAGGCAGACTCAAGAAATAAAATGGATCCATGCTTCTTTCCAAGCCATATCGTCTATTAAATGTGTAAATTTATGTAAACCAGAATAAAGCATAAAATTGCAGAAGACATTTTTAGTAGCATCTAAGAAAATATAGAAAAAAATATCCACTAGCATCATTTTGACATGAATGTCAATATTTGTTAAGCTTTTCTCAATTCAAAAATGACAGAAGACAGGTATAACAAAGGAAACCACAGAAAAAAACTACCAAGGTAAGAGATAATACATCATAAAAGATCATGGAATAGATCACTGTTTGTTACACATTTCCACTGAGAGATATTTAGACGGCATACCTTCGCACTGACATAAAAGAAAAAGGTACTCTGGGCTCTTTGAAGCAGGAAAGGATACATTAGAAACAAGAAAAACAAGCTAGGATGAGAAGAGAGTTGATTCTGTTAAGAAAAGAATGAGGAAAAAATGATATCCCATGAATCAAAATGGCATTGGAAACTGAAAAGGTATTAATCCACACTGCGGAGGCTCAAAATGTGATGTGCATAATGACAGTCATAACTTTTTTGAGACTAGAATGAGGAAAACGAAAATTTTTTTAAAAAATTAAAAAATACATGATAAAAGAAAATTTTCTTGAGCTGGAAAATAGCCTGAATCCGTCAAGCAAAGGACTTCAACACAGACCTCCCTGTGAACTGTAGAGCCGGCACTCCCAGGAAAAACAGTCTGTCCCTAAGACGAAACAGCCCAGTAAGTAACCACATACACACACACACACACACACACACACACACACACGTAATTTCTGTTAAATTATGACGGTTATACTTCATAAAGAAGTTTGCACACACACAAAAATTTTCTGTAAAAACAACAGCTTCGGTGGCAAAATTGGGGTTAATCCTAGCAAATTTTAGATTCACATAGTTATTTTGCACTGCAGGAATTCTGCTAAGAATGATTTATAGCTGGCAACCTCAGCATTACTGAGTAATCCCCATCTTTACGTACATCTAACGGTTCGAGTCTTCTATTCTCGGTACCAGGTCAAGACAGCACTTTATATATGTAAAAACACACACACATATATATGTATATATATATATATATTCTTCAAAACAGTGAACACTTTCTTAGGACCAAGCACAGATCCACTCAAACCTAGCAGCTGTTCAATGTGCAGCAGTTTTGTTTCAGGATAATTGGGGCCAGTTCCAGATGGTGGTATTAATTACCGGTTTCAATTGCATTTTTACTAATAGCAGTTCACATGATACAAATCTCATTCCCTAATTAATCGACAGAATGCAATATATTCAGTCCGTGTTACAAAAATCTGACTCTCCACAATAAAAGCCTGTATTGCTAAACTGGATCCGGCTGCCTCATTCTTTGGTTTCACGTCATCTTCTGCATTTGGGGGTTGCTTTGTGTCTATGGCTATGTCACGGAACACTTCTCTATTACATATTTTCTACTTTATCACTTTGTACTCTCAGTTCGTTGTTTTCCTCTGTCAACCTAAAATACCAACAGAGAGGGGCTCTCCAAAGAAAAGAGTTCCTTCTGCAGTGATTGGTGACTGCAATCTAAGCTGTGCGAGCTACGGTGGAATGTGGGCGCAGCCCAGGTAGCAAAGGAAGACAAGGTTTGTAAAAGGTAAAGAAAGGTCACGTGAATGGTTTTGAAAATTATCCTTGGCTACAAGGATCGGTAACAAGCCTGGCATCAATCCAGGGCTGAACAGGCAGTTTCTGAGTATCTGTCCTCACAGATGTATTTTTTGTGCCTGGTTGTGGTGGCCTCTGTGCAAAGTTGTGGTTTTGGCAAAGTCTTTCGTGGTAGTTTTGGTATCGGGAAAACAAATCTGAGGATCCCCCTTCATAGCATCCTGGCTCCATTGTGTTAGGGCTTGACCAACCTCACTTCATTCTCATATGGTTTGACCCTCCTGACTCCATTTTGTTAGGACTTGACCCTCCTGACTCCATTGTTGTAGGACTTGACCCACCTGACTCCATTTTGTTAGGACTTGACCCTCCTGACTTCATTTCCTTAGGGCTTGACCCTCCTGACTCCATTTCCTTAGGGCTTGACCCACCTGACTCCATTGCTGTAAGGCTTGACCCACCTGACTCCATTGTTGTAGGGCTTGACCCACCTGACTCCATTTCCATTAGGATTTGACCCACCTGACTCCATTTTGTTAGGGCGTCAGCTGCCTGACTCCATTTTGTTGGGCCTTGACCCTTGTGACTCCATTTTGTTAGGGTTTGACCCACCTAACTCCATCTGTTAGGGTTTGACCCACCTGACTCCATTTTGTTAGAGCTTGAGCCATGTGACTCCATGTTGTTAGGCCTTGACCCACATGACTCCATTTTGTTAGGGCTTGACCCACGTGACTCCATTTTGTTAGGGCTTGAGCTGCCTGACTCCATTTTGTTTGGGCTTGACCTACCTGATGCCATTTTGATTCTGATCACCTTCACACTTCTCTATTATCTGTTTTAATTTCATGTTTTTCTCACATCTTGAGATTGATTCTTAGATTACTGTTTTCATTTTTTTCACTAATATATACATTCAAGCTAAAACTTTTCTCTGTAAGCATATTTTTAGGTGCATCTCATAATGCGTGTGCTTGATATATTTTCACTTTATTTCACTTCAAAATAATTTCTAAATTCTATTTTGGTTGCTCTTCCTCGGAGGAGGCAGATAAATGCACAATCCAACCTCACTCTCTCCACTGTATTAGGTGTCTGCCCTAACTCTGCTCTGGTCAAACCCAACCGAATCTAGAGGACACAAAACACCATTCATCTAGTGCAGGGTGGGCAGACTATGGCCCATTGGCTAAATGCAGCCCACACCTTGCTTTTGTAAATAAAGTTTTATTGGAACACAAGTACGTCTGTTTGTTTTTGTATTGTCTATGGTTGCTTTAATGCTACCATGTCAGAGTGGCTGACTGAGACAGAAACTTTATGGTCCACCAAGCTGACAATATTTACTATTCAGCCCCTGAATGTTTGCCAACTTAGAATATCACTTATAAAGGTCAGCTGTCAAAGGCAAATATAGATACTGAAGCTGGGAGAGCCAATAGAATTATCACACACATATGGCATCTTTTTCCTTCCTTTTATTTGCAATTTTTCTTAAGATTTCCACATATAAGCTTTATACGATATTTCTCTTGGATGCCTTCTGAGCAAGAGTTCGGTATTGGTATTAGGATTGTGTTAGGGTTTTATAAGATGCTTTTAAAAACCTGTGAAGTTTCCCTCTCTGCATATCCTATACATGTATAAATAATGTAACAATTGTTTGGTTGTTTTCCTTGAGATTTAATACAATTTTGACATAAAATAATCTCAGCCAAGGGTCTCTTTGGCTTACAATATTTCATTACCTTTCAGATTTTTCAATGACTGCTGATTTATTCAATGTTTACAATTATGTCTGAAGTAATCTGGATGTTTATTTTTGAAAAATATTGTTTCCTTTATTTGGATTTTTCACTGTATTATGTGAAGGTGTCCATAGTGGTATCTTCCAGTCTTTAATTTTTTAATTTGTGGTTATATCCCCCATTTGTTACTATTAAACTTTATTTCTACCTTCTTCCTTTCCTGATAGATTACCAGAGAATTATGTATTTTAGTCAAAGAAAAAATTCTTATTATTACTAATGATCTTGTTTCCAAATTTATGATTTTTCTATTAAGTTCAATCTTCCCATCTTATTGCTATCATTTTCATAAGTTCTTGTTTCAAATATTTTTCTTATTATTTTGAAAATTTCTTGCCTATTATTTCTAGATTTCTGTATCTTACCTTTACTTCTAGGTTTTTAAAGAGAAGGTGATTAAGTTAAATTCAGAATATTCTTATTTCTTTTTCTTCAGAGTATTTTTGATTTATTGAAGCTTTTTTCTCAATATGTAATTAATTTAATTATTATCAAAGCAGTGACTTTATTCTCTACTTTAATTCATTTATATTTTCTTAGTAGCTTAGTGTTTATCATACTTATAAAAATTAAAATTGTTTTTTATTACTATGTAATGTATTTTGACTTAACTTCAACATTGTCATTAATCTTTATGAGCTTTAACACATAACATCAATACAAACAAAAAAAAAGGAAAAACATTACAAAATCTCTTCAGCTTACTAATTTAGAAAATCAATTTGTCCTATGCAATAATAATTATACTTCAACCATGCCAGTATTTATTATTTTATTTTATTTTATCTCCCCTTTGCATTGTCCAGTATTTTCAAATCAAAGGCTAATTAGTGCTATAGAAAGCATTTATTTATTTTAATGGAAATGCATCTAGCACAGGACTTTCCCAAAAGTATTTTTTAAATCTATGATCTGTAGAGATTTCATTCAAGAAAATATTCAGGCCGGGTGCGGTGGCTCACTCCTGTCATCCTAGCACTCTGGGAGGCCGAGGCGGGAGGATCGCTCAAGGTCAGGGGTTCGAAACCAGCCTGAGCAAGAGCGAGACCCCGTCTCTACTAAAAATAGAAAGAAATTAATTGGCCAACTAAAAATATATAGAAAAAACTAGCCAGTCACGGTGGCGCATGCCTGCAGTCCCAGCTACTCGGGAGGCTGAGGCAGGAGGATGGCTTGAGCCCAGGAGTTGGAGGTTGCTGTGAGCTAGGCTGACCCCACGGCACTCTGGCCCGGGCAACAGAGTGAGACTCTGCCTCAAAACAAAAAAAAGAAAAGAAAAGAAAAGAAAATATTCAGTGATGAATGAGTTTGAGTTTGGGTGTTTTTGTATCCCCTTGTTTATTCATTCTTTAACATCTCCTTCTCGTTATTGATAGCTGTTGTTTTCCCCAGAGATTAGGCCAATATGTGTTTGGTTTCCATAACTCAGATTTCACATCTTGAATTACCTAACGTGTCCACCTCTCAGCAAATTTCCAGTGTGCAATACAACATTACTGACTCGTGTCCCCCTGCTGTATTTTAGACCTCCAGAAGCTATTCCGCCTCACACACCTTCAGGGCTGCACCCTCGCACACATCTCTCCCTCCTCACCCCTGCCCTGGCAACCACCATTCTACTAGCGAACGCCCTCTGGGTTTGCCCCCAAATCAGCACCTAGTAAACATATTTCCACCCATGTTCATTACAGCATGAGCCCCAATACCCAAGACATGGAAACGACCCATGTCCATCAGCAGATGAATGGATAAAAACGTGTACATATATATATATATGTGACATATATATATACACATATTATATATATACACACACGCAAACAATAGAATATCATTCAGCCCTAAAAACATATCACTCTTGATAGCGTTCTACTCATATCACATGAGAAAATACTAGTGGGTGAATGAATTGTCACCATCACTCATTCTACACCACAAAACACAGATATTTGCTCCTGGAATGGAAATATCATAAAACAGAATGTCAACTAGCCAGTATAATTGGATACAAGTGTTCCTAAAATCATAGGAAATTTACAACACGGAAACACGGATCTTTTGTTTTCTGACATTCTGAAGTGGACAGGCGTGATCTAGCAAACAGCTGAACTGACTCAGAAATAAAATGTAGGACAGAAAAAAAAAAAAGGACTAAGAGAAAACTCTACAGTGACTTGATTGTTTACAGAGATTTAAATTCTGAGAAGATCCCAGACACTTTTAAAAGTGGGACGTGAGTTTAATCTAAATTCCTCTGTGCCCATAGGAATGTTGTCTTCTAATCTAGTAATTTTTACTCTCTTTACTGAAAAAATTGGACGGAAAGCCCCTATATATTTCTTCATCAGAATTAATTACATGAGCACATGTTTCGACTGTAAATGACCATAATTTTCCACTGTGATTTCACAGAGTTTCTCGACTATCTAACGAGAATCAGCCCTTGTACTACAGCGAAACTTCAAATTCCAAAAATCAAGTTGGAATGGCAGAATTGGCTGTTTATTTTATGTGTTTTTTTTAACGTATGTGTCTATTTAATGAAGTTTTAGGCAAGATCATACGATTAACTTTTGATACGCGTTTGAAAACATTTCTACGTTTCGCGCCATTAACCCACGACGAATATATTAAAGGTAGATGCGCACCCATAGAAAGTCTTAAAAGCTTAAATCATGAATGTCAGATATGACCCTATAACTTGAATGTTCTGTTTTTGGCACCAATAAAGAGGTCTGGGAGAATCTTCTGCAGCTAAATGTTGGACAGAAGGCTTCCGAAAAATCCAGGGATGGCTGTCGGAAAGCAATTAGGCTGAAGAAATTACATTAGAGCAGAACAGATGCCACGTTCAAGTCAGTCCCTATTTTTCATGCAGTTGGGGCACATGGTCTTTTATCTCCTAATAAACAAAAGATTGGCGAACACCTGTCCCTTCCCTGGTCAGGTACGGCTGTTTATTCGAGGAGTAAAGGCAACACCACGGACAAGTTACCTCTGTTCTTTGCATTCTGAGTTCATGTCTGTCTAAGGTAAAAAGAAAAGCAAGGAATTTGGAATGTGCATTTCCTTTTAGATCTAACTTTTCTGACATCCTCGAACAATTTTTACATAGTATTCCAAATTATTTCACATTGGCACCTACGTTGGCAATGAACCCGGGGGTTGGTAGGAACAACCGATTTTTGTCATGTGTGTGTGCTCTGTCACTCAAGCAAGCTGTTTTTCTTCCTTTCTTCTTTGAAGAAATCATAACATGAGCAAAAAACACTGAGCATCATTAGAACTCCGTTTTATCACAGAAATCATATTTCTCTAATTTTCTTATGCAACACATCCGTGGAGGAACAAAAGTTAAGCACGTTTTTAAATTTCAAACTTTACTGTCAGCAGAGACCTGAATTTTCTGTATGTGCTTTTTGTTTTTATTTTTATTTTTTATTTTTTTTACCAAGCCATATTTTCACTTTTCTGATTTCTTGCTCTTGCACCCTCTCCATGGAAATGTGTAGATGACTTTATCTCCTCTTTGACACTTTAAAAATGTCTTTCTGTTTTCAATTTAAGGATTCATTTCACCATATGGTCTGTTTAGCCTGATAAACCCTCCTGCACATTATGAAATAATTGTAGCTGTAGAAAACCATTCATATCTCTGCGGGTGAGGTGATGACAGTGTTTTTATGTGCACTGACCGCTTCTCCAATCCCAGGAATTTATCACTGAGCAGTCAATTTGTTTTAAATCTGCAACCTGGTGTACAGGCACCATTTGCTGTGATGTATGCTGCCCAATAGATCGCTTTCATCCACAAACGTGATGGTCGTATTCAAACCCACTCCTCTGCGAAGTTGAAATCAGGCAAGCATCTCTGTTCCTGATGGACGATGTCACAAGTAGAAGCAGGATTCTCTCAAGTCAAAACAGAGTTAAGCATAAAGAGTTTGTCAAGAGCCTTCCAGTCACGTAGACGCTCACAGCAGAGATGCGGAGGGCAGACCCCGATTCCGACAGTGGTTCCTGACATCACTGCATACAGAGATGAGCATGTTTTATTTTTGCGTGTTTCTAATTTCAAGGGGAAGTATTCTGCCCACTGCATTACTAAATTTGAACTCTTGTTGAATTTTGCTGTTATTCATGCTCATGTGGATTTGGGTCGTGAACACACAACCCCTAAAACAGTTGTAAATGTCGTACATAGTGAGAAGAAAGCAACAAAATGCGTCTGAAACTGCTCTGTTCCACCCGCTGCCTTGCCCACTCTGAGGATGGAGACTTCCCACTGCACCTCTTCTCTGCATGTGCACACGCTCACGGCGCACACACGCACACACACACACACTCCCTACTAGCCTGGCACGCAATACACTCACTCTGCCCTCTGGAATAGCTCCACGAACCTGGCTGCCAATCCTACCTGCTCTTTACTGCCCAACTTCCTTATGAAGATAAATAGGTCCATGAATTATAATTAGCCATCTGATCACGTGTTTATTGAACATATATATCATACCTAGTATACAGCAGATCTTTTTCTCTTAGGATCACATGCTCTGGTGTTGGGGGAAGGAGGAAAAAAATTTCAAAAGATACATAAATGATAACTAAAATGTTTTCTGTTTTTACTTCATGAAACACAGGGATGAACAAAACGCAAATCAGTATTTCCCAACTGAAATAAAAGTTGGGAGACTGTTAACACACTATCCTGTCCCAGTTTGAGGAGTAGCATCGCCCTCTCCGTGTTATAGCTATGCTCAGTCATTACTATGATTTCTAATTATTTGATTTGTTTTGTTGTGGCATTTTCTGAATCAGGCCTTAATAAGTCAAGTGTCTGAGATTTAACCCAGAAACTCAAAATGTGCATTCAAGAGAACAAGCCATTTATTGCTAAATATTTAGAATCAACACTACTATACTTCAGTAGTAAACAAATGCTTGACAATCAGACATTATCATCCCCAGCTTTGACTATGCTCAGGAGTCCCACAGGTTTAGGAGAGGCAGTTATTCATGAAATGCATACACACTTTTGCAATTTTCTTACCCTCTGACCAGCAGGTGCATTTCAGGGGGACTGTGCCACCCAGGCCACCTCCCGAGCTTGCATGTGTCTACTGGGTATACAACGCCTCTGTGTGTGTGCAGGAGAATGGCACACAGAACCCAGCCTCGGGCGACAGTGACAAAGGCAAAGACAATATCAAAGATTTTAAGCAATTGGTGTTCCTTTGCCAGAAAATAGGGACTTTCCATAAATTAAGGGATACAGTATCAAACAACTCGTTGGTGAATAAGGGTTAGCTCAGTATGTCCTTGGGAGGACAAAGGGAACTTAGTACACAGAACCAGTACTTTTTTATTATAGAGGAAGTCATGCAAGAAACAAGATTCTTATGAAAGTTGAAAAGGCAGCTGAGTGTGGGGTGAGAGTGTGTGAAGGAAACACAGAACAGCAGATGGAGGCTCGGTCGGGGCAAATCAGAAGCATATGTGGAATTTTCCCGTAATAAACAGTTTTTAAAAGAGTCCTGAGCAATCATTAGTTGTTTGGAAATGTTAAGAAATGCTTTTCTTTGCCTAAAGAATGCCTCAAACAATAGTGGTAATAACCGTAGCAATAGTAACAGTAACAGTAACGAGTAAGGTAACAACAGTGTGGTGTGTACATACTAACAGTAACAGTAACGGTAATGTAACAATAACACGTTGTGTGCACAATGGTAACAGTAACAGCAATGTAACAGTAACAAGTGTGCACAATAGTAACAGTAACAAGTAAGGTAACAACAACATAGTATGTGTTCAACAGTAACAGTAAAAGTAACAATAACAATAAAGTAACAATAACGCAGTGTGTGCACAATAGTAACAGTAGCAGTAATGAGTAAACCAACAACAACACAGTGTGTAGCACATGCAGTTTTTCAACCACTGCTCCAAGCACTCCAGGAGGTGAACTCACTAAATTATTCATGATTATGAAAATACTTATAATTGTGCAGCTCTGAACATCCAGGCAAATTCAATTCCAATATATGCTGCTACAACCTGGCTGCTACCACCAGTGGTACCAGTAGGCGCAGACTCTACTTTTTAGAGTCTACCTGTGACAGGTCGCCACTCTGCGTGTGCTCCACCACCCGACCTTCATGACAACATTTTCAAATGCAAACCACAAAGGGGATGATGCAATGCATTGCTGAATACCTGCAGTAGAAATTTGCACTGAGCATTTATAAAGAATTGAAACAATGAAGACTTTGGAAAAGAAGCGTGTGTCCACACTGCCGGAACCACTAACTAAGGCAGGTGTCCCATTATTCATTTTCGTAACACTTTGCATCTTCATAGTTCTTATCAGAATTTTAATCACTTAGTTTTTAATTGTTCAGATTATTTCTTATTCCATCTTCCCATGAGCTCCACACAAAAAGGAAGCATGTTTGTCCTGTCATCGTTGCATCACCCAAATCTAACAAAGGACTTGGCCCATTTTACCACTTAGCCGTTTGTAAGTGTACAGTTCGGAAGTGTTCAGTGCACACACCTTATTGCACAATGGATCTCCAGAACTTTGTCACCTTGCAAAACTGAAACTCTGTATCCAGCAAACCCTAACCTCCCCTCCTTTAGCCAGACAATGGCACCCACCTTCTCTTTCTTTATCTTATCTGTTCTTTAGGGACTGGCTTTATTTCACCCAGCACAATGTCCATCCACGTTGCAGCATATGGCAAGATTTACTTATTTCTAAGGCTGATAATATTATGTTGCATCAGGCAGGTGGGGGAGGAGACCTCCACTAAGGTCTGAGAGAAAGACACTGACTCGTGCATGTTAAAGAAGCTTTAGGGGGGTAAGGATGAGAGCCGTGGACAAACGGAGATGTGCCC
The DNA here is from genome assembly GCA_008086735.1 of Cheirogaleus medius. Taxonomy (NCBI): domain Eukaryota; kingdom Metazoa; phylum Chordata; class Mammalia; order Primates; family Cheirogaleidae; genus Cheirogaleus; species Cheirogaleus medius. The sequence goes on along the minus strand of VBSM01003148.1, from coordinate 817,748 downwards.
AGAAAACAGAGAGAAATGGTGGAATGATGAAAAGTCATTTCCCAGGTACTTCCTGGGAGGGTCTGTGGGGTTGCTTCTCGCTGGGCTGTGGCGTGTGAGGGCACGGAGGAGCCAAGCTCACCCCAGGTCTTGGAGCTTGTTGGTACAATAACTCTTGAGAGGCAGGGCTGGAGATACCAGCGATTCACTTAGGACTGACTTAGTTGAGGTACCAATTAGGAAATCAAAAGAAACCAGTTGGATGTGAGAGTCTGGAGCCCAGGAACCAGTCCAGGCTGAAATATCACTTTGGAACTCACCGACATTAGATGCTCTTTAAAGCTATTGGAGTAGATGAGAAGCAAAGGAAAGGAGGAAAGAGAAAAGACAAAAGTCCACGCGGGCGGGTTTTGGCACACTTCACAGTCAGGTGGTGGAGGAGAAGGAGAGGATTCACAAATGGGATTGAAAGGAAGGATCCCAGGGAATGGAGAGAAAACTAGGAGTGCGCAGTGTCTTAGATTGCGCAGGGCTCCCGATATCTCCATACGGCGCACGGGCTGGGGCTAATTTGCTACTTTGTAACATGTGCAAATATATCAGCAGGATAATTCCCTACAGTATACTTGCTAGATCAAGAGCAGGTGTTATGATGCAACTTGCAAAAATGCCCTATAAAGGGGGCACCGTTTACGTCCCCACTAATGACAGTTGAGAACACATGTTTTCCTAACTCCGGAAAACACAAGACAAAATAAAATGTTTTGATCTCTGCGGACTGGATTGCAAAAGCTGTTTATATGTTTTAGAGACATTTTCTTTTTTTTTTTTCTTTGAGCTTTTTAAGCTTCTAGTCCATCCCTCTGTGTTTATTTGGGTGTGTGCTTAGTCATATTGTATGTTAGAATCTTTTACGTGTTAAGGAAATGACCCTTCTTTCCCTGAAAAATACTATGAATGTTTCTAGTGGTTGTCACTTGTTTTTGATTCTGTGTGCATGTGTGTGTGTGTGTGTGTGTGTGTGCATGCACTCGTATGTATGTGTTTCTCTATTGAAATTCCCAATATTTGCATTCAGGCAAATTTAACTGCCTTAACATGTATGGTTTTTGGTTACATTAATATCAAAAGAATGAGTATTGCATTGTTGCATTTTTTTTCCTCCACTAAATTTATGATTTTATTTTTTGTTTATACCTGTGATGATCCTCGAATTTATTTTGGTATAAAATGTAAGTCAGGGATACAAACAATGCACTCAATTTTGCCTTCAGCTACCAAATTGTACCAAATATCTACTGAAGGATCTTTCACCCACCAACGTGCAGAGTTGCGTTGACAGCGCCCCCTGCACCCACGCGCTGATGGTCCTCCTCGCCCGTGGCGTCAGCACGTCTGTGTGTCCACTGGGTGTGGCATGTGCAGGTCTGACGCCTCTTGCACTCAGATCTGGGCCCATGGGACGTGTGCAGAAGTGACAGGTGCGAGTTTGGGGTCACGTTCCTATAAGAAAGCAGCTCATCCTCATCATCTCTGTCTCTTGTCCATGGAGCACAGACACGGTAGTGATGGAGCCATGTTCTCACTAGACTGACGGTCCACTGGAAGAGCCATGTGGTCAATAGTTGCAATGCATGTAAACAATTATTTTTGGATAAGTACTACGAGAAAGAGGTGTGTGCCAGGTGAGGAGAGAACCTGGTCTTGGCCAGATGCGCTTCTTTTCGTATTGAGCTGTTGGAATTTTTCATTGTTATTGACGTTAAAACTATCTATCATGGCTACAAAGGATGTTCTTCAACTGTG
>VBSM01003148.1:802734-815863 GCA_008086735.1 Cheirogaleus medius | reverse complement strand
ATACCACATTTTGTTGATCCACTCATGTATTGATGGGCACCTGGGTTGTTTCCTTAAAAATGCATTTATATCTTTGTGTAGAAATTCTTTTCATCTGCATGCCACAAGTATATTTGTCTGAATTTCTTTATTTAAAGTTCTGCACTTTTCATTTATGTCTTTAATGCTGCTAATACATGTAATTCTCACTTATGTCTTTAATGTTGTGTACACACACACACACACACTCGCTTTTCATCTCGGACCTCCAGATGCATCAGTGCTCAGCACTGAGAGCCAGGCCGTTGCGTCCACCCACTGTCCCTCCCGATGGCCTTTGTCCTGGGCCGACATGGAAAAGGTCAGAAGATTCTATATCCGTAATTATTAGGTTATTCCTTGGACCTATTTTTATCCCTGCATTAACACCACCTTTATTGAAAATAAATTTGATTTTTTTAATATCTGTAGAAAAACTTCTTTCTTCCTATTTTTTTTTTATTTTCCTGATTGTTGTGGCTATTCTTGGACCATTGCAGAGTATTAAAGTTGTACCAGCTCTGCCCGCAGGTACACATTCGATGCAGATGGAAATGATTACTTGTGATTCCTTTTATTGACAATGCAGGTGACATCTCTTAACTAATTTAGTTATTTTCATGTAATAAATTATCAACCTCTGTTTAATGATTTGTGTTTTTGTTTACAATTTTTCAAAATATCCTAAAATAATATAATGCTAGAACAGGCATAACAGAGAGAGAGAGAAGTTAAATAAAAATATTTAATACATTCAATATCTTCATTATCATTTTGTAATGCTTCACTTTATACAGAAACCTTACTTTAAATGGACACCCCATTGCATATATAAAATGAGACACCAAAAAGAAAAAAACCACAGGGCTTGAATTATTTAATAAATATGACTAGAATATTGGTTTTATGGGAAAATATGTGCTAACACTATTTGTAATGTGATTCCAGATGGGTTAAAGAGATAAAGGGGAAAATCAAACCATAAAAAGAGAAGGAAATGTTCATTAATATTTATCTGATTTCTCGACGTGGAGAGCCTGCTGGGCTTAAATAAAAGAAACTGATTTCAACCAGGATTTGGTCACAGATCGTTTCCAGTGACCGCCGGCTGCTCAGAGGGGGCACAGCGTGGACAAGGTGGAGGAGACGCCACCGGGCGGAAGAACCTGAGATGCCCAGAACTCGCCATGCGGACACAAGACTGTCCTGAGCAGCTAGAACTGCCCTCCCACCAGGATCCAGCGCCCAGGGCTCCTTCCAGAAACACAGAGAACAAAGAGAGGAAGGAACGCACCCTCTCCCCGAGCCCCCTGACCTCCCGGCGGTGCCTCCTCTTGACCCACCCCATGGGGACCCCAGGGGACCTGTAGTCTGGGGAGAAGAAAGTATCACAGATCCCCCTTCCTCTTCTCCGAGGGGGACAGTGACGTGGTGGATGGGAACAAGGGTGACAGACACACGGCGGTAGCATCTCCTGCTGCCCAGCACCAGATTCCAGCGTAATCCGGTAGGGACGGCCACTCCCGGCTCCCACCCGGCAGGTGCAATTCGCTGACTCAGGTGCACTTGTCTTTCTCTCACAAGGGACTCGGGGGCCTGTGCTGGTCATCTCTGGGCGAGCACCACAGGATCCGCCTCAGGCACCTGTGATCCTTCCTTCCTAGTTTGTAATCCTGCCTGCATATTCCGTAACCTTTGTTTTTGCTTCTCGCTCCATGCCCTGCCCTGAGGACTGTCTTTCCACACCCAGGTGGGCCCTCGAGGAGTTTTCCTAGGCAAAGCCAGTTGTTAAATTGTCCATTTTATTAACATGTTATAAGGTGTTTACCGAGCTGCTGCTTGTTCGTTCGTTTTCTTTCTTTCTTTCTTTCTTTCTTTCTTTCTTTCTTTCTTTCTTTCTTTCTTTTTCCTGTGCAGGGGATTTAGGAAAGAAACCCAAATCAAATTAAGCTTCCTGCCCTTTCCTAACCTGCGGACATGACATCTGCTCTTCCTGCTGGGCTGCCCAGGGCAGGACAGGACACCTGTGAACGCAGAGGGTTCCCATGACCACCTGTTCCCCCAGGAGGCCACTCTGCATCTCAGACCACACCCGGCTTTGTTCTCTTGTTCCTGGTACCTGGAGACTCAGACCTGCAGCCAGACTCCGTCCCCGTTCCTGCAGAGGCCAAATCTTCTTTGCCCTCAGGGTACATCTTGGGAAACCACGGGCACCTGGACCAACCTGGCAACCTGGAGGTAGCATGTCAAGTCTGTGGATCAACCACTTGCACCCCGTGGGGAAGGTGTGAGCACAGACCGCGCTAGGGAGTGAGGACTCAGGCGGTCTCTGCCACGATACTAAGCTGAAACGCCAGCTTGGCCGGGTTGGGTTCAGCCTCTTCAGCGGCACAGTCCTGCAGTCACGGTCTCCGGATTCCTGCTCGGATCTCCAGAGGTTGGAAAAGGTTGAGCTAATAGCAGACAGGGGAAGTTTATGCTGAGCACACACTTGATCATCCCCCTGCACGAGATAACACCTCCCTGCAGAGTTGACCTTGTCCCAGGACCTCTGTCCCCTCCCACCACTTGTTTGTAGTTGGACGATTTTTTAAGGAAAATAAATGTTTTGAACCATTGCTCCGATTTGACCTCTTTCAGCTGTCTTAGACGTGGCAGTCTTCTTACAAATGTCATGAAAATCCGAGGTTGGCTTTACCAACCCTTAAGAGAAAACTGACATTTACTTAAACATTTGCTAGGGTACAAAACAGGACTTTGGTGGAGTCCTGAGAAAGTCACGTAACAACGATGACGTTTAACTGCCTAGAAAAAGCAAGAGAAACATAGGGCTATAGACATAATTGTGCTACTTAAGCATTTCAAATACTGTTTTGGACGTAAATAAGTGATACGGTAATTTCAAGACTTCTATTAATAAAAATTCAGTTTGTACTCACTTGTTATTCTAATGTTAAAACTCATCTATAGAAGGAAAAACTGTAACAGTACAGTTTACTGTTATGCAATTAAAATCATAGTGTAAATAATTCGGAGTGCTCTTCTACCCGGAGTTCTAGAGATGATTACAGGTTTCTCCGTCGGCACGATGACCATCTCAAACTGCAAGACACTAACATATTAGCCAAAGTGCATTTATTATAGCTTTTTTACCCACCCACGCGACTCTGATTTAAAGTCATGCATTCTAATGTGTTTTGACAAGTAAATTGCTTGCCTTTTGTCCATGATCGCCAAGCACATAAATAATGCATGCATAGTAATAGCTGGAGCAATAATGTAAAAGTCGGCTGTGAAGCACAGGAAGCATGTTAATGACAAAGGTGCGTTAGGCCTCGAGAGAGCAGCCACGACCCACAGAAAACCACACACCTGAGCCATGTAGATTTTTCCAAAATATGACTAAGCTCACAGCCTCACTTCTCTCTACCCCACACCCCTCCAAGGTAAGACCTGAATGCTTTTCCTTAGGAAATATCAAGGTTCATGATATTGAATCATTTTATATAAGACTTGATATTGCTTGGAGTTGTTTTCTGAATATTACAGCGTGGGACAGCTTCCTAAAAATGACAGTTAAGGTAATTGTGCAAGAGATAACTTTTTCCTAAACTGAGGTCTTTTCCCAGCAAATCTCCAACAGCGAGCATCTTCCTAGACACCAAGCCATAAAACGAAACAAAATGAAAATTGTCAATAGTTATTTATCTATGTATCTTGTTCAGTAATTTATGGTGAACATTTGTTCTTTCTTATAATCTTTACTTTTGTGTTTAATTCCACATTCTGGATCTAATTTGAATCAAAGGAACAACACACACATGCTCTCACACCAGCCATGGTGATTGTCATCATCACCATTATCTCACCATCATCATCACCATCACCATCACCATAACCATGATCACCACTGTCATTAACATCACCATGATCACCATCACCACCATCATCATCATCACCATCACTATGATCAACATCACCATCACCATGATCATCATCACCATCACCATGATCAGCATCACCATCACCATCATCATCATCACCATCACCATGATCAACATCACCATCACCACGATCATCATCACCATCACCATGATCAACATCACCACGATCATCATCACCATCACCATGATCAACATCACCATCACCATCATCATCATCACCATCACCATGATCAACATCACCATCACCATCATCATCATCACCATCACCATGATCAACATCACCATCACCATGATCATCATCACCATCATCACCATCACCATCATCATCACCATAACCATGATCATCACTGTCATTAACATCACCATGATCACCATCACCATCATCATCATCACCATCACCATGATCAACATCACCATCACCACGATCATCATCACCATCACCATGATCAACATCACCATCACCATGATCATCATCACCATCATCACCATCACCATGATCACCACCATCACCCTCATCATCACCACTGTCACCATGATCATCATCACCCTGATCAGACTGAGAACTTCAAATAACCATGATTAAGATACTAAAGGTTCTAATGGAAAAAGTACACACAATTCAGGAACAGATGGCCAATGTAATCAGGCAGATGGAAATTCTAAGGAAGATTTAAAAATGCACGCTAGAAATAGAAAATATTGCAACAGAAATGAAGAAAATCTTTGATGGGTGCAGTAATAGATTACACATGGCCAACAAAAGAATCAGTCAGCTTGAAGAAATGTCAGTACAAACTTCTAAAACTGAATGCCAAGGGGAAAGAAGACTGGAAAATGGAACCATATATCAAAACATTGTGAAACAGCTAAAAAAAAAAAAAAAAAAAAAAAAAAAAGGTGTAGCTACCTGAAATGAGTATGCCAGAAGAAGAAAGAGCTAAAGAAGAAACAACAAAAAATAGTTGAGGCATTAATGACTAAGAAGTTACCAAGATTATTGTCAGACACTAAACCACAGATCCAGGAGGCTCAGAGAACACCAAGCGGGATAAATGCCAAAAAACATCCATAGCTAAGCATATCATGTTCAAACTGCAGAAATTAAAAAAAAACAAAGAAAAAATATCTTGAAGCTAAACAAGAAAAACCACAGCTCACTGTGTCGAGAGAATGGAAGATAAGCCACAAGTTGGGAGAACATATTTGCGAAACACGTTATCTGATGATAGACTATTATCCTAATTATACGAAGAATCCTTAAATCTCAACAATAAGGAAATGAACAACTCAATTAAAAAATGTGCAAAAGATCTGAACAGACACCTAGCCATATGTGGCATACAGATGGCAAGCTCATGAAAAGGCGCTCAACATCGTAAGTCATCAGGGAATTGCAAATTGAAATGGCAATGAGATAGATCCACGCGTGCTTTAGGATGGTGAATGTCCAAAACGCTGGCTGCACCAAGCGCCGGCACAGATTTGGCGTAACGAGAACTCTCGTGTACTGTTGTTGGAAATACAAAATTGTGTGACCACTGTGTAAGACAGGCACGCTCCTTACAAAACTGAACATATTCTAACCACACAGTCGAGATGTGCATTCCTCGTCATCTAATGAGTTGAAAACTTACCCCTGTGAAAGGCTTGTGCAAGAATGTTTATGACAGTTTTGTTTGTAATCGTCCAAACTTGTGGTCAACGAAGATATCCTTCCATTGGTGAATGAATAAACGAACCGCGGTGCATCCATATATCTGAGGATCAGCCAACCTAAAAAGACTGCACATTGTGTGATACCAACTCTGTGACTTTCTGGCGAAGGCATTGGTACGGATACAGTAAATAAATAGACCGGCAGCTCTCAGGGCAGCGTACAGAGGAGCTTTAAGGCAGTGATGATGCTATGGTGGTGGGTGCATCATTATACATTTGCCCAAGCCCGTAGGACATACAACGCCGGGAGTGAGCCTTAATGTAGACTGTGCACTCTACATTGGTAATGATGTGTTGATGTTGGTTCATCGGTTGTAATATTTGCACCACTCCGGTGGGGGTGTTGACGGTGAGGAAGGGTGTGTGTATGTGGCTCTTATAAAATTATTCAACTGCAAATTCACTTAAAATGCACCTATGTGGGAACTCTCTGTACTTTCAGTATTCTGTGAACCTAAAACCGCTCTAAAAAATTGTCTGTTTAAAAACCCAGAAAGCTAAAGTCGAAGGCTCCAGTAGATCGAGCTGTTTCTAAAGCAATGAACACAACACACATTTATATGCTCGTAATGAGGCTATATTGATCTGATAGGAAAGCAGTCTATTCTGATAACAGCTGCGTTTTTCAGAAACTAAAGTGCCCTTTTGATAAGTATCTGACTTTGATTTTTCTTGTTTCCTTTTCCTTGTTTTTCTAACATGAGTTATGCCTTAGAATAACTGGCTCATGAGCATATAGTTTCTACTATTTGCACAGCATGCAGCGCTACATTATGTAATGATACTGAGGCTAAATCTAGCTACAATCTGTTGTTTCAATACAACAACAATACATTAAGCAAATGGGCTAAAATGGAATTATAGCTGCAGATGCTCAGTTCTCTCTTCTTTTTATTTTGCATCTTATTACAGTATCAGGCTACAGTGCTCGCCTCTGATGGGGGTTATCAGCTAGTAATCGTAAGTGTGTATTTTAAACGTTCCCCTCTTTCCGCAAAGCAGTCTGCAACTGTCTAATTTCTCCGTTTGACTCTTTGAAACAATAAATAAACTAACTGATGGCCTTATCAGCCATGTTCCGTATTGAATACTACTGTAGTTGGATTTTTACAAAATTATTCAAGTGCACATTCTCTCAAAATATATCTATAATCTACTTTATCCAGCTATAAATGTTGGTCGTGTGTGCCTTATTCAGACAGATGTGCCGACATATGATTGTGTATTTGCCTTTGATAAATGGTTTGATCCCAAAAAAGTTGGTATGCTCTGTCTGACATCCACCAACCCTAAGGGTAGACAGTAGCTCATGCTCTGCCTTCAGGGTGCATTTCATAGAATCTAGACACTGTGATGAATAGTTAAAAAAAAATAGAATATTCATTTATTTTCAACAGATTTTTGAGTAAACACCAGGAGAAATGAGACATCAAGTTTGCTAAATTAATGTTATAAGAAATGTATTATATCAGATGATACTGAGCATTACAATAAAAATGTATGTATGTTACTGAATGGTTTTACCTTTAATTCGTTGTTAATTATCCTTTCGATTATTTTTTCAAAATTTAATAACATGAAAGTAACATTTATCAGGAAAAAAAGGAAATATAGGTAGCATTGAAAGAATGGTGTAAATTTATCATTCCACTACTCAGATATGCTTTGATGTATATCACTCAATGTTTATTTAAATGTAACAATTTTTACTTAAAGGTAACAATCACATTTTATTAAAAATACAGCTACATTCTTCTACATTACAGTTTGAAACTACCAAATTTTCTCTAGACAATTTGCACCTCTTAGACAAAGAGATTGCTTCCACCTTTGCTCTATTATAAATAACGACAAGTCGATCACCCTTGAGTAGATCTCTGTGCACATCCACGATTATTTCTGTAGAGTAAATCTCTCATTTAGACCCCGGTGAGTCCAGTCAGCAGGCAGTTTTCACATTTCAGTCTATACCACCCAGCTGTTGCAGTGATTTTGTACTGTGTCAACTTGGCGAAGCAGACCTGCCCCCCGGAATTCCTTTCCCCTTGTGATTTCTGTTTAGGACTGGCCAAGACAGAACTCTGCATGTGATTTGGAAGGCAGGAGTGGGCGTTACACAGAGCTCTGGTCTGTCCCTGGCCCGCCACACTCAGTGCCCAGCTCTTCTCTGGACGCCAAACCGGTCGACCGACCGATAGTGGAAGGTTCGGGGTCGGACCACCAGCGGGAACCCTCCTGCTATCCTGGCCTGGCCTCCCAGGTCTCCACACAGGCTTGGAACGGCCTCTGACCAGTCGTTTTCTCTGACCTGTGGTACCCATGTCACGACCTCACTCCCCTGAGCCCGCCCACGGCTGCCTAAGGTCTAATTGCCGTAATAAACCCGGTGTCCCCAACACTCGTGACGTTGCAGCTTCCCGGATCAGCAGTGTCTGTGGCAACAAACTCCTGAAACCCGTCCACGGGCCTGGTTTTGGGGCCACCCCTGGGCAGAGTCCCGACAGGTGGGGGAACAAGACAGCTGGAAGATTCCGGAAGGGCGGTGGGGAGGGGCCGTCGGAAGGTGGAGGGAGGCGACGCTGCCGGCCACACGCTCACTCGTGGCCACGGGGAGACAGAAATGAACCCCACGGCCGTGGCTCAGGCTAAGAGCACTTGGAGGGAGAAAGTTGAAAGTGGCAACCAGTTCTGCTTGGCTACCCGGGGTAAAGTACAGGACAAGAACGTGAAACACAGACAGTGGAATTAGAGGAAAACAATTCCAGCCCAGGACTTCCTGCTTTGAAAACTAATTTCTTTTTTTCTCATTTCCACTTTCCCCGACTTGCATGAGCATCTCAAAGTTAGAAACAGCCTGAAGGCAAAGATCTGATCAGGGACACCCCAGTACATGTGGACTTTGTGTTGGAGAAAGGTACTGTGTTTCCCCGAAAATAAGACAGGCTCTTATATTTATTTTCCATCAAGAAGACACCCTAGGGCTTATTTTCAGGGGATGTGTTATTTTTTTTTAAGTACGGTACAACAATCTACATTTATTCAAATATAGTTAAGTCGTCTTCTTCTGGAACATCATCATAACTCTCCAAACCCCGAATTCCATCCTGAATTTCTTGCGACTCTATTTCCTTTAGAACCATTGGCCCCAATCTCTCATGTGGAGCCACAGAGCTCTCATGGGGCAGATGAGAACGGCTGCTCGTCTTCTTGACCGCTCCGCGACGCAATGCATGGGTTGTGCAGATGTGCTGCGTAGCCACGCCCGTCACTAGGTCTTATTTTCAGGGTAGGGCTTCTATTGCGCAAATGCTTAGAAATCCTGCTAGGGCTTATTTTATGGGTAGGTCTTATTTTGGGGGAAACATAGTATGAGATGCGGCTCTAAGGTCTGCTAGGACATCAGAAAGGTTGAAGTGGGACTCCAGAGCCTCTCTCCTGGACTAGGGGTCTTACTGGAATTTTGTATTCCAGAGAAAGGCCTTATGCTAAAAATGGGAGTGTTTACGATCGGAGAGAGAACGAGGTTACGATGAGAGGAGGAGTCTGGGCCCCCCACCTTCTGTAGGCTGCAGAAACCCCTCAGCTGCGAAGGAAGCTGGCCACATCGTGGGAAAAAGGACAACGATTCAGACAATAATGCCACCGTCTCGTGATCCCTTTTTTTAATCAATCCCTTACCAGTCTCCTACGTTGCTTAGTCCGTATGCCAGGATCTACCAACATAAAAATAAATATATTTATAATTTTTAATTGCATTTATGTGTGGGATATATATCCAGGCTAAGGGAAGATAGGAAAAGGTTTCAAGAGTAAAGTGGATTTTGCAGCTCACTTTGAATGATGTCCTATTTTTGGAGCGCATATTCCCGAGCTCGGGAGAATCCGTCATACGCCGGGTGAGAGCGATTAGTCGGCGATGAGTGGCAGTGCACACTCACACAAATAGAGGCCTGCAAGCCCCGCTTCTAAAAGTGCTGCAGTCATTTGCAATGACATCATTTTAATTTTGACATCTTAATACTTTCTCCATAGGTTTGCTTTGACAACGTTGCGTTGTGTTGTGACACTGTTTGCAGTTTCATTCTAAAGCCTGAACGTTTTAATTTTTTGTTTCACGTCACAGGCACAATGGAAATCAATTAAGATTTTTTTTCCTGCTTTTGGAGGGGAGAGAAATGCTCTGAGATTTGATTGACGATTTTGCACTTCACTGCCATGCAAGTGTGATTCACGTCCGTAAGCCTAGCAGAGGTTCTGGGCTGATTTATTTTTACCCCATTTGGAACTAACGAAGAATTAAAGATAAAGGGCATGATACCAGAACATGTGGCTTCACTTCTTGTTTTAGGTTTGGAGCAGGGAGCTCTCAGAAGGTAAAACTTGGCCAGTAATGAGCTCTCTAGTTTTCCAAAGACGTCTGAATGAATTCCCACAAATGGCCGAAGTCCGTTCTCCCATGTGTTCAGAATTATCACCTACTTCAAACAGAGGATCAAACGTCGAGCTGGTCGGCGGTGGTCCGGAGTGATGCTGGTCTCCAACCGTGAGCTCATCCGCCGCAGGACGAAGCTCCATGTCTGTGATTGACATCACTGACCCTGCAGATCCGGGTCTCTCGTGCTCAGGAGTGTGAGAGCAATGACTAAAACCACGTACGGGGATGACCAACTCGATGTCAAATCCTGTCTACACACTCCCATCCCTGGGAAGTTGTCCAGGGGCCACACCTCACCTTTAGAACTTGCTGTGTGTATTGAAAAGCTTTTCATCATATGAGCTTGTGCATATTGAAGATAGATCACCCTACTGCCATGGAACCAGACAAAATAAAATCCATTAGTAACTCACAATACGCTCTATGCGAGATGGCTGCTCTAGAACCCACAGCGTCTTGTATCCGGCCACAACAAGCCACAGATGTTTCAATTCTTGGTAAGATGTGTATGTGATGGGGTGGTGTGAGGTCTCCTGCCATCCTAGCGGACCCTCTCTGATCATGACTTCTCACCACCAGGGCTTCATATTTAAAAAGATTAGGTAGGCCGGGCGCAGTGGCTCACACCTGTCATCCTAGCACTGTGGGAAGCTGAGGAGGGAGGATCGCTCAAGGTCAGGAGATCGAGACCAGCCTGAGCAAGAGTGAGACCCCATCTCTACTAAAAATGGAAAGAAATTAATTGGACAACTAAAAATATATAGAAAAAATTAGCTGGGCATGGTGGCGCATGCCTGTAGTCCCAGCTACTCAGGAGGCTGAGGCAGGAGGATCGCTTGAGCCTAGGAGTTTGAGGTTGCTGTGAGCTAGGCTGATGCCACGGCACTCTAGCCCAGGCAACAGAGTGAGACACTCTCAAAAAAAAAAAAATACATATATATAGTCTATATGAGATGGCTGCTCTAGAACCCACAGCATCTCCTATCCAGGCACAATAAGCCACAGATGTTTCAATTCTCGGTACGATGTGTATGTGATGGGGTGGTGTGGGGTCTCCTGTCATCCTAGCGGACCCTCTCTGATCATGACTTCTCACCACCACGGCTTCATATTTAAAAATATTGCGTAATTGTGGTGACTGATTTTATGCGTCAACTTGACTGGACTAAGAGATGCCCAGGCAGCTGGTGACACGTTTATCCTGGGTGTGTCATGAGGGTGTCCAGAGGAGCTGAGCCCTTGACCCAGTGGCTGAGCAAGGAAGACCCTCCCCCGCCCACCCCTGCCAGCCCAGGGGGCCTCGTCCAGTCCGGGGAGAGCCGAACAAAGCAAAATTGTGGCAAAAAGGTGGATTCTCTCCTCTCTCTCCTTGGGCTGGTCCAGCCCTCTCCTCCTGCATTCTCCCACACTCATGCACAGACATACAAACATACACACAAACACATACATACCTATACACACACCCACACACAAATGCACACTCATATTCATACACACGCACACAGATGTTTCAGAAAAAAATGTTAAAAAAGAGAAAAAATAACACTAGACGTTCTTAACAGATCAGTAGCAAAACATTTCTGAATTCGTAGCACAACTGCCTACATTTCTGTCATGTCTAAGAACTATTTTGTATGAACGAATGAAGTTATGTTTGCAGAGAATCATGACGAGTTGTTTCAGATTCAATGAAGTGCAATCTCTTTGGGGCTTGTAAAATGCAATTTGCATAGGAAAAAAATACTTTTTTAGTGGCAACTATGGCCTTCCGTTTTCCCTAAATTATACGTTTGAATGCATTTTTCGTGCGTCGAGGCACATTTTATTCTGTTTTGAAGTTTTCTAGCTGTCTGGGCCCCGTTTCCCGCGGCACTCTCCGACGCACGCGTGTGGCGTCCGCCACACCTGTGACAACCTGCGTGCACGGTGCAAACTCAAAACGCATCAATAGCAGCCCGCCTCGGTCATGCTCTGCGATGGGATTATCTTTTCTGTGTCCGGGAAGATGTGCAAATAATAATTCAGTAGTTCTAATGGTTTAATGTGACAATGCAGTTATCCCGAGGCACGATTCGACACAAATCCATATTATTATCTATTTTTGTATAATCACTCAACAACACTTGGCAGTTAGAATTACTGAGGGAAGTGGTGATAACTAGAATAATAATTCTTCAGCATTATGCATCTTGGCATTGGGTTTGATATGTGCACCTGCCAACAATTACTTTTCAGCCCAGAGAAAAGCTTCGCCCTAATTGTGTGATCTGGGGTGCAGAGGGCTCCTTGCCGCCCCTCCACCCCGACTGGGACAGGCTGTGCCGGATTCACAGGTGAGGGGCCGCTGGTGCACCCTTGGGTGTCAGTTACGCTATGGTTGACAGCGTGCAGAGCATTGCATACAGTAGGTGCTCAAGAAGGAATTACTACGTTGATTATTTAATCACATTTTTACCCACTGCATTCCTCTCCTGCCCAATGTGCTTAGTTTACTACAATGAGAGGAAAATTATGTGAATGCAAAACAACTCGATTGTGCTGAAATTCTTGCTTTGGATTTATTTTGTCCCGGGTCTCAGCATCTCTCCCCAGCATGATGTCCAGTGAGTTCCATTTCCTTCAGGATACAGACCTTTTCCCAGCCCAGGAGAAGCATGAACAGCTCTTTCAACACTCACCAGCTAAGAGCAAGGGGTCCTGTTTGCAGACGTCAATCACGGCGTGGTGGTGGTGGTGGTGGTGCGTGGCGGCTACGTTCTTTCTAGTGAGTGTGTCGTTTTATCTTGCAACCTTTAATAGCCAAAAGTGAGCAAGCCTTTTGGATTTTTTTATTTTCATACTCACCTAACTGTATCTTCATAGCAAATGCACAATCAGCCTCAATAATCTGTGAGCGCTGGCTGACTCCACAAGGAAACTTTCCACCAAAGTGAGCCCGAATTTGGTTTTCATTCATTCATTCACCCTGGCCGGGCGCGGTGGCTCACACCTGTAATCCTAGCACTCTGGGAGGCCG
>VBSM01003148.1:780328-802634 GCA_008086735.1 Cheirogaleus medius | reverse complement strand
AAAAAAAAAAATTCATTCACCCTTCGAGGAGAATGTCGGGCTCATTGGTAGGATCGATCATGCTTTGAAATACGTCTGGAGAACATCGAAGGTGGGTTTTAAAGAGAACAGAGGGTGTTCTAAGTCTAGGGTGGTGAGGAACAGGAGAGTAACGGAGAGTGAGAATGACTGACTTGAATACAAGCAAGTCCCCAAGTACCCTCTCGGGGCCATGCACCGTCACAGCCGTCTGTATTTGGCCTCCACCAACTCCACCATGATTTTACAAAAGCAAAGAACTTTGGAGCCCAAATTGGAAATGGGGCAAAGGAGTTCATGAATGGAAAGATCTATTCTGATCTATTCTGAGCAGCCGAGGAGAAAGACACCCCAGGACGTCTCGTTGGCTCTCTCCTGAAGTCCAAGTGCAAAATCCTGAGTGGCAGGTCACGCACACCGTAACCTTTTAATAAATCATGTGATTATCTGCCTCGTTTTGCTTTGGCAACCAAATGATTTAAGTGAGCTAAAATTAAATGTTACCTTCCTTCTAACGCTGAAGTCCTTCTATAATTATTTTAATAACATGCAAATTGCATCTTTACAACCCTAAGTACATAATCACCTGAGTGTTTCGGTAAGAATTCAACTTATTAATCACATTAAAATGTATTCTATTAATTGAAGCCGGCTCATTGCAATTAGAAACCTGAAAAAAAAAAAAAGTACAAACTTCTGTTAGAAAAAAATGAGGACGTTATCGAAAAGAGGGACACTTTAGCTGCTTTCAAGTTTATTTAATATTCAGACTGTGTCACGAGATGTCTCCCACGACTTCTTAGGACGGACTGATTTGAATCAATTCATGATGGAAGGCTCAAAGGGAGTTGTCGTCGAAGTGGAGAAATGGAACTTGCCCCTCCGTGGATGCTCGCTGGTCTTCGTTTCCTGTCTGGACAGATCTGCAACAGGGTGGGTATCACCACTGAGGTGTCAGGAGCTCACCAGGTCACACTCAGAGGAGCACGTGGTCCTGGGAGGTTCCCGTGGGCATTTTGACTTTTTGTTTTTCTGTGTGTCAATGAACATCCATTAGGAAAAAGCACAAAGGCGTCCCCACCTAGGAGAAACATCACAGAGCACAGCAGTGTGTGTGTGTGCCTGGTTGGTAAACAAGCAATTTTATCCAGAGAGAACCATCTCCAACTTAGTTTTTCACTATCTCGTCTCAAATTCAATAGCCCCAAGCATAATAAGGAAAGGTGATACTGCCCATCAAGCCACTTGGCTAACCGCAAGAAAAACGGCAGAAGAAAGAGCAGCTAATTATTATGGAGTTCCTTAAAGCCTGCAAACTCCTATAAAATGTTGCATTTAATAGCTGAGCATTCAATAGAAAGGGATTTATCAGGAGTTACGTAAATAAATTTTACTGGAAATCTATAAATGCTATCTGTATGCACAGATACTCAGGAAGAAGGTTCAAGAGCAGGAGGGCTTCCTGCAGACCAGCATGTGTGCACGAACGACAAGGGAAACCGAGACCTACAGAGTCTGGTATTGTCCATACCATGTTTAGAGCTTATTTGCGTAGCAGTAAAACAGCCTCTATGTCAAAACAGACTCTTCAGAATGCAAAGAAAGAGAGAAGCCTGACCCAAGGGGAATGGAACCAGTTTGAGTACATGAAAGACCTTAGTTCCTTAGAGCCATCCGTGGACGGTTAGGACCACGCTCGCCGGCTGGGAGACGGGATCGTGTAGGAGCCGTGGTGTCACAGCCGAAGTTCTGATACATCATTCCTGCCCACGCGTCACCGGGGAGACCTCAATCCCAGGGCCCCATGCAACTCAGGTGCAATGGAGAAGGGTGTGTGGCTCAGTGACAGGAAGGAAAATGCACTGAGGGTGCAGTACACAGACCACTCTGTCTGCTACGTGGAGAAATATCTCATACTCGGAATCAAATTAATTCCAGGCAGAAAAAATTTTTCCATAATATAAACCCATAAAAATGGCACACTGCAGTGATACCTGAGCTCACAAAAATTCTAAAGATATAAAAGAACCTTTTAAAACTGACAAAATACCAGGAAGCAAGAAAGAATATTGATAAACCTAACTGTATAAAACCTAAACGTATCCACGGAGGAAATGTTTTGACTGTAAGTGAAGTCGAAAGACCAGTGACAATCTGGGGTGAACTATCTGTGACTTACTCCCAGCGTGGGGGTGGGGGTGCGGGACTTGAGGAGGACTAGGAACTAAGTTAGAGCGAATTTGATCTGCCGAGCTGCCTGTGGGAAGGAGAAAACATTTGATACAACAACTGGTTTCTCAACTCATGACATTTAAATACTTAGGTAGAATCCATGAACATTTTTATCTGTTCTACTGCCCGGAGCCTCGTAAATGGGAGGGACACTAATACAAAATTTTAATACAACGGACATTTTTGAGGGCTTGGGGTAGGGGGGAATCATTGAATTCAAATAAAATTTTTAAAAAATTTATTTTCATATAAAAGAGCAATTTGAGTCATATTCTAGGGCACTCCTAGAAAATAACACAATTTTAGCACATGTAGAGATTGTCTGAGGCTACTAAATAAACAAGCTTCGCTGATAATAGGTAAACTGTCTATGAATAAGAAACCATCCAAATGACTTACTGTTTTGGTGAAAGATTCTACGATAATTTTTAAATTAGTTTGAAGACTTTTTTTTTTTAAACGTGGTGGTCTTAAATACTTCTTTGAAGACGGTGTGGAATGAAAACAGGCAAGCTCCCCTCCTCGCCCTCACTTGGTGTCATGGAATGGTTCTTTTCATCCCGAATCCCATGTTACCCCTCCTACGTTTCCAGGAACAAAAGTAAAGTCTTAATCAGTGTCTTGCAGACACAGCCTGGCCACAACCTATGAAGTTTAGACCTGAAAATATAATATCACAAAAATAGACCCATAACTTCACCCTTGATAGACCGATATACACATATATCTCAAATAGGTCAACATTTTATATTATTATAATTAGGAACTCATGTGCTTTCAACAAGTAGATATCACAATTTTGGGGAAAAATACTCATATTTGCTTACAATTTCGTTTTTTCTCTAGTCCCATCCAGAGCTTGAAAATGTTAAATAGTTTATTTTATCCATATGTTACCTAGAGCTCATGATTGGATGATTCTGTGAACTGAGATAGAAAAGGAAATTGAAACTGAAAATTAAGCTTCGAAATTGCACTTGAATCTCTTACTTGTAGTATATTTTATGCCTAAGTGGATAATATGTCCCACCTGCAGTTTTTTTCACAATGTGTATATTTTGGGCACAATATACCCCCTTCTCAGGTTGCAAAGAGAAAAAAAATTAAAATATCCCGAAGTCTAAATGTCAGCACGTTTTTAATAAATGTAAATCAAGTTAATATTTTGTTCTATCGCTGACTTTTTATTTGCATTATGTAGAAAATTTTAGTACCTAGAGAGAGAGTTCTTTGTGAAAATCCATTCGTACTGATGTCATTTCCCAGCCCTAATTAGAAACCTGTAATCAATGTCTTATGTTTGAATAAGCAAATGTGAGAATTAGAGAGAATAGATCTCCGCTGATACATTGTGCTCTTTATGTTTATCTTAAAATTGTGAAGCCAAAGTCCTTACCCAGTGAAGAATAAACTCTGCGATTTTTAAGAGAGTTACATAAATATAGACAACCGTTATGGCTTGTAATTACAGCAATAAACTACTTGTAAAATATTTGCTAGCATTGCCTTTTTGTTGCTATTTTTTTGTTTGTTCGCTTCTATTCGTAAGTTGCTGAGAGCTTCTGTGAAAAGCAATCCTTGGTCAACGAACTCATGGAAACTCTTCATATAAAATTTGCTTCTTGCTAATTTTGAATGCACCAAAATTTCTGATAAGTTCTGCAGGAGGGAACTAAATGCATTTAAAAAAGGTGACATCGTGTATCACAGTCACAATTCAGTGCAGATCTGCTCTTTGATGGTCAGTGGATCTAGTTTAAGCGATGAGGGCAGAAGAGGAAAATGATGACTCTGGTTTCTCAGGAGAGCATTTCAGGGCTTGATAAATACAAGCCCCCACCCCGCCCCGGTCCAACTAGATCAGTTAGCAAAAAAAACTCACCTGTCTCTCAGGAGCAACTGACCCACGTCCCGTCTGTTGTTAACTGCTAAATTTAACAAAAGCTGTGAATGGTAAATGAGTAAAGTATCGATCGACAGCTTCCAGAGAGGAAGCTTAATAATGTTACAGAGAGAATGCCAGAAAATCCATGCGTCTGCCCATTTAGGGAAGCCGTTTAAGGTCTGATCCGATTGGAAGCACTAGTGTAATAACGAGGAACAAAGCGCCACCTTTCCCAGCTCTGTAGAGGAAGCAGAAGGCCAAAGGGCAGACTGTCCCTCACTGGGCAGCAAACCAAGGACACATCACTGAGTCCAGAGGAGACAGCGCGGGGACAGCGTGGCCATGGTGACTGCTTAGGGTCTAGTGAGGACGAGACCAAGGGGAGCGTCACATCTGAGCCTAAGGTTCAAAATGCTGAGAATCAAACTGTGACTGAAAATTATCGTTTGTGAACTCTGACATGGAAATGTGTGCAAAGAATAAACGCCGTTGGAAAGGCAACACTACCTTTCTGCCAATCGCTGAGTCCCCGGAGCTCCTAAAAATCCTAATTCTGCGACTAAGGACAGGCTTAGCATTTATAGAGCATCCCAAGGAGGCAGAAAAAGGAGAAATCATCAGGAACTCCTAGGACCCAGCTCCTTCAGAATGGTAATACCTCTTTGCATCAGACGCCCGCAGCTCCAGCTTTGCTTTTGTTCAACCATGAAACGCAGGGGCCCGTGGTATAATATACATATGCCCGGCATCGCTTTCCCCTGTAGCTGCTTCTCGCATGGGCTACGCTGTGTGGAATACCGCGTTGTTTTAGAAAACACGACGATAAAAGCATATAGAAACTCTTTGCTGAAGTCAGATTTTATTAAACTCTGTCGTAATCATTACGATTATCCAAACTCCGATGATAATTTTAAGTAGTTTCCATTAGGTTGCAGTTAACAACAATAATAACGGATATTTAATATTAATGTTATTTTGTTATTACATTATATACATATTTAATAATATTTAATATAATTAAATAAGCCTAAATAACCTGAGTTGATATTTATGGTAAAGATTTATATATCCAGTGCATAACAATTCCCACACAGTTAATATAAATTATAAAGTGATTTTAATTACTTGGGTTTAGAATGTTTAAAACGAAGTATTCGTTCATTTTTAGAGCTTTGTTTCAGGGAAACTTATGCACACAAATACCAGCTAAACCAAAAGCTACACTTTGGAAACAAAACACTTCTAATATTTTTAAGAACTGTGTTGGTTCGACTATTTCTGTGTTAAAAAAATATGTTTATATCTAACAGCTCAAAATCCAGTTAAAAGTACAGGAATAAAATTCAGCTACTAATAAGGTTTGTTAAACTCTATTTAGCTCGGTTATACCTTTTTCTTGAATGCATAACTCTTGAATCAAATACAGTATTCGACTCGATACAAGATCAACGGCCTACCCTTCACGACTCAAACTTTTTCATGCAATTTAATGGAATGCATTTCAATCTGTCATAATTAAACGTTTTGTAATTAGCGCTAAAAATAAGATACGACAGACTAAAGTGCACTCCTATTAGCAGGAGAGCTGTGTTGCGATCAATAATAGTATGAATGGTGCACTAGGCTTTTTTTTGTTTTGTTTTGGCCGTGATTTAAGAGACTATTTTGGTAGCAGTTTTCAGTGAAGTAAATACAACATACACTTTTTTCCTAATGTTATTTCTCTCTAGTGTGCCCGTGATGTAAGACCCAGGCACTAAGGATAAAAACAAATTCGCTTATTTCAAAAAAATCGCATTAGAAGTGCTCAGAAACCCTATACAGAAACTATCACTGAAACCTCAGCATACTTATTACTGTTATTTGAGATGTGAGATCATCGTATATCCTATTTCTAATATTTCAACTTTTTGTAGAGAAAAAGTGACTATGTATAAGAGATCACTCAGTGTATTCTGTTTGGCTCTGAGCCACTGCAGATGAAAGTTGTCTCTGCAACATCCCCCATGCCCTGCACTCGGCAGAGCTGGGCAAAGCTTGGTCGGCTCGATCCCGTTTGACCTCCAGCTGCGGCCTGGCAGGTGCACGCTGCCCCTCCCCCCTCGCCCCGCAGCCTGCAGGGAGGGCAATGTGCAAAGCCTCGTTCTAGGTGCATAAGCGTAGTCCCACCAGATAGCACTGCAAGGCCTGGAGAGTAGAGCCACCCCTCCCCACCTGAATGGTGAGCACCCAAGGGCCCTGAGCTCGGTGGGCGCTCAAGCACCTTGGGCTTCTGAATCCTGGCCAGACCTCACCTGGGCCAGCAGCAAGACCGTCACCCTCCTCCGAGTGAAGCTCTGGGATCTGAGAAAGTGCCCCGAGGATCCCCAGCCTTGCATGCCCAGCCATGCTTTTTGGGAACACATCCTTTGCTCTCATTGCGGCAATCACTTTCTTTGATAGGATTGACAGGGACGCATGCCTATCCAGTTACCAAGAAGCCACTTTAGAAACGCGTCACATTCGGAAGAGTCGTCAGAGTTTCTCTGGAGTCCACCCTGAGCCCGACGTTGCTACGCTTTGTGGCGGTTCTAACAGCTTCCGACGCGATGCCCTCAAGGAGCTAACAACGCATTTAGGAAGATGATCATAGCATGTGACACGGTGTGGGTCTGAGACGGCGTGTCACTGAGCGCTAAATTGCGTGGACCCTCGTCCGCGTCCTGTCGAAGTTGGGAGGAGACAGAGCAGTGAGAGCTGAGCTGGTGGTGAAGACGCTGCGCAGAAGGAGTGGAGATGCATCCTTCAAACAGGGCTGGGTGGGCGCTGTCCAAGGTGCTTTGCTCCCGGTGATGACCGGGGGACAGCAGTGAAGGACCTGCTCTGAGGAAGGACTAGCTCAGCCCACGGGAGACTCAAAGATGGATCAAGGGCACCAAAAATAACTGCCGAGCGCTGGCTGCAAACTCAGAGACATGCTGCAGGGACAAGTGTCACCTCCCCGAGCTGCCACAAAACCGCTCAAAGTGGCGCCATCATCATCCCATTTCAGAGACGGAAACCGAGGCTCAGTGAGATTGAATTATCCAGGGCGGCTCAGCCCGTGGACCGTGGGGCAGGATCTGAACCAGCAGACATGCAAAGCATGCGTGAGGAGGGCTGGGGATGGTCACACCACAGACGCAGAGCCTTGGTCGGGACCGGGAGGAGACAGAGGTGCCTGTGTCTAAACAGGGTCCGGGAGGATCAAGTGAAATTTCAGGGACAACACTGAAAGTCACTAGAAAGTCAAGAAAATAGTTCAAGCAAATACACATAGAAAGGAAAATGCAGAAAAAGATTAAAATATGTATTATATATAACAAGTCTTTATAGCATCATGTACAATAAAATATGGTCTATATCATGTAATTTTACTAACATAATTATATGAAAAATAGTATACTATGTAATATAACAAGTCTTTATAATATATAACATGCATTATTGCATATTTATAATGATATGTAATTATATAAAACATAGTACCATATATGAATAATGTAACTACTCTATATAATATGTAACATATATTGTTACATAATTATGTTAAACCTGATATGTAATCAGACATGTCTACTATAAAAATGATCCCTTGGCATCAAGGGCTCTTGGAATACCAACATTTACGCTCATTTACTGCATAATTGCAAGTAATTTGACTTTGCATATTAAGTGAGGAGCTGCAAAATTGTAAATTTAACAGCCCTGCCTCGCTGGAATCCTAACCAGGGAATGACGCAGAAGACCTGAATCCCGACACCTCCCGGCAGGTCACTGACGAGTTCTCTGATTGCTGGTGGCAGGTCACAGCCACCCTCTGACAATCCCCAGGCCTGTGGGGTCATGGACTCCTCCCGGGGGTGCCCAGCCAGGGGCTGCAGCCCAGGACCCTTGTTCAGGTGCTTCAGGTGAGAACAGGTACGCGGTGCCCCAGGGCCTGGCGTGTCCTGCCCATCCGGAGTCCAAGCTTGGGCAGAGCCCTCTCCTCTATGTCCCCACCCCCATGCAGGGCCGGTCTGAGGGTGCTCCCTCAATAAGTCACCTGCACAAAGATGTCCCTCTTGGGAAATGCAAGCTAAGACAGGACACGCAGGTAAATAAGGTAAACAAATAGGAAACCACGCAACGCGGGTCACAGGGAAAATAAGCGTCACAGACCCCAAATGCCAAGGAATTTAGAAAAAGGAAAGGACTTACTGGTGATTTCTTTGACCAGAGCAAGGACCAAAGGTGGACTTTGAAATGTGCAAAGGGCCAAGGTAAGTGAGGAAAGGACAGGAGACGCTCCAGGCGCCGAGATAAGGCGCACGCACCGGAACACCTCTGAGGACCTGGAGCCCCCGTCTCTGCAGCTGGGGACACATTTTAGCTTCTCGACTGGATTCGTCATTTTTCCTCAGTCTGTGCATTTGGACACCCTCCGTCTGGCTTTCTAACCCCAGCCTACCCCAAATGGAAGATATTTATATGTGGGTGTGCACGCGTGTGCATGAATGTGCACGCGTGTACATGAATGTGCACGTGGACACGCGTGTGTTGTCTTTGTCCTGAGTTCCAGGAAGTCAAGGGTCCTCCTTACACAGCTGCCACCACCTTCGGGAAAAAAGAAAGGAGAAGGAAGGAAGGGAAGACAGAGGGAGGGAAGGAGGAAGGGAGGGAGAGGGGAAGTCGAGGGGGAAGAATTAGAGATAAAATAACTCAGTTTCCTTGCAAGGATGATCTGAAGCCCTATGGAGGAGGATGAGACACACAGACATTCAGAGAGGAAGAGCAGAGAGGCTGTCGTGGTTTAGGAGGAACGTGGGAAGGTGTTGACCTTGGACCTGGGGAGGGACACACATTAATTAGCATTTACGCGAGTCACCTGCGCAGGTTGGCTGCACCTGTGCGGCTCGACCTGATGGGAAACTGGCAGACACCACAGCCCATCAAGGCTCTGGGTTTGAGGAAACAAAGGCGACCTGTAGACATTTATTGCTGTGGTTTGTCACCGCTGGTGTGTCTGAGGCACAAGCAGAGAACTTTCTTCGCTGGCCTCGCAACCTCACGGTGGCTGGGATTCCGTAGGCGTGTGTTTGGGCTCTGGGTTCATTTGGTTTCGTTTGCCTTGTGATTTCTGAGCAATGCAACGGAGTTTAGGACGAAAGCCAGGGACCCAAGTGCTCTGCGGTCTGTGGACACCCCGCAAAATGAGGGGACCTCACCCCAAAACGCCAACAGTCCGTCCCCCAGCTCAGGTGATGCCAGGGTGGTTTAAGACCTGAAGGCAGTTCTCCAGAACCAACGGCCCCTCTAACAAAAGGATTCATTAAAAATAAAAAAAGAAAAAAAAAAGGAAGGTACATTTCTTGAAAATAATTAAAACCTGAATATCATTTTCCTTTATCTTTGATAGTTCTCACAGTATTCTCTGTGAAGTTCGGGACAGATTAAATACTTCATTCTGCTGTGCCTGGGACAAGAGCAATGATCACCCCACCTCCTGGCTGCACCCCGGAGCGTAATGAGGACAAACACCCCTATTTGGACTTGAAGGCCATGCGTCTTATGCAACAGACAGACGACGAAGTGGTCGTTTAAGATATTCTAAATACACCCCTTTAGGTCTTTGTTCAGCTGTTCGAGGGAACCATTAAGGATAATGAGTGCTAAACAAGCAGTTCTGAAATGCAATAATGATGTGTCTCTTTGTTTCTCAACAGTTTAGCTGTTTTTTTCCACTTTTTTAGAAAGCTGCGGCTCATCATGTTCCCAACAATGACAAGTCATTTTTCAAGTTATAAATTCTACTGTTCCCCCCTCCCCCCAAGAAACGATTCTTGATGGAGTGTGATAATCCACATCTCAGTCGGGTCTTCTGGGGGGAATCAAAGGCTAGAGAACAGTTTGTCAGAGATTAGCTGGTGAGAAATGCCCGGTGCCTATGAAGTGAGTGCTCTAAGTTTCTTCGTGTTATTAATATTGTGCTTTCGTAGTAAAGACCCACCATTCACAGCTAAGTATGTTGGGAAAAAGCATTAATAAAAAAAAAAAACAGTTTTGAATATTTGTACCTGTAGTACCTGTCCTTTCAGCTAAGACCTGTTATTGCAAATTACCTAGTCACATACCTGCTAGGCTCAAGGTGTTGGTTAGACATGTGTATCTCCACCTCTACCTTTCTATCTATTATGCGTCTATCCTCCATCTATTCATCCACCATCCCTCGATCATCCACCCACCCAAACCCTGTATCTCTCTTCTGCATCGCTTCCCCTGCCTAAATAGTGGCTCCCACCGTACGACCCACTCTAAACCTCTACAATCCAAAGTGAACAATTGAAACCATTTCCCAGAAGACTTAGATCCTCAGTTTTCTACTTTATTTTGACTATGGAAACTCAACTTACAAAAGTACTGAAACCTGCAAGGCTACGGTGAAAAGCGGGTTTCTCCACGCTTCCTCCACATCCTGGTCTGTTCACAGTACTTTTGTCTGGAGAAGAGCTACTACGAGAAAGACAAAGCTTAAAGTGTGCCCTGATAAGATCAAAATCCCAATGTGTCATTTTATATTCCTACCCAAAGTGAAATTCTCCAAAACGAGACATCTCTGAGTAAGTTTATCAAAAAAAAAAAAATTAATTATTGTTGTAGAGTTTCCTTCCGAATATTCTTGTATTCTCACTTTAGGACGACCTAAAATAACTCAGGGGTGGATAATAGGAATGCTTTAAAATGTAATGTCTTGGCCGGGCGTGGTGGCTCACGCCTGTAATCCTAGCTCTCTGGGAGGCCGAGGCGGGCGGATCGCTGGAGCTCAGGAGTTCAAAACCAGCCTGAGCAAGAGCGAGACCCCGTCTCTACTATAAATAGAAAGCAATTAATTGGCCAACTAAAAATATATAGAAAAAATGAGCCGGGCATGGTGGCGCATGCCTGTAGTCCCAGCTACTCGGGAGGCTGAGGCAGGAGGATCGCTTGAGCCCAGGAGTTTGAGGTTGCTGTGAGCTAGGCTGACGCCACGGCACTCACTCGAGCCCGGGCAACAAAGTGAGACTCTGTCTCAAAAAAATAAATAAATAAATAAAATGTAATGTCTTATTTTAAGGAGATTAATGATAATTGTATAATTTTCAACAAGACAATGAGTTTCCCTACATACGAGGAAAGAGTAGACCCCACGGTGATTGTGTCCTCAAGCACATCTTAGAAATAATCGCCCCACGAGGAGGCCCCTCCTGGTGTAGGTTAGAGCAGATGCAGGGGCAGGAGCTCACGGGATCAGGGACCTACGCCCTGGCCAGGAGGAGGGGACACTGCAGATGGCATGTTCTCCCTGTTGGGATGAACCTATGCACCTGCCTGAGCCTCGGACTCACCTCCTGACCCTCCCCAGCATCCATCCCACCAGCGCCCTCAGACAATTACCGTGTTTCCCTGAAAATAACACAGGGTTTTATATTTGTTTTTCCTCAAGAAGACACCCTAGGGCTTATTTTCAGGGGATATGTTATTTTTTTTAAGTACGGTACAACCATCTACATTTATTCAAATATAGTTAAGTCATCTTCTTCTGGAACATCATCATAACTCTCCAAACCCCGAATTCCATCCTGAATCTCTTGCGACTCTATTTCCTTTAGAACCATTGGCCCCAATCTCTCATGTCGAGCAATAGAGCTCTCATGGGGCAGATGAGAAGGGCTGCTGGTCTTCTTTACCGCTCCGCGACGAAATGCATGGGTTGTGCAGATACGCTGCGTAGCCACGCCCATCACTAGGTCTTATTTTTGGGGTAGGGCTTATATTGCACAAATGCTTAGAAATCCTGCTAGGGCTTATTTTATGGGTAGGTCTTATTTGTGGGGAAACACGGTAGCACATACTTTCTTTTTCCTGCTACATTTTATATTCATCTAGCTAGCATTGCGTAATCCATTGCAATGCAATCTCCTAAGCTTCCTAAAGTTAAGATGTGATGCCTCCCATGGATGTTCTACTTTTGGTAATGAAATTTACAGGGAGAGTGTGTCAATAAATCACACTCACTTTTTTAATAGCAGAATCTATTTATAATTGAGACAGTCAAGCCTTTACAACGTTGGTTTGTTTGGAGGGAAAGGCAATGAAATAGACATAGAATAGTTTCTAGGGGTAGTTTTAAATATTCAATATATATCTCTATCTATCTATTTGTCTATCTATAAATAAAAGAAGTTTTGATTCAGCCTCTAGCTAGAAAATCTTACTTTCATGTGTGGTTCTCTACAAATACCAAGAAAGTCTCCCAGCATTTTGCTCTGTCTTGAAGGGTATTGATTTGTGCTCTTTGTCTGGGTAATGAACAATCTCTGTGTCTGACTCCTGGAAATTCCTTTCAGTGTCAGAAAAAGAGGATCTCCATGAAAATAGAAGAAAATAAAATTTTAAAAATGAACAGCTCTACTAAATGGTAATTTATTTCAAAGCAAAGATTAACTTTATCGCTACTTACATACCACTATTTTCTGCACTCAGTACCCATGTGAATAATTGAAAAATGAGTGAATAGTTAAACAGTATTTCTAAATGAAACCCAAAGAACAAATGTACAGGTCTATGATATCTTTATTAGCAAATGCATGAAAATTGAGCACCACTAATATTGTACCATGTTTAGTGGCATGAAAGAATGTATGTAATATTTCAGTGATGTAGTAGGTCTGGTGGAAGGTAAACAGGTGGCAAGGAGGTGGCTTAGGGTGGAGAGCAGGAACCTAATTGTAGCTGAAACCAAACTGCAGCTAGGAACTGTTCCCTGGTGGGAACATACATGGTAAAAAGTTCTTAGTAACTTAGAGCTCAATACCATCTAATTAGCATTATGGGTGGAGCTTCGTGAAAAATTCTAGAAAAGACACATGGCAGGAAGGGAAACTGTTACATAACCAACCTGCTATGTAACCTGTCATGTGATTCGTTATGTAACCCCAACCTGTCAATCAGCCCAAAGGCGGGAAATGGCAGCCAATCATGACAGGGGAGAGGCGGGACAAACTAGTGGGCTTATAAAAGGCAACATGTGCTCAGACTCCAGTGTCTTTCTCCACTCGTGGGGACTGACCCATCCCCTCTCTCTGGAAAGCGTTTTCACTTTGTGCAGCTTCCTTCTGCACTTTCATTCTTTCTTGTATGTGATGAACTGTATAAAATTGCTCTGTGTCTGTGATCACTGTCATCGGCTCCACTCGGTTCCAGTGCTCACTCTCGACACTGGGACTGGGGACCAGGGGACATCCGCACAGACCTAACAGCGTGGGGTCAACAGGGAATTGAGATATTTTGCCGGAGGTACAGACAAGAGGAAAGCAGTAATGACTGAGAAATTGCTGCAGTCCCGTCTCAGCAAAGTGCACAGCAGGGTGGGCTGAGCCAGCCAGGGGCATGACCTGGCTGCCACGCCCCAGCTGCCCGAGTGGGAGCTGATTTCCTTCCTTCTCCTCACCTCAATGTTCTCATCTGTGAAAAAGGATGGTGGGTCCTGCCTCATGGACTTGCTGAGGAGGTTAAATGTGAACACACATGTGACGCCCCTAGAGTGAGTCTGGGATCACGTCGGTGCTCTAAATGCTATTAATATTATCAACATCATTGCCATATTGCACGAATGGGGCTCCAAATATTCAAAAGCATGATAATGGACACATGGCACCCAACAAGCCAGTTATAATCATTTGAGAGCAGCAATGTATTAGGATATATCCTCGATTAGCAAGGCAGAGTCTTAATTTTTGAGACAGAGTCTTGCTCTGTCGCCTGGGCTAGAGTGCTGTGGCATCATCATAGCTCACAGCAACTTCCAACTCCTGGGCTCAAGCGATCCTCCTGCTTCAGCCTCCTGAGTAGCTGGGACTACAGGCACATGCCACTACCTCGGGCTAATTTTTCTATTTTTAGTAGAGACGGGGGTCTCGCTCTGCTTCACACTGGTCTTGAACGCCTGGCCTCAAGCGGTGCTCCTGCCTCAGCCTCCCAGAGTGCTAGGATTACAGGCACGAGCCACTGTGCCCAGCCTGGGAAATATTCTAAGAACATTTCTTTAAAAATGAACCAAGGTAAGAGAAGTCAATTTGTATAACCTGCGGACACATGGTATTTATTCCTTTTGATCAAAGGAGTCACATATTGTGACTTACACATGGAACAACATTCTGCTGTGTCTGGAATCAAAGCAGTGAACATAGGAAGACCAGCTAAGGAGACCTGCAGAGACCCACGAGAGAGAACTTGGGTTTGAGTAAAACTGCTCACCAGTGGTGGCCGTGAGATGCTTCAGACTCACAGCCTGAAGACAGATCCAGTGTGATTTCCTAACAGACTGGGGCTATTATTAGCATGAGTATAAAAATGACACAGATAGACACTGAAGAAGTCACTTAGAGAAATGACTAAGCAGGAAAAAAAAAAAGGTGAAAATTCAGTGGCAAACAGTGTTGTTAGTCTTTGGAGAACAGTAATTGTAACAACATGTTATTCCCAAATTACTCATCCCTCAGATTTAAGAGCACGAGTTATTCAGTATTTGAATGTTTTCACAGGAATATTGGCAGTAACAGCTTTTTCCTATTCACACATAACCACATACACTGAATTTAACAGATTGCACAGAACAGTAAGTTCGACTGGCGTTAGTGTTCTTTCATTGGCTGTTTAAATGGAGGATATTTTGCAAAATAATTTTCTTGGCATGCCAGGTAAGTGTGGTCTCTCAGCTTAATTATGTGGAGTTGTTACTTTCTCTACTGAAAAAGCGAAATTCATGGATCTCTGGTGCTGAGACACTAAAGATAACATTTGCTTTTAGAATGATTGGCGTTACATCCCAGTTTGTTATATTGGTAATTGTTTTTATTAAAATGACTCTATCTCTGATATGCCATCTTGAAAAAAAATTAAAAAATAAAATGGCTCTAAATATTAACGTGCTAAATAAGATGTGATATTATAATCACATATTCTTTTTTTAACAACTTCTTTCTTTGTCCCCCTGGAGTTAAAAATTGCTTTTCGGGGGCCGATGGGCATGGTACGTCTATTGCTTAATTTTTTATATAACGTGTCTATCACAAAGTGACCCCAAAAGGAAATGTGTCAGTCACTCTGCCTTATGTTCAAACACTTGAGTCAGTCGGTAAGTTTTGTTCGTTTTCTTGAACATGCCCCCCAAGGAGAATCTGCCAAAGTTAGGGTCCCAGTTGCCCCCAAAAGGCCAGCTGCAAATGTACAAAAACAATGATGTCACCCCAAACTCAGTAAAACATCAACATTTTATTATGCTCAGAGAACATGATATAGTCAGGGATTTAGTAAGGCTCTTGGGGGATTGGTCTTCCCTGCTCCATAATGTCTAAGGCCCCAGTGGGGAAGACACCAATACCACAGGTGTTTCCACGGCTGGGGACTGCTATCCCCTAGACCTGCACGATAGGTACACCTGCCTCCTGGACATGGCCTGTTACAGGAGCACCCAGGGGGGCCTCTCCCCAGGGTCCAGCCTGCCTAATTGTGAGGCCACCCCAGCGGAGTTAAATGGTGGCTTAGGGATTTAAAAAAAATGTTCCAGTTGCAAAACAGAGGCCACATCACCATCGTAACCTATCCCATAAATTACACAGGTCATAGGTAAGTCACTAAGGGAAGCCCAGACTCCAGGGAAGGGTCCTAAGGCCCATGGCTTGATGGAAAGAGTGGCAAAAAATTTCTCAGACATGCTTTTAGCTCATCACCTCTGTCCTATGGCCAAATATTGTTTATTTTCTTCCCATTTGCAAAATCCTCCCTACTCTTAGAAATCTACATTCTCATCCATATCACAGCATCTGTAAGATCTCCAAGTCTAGAACACCCCCTCCATCTGCAGCCATTTTTAAGATACAAAATTAAAACATAATTGTTATATGACAGCATCATTATTAATTTTGTTCGTATTCTAATATTATAGAGGAAAATGTTCTCTGTTTTTGATAATTATTTCAGTGATTCTTTATTAATAATCTAAGTATGTGGTACAGATTGGGTGGAGTCACCTATTAGTGTCTCGCTCGTGATTGATTTTTTGTTTCCCCCCTCGTGATGTAAGAATTTCTTCTTTAGGGAAGACAGCTGAGACCTGGAATGACCTGGAATGTATCAGGAAACACTAACTTTGGGTTTCCTTCTTTAGTATTCCTCATCATCTGCCTGTTTTTACTAATACATGTTATGCATGAAATCTATATAAATATGATTTGAACATGCTATTAATACATGTGTGTACTTTAAAAAATACTTTTACTGTGTGGTAAAGTATACATAACATAAAATTCACCATTTTGACCATTTAAGTGCACAACTCAGCCACATCAACCCCGTTTACACTATGTGCTGTCATCACCACCATCTATTTGCAAGCTTTGTTACGGCCCCAGACGGAATCTGTACCCACTGAAAGCGGCACCACTTTATCCCACCAGCCCACGGTAATTGCCAATTTACTTTCCTTCTCTAGGAATTTGCCTATTCCAGATACTTCACATCGGTGTAATCTCGCAATATTTG
This sequence comes from Cheirogaleus medius, assembly GCA_008086735.1. Lineage (NCBI taxonomy): Eukaryota > Metazoa > Chordata > Mammalia > Primates > Cheirogaleidae > Cheirogaleus > Cheirogaleus medius. Next base: position 785,920 of record VBSM01003148.1, on the reverse strand, counting down.
TTCTTTTGTGTCTTGCTTATTTCACCCGGCATAGTGTTTTCAAGGGCTGTCCATGTTGTAGCAAGTGTCAGAACTTTATTACTTTGTATGACCACACAATATTCTGCTGTGCAGATACATTGCATCTGCTCAGCCGTTCACCTGTTGATAGACATGGGGGTTATCACCACCCTTTGGTTGGTGTGAGTAATGCTACGATGGACACTGATGTAAAATGTCTGTTTGAGTCTTGCTTTCAATTGTTTAAGATATATAAATAGGAATGGAATTGTTGGTTCATATGTTAATTCCACATTTAACGTTTTAAGGAACTTTTAAATTGTTTTACAGGATAGCCACATCATTTTACATCCCCACCAGCAATGCATGGTCACATATATTTTAGTAAACATCTATAAATAGTAAAGGGGAAAAGAAGATCACCTCACACAGTTTCCACTTATTCTTTCTCTGTTTTTCCTTCAAGGTGCAAGAATTCTTCCTAAGATATGACAGATATAATCTGGAGTATATCTTGTATCAAGAAACACTAACTGTGGGTTGTTTCTTGTATCAAGAAACCCACACTAACTGTGGGTTTTCATCTTCAGCATTTCTTATTCTCTGTTTTTACTTATACATGCAAGAGCTCTGTGTAACCTCATTTGGACATCCTACATGCCAGCACTTGGTTTTATTCCAAGTTTCTCCTTTTCTGTGCATGATGCCTTTATCATCTCTCATGGATGTATGAATATTGTTATCCCATCTCCCCTCAAACACATGACTTTCTCATCTTCTCAACATCAGGGTGACTCTCAGAGAGTTGCATCAACTTTTCCTCATTCCTTTCAGTGTGTCAGGCACAGATATGTCAGCAGAGTCTATAAGCAGAAAAGGTAAAAGGAAGATGCGTTCTCTCCCTGCTCACCGCTGCTGTGCCTGACTGCTGCCTGACAATGAATGCACAGATGCATCACCACACACCCAGTGCTCAGATCTCCTAGCTGTAAAATTCAGAAGGAAAACATAAGAAATCAGCTTTCCATAATCTTGGGAAGGAATGTATGAGGAGAATAGCAGTAACATATGTGAAATAGATTATGTTGTCAAAGGCACTAAGAAAATGTGAATAACTATTTTTGTAATTTCTTTCTTAGCCCAGATTTCCTAAATAACTACTTCTATGTTATGATGTTTCTGCATCGATTATAGAGAAATATCTCTAACGTGAATATTCTTTCAAGACTCCTTGAGTTTTTCTTGTTCATATTTAGTACTGTAGTATAGCTACGTATAATGGCAATTTCACTGATTTAATTATTCATCTTTTAACTATTTCTTTTTTAGTTTCTACAACAATTAATGAGGTAATCTCTTTCTTTTATCCATGACAATACTAAGACACAAAAATTTTTTTGCACAATTTCCCAGCTCACATATCTGGTAAGAGACAAAACACGGACAGGGCACAGGTGTGATGATTGGAATCCTGAGGTCATTCCCATGTAGCTACTAAAATTATAATGTCACATATGTAAAAGTCATTTCAGAGATGTATGACTAAAAAGAAACATTATTGTAATTTTTTTTATTATTACTAAAAACGGGGGAACATTGTTAAGATTCCTTTTTTCCCCCACCAAATTAAACCCTCAGCACAAACACTGTCAATCTTACAAAAAGTATTCACAAACCAATTGATGGAGAGAGATTCTAAGTTGATTTTGGTCACTACTTCTTGAAATACAGCTAATTTTCATTGGAGAAGACCTTATTGGGATCACAGACTGTTGATAAAGATAGACTTTTTTTTCTAAAACAGGATCCAAAAAAATTAACTGGTTTGATATTTCTCACTCTAGAAGTTTCTAAATTCATTTTTCTGCAACTGTTTGCTAAATTAATTATGATTCTCTAAATTAATTAACATTGTAAGGTAAGAAAAACATTGAAACTAAATATTAACTCTGAGAATAGAATAGATAAATTGGATGGTTGGTAAAGTGTCTCATAAAAAGAGAATGTTTTACATTAGCAATGTATTTTATGACATTCTCTTTTTTATTAAACAACTTTTATATTACATAATTTACTAATAGTTGATTAAAATAAAACAATAATGATGAAGGTGACTGTGCTCTTCATGCTGACTCTGCGGCTCTGGGAAGCATCTGGAACCATAATAATGATGTCAGGTTTGTGGGGAGAGACAGAAGAGCTTAGAGATTAATTTAAAGACCTGAGTTCAAATCTTTGCTCTTCCATTTAACTGGATGTATCATTTCTGAATGAATTACTAATCTCATACAAGCCTATGTTCTCATCTCTAAAATTAGAGTACCATGTAAGGCTTTTGTGGAAATTAAATAGTGTAATAACTGCAATGTACTTAGCACAACACCTGGCCATATACTTAAAACACAGCCCGTGCTAAGAAGTAACTATTTATGGACAGGTAGCGTGCACACCTTCCTGTATTTACCAGGGCTCCCCTTTCCACCTGGTTAGGGTAGAAAACCCATCCCCTGGAAGTATGCTTTTTGTTTTATTCCTTAAAACAGAAAAAAATTTCATTAAAAAATGAGTATTTTGTACTGGATAAGTAAAGGAACCACTAATTAACTGATTTAGATTTTTAGCCAGGGGCACTAACGTTGGGTGTACAGACACCTCTCACTTACCCAGCCACGGCTCACTCTACCAAAACCAAAGCAACACAGTGCACTGTGTTCTTGATTGACAAGAAAATAGAAATTCTGGTTAACCCGCAAAATTGTGAATTTCTAGCATCCAAAGTAACTTTTAAAATTCTGCAATTGGGAACGCACACATCTCAACTATTAACCAGAATGTGCACATTGTATCTAATTTTATGTCTCTCATGAATATGGATGAGTAGTTAAGGATCACCAGCCTTCCCAGGCAAACTTCCAACAGAAAGACAGAAATCCAAATAAAGAAACAAAATAACAAGGCGGAGTAAAGAGAATTCTCAGAGACTGCAGAGTAACATTTTGCAACTTTGTAATACTCTCAGAACAAGAAAACCATGAGGAAGATCGCTTGGAGAACAAACAAAAGCTCTTGGGATTTGAAAATGTGTTAGCAGGAATTTAAAGAAACTGACAGATTTGGAAGACAGAGCTGAGGGCATCTTTCCAATGTAGAACTAAACATTAAAGGCATGGCCAGTCAATGTTAAAATAATTTTAAAAAACTGAAAAGATCTATTTAATTATTCTGGAAATCTAATCGACAACAACTGAAGAAAGAGAGAATAGAGAAAAGAGAGGAAAGGGAATCAGTAATGAAATCAGAGAAAAATTCTTGAAGAGATGGAATATATGGATTTTCAGATTCAATTTACTGAGACAAATACATTTAAAACTACTTATAGCAAGAACAGTACTACTAAGTCCAAACGCTAGGAATAAAACTGGCAGAGACAGAAAAATAACCCGACACTCAAAGTTCACATGCAAAAGATTTGAAATAAGAAAGGCATCCAACTTCTTAACAGCACTGAAATCTAGAAAGAAAATGTATAAATGTGTTTAAAACTTTCAGTGTAAGTTATGCTCAAGCTGGAATTTTACACCAATAAACTAGCAACAAATTGTGAGGTTAATATTGTAATTAGAACAGTACCTGGCATGAGATAGGTGCTTTTTTCAGTGTTTGATAAATAAATTGAATTAATAACATAAAAGAAATGTTTTTTAATTCATCCAAAGTATCAACAATCACCTTGGATTTATTCTTCCTCAGGAAGCAGCTTCCAGGAGGGCCCTTTCTGAGACAAGAGACATGGAACTGACAGATTACCTTATTGTTTATTGAAAAACATTAAATATTCATCTAAAGATTTAAGATTTAAGTGGTAGATACATAAAATATGAGACAAAAGGAAAAAAAGAAGCAATTAAAATATGCTGAGGAAAATGTGGATTGACGATGTAAATTCCACAAATTATTTAACCAAACCAGTGACATAATTAATTTGGAAACCTGGGAAAAGCAGGCGTGAAATGGGAATGTTTAGGCGGGAGGAGGGCGTATAAGCCCTTAAATCTCCGACATCCTGGATTCTATAGCTAAAGTGTAAATGGGCAGCACATCAGTACAGGGCAATGCAGGCAAACCACCGAGAAATCTGAAAGCCAAGGACCTTTTATTTGCAGTAGCATCTCACTTTAAAAACTGCACTGTGTTAATAGCTATACCATTTTCACATTTTTCAAAAACATTTACATATGCCTGTTTTAAAATTGTGCACAGTTTTCAAAGCTGTGAAATATATTATTTTCATCTCATGAAAACCCAATAAAATAGGTATTTCCCCTCCCCCTCTTCCTAGATGAGAAGATAATATCCTGGTTTGTGTACGATTTGCCCCAAGGTCATGCAGCCAGGAGTAAAAGTGGATTCTAGCAAGTATCTCACAGCTCAAAGTCCCTGCTGTCTACAGAATGTTCAATAGCCATAAATGCATTTTTAAAAAATAAAAACGTCTGTGTATGTTAATTCTGTAAAGACAGGTTGTTTGGTTTGAGTCGCTAACTACCCCTCGTATGATATTCGCTATGTTGTTGATTTCTCCAAACCATCACTTCACCTGCCCAGTCTGCTCAGAAGGGTATTGTGAGTACAAAACGAGAGAGTACGCGTTTAAGCTAATGCCTGAATTAAACCTGTCGTCACCCCGTGTTTGCCTGAGTGGTAAGACGGGCTCTTCCCAGAGAGCAGAAGCCCTTCTGCTGTGCTTGAGCCTCCGAGAATGACAGAAAGAGCTTTGAAAAGCAAAGACAAGTATGAGGTTTCTATTTTCATTCATTCACTCATTTACTGAGCAGGCACTTGTTCAATGTTTGAACACTGCTGCTGCGGAATCTCCGCCGAAAGCACTGACAACATCCCGGCTCCTTGGAGGACCTCGGGAATGATGACTGTAATCCTGTTTGGCATTTAGATATGTCTTCACTGGGCAAAATCCCGAGAGCTGTGACGCCGGGCCCTCGCGGAGGACCAGGTCTGCAGTGTTTGTGGTGGGCATTCCCATATAGCAGCACCCCAAGCTGTCTCTGCGTGTGAATATCTGGTGGCAGGAGGTACCGGGTCCCCCCCTAAAGCAACACCTTTTGCAGGTGTGACGTCAGATGCACCTGCATAAGCCCTGTCCCCAGAGCCTCCCCCTGCAGTGCCCGATTCTTGTGTATTTGCATTTAATATCCTCAGGATAGACTTTCCCACGTACTGATGCCTAATCATTATCACAGGTCATGCATGTTAATATTTCCCTGGGCCAGGCACTGCTCTAAGCATTTTATATGCATTAACTTATTTATCTTCACAGTGATGCTCTAAGACAAAGATTACACCATCCTAGAGGTGAGGAGATTAGGACAAAGGGCAGGTTAAGTAACAAGCCAAGACGGGCTAGCTGATAACCGAGGAGGTAAGACTCGAGGGCGGGTCATAAAGCTCCACACCCTGTGCTTTTGGATTTTTCTGCCTTAGGAATGAAGAATCATTAAAAGTGAGCATTTGAATGGTCTGTAAATACCGTATTTCCCCGAAAATAAGACCTACCCATAAAATAAGCCCTAGCAG
>VBSM01003148.1:763239-775259 GCA_008086735.1 Cheirogaleus medius | reverse complement strand
TTTAACAAAATATTTTCTCTGATTTGTTCCCACAAATAAGTAACTTAAATGAAATGAACTCAACCCTTGAAAAACACAAACTGCCAAAACTCACACAAGGAGAACTAGGTAATATGAATAGGACTATTTCAGAAATCAAATCAATAAGCAATAACTTTCCAAGGTAGAACACTACCAAATGTTTAAAAAAATGATATAAATTCTCTACAACATGCGGAAGGGAGAGGCTGAAGAAACGCTTCTTAACGAATTCCCTGAGTCCGGCATTACTCAAACATGAAAACCAGATAAAGAAATTGAAAGCGAGGAAAAATGCAGACCAAAATATCTTATGAGCACACATAAGAAAGTCTCTGGCATAAAAATAGCAAATAAAGTTCAACAATGCATAAAACGAGTTATACACCACAACCAGTGTGACCCTTTCTCGTGTGTGCAGGGCAAATTCCAAACCTAAAATTCACTTAACGTAATGCACCACACAACAGGCTACCTAAGAAAAACCATAGTCACATCAATAAATGCAGAAAAACCATTTGACAAAATTCACGGCTTTGCATGAAGAACTCTCAGCAAACCAGAAACACAGGGGTGCGTCCTCAGCTTGGTACGGACATCCACAAAACCCTGCAACTGGCATTGTGCTTGAGGCTGAGAAACTGCAAAGTTTCCTCCTAGGAGTGGGGACAGAGGACATGTGTCTCATGACTGTTATTCTACATCTTAAAATGCAATGAATGTGTATTAAGCACCAATTTTATATCCGATACTCTGTCAATCTCTCTGAACATGAGGAAATAATTTCAGGGCAAGTTTTGCCCTTGAAGGGAACTAATAGATTAAAAAAAAATATTTTAGTGCATCACTTACATTCAGCACCCTTAGTAACAGACAAACAAACAAACAAACAAACAAAGAATTTGCAATCTGTAGTTTTCAAAGGTGGCCACGCAGATGTGTGAGGTAGCACATGGGTATTGGAATTGTCCTGAAAATAAAGTCCCTTGTATTAGATATCCTTAGGGAATTTTACCCAAGGAATGGGTTTCCTATTGCTCTTTCTTTTTGTCCTCAGTGCATCCTATTGCTCAAGAAACATCATTTAAAGCCACCCTACAGAATTTCTGTAAATAGCATTCTGCATCAAACAACACCAAAGCGACTGATGCCGGTGCCAAATTTGGAGTGAATACATAATGCAAATTCAACTTCAAAATGTTCCTTAATCTCTGCCAAAAATTATAGAATTAGAAGCATTCTGTAACTTCTAAATACCAACAGAAGTGTGTTACCGAGGGGTAGCTCGAGCCTGAGTGCCCATGTAGTAGGGTCAGGACGGAACCAACAGGACCTACCCAGCACTGCCTTCTTCCAGAAAGCTGACCCCTCTAAGGAACGGGTTCTTCAGCAGGTATAAACTGTTATCTTTGTACATTTATCCAGTGTCATGCACTTGCTCTGAAAGCCACACTCATCACGGGAGCACTTGCTCTCTGCTGTGAGGAGGACAGGCCCTGTGGTCACCTGTGGTCAAGGCTGAAAATCACACTTAGGTTGTCAACCAAGAGCCTGACTCCCCGGTTAGGTTCGCCCGGATGCCCAAACCCAGCCTTGTGAACCCAGCTGCCCACTGATGCCTCGTTCTGATGCGCGCTCGACTTCTCTAACTTAACACGTCCAAGTGAGCCCCTCACCTGTCACACCTGCCTTCCTCCCGGCTCCAGTTGGCAACAACGACTCCATTCTTCCAGTTGTTCAAGCCTAACTCTTTGCCGCATTCCTGACTTTTCTCTTGTTCTCCCATTCCCACCCGACCCATCAGGAAACCCCCCGTGCTCAGCACTTAGACTATTCCCACGATGCTCCCAGTCCTCAGGAGCGGCTCTGCTGCCCGGCGCAAGTCAGCACCCTGGACAGGTGGTGTGGCTTCACCACGCTCTGGGACCCCTGTCCCCACGCTGCTCCGCCTGGGCTGCTCTGCACACGGCAGCTGGAGGGCTCTGTGAAAATGGAAGAGAAGCTCATCACGCCTCTGCCCAAATCTCCACAATTCAGACAAGAATAACAGTCAAGTTCTCCAAAAGTCCTTACCCACCTTCTCCTCCCGGTGCCCGGTTCCTGTGCATGTTGTGGATGGAAACCGATTCCGACCTCAGCCTCTCGTCCCGTTTTGGTCCCTCCCTTGCAGGTGCGGCAGAAGACAGTGGTCTTTTCTAACCTTGGAACCAAAAACTCATCCCCAGCCTTCCCCTCACACATCTCCTCTCCTCCCTGAGCAGCCTCGTCGCTAGCCCCTGAAGGACGCTCCACAGTCCTGCTCCCAGGGCCCGGCGGTGTCTGCACGTGGCAATCACACAGCGTAACGGAAACGCAGAGAAATAAATGATGATGAGGTCGTGAATAACTTCCGTGGGGCAGCTTGTGGTCTGGACGCCCAGGCAAGTTAAAGAGTTTGTAGGGACTAAGAACAGGGAAGCACGGGAGATTTCAGACCCAGGACCTCAGCCAGCAAAATCACAGAAACATGCGTGGGACTGGCATGTTGGAAATCTGTAGAAAGTGGGTTTGGCATATCCAGGCCTAACTTCTGCATTCACAATTCCTCTATCCACCTCTTATTGTGACACTAGGAATTGTTTTCTCAGCTCATGTCATCAGATAAATTGTCTCACTGTTGTGTCTCAAGATGCTGCCACCTGCATCCCACTTCAGTCTGACACAGTCTCTACTCGCCACCTTCAGTAAACGTTTCTTAGTTTGCCTGGAATGTTGGAAATAATCAGGAACTAGTAGATATTACCTGAGTTCTATACAATCATAATAAAAACTGCCTATCCATATTGAACATTTTTTAAACGCGAGTCAAAAGAAACCATTCAAACAACCATCAGAAAAAAAAATCACCTACAAATTCTTTTTTAAAAAAAGTAATAAATTAATATGTAGAGAGATCCTCGGGTGGTATGGGGCAGGTTTTGTAATTTTGCAATCATTTGGTCTTTTCTTGCTGTCCTGTTTTTGAAGCATCTCCTAGACATAAGTATTCCACACCCACACTTCCTCTGGGGTCTCTTCCTTTATTTGTACAAACGTTCTAATGCTTCCCCATCGTCTTGAATAGTGGGCCACAGAGGCTGCCGGACTCACCAAGGTTAACCATTCTTCTTGCTACCTTTAAAGATTACATTCTTAGAGGGATTACACAACCAAGTCAGACACTGTGGGCAGATTTAATTAACTAAATGTCAGAGACCACAGTTGTTACAAACAACATAAAGGGTGAAGCAGGCTAGGGCATAACCTTGAGAGACTCGTCATTGTCGTCAAGTGTTTCAAAGGACTGTCACTGGGGCATAATGCGTTCGGCCCAAGAGTGGCCAAGAAAACCGTGAATATTTCTATAAACAATGAATAACTTCAATCTTCCTATAATTATCTTATGTTGCAATAGCATGAAAGGTTAAAAAAAAATAAATGGGAGACTTTTATTCTTTTTTTCCTGCATGGTTTTCTCTCCAATGTGAGGCTGTGCATCTAGCTGATCCCGTCTTCAGGAAGATCGCTGGGTTGGCTGCTGGCTAATCTGTGGGTCGCATACTGAGACCCTGTAGATGGGGGGTCAACTCCAGAAACAGTTACAGACCCTCTTGCTTCCCGAATCCAATGTGTGCATGCAGAGCTGGGCTGCTCCTTGAGCTAGGAGGATGCAAACATTTCCAGCATCTTCCTCTCTTACAAAGCTCACTGTGACCTTGGTAATAAATATCTACGTTTGTTCCTGCCCCACTTATCTCTCAACTGTCACTGTGTTCCCAGAAGGAGGGCCCGCTGGGCAAAGCCAGGTCTCATGTGTGCCTGCCCACCCCAGCTCTGAGGAGGAATATCTACGAGTGGGTGTGGACTCTCCATCCCCACCTCCTACTCCAATTCTGCTGAATTACACCTGCAATATCTTCACTAACAAGTACTCTAATGAAAGAAAAAGAAAGAAAGAAAGAAAGAAAGAAAGAAAGAAAGAAAGAAAAGAAAAGAAAGAGAAGAAGGAATGAAAGAAAGAGTGAAGGAGAGAGGGAGGGTAGGAAAAAGTAAGAAGAGCAAATAAGATGAAATTGAAATTATTTTTTAACTTGACTTTGGGCAAAATGTAATTGATGAGAAAACAACCTAATAGGAAATAACCAGACAACATCGTCTATGGATGATGCAAATTAGCTCAATATCCCAAACTGTTCCATAAACTTCGATTTACTTCTATTCTTACAGAACTATGTAGTAAAAAATTACTCTTCAGAATTTGAACTATAATCCTATTTAAACACAACTCTTAAAATACACTATAGTTTGAATGTGAATGGGTAAATAACTTGAACAATTTGTCAAAATACTGTATGGAACAAAACAGGTTTGCTGTTCAAGTAATAGGAAAATATTAGTCAAAACACATGTTTCGTGCAGTAGTCTTGTTAAGGGAGATTTTCTTACAGAAAAACTATTCTGTTTCTTCTATTTCATCAGCTGTCACGGGTTGAATCGTGTCTCTCCAAAAATGGTATGTTTAAGCCCTGGCCTCCCGGATACCTCAGATATGACCTTATTTGCAAAAGGTCCATTGCAGATGTAATTAGGTAAGTTGAGGCCGTACCCGAGAGGACTGGGACCCTGAACCAATGTTCCTGGTGTCCTCAGAAGACGCTGGCTGTAGAAAGACAGAGACAGGTGGGAAGAGGGTCAGGCAACGATGAGAGAGAGATTGAGTTACACTCAAGGATGGGTTCCCAGCCGGTCCCAGAGGAAGCATGTCTCTGCCGACCCCTTGATATTAGACTTCTGCCTCCAGACCTGGGAGACAATAGATTTCTGTTGTTTCAAGCCACCCAGTTTGTGATACTTTTTCATAGCAGTCCCAGGAAACCAACACACCATCCAAACTGAAGGAAAAGAGGGAGAGGGATTAATATTGATTAAATTTAATTCCCTGGAATGGACGTGGTGGTTTCTCTATTGTTAGTAAAATTAGTCAGTCTTGAAGACATTGCCTCCTAAATCGAGACCACTCCTTTATAATTCACTCAGTTTTGTGATATATCTGTCTAGCAAGGAGAACACAGAACAAAAATGTGTACTCTGTAAATTGTTCCTCATTTATTGGTCAGATTTACCCCTAACTCCTTCATTCTGGCTGCCTGCAATGGAGACATTATGCAGAATTTCCCCTACTGTGGTGGTGTCCACAGAAAAACCTACCAAGGAAGACACATCCCTCGAGAAGGCCTTTCTCTCAGTCACCTGCAGCTTCCTCAATTCGGAGACTGGTTGGCTTTTTCCATTTTTCTCCCCATCTTTCTCCTCCTGTCTGACCTGGTTCAATACCACAGCTATTTTAATGAAACCCTCCTCTCTTCACAGGTGGATTTCCCTGTGTTTCTTCTCTCATGCACCTGGGGCTAGGAGAGGATAATTCCCATCCCATCAGCAACGCATCTCCTAGTGGAAGTCCGTCCCGGAAAAGATGAAGCCGTAACAGCGGGAATGTGGAGAGAACAGCAGACAAGATGAAGGACTCTGTGTTGTTGACTTAAGAGGGAATGGCAGAGGGAATGAAACACTCAGAGGAGCCTATCTTTTTAGGCTAATAGACCAAAATATAAGTAGAAATATACTCTCATTAGTATAGTATAAAGGCTCTCTCAGCTCAGGTTCCCTCAGATGTGGACCTTCACACAAAGAATGGAGGGCATTCCTTTCACTGGGACGTGACCCGGGACACACTGGGGAAAGGCTGGGGAGTGATATTGGGTACATCCCCAAGCCAGTGACCACTGTGGGTGAGTGATGAGTGGACCTCCATCCGGGCTGGAGAACCATGAAGGTCAGTCTGGACCACTGGGCTTGGAGAGCCAGGACAGTGATGCACCAACTCCGTCAGTCTCGGTTGTTAATTCTCCAGGGCTCCTGTATCTGTGCCCTTGGGGAGTAAGAGCCCTTGGGCAGGTGAGGTCAGGCCACCCTGCACTGTCACATGACTGTTAAGACACAGGTGAGCACTTCAGTGCCAACCCCAAGAGCATCCATTTGTGGATGCTCTTTGTGGATCAGGATTCTCACGTAAAGCTTCATTCTCTGAGGTCTCAAATCCTGAAAGTTGGCGCACCCCAAAAAGCAACCGTGATTAATGTTTTGGAATCTACTTTGCTGTCTTACTAGTTGCTCATCACTTTTATGCTCATGGTAAGTAGCAAAGGTTGTTTATAAATTTTACTTTGCAACCATAAGTCTATTCTCAGCTTTTCATCCACCTGTGCCTAAGCTTTTGCAAATGACAGTCACCTGAGTGCGTTCGGGACCCTGGGCCCCTGGAACATGCCAGTAGGACTCCCCTTTGGCCCACGTTGGATCCGGAGATGTCTCAAGTTTCCCCATTTACTCTGGGGCTTACAGCAACATGGTCTGTACTCAGTCCATGTCCCTCCGGACCAGACACCTGCACTCCCCTCTCACTCCGCAGGGGCCCGGTTACTCCAGATTAACCAAAAACAGCCAAGTGCTCCATAAATTCATGTCTGAAGCTTAGAACTCGAAAGTCAGAAAGGAACAACATCTTCCTTGATGGTAGATTAGATACAGTAGATTCAAGAAAAAAATGTTATATTAGACCCATACCCAGAAAACACTTCGCAGTCTGTCTACACGGTATGTTCGCGTGTGACAGGTTTAGATGTTGAATCCCTGCTTGCTTAGCACAGAAAACGAGATCAGCAAGTACTGGTTGATTGGTGAACAAATGAATAAATATGTGAATGAATGAATTTCCCAACCAATTTCCCCAAAATTTTAAAGAGCAATAAAGGAGAGGTTGAATGTATCCAGTTTTCCTACTTTTAATAGTAAATGTGCAGCCAATGTGTTCATGATTCCAGAAAGGCAGAATAAAGAATGAGAGAAAAACAATAAATTTTCAGAACAGAAATGACGTGTGCTGGGCAGTATATTGCCTAGAAATAGGAACCAGGAACGAATCACTGGACAAGTCATTCCTCCCGTTGGGAAGCTATTGAGTGCACAAGATAAACTAGGTTGCACTCTGGTGTCTGGGATTAAGAGACAGGGCTGTGAGCTGCAGGGTGGGGAAACTTCTGGATCAAGATGGAACAAACTTCTACCTGCTAGAAGCAAAGAAAAGAAAAGAGCAGTCTACGCGACTGAAAACATGGTGTGAGGTTTACCTGACTTAGAAGAAAAAACCTGGACTAAAATAAGAGAAGAAAAGAAAATCTGAAAAAAATACCTTACCATCTTATAGAATAAACATGTTACCCATAAGTCACGGGTACCATTTCCCTCTGCTCACTTTACACACAGCGTGTGAACATTTCAGAGCTACGTGAAAATGCATTTGGAGTTCTCAGGAAAAGTACGATTATTTACTTTTTCTCGTGTCTAATAATGTCTTCAATTTGTCAGCCGCATGTAGAGCAGCCAAGAAGAGGCACTTGAGCGAGCCCACAAAGCGGGCGCATTTACACCCATTTAAAATGGTTCGAGATATCAGCGTGTGAAACAAAAGCAGCAGTAGGATTAAAGCATTAATTAAACTTCACAAACAGAGCTGCAAGGAGACACGGAATCTCTGTGAGCACGAAAAACAGCATATTCAGTACTACTCGCTTGTTTCCAAGAAAAGCGAATTAACTCCTTAAAGTGAAGTAGAAGGAACGATCTCGGAGTGAGGAAAAGAGCAGAGAACTGTGAGTTCCGATAAAAAACGAGTCATCGGTACAGTGCGAGACCACACGCGTGCGGATACACGGCAACTCGCGATTGCTACAGACGCCAACAGGCAGAGTAATTTGGTAAAATGAAGGCAATTTAGCTAGAAAAATGGATACTGGAAGTTTTAGCAAGAACGTGTTCCTATAATCGAGATACCTGTGACCTAAATCCAAGAAGAAAGATTTTGCATAGTTTTAATGAAGTTATGGAATAAAATCACAATAATAGATCACTTTTGAAACAGACCTTAAGAAAGTAATATGTTGATACATGACCCTATGCTGCAAATCAATCACAGAAGAAGGGAACTCAAGACATGTTTCCTATTATCATTCGAATTGCAAAGAAGATACACCGTCCAGAGGTGATTCCAGTGGCTTCCGCTGTGGTTGGAAAAGTACACTCTGAGAAAGACTTTCATGGGCCAACTTCCTTTCCTCCCTCTTGGGAGGTGTTTTAATTATCTTTGCTTTATATGTCTGTTAACTGGGACATCATAACGATAATCACCCCCTTGCCTCGCCCTGGAGATCTGATGTCAGCAAAGCTGGCTGTGCAGGCATTGAAAATTTTAATTTGGATCAGCAAGTTGGAGATGGGAGGCAGAGCTTTGCACCAGGTCAGACTCTCCAAGTATTGAAGTCACCACTTACAAAGAGAAGAAAAAAGTCTCTTATTTCCCCCAGAGTTGACCTACATTTTTAATGTCCTCTAATTATTGGATGTCATTCATGCAATAGAAAGTAATCAATTACTGGGTGGTTCTACCCAATGTAATATACTAAACATATTGACAACAAAATTTTTCTGGAATTATTTCTACTAGGCTTGATGCCAACACACTGTCGACCACTATGCACATACAAAGAAGAGCAGTGGAGGGGACCTGCTCCCACAAAAACAGAGCATGTTCTCTGGGTCCCACCGAGAGCTCTGCACGACCCAAAGCTCCATTCTCACACCACGTGTCTGTCTCTACCTGAACTGCTTTGAAACTTGCATTCACGGAGCACGTCATAACACTCTTGCTTTTCTCCTGCAACCCAGAGAGACCTTCACACGTTCATTTAACCTCTGTCCTTTTCCCGCCTTCCCTTGACAACGAAGCTCCTACTCCCCTGAAATGCCACTTCCTTATAATACTGAATCAAAGTCTCAGACAATAGTTAGATGCAATGAAATCCTTTTTAAAATTATAAATTGCAAAAACCAGGCATTGTGCGTTAATAACAGCAAGAAAGAAAAACTCAACATAACACATGCAGAAGCCTGGAAGGTTCCAATCAGATGCTGATGCGTGGTGGGGCTGGGGTCACTCTCTTCTGCTCTCGCTTGGGGTCTGGAAGGGGACCCCCCAGCATCATCCAAGCCCCCTCCCTCATATATAATGACATACGCTAACTTGAATAAGGGATGGAGGACTTCTCAACAGAAAATAAAAATAGAGTTGGGATTTGGCTATCCCTGATGTTCAGAATGGCAGGTGCATGTCTAATGATCAGGAGTGGACTCCTCCCGAGTGTAGCTCGTAGTAAGGGAAGGGATGTCCAGACTGGCAGTGATGTGACCCCACGCCCGGAGCTCCCAGGGCAGTGGGTGATTGCAGAATCAGCACACCGCTCCCTCCTTGCCCTGACAAAGCACCTGCAAAGTAAACTGCATGTACGTGCACTCACTTTATTTCTATTTTTTAAGTCCTTAGCACTTCGCTCTGATTTCCCTCAGGGTGAGTAGAAGTAGCAGGAGGAACCACTCGCCCCCACCTGACTTACCCAGAGATGGCCGAGCCTCTCCGTTGAGAGAGGGAGAGGCCAGTCTTGGAGCCCACAGGGACGGTGTTGTGGCCGGAGCTTTCTCTGGCGACCGGCACCAGGACGCGTGGAACACGGGTTGGTGGACTTTGCATTCTCCCCGTGATCACGGATATGGCCAGGAAAGTGCCCCACACACCCACGCAAGGGGCTTGTGGGGATTAACCCCAAATAAAATCCTAGCAAAAGACTGGACTTCGATCAAGGGTGAAGAAACTCAGGAAGGGAAATTCGAATGTAAGTATAATTGGAAACATAAAATAATATATTTATAGCCGTTAGCTGGTGAAGCCTGGGGTGCTCTGTCTACATCCCAAATGTTTCCTGGGTCCTGTTTGACATCAGCTTGAAGCTAGAACAGAAGAGTCATCAGAAGAGCAGGTACAAGTTCCAAAACTCATGCCGGGACTGGGGTACTCTTTCTCTTCATCTTTTCTGCTCACTTTTC
Organism: Cheirogaleus medius; assembly: GCA_008086735.1. Lineage (NCBI taxonomy): Eukaryota > Metazoa > Chordata > Mammalia > Primates > Cheirogaleidae > Cheirogaleus > Cheirogaleus medius. The sequence continues at coordinate 765,230 of VBSM01003148.1, read as the reverse complement.
CGCACGTGATGCTTATCTTCCTCATTACCAAACTCAGGCAAGTTCAGTGACTCCAAATGGGCCAGTTTCCCCCGAGGCAGAGGTGTCATCGCTGGGCATTCTGGTGACGTGAGGAGCATGGTAAACACACCTGTGGAAATGCGGCTGGTCGGGGGGAAGAAGCTATTAGCACCTCACTGAGACTCCTTGCTACACGAATAGGCAAATAAATATTCAATGAGACCTTTTTACATTAAAGCAATAATAGATTGCACTGAACTCTAGAGATCAACTTGAGTTACTTCAGCAAAGCCATCACCATTAGTCACAAGAGGAATTAATTCCCAGTGTCCCTCCGGTTGTATAATAAACTCAAGGTACAAAAGATTAATATATTTTTGACTCAAAATCTGGTCATCCCTGACTAGTCTGAGGGCTCAGCTAAGACTAAACCGATTCCAAGTGTGGCCTTCCCACTTTGAACCCCCGTGTCCTCGTAAGAACTCAGAAAATCGAGGCTCTGTGGTCCCAGGCACGGGACTCTGAGCAGACAACGCCGGAATCTTTTTAATCACACTTTGGTCAGTCGTTTTTCACCTCTGGTTAAATAAAATTAATGTTTTCCTGAATCTCTCTTTGCCACAAGCATGGGTACAAGGCTAAGCTGACGTTGAACGTAAATATCATAAGATGCTGTCTACAGGGCTAATCTGATCCTTTTCAGATAGAACAAAAAACTAAGAAACAGGTAGTGTGTACATCCGCATGTGAAAGTTAATAAACTTAACAGAAGAAACTACATTCAGGACATCAGCATAGGTACAATTTATAAACAGAACCCAGGCCAAGTTAGCATGAAAAAGCACTGATAAATTAGAATTCATTAGAATTAAGCATTTCCATGTATCAAAAGACACTATTAAGATCACTAAAAGGCTGGGCGTGGTGGCTCACACCTGTGATCCCAGCACTCTGGGAGGCCGAGGCGGGAGGATCGCTTGAGCTCAGGAGTTGGAGACCAGCCTGAGCAAGAGTGAGACGCTGTCTCTACTGAAAATAGAAACTAATTGGCCAACTAAAATATGTATAGAGAAAAAAATAGCGGGGCATGGTGGCGCGTGCCTGTAGTCCCAGCTACCCAGGTGGCTGAGGCAGGAGGATCTCTTGAGCACAAGAGTTTGAGGTTGCTGTGAGCTAGGCTGATGCCATGGCACTCTAACCCGGACAACAGAGTGAGACTCTGTCTCAAAAAAAAACCACTAAAAGGCAAGCCATAGTCTGAAAGATAATTTTCAAAACCTAGAAAAAAACAAACGAAGAGTAACAAAAAGATACAAACTATTTTTACAAAGTAATAAGAAGATAAATAACACATGAGAAAGTATGAATAGGAGAAAGGCTGAAACAGTACTTCACAAAAGACTATTTCCAAGGGGCCAATGGGCACGTGTACAATACAAGACACACGACCCTTGGGAAAACAAAAAGTCCACAGGGACACCCCACACACCTGCCCACATGGACACAAACATAGGACTGAGGATGCTAAGTGTTCCCTGGATTCTGCTACAGGTGCTCGAAGGGGAAAGTGTCCTGCTCACAAGAATGCAGAGAATCGACGTACTAAGTGGTGCTTTAATCTGGAAGAAAAGAAGATGCGTTCTATAGATGTATATGTTCTCATTCTCCCCAACACAGCATGGACCTGAACAAGTGCATTTGGATAATTCTATTATCTCATCCTTTCAGGCCGGTTCCCCTGTTCAAGTCCTCGGCTCCTAGAACCATAATCCCCAGTGAGGAGAGAGCAGGGATCGCTGTATTCATGCCACATTGCGAGTGTGAAAACAGAACTGCAATATTGAGTTTTGTTTCTCAAGCAAGCACAGGGGCGCAGCTTGGCAAAAAGAACGAAATTTAGTGGGTGGGCTGGAGAAATTAAAAAAATAAAATAAAATAGAACCAGCCGCATATGGCTGCGGTGGTGGTCGGTGCCAATAGCTGATTCATCT
>VBSM01003148.1:738300-758838 GCA_008086735.1 Cheirogaleus medius | reverse complement strand
TGAGAAAAAATAAATATAAGACCCTGTCTTATTTTCGGGGAAACACGGTAGTTTAACATGCACAAACCTTTCTGTTTTAAGTTGTTCTGGAAGTTGCCTCCATCTTTCTTAATAAATAATAGACATAAGCAGCTAATTCACGATGACCTACTCTGAACATCATCTGTCTGTCATCACAGGTGGTCATTTTGTTAGTTTACACCCCTCCCACCTGTCCACCCTGTCTGCCTCTCAGTATAGTTTAGCACCTACTGATTGACTTGGGGATTCTTACGGATGTCTAGTTAAACTGCTTCCTTTTCTTTTTTCATCAAATTTGGATTTGATGAAATCTAATCCAGTCTACCCCTGGATTCTCACTGTGTAAAATACAGATTTAGGTGTCTTCTCACCTGCATGTGTCTCTTCTCTCTCCTTTCACTTTACAGCTTCAGGATTTTGCAATGTTAGGTTTGGTGACGTTTCCATGACATTCTTTTTTTTTTATTATTTCAGCAAATTATAGGGGTACAAATTTTAAGGTTTCAAATAATACCCTTGCCCCCCCTCCCCCCACAAGTCTGAGCTTCAAGCGTGACACTCTTAAACACCACCTTCTCCTGTTTTATCTGTCCTTTGATTTTTAACTGTTGAAAATGCATAGCCTTTATAGTACTAGGTGTAAGGATTGCACAGTTTAGCATAGCGATTAAGCAGTCTCCTAGGATGACATTTCTGTCCTTCAACAACTTTCATGGTTTAAGAATTTCCCTGCATTCTCTGCCTTCTTCATACACTTGATTTCTTCCAGCATCTCAGCAGACGGACACCACATCTGGCCTCTGGAATTCTCTCTTCACACAGAGATCTTCCTACCTTGGCTCCAACAGGAAATATCCAGCCTCTGACACCAGCTGTCAACCTGAGACGTGCCGTTTGTCACGCTATCGAATTGGGGCCATTGACCCTTTGGGTCTGGCCTTCCTCGTGCTTGGTTTTGGTTTGGCACCTGCTTTACCTTCGGTGATGTTTCCGGAATGTCTGCGCGGGAGGATAAAGAGACCACGTCCTTGATGCTTCACAACCGAGCATGTCCCTACACACTCTGCTCTCCACAGCTTGGAAGGGGGTATAAAAATATCAAAATCATTTCCTGAGAATACTTTGACGAAATTGTTTCATTTTATATAATCATCCAATATGGCTTGTGAGAAGTGGAATACCAAGTACCATCTTCATTTCCAGTGAAGAAATGAATAAGAAATGAGGGTTTTTATGATCTTTTCTTTATCCTTGTAGTTCTAAAAGTTCACAATGTTGGATATAAGTGTGTCTTTGTAAAAATGCAGTTTAACACTTAATAAGTCCTTCTCTCAGAACACTCCTGTCTTTTGGCTCTAAGAAATCCCTTCTGTGATTTCTTTAATAATTTCCTCTCCTTCTGCAATTTCTTTAATGATTTTCTTTCCTTCGTTGTCTCTATGTTCTCTTTCTTGAAAACCTGGTAGTCAAATGCTGGACACCCTGAGTTGGGTTTCTCTTCCTGAATTTTTCTCTCACACAGCCTGAACATTGTATTTTAGTTTCACATTGTGTGAGATTTCCTTAACGCTTAATTTTCAAAATGATGACATTTATTTTAACTCAACATTCCTGCATATACATATTCACCCAACCACGGATAGCTACTTCACAGATAGAGTTCTGATTTCAATAGAAGTGTTTTCCTGCATATCACAGTGAGTTTTATCTTGTGTTCATTTTTCAATCATGAGTTAAGCTCGTTATTTTCTTTAACTGTGCTAGGACAATGGCATTCAAAGATGAAAAAGAAGATTCTAGTTAAATTAATGCTGCTTCTTTTAGTAGATGATTTTAAATAAACATCAGTTATAGAAGTATTTAATGTAGATAATTCAGACATGAGTATTCATTGTAAAATATACTTTCTTCTGTAGAGTTCTGCAGGACTGACTTCACTAGACTCTAAAATCCCATGAGCACATTTCATTACAGATTTATGTTTTTATTCATTCATTCATTTACTTTGCAACGCTTTAAATTTAATAGGAGCTCAGCTAATGTGTGTTGGCCAAAGAAATGAGCTTTGATGGAATATATACTGTAAGACCTCACGATATAATTATATAACCCTTTATAATATTTCAGGCAAGTCTTCAAAAAAAAATTCTGCTTTGGAAATTGTCCTTAATATTCTCAAGATCAAGTTAGTCTTGTAATTTGACATTGAGACATCAAATTAAAACATACATATCTCACCTGGCAGGAAAGAAAAGAAAGTAAAATGTATCATTTGATAACACAAGTGACTGGATTATTTTATCAGATTGTCTAGACATCCGAAATAGATCACGCCCTATGACAAGGGTATGGACAAAGGCAGAGAGGGTCACAAGGTCAGGAAATCTCCGGAACGGATGCCCTGGCTCGTGCAAGACCAGACACTGTGCTCTAGGAGCACAGTGCAGAGAGCACATTTTCATAGGGCAGAAATATTTTAAGAAAGCATATTTTGAACTATCTGAAAGAACCAATCTCTTTATTCCCTAGAGAATATTATAAATATTCCCTAAATAAATGTTGGAGTCAGGCTATAGTAAACTATTCTTGAGTCAATATTGACTCAACATAAATGCTGGTAAGAAAGTTATTTTTTTTTTTCCTAAAGAGCTTTTTATATACAAAAAAATAAGTCCTTACAAGGCTACTGTGTACAATCTTCTCTGTGAAGCACTGCAAGAATCAAAGATAACAGATTAGGGAATATCTCAATTAATTCCATGTCTACTTGATGTCAAGATATGTATGAATTAGTTATACATAACTAAGGCTGAATAAAAGCCAAAGGAGTTGACTCTTAACTCAGCAAACGTGAATATACAGAGGAATCATGAAATTTGACCTTTTATTTTGTATATTAAACAGGCTTACATTAAAAATAGTAGCATTTGTTACACATAAATATCCACTGTCCATTAATTATATTATCAAGTGAATTGATAGAAACTAAATTAATAATGATGATGAAACAACAACAGAAACAATCCTGGTGGATGTCAGAATCCACAGTTGCTACAAAATATTACCTAAAAGATCCAGTTTGTATGAAAACTTACAAGGTATGCAAAGAAACAGGAATGTTAGCCCATGAATGGCTTTATCGGGAAGAAATCAAGGGGACCTGCCATGGGTGGGCTCAGAATCAGATTTAACTCAGAGACTGCAAAGCAGACCCTATACACAACTTCAAGGAGCTTGAAAAACTATCCTTAAATAATTAAAGGAAGGCAGAATGGCAACATCTTATCAAATAGGGAATATAATTAAAAAGATAGAAATTATAATATATATAATTATATATAATATATATAATTATATTATAATATAATTATATATATATGCTAATGTACTCTCTAATGAAAATTAGTGTTAGAGAGTACATTAGCATATATGAAACATTTACTAGAATGGTTCAAAAATAAATTTGATGTGGTTGAAGAAAGAATCAGTGAATGTGAAGGTAGATCAATAGGCATTAAGTAATCTAAAAAACAGAGAGAAAGGAGGAAATGAACAGAACCTCAGAGAATTATGGACATGCTGTGAGACATATACAAAAAATATATATATAGAGAGAGAGAGAGAAAAGTAAATGATATAAACCCATCTTTATTGATAAAGTATTAAAGTGAATAAATGAAACAATCCATTAAAAGGCAGAATTAAATAGAAATAAAAATTCAAAATATGTGGAAAGCATCTAAAACACCATGGAGAGGGAAATCTATAGCAATAAATTTTCACATTTACAATAGGAGGGTTCTCAAATCAATAATCTATCTCAGAAGACTAGTAAAAACATAACAAAACACTATCGATGCAAGAAGAAAAGTGGATATCACAGAGTGGAGATCAATGAAATTGAAAATAGGTGAACAATAGAGAAAGTCAACAAAACAAGGAACTTATTTATCACAAATAATCAATAAGTTGATAACTTTCTATCAAGGCTGAAAGGGTAGAAAGATTACACATCCCTAGCGTCAGGAATGAACTAGAATATCACAGCAGGGCCTGCAGCAAACTAGAAGGATTGTAAGGGTCACTACAGACAAATTTACATTCATAAATCTGACAACTTTAAAGAAATAGATCCATTCCTCAAAAGACAGACTACCAAACTCAGCAAACGTGAACCAGGCAACCAGACTACCACTATGACCATTAAAGGGTTAAAGTACGAGATGCCTCCAATAGTTAGACTTCCTCTGGCCCCAATAATCTATTTGCATAGGGTCCTTTAGGTAAACTTTTTCTACTTTTTTCTCCCCAAAATAGCATGATTTAAATAAAGGGAGTTGTTTCCCTGAAGCTCACCTGGAGCTCAGGTGATCTCCTGGTGAAAGGTAATTCTCAGTCCTGAACCTCAGGTATTTTCCCGCTGCAGGTAGATGATTCAGACTACAGAAAACCTGTCGATTTCATTTTTCATTGCAAGCCCATTTATAGGCTTTTGGGGGTTTTTTAATTTGGTTTTGTTTTTGAGACAGAGTCTCACTCCGTTGCCCAGGCTGGAATGCTGTGGCACAGTCATAGCTCGTTGTAGCCTCTAACACCTGGGCTCAAGTGATTCTCCCACCTCGGCCTCCCAAGCAGCTGGGACTACAGGCGTCACTACACCTGGCTATATATATATATATTTTTTTTTCTGTAGAGATGGGGGTCTCACTATGTTGCCCAGGCTGGTCTTCAACTCCTGGCCTCAAGTGATCCTCCCGCCTCAGCCTCCCAAAGTGCTGAGACCACAAGCATGAGCCAACACAACACCCAGAAGGCAAGGATTTTTTAAGAGATGAGGAATGAAAAAGTTCAGGGAACTTCACCCCAAAATATGGCTCCCTGGTATACTGAGTATTGTGAATAAAAGGCCTGGAGAGATCCACGGATGCTGGAAGAGGCTCTCCCCTGTCCACATAAGGATTGAAGGGACCCACCACAGAGAGTGACTGGTTTTCCTTCCTTCCCTGCTATCTCATTATTTATTGCAGAAAGATGCCCAAGAATGCAACCACACCTGCACAGACTTTCACAGGATAATGTCTGTCCTCCAGGCTCATTCTGTTTCCAAAAAGAAAAAGGGTTCTTTCCGAAGAGAACCCTTTACAAAGCCATCTCTCTTCTCTGGCCCATTCATTTTCCCTGTTGATCATTTATTGGCCCCCAACAGAATCACCTGTATTGGCCACCTCACCTCCCTCCTCTGAACGATGTCATCTGAGTGTCTGGGCCCCGCTGGGATACTGGGTACCACCTGGTGATTCTCCCCACACAGGTGCCATCTCTCCTGTTAATTTGCCTTTTGTCAGGTGATTGTTCAGCGAACCTACAGAAGGCAAAGGGGATGTTTTCCTTGGCCCCTACACATGTATCAATTCCCACGAGGCAGCAGCCACTGTGGCAAATGCTACCAATGGAAAGAGACCAGGAAGTCTCAACCCATGAGTGATGCTCAATCCAGCTGGAAGAACAATATCGTAGTGGAAAGAAGGTATAGACGCATTTGCTCCAGTGGGCTAATCAAGAGAGAAGATGGGTGTTGGAGAGGGTGTCTGCCTGTACCAGGGAGAGAGGGAATTTTATGCATTTTATACCTGCGAGCCGGACGTGGGCCCCAGAGAGGCATGTGGCACTCGGGAAGCAGAAGTTCACGCAGCCCACGCGTGATGTAGGCACAGAGCAGAGCCGGAGTCAGCCCAGTTTCTTCCACAGCCGGCATGAACCTCCCAAGGAGGAAGGTGCTAATCATGAACCTCCCAAGGAGGAAGGTGCTAATCGCATGGAGAGGTTACAGCAGGAATTTAAAACCCAGGAGATGCAAAGGGATACGTAACCAGTCAATTACATAATCTTGCTACAATGTATAATCTGAAGTTCGGAACTATAAATATAAATGTATCTTATTTTCATGGTACTCTGGGAAGATGGAAATGAAGTATCCACTGACCAATTGTTGTAGTTAATTCTGAAATCTTACCGCCATTGTTTGTGTAAGACAGATGGTTTTTTTTCTCTATACATGCACAATTTCTGTTTTGTTCATGAATAGAAATGCCATATATATATATATATCTGTAAAGCAGACAACAGCAATTTTATGGAATTACTGCCTCAGCATAAATAATCAGCCTGGTGATGTAGTCCATATAGATTTTTCTTTTTAGTACCCGAAAGTGCTAAGTTAACTGCTTGTCTTAATCACTGTGCTGGTCTCTGACGGTCCAGCCCAAAGACCGTGGTTCCCAGTTATAGAGATTTATCCGGCAGCAGAGCAACGACATGATGATCAAGTGGAAGTTTTATTCGATCCTATAACCCGTGGGATTGGAAGTAGCAAACACAGGCAAAATGCGCTTTGACAACCACGGCACAATTCTAAAAATTACTAACTACGTGTATAATTGTATTAAACAGCAATGTCGAGCTGCTGGATTAAGAAGGGGTAAAAGGTTATTGTCTGTAAAAAGGCAATTAGGAATCAGTGGCATTTAATAAAGTTGATTTTGCGGGACGTCTATCAGAGTCCTAATATCTTTATATAATTAGGGAAGGTCACATTTTATTCACCTTATTAAAAATGATCCTAATGTTGCCAAGTGCGTGAATGTCGATGAAAGTATTCGGCGTACATAAGAATCCTCAGTCGGAAGACTGAGCGTTAATATTTCAGGCTCCCTGATGTTAATTTTCCTCCAGTCAGTAGCAGATTGGGGCAGGTGTGAAGAGAGGAGGTGTGGATGGCTTTCATACACTGCCTTACTTCTCATTTTATTTATGTTGCATTTATAGTGATGGATCCAATTATTTTGCTACCTACCTAAGCATGGCAACTTAACGCAATTTTGATTACTGCCATCTACACTTAGTGTTTCTTGACGATGCGGTCCAAGAATTTGAATACATTCATTTGACCTTAAAATGTTGGACCTCGAAGTTTTCTTCGGTGTCCGCAGCCCCCAAGCCGGAAGTCTCTAATTAGCTAAACGCTTTGCCCCTGTCCTGTGGCTGTCCCCAAGCACGGTGCCAGTGCACTCACCCAGTTGTAATTAGCCTTTGCAAATCATCTTTTATAGAACCCGATCAAGAGACTTTGCAAACGAATTCTCAGAAATGCAATTTTTCATCGTCTTCTTTACTATCCATCAACGTAATTTATAACTGTCATTTTAAAGCTTTCATTTCCTGGTGGGTGTTGCGTTATTGCACATCCAGAATAAAGGATTAGCGAGGGCTGCCTCCCTTAATGTGAATGTTCTGGCAGAAGGAAGTTTGCTTTTCAGAGCTTTGCTCACTAAGCTGATCTTTTCCAGTCCCATGCCATCCAAAAGCTAATTTCCACACCCTCTTTCTCATGCCCGTCCAGAAAGAGGTGCAAGCGCTTAAAACGAGGAAAATCATCTTAAGTGAATTTCCATATAATTTAACTCTTGACTGCTTTGCTGTACTTGCAGTTTTCTTAAAATCGACAAGTCAGGCATTTAAATAAAATTAAAAAATAGGTACATAATATATGCAATTTCAATCTGCCTTTTGAGGTTTTTATATAGCCTAATAATTTTCCTGACAGATTCTTTTTTTCATATAGTGGAATGCTCCTTATTTTTTCCAAAATTTTCAGAAATGTGCAACACAAACGTATACTGGAATCTGCGATACTCTCTGAGGTCTCTATATGAGAGGAAAAATATGTTGAAACAATAATCACATGTTTGGGTGGGGCGATGCTTTAGGAAGAAGCATTTGGATGCAGCCTACTCCCCTCATTTCTGCCCAATTATTTGTTTCCAGCCCTTTTATGACTATATCCAGGTACTCTCTCCCCCTTATTTATCTAATATATGCATATACACCAATCCTAGTCCTGGTAAAAGAAGAATCTTATATGCCTATCTGAGAAGGCCCACGTCAGGGGTTTTATAATATCGGGAGTGTTCCCCATGCAAAAAAAAAGTGTTTCCTTAATGTTGTGTTAGAGCAAGGAAGAGCTGGAAAACCCCAGGCATTCTCCATGGGACCCGTATGTAGATTCTACACACACACACACACACACACACAATGGGTAGCCTGTATGTCCTGAGAGTGTGACCAGTGGTAGGAAGGATGTGAAGATGTTAGTGGGGTTTATCACCTGTTCCCAAGGAATGTGCTTGGAGAAGAAAGACCAAAACATGTTCATCAGTCAGAAAAAATTTAAACAACATAAATCAGAATAGAAATTGAGAATAAATCAATTCCAAACTACGTGCTAAGAACCATACTATCAAAAGGTTGTTTGTTTATTTTATTTTTTGATACTATCAAAAGTGGGGGGTTTTTTGGTGGAGGAAAATAAATTTTGGTGAATTTTTTGGGTAAAAAAAATCATAGAAAACTTTTTAAAGAAGGTAGTATTGGCTAGGACATACAAAAAAATGGATAGGAAAAACTTTATTTTTAACATATTGTGAGTATACACTTATTTGTGTAAATTTACACTATACATTTTTATCTCTACCGCTTCTCAGAAATCATTGGAGGTACTTAATACTAAAAGACACATAAAAATAATGAAATATTTAAAATTGTTCTGAGTTTTCATACAATATTATAAACAAAAATAGTTATAAATATTGTTAAGGTAAGGTCAAAACTAACATTATATTTATGATGCTATTTAGCTATGAAATGTATTAAACTGAAACAAACAATTACGTAGACTAGAAGAGTTCAAAAGCGATTGACTCAGGAAAATCTATACCGAATCAGTAGCTCTCCCATATATCACAAATAACCAATTATAAGATGTAATGAAGGGCCAGGCTCAGTGGCTCACACCTATAATCCTAGCACTCTGGGAGGCCAAGGTGGGAGGATTGCTTGAGCTCAGGAGTTCAAGACCAGCCTGAGCAAGAGCGAGACCTCATCTCTACTAAAAATAGAAAGAAATTAACTGGACAACTAAAAATATAGAAAAAAATTAGCCGGGAATGGTGGCGCATGCCTGTAGTCCCAGCTACTTGGGAGGCTGAGGCAGGAGGATCGCTTGAGCCCAGAAGTTTGAGGTTGCTGTGAGCTAGGCTGACACCACGGCACTCTAGCCCAGGGCAACAGAGTGAGACTCTGTTTCCAAAAAAAAAAAAAGAAAAAAAGTTGTAATGAAGAAGAGGCCCCTCAGTCCAGACGAAATGGAGCAGACACCTCCCTCCTGTCCATCCTACTAGCTCTAGCGAGGAAACACAGGAGTTGTGTGTAAAAGAATCGTGGGAAGAGTCTGAGAGGTGGAGAGAAGGCGGATTTGATGGGCACCTAAGACTCGAGGAATCGCACCTGTTGAGTCTCCTGAGTTTTCTCTTCCATCTCCTGCACATCACGGCTGGAAGTCAACATCTGTGGGATTCTCCAGAAAACACCAATCCCCTCATTCCCGTAAGCAGCAACCTCAGGGGCTGTATGGTTTCCAGCCACATGGCTGCATGTACCTGACCCAACAATATGTAACATAGCACGTAACATATGATTCATACAATGCAAAATACAGGAACTTCACTTTTGAGGTACACCCGTGGTCATGAAAAGCTATATGTAGTATTTTAGGGAAGCAAAATATATATATATATACGCCACCTTTTTTTTATTTCATTGACTTTAGTTAAACCACAGATATCCTTTCTCAAGTTCATCAGCAAAAAGACTTATCGGTATAAAAAATGCTATTTGTGCATGTCTCTTAGATGGCAAGTGGTGTTTGCTGTTTGATTTCTATTGTTCTATTACCATCCATTTGAAACGAAGTTGTAGTTTTCAGAGGTGACAATGCGTGCGACCTGTGGGGATTGGAAGCTTCTGCCCCACCCTGTGTAAGAGACTCTGATTGATCTTCTGTTCCCGACTGTCATTGTTTTCTCCCATTTAGAAAAAAATTGATTTTATCTCGCGGCTCAAGCTTGTGAATCCGTGTAAGTCAGAAAACAAAGTAAAATGAGCAAAAGTTATAAATGACCCAAGGCTACGGAGAAAACCTTCTACTGGAGGCAGAACTAACTCCCCAGTCTCCAGGAGGGGCTGCTGGTCCTGTGGACCGAGTATCTGATACATCCTCGAAGTCATGGCAACTGTCGGAGGGCGGGACTGAGCAAACACACGGTCTTATCATACTAAGGTGGGAATGTTTAGAATCTACTAATTACTGGATTTGTCTCCCCTAGCAGAGCTAACCTACTCTGGAAAACCGTGGAAAATCTAAATGCCATGTGAAACGAAGAGAAAGAAGCAGGCCATTTTGGCAACAGCAGAGTAATCCCGGGACCACCGCCGAGATGTTTGAAGAGAACGTGAGTTGAGCTCTCCATGTCTTTTGCAATACATCTTCTTTCTCCCTCCCCTGAACTATTCAGTGAAAGTGAAAGGTCCTCTCACAAATGCATCGTAAATTTCCGTGTGTTTTGGGAGTTCTGACAAAATACTGAGTATACTTTCACTAAATAACAGCCCAAGGAACCCGTGGGAGACCGTAATGATGTAAAGCAACTCTGTGGTGATTAATTGGAATCTGTTGCTGTTTTCCCTTTTCCCATAGATTCACGTTCTCATTGTCCTTTGCAGAATTCTTAGACAAAATTTCAAACAACAGCAGCAAAAAACGAAGGCCGTTTTCCCCCGCTTTCATCAGCAGCAAGTTATTTTTGCATCCACTCCATGTCCTGCCATGGGCAGTGTCTCCTCATCACCCTCCAAGAACCGGGCTTCTTGCTGTGTCCACTCCTGTTCAGCATGAGTACGAGTAAGGCTCCGTCCTTCAGGAAAAGATACACCGAGGGTGCACGGTGAGGCGTCTAAGCGACCAGTATTCCACTTGCTAACTGTGGACCATTTTAAATGCAATAAACTGCAGAGTTTTGCAACGATTAACAGAAAATCAGGCAAGTAGCCTACTTGAGCTTGACCTCAGACATCCAGTAACTAATCGCTCCAATGATGGTGAGAATAGTTATGAACAGTGACGACGGTGACAATCTTGAATGCTAGGATATTTGAAATTTTGAACATGATGTTTTTATTTAACTCTTTTTTTATTATTATTATTTTGAGGCAGAATCTCACTCTGTTGCCCCAGGTAGAGTGCCATGGTATCAGCCTAGCTCACAGCAACCTCAAACTCCTGGGCTGAAGCGATCCTCCTTCCTTAGCCTCCCAAGTAGCTGGGACTACAGGCATGCGCCACTATGCCCGGCTAATTTTTTCTATATATTTTTACTTGTCCAGTTAATTTCTTTCTATTTTTAGTAGAGACGGGGTCTCCCTCTTGCTCAGGCTGGTCTCGAACTCCTGACCTCAAGCAATCCTCCCACCTCAGCTTCCCAGAGTGCTAGGATTATAGGCGTGAGCCACAGCGCCTATGTGATGTTTTTATTTAATGATAATTTTTCTTTTTTAATTTCAGGATATTATGGGGGTTACACACATTTTGGTTACAGGTTATGACTTTGCCACACCCAAACCATGATTTGAGACATGCCATTTCTCCCCTGTAACACTCACCACATCCATTAGTTGTGAGTTTACCCACCCCCAAACCTCCAACAGAAGAGAAGCCCCGAGGCTGGGGCAGAAGAATTAGAGTCCAAGTTTAGAAACAGCAAAGTAACAATGATAACCTAACATAATGATAAGTGCAGATTTTTTATCAACCTATTCCAGTCTCCAGTTATGCTGCCCTGTGGCCACATTCAAAGAATAAACATTACGGAAAACTTGTATGAAGATCTCAGCGGAGCAGCCTGACCGTGGTCTCTGCCAGTTTGCTGCATGTTTATATAGATGGAACTATGTAGAAATGTATCTTAGACTGTGATTCCTATGAGAGCTGAAGAAGGTACTTTCAATGACACATTTTATATTCTGACATGTCTATTACAGGGACCTTGGGCTGCTTCACATGACTCTGCTGAGGGTTAAATGAGATCACCTGTATTAAAGAATTAAATGCAAAAATGCTCTGCATGTGTAAAATGCATAATAAAACAATGGTTACATCATAAGCAAACCAATGCCCATAAGATTGAGAGTCTGAATGGATAAAGGCAGCTATGAATTGGGAAACACCACCGGTTTTCATGATTCTAAACTTAAGTGAGGACGAACATCCCGCAGTCACCATTCTGAGCCTTTTTTTGGAGAAGGCGTGGACCGACCCCGCGTCTCCACGCTACTCCGTGGGCGGCGCACCTGTCCCGGGTTTGTTTCTCCTCCCGCCGAGTCCCAGCAGCGGATGCTGAGACTCTGTTATCCCGCCGTAACTTGATCGATGGCGCGGCGGCTACGTAACTGATTCCACATCAGACAGCATGGATATCTTTGATTAATCTCCTCCTGGTAGGTTCAAAAGACAGAGAAGCCCCTAAGGGTTCCCGCTTTACTCCCTGTCTTCGCAGAGATCAGAGACAAATAGCTCCTTCCCGTGTTAGTCTTGTCTTGAGTAAAGACGGTTTGTACAAGAAAGCCCCCGGTGTAAACCGCGCTGAAACTGCTCTAAAAGATTAAGCCGGTCTAATGACCTGACCCCCTGAGTGTGTCTTCTTGCAGGCTGCTCTGACGGTGCTCAGCACCCGAAATGAAAAGTAAATAAATAAGCAAAAACCAGAGGCAATCATAAAATCAGGTGTGCTTCAGTATTCTATACAAATATAGAAGAATCATAGACGCTATAACTCTCGGGATAATTGGGAGAGATGTATGTCCGGTACCTATTGTGAAATTAGAGATAAAATATATAGTGTGTGTTTTTATGGGCTCTGAGGGCACATTGCATGAGGAAAAACAGGATTACGAAGAATAGAAAGAAACCAAAGGAAAAAGAAATGAAGATACAGGCGCAATGAGATCATAACATCAAAATTTAAAGACACTTTCCGGTTTATCACTTCAGGGCTTGTAAGCAACAGGGTGTTTTTCTGCTACATCAGAAAGTTGTTGTTCGATGTCAGTTCTTATTTCCCCCAAAAGACATCGTAGTCTGACTGTCATGATAATCTCTTTGGATCAGTGAATCATTTACAACTTAATCCAACAAAGCGCTGCTTTTATTTCCAGCCCAGGGTTGGTTAAGGCGGACGCACGTCTGAGTCTGAGGTTGGAACCCAGTGGGCAGCCTATTAATGCACTTGCAATAGTCCAAAGATTATAAATAAATCTAAAGATTACAGATAAATTGCCGCCCAGTGTGGCATACTCCCGTCCATCTGCTCTGCCCTGGGAGTGGACTGCAGTCGGAAGGAGTGCCAATTACCTCTCGGGAGTGCCTGTTCTATCCCAGGAAGGGAGCTCAGCTGACCCTTTAAGCTGGTCTTCCTCATGGGAAAGTTAGAGCGGAGAAGGTTCGTGTGAATAATCCTAAAAAAAAAAAGTAAAAAAGTACTTACAGAATTCACTGAATAGTTTACAGATTCCAAATCACTTTGTACTGCTTAAAGCAAACTTGAAAATACCTTAAGAAGAAAATTATTCATTGCCAGGCATCTTTGGCACTATTTTAAGTGATACATTTTTCCATAATTAGGCACACCCTAAACCAGCATACTTTTCAGTTGCATCCTTAAGCTATTTCACAAGATTAAGCCCTCAGAGTGGATTTATTTTGGACGTCAGTTATCCAAACATGCTTTAAACCTTTTATATTTTATCACCGAATATTTTATAGGTCATGAAATATGAAACGTCCAACGTCAAATCAAATGTGTAGTTTATTATATCTCAAACAAGAAGCAGTACAATTGATCAAAGTATGCTCCTAAACTATGGACACAGTTTTGCCATCTTAATGGTAGCTAGTTTATGTCAGCAGCAAAGAAGCCTGGAGAATGAGTGGCGATGAAATCTCGAAAGGCGTGTTCCACAGCTTGTTGAGAATTGAATATTTTCCCTTGCAAGAAGTGGACCAAAGCCTGGAAGAAGTGGTAGTTCAGTTGGTGCAGGGTCTGGTGAATACCGTGGATGACAGAGTTTCCAAGTCCAGCCTCTGTAGTTTGAACAGCGTTGTTTGTGCGAAATGTGGTCAAGCATTGCCTTGCAAGAGGATTGGCCTGTCTCTATTGAACAGTCTCGCTCCACTGCTTAATTACAAGCATCCTCATCATTGTATCCCGTTGGTTGTAGTCGACATCCGCTGTAATCGATTGACCAGGTTTCATGGAGCTGGAGTGGATAATACCAGCACTGGACCAGCAAACAGACACCAATAGCTTTTTCTGATGAATGTCTGGTTTGGGACTGTGTTCTGGCCCTTCATCTTTATACAACCATTGTGCTGAATGCTTGCGATTGTCAAAAAGAACCCATTTTTCATCACACGTAACAATGCGGTGTAGAAATGGTTCGTTTTTATGCCGTCACAGCATACAGACAATTTCTCTTTTGATGCTCATTTAATTCATGCAATACCCATCTATCCAGCTTCTTTACCTTGCCGACTTGCTTCAGATGGTCCGATATTGTTGGAATAGTAGCATCAAACCTTGCTGCTAATTCACATGTAGGTTGAGAGGGATTCGCTTCCACTGCAGCTCTCAGCTCATCATTATCCACCTTGGTCTCAGGTCGCCCACTTGGCTCATTTTCAAGATTAAAATCCCCAGAACGGAACTTCTCAACCCATCCATGTACTATGCATGCATGAGCCACATCCTTCCCAAACACTGTGTTGCTATTTCGAGCTGTCTGTGCTGTTCCATGACAGAACTTGTATTTGAAAATAATATGAACTTTTGACGTATCCATGCTTTCGCAAAAATGGCTCTAAAAATTATTTTGAAAGATAACCACAAGCCAAAATGAAAGACTGAGGATGCACCTTCGCAATAAAAATAAACAAGAAGTGTCAGAGTGAAATGTCAGAGATGTTGACTGCCAAGCTTAGTACTTTAGGACATCGGACGTTTCATGCTTAATAACCTCGTTCCTCGTGGTCGCAGGTCTGGGTTGCTGGTGAGCCCTGGCACATGCGGTCACCATGGCCACTGGTTTCCGGTATCATCTGCCAAATGATTAATCCGTGGGGCAGGGGCTGACTTTGTTCCTCATTTTCCTTACAGCTGTGGTCACAACTGGATGAGACCTTGTATTCCATGTGTCCCGAAAAGTTCTCCAACTGCCCCGTCAAATCACGAGCGTGTACCCCCAGCACGGCTCGCGTTTCTGATTTCTGCTAACACGCTGTCGCCTCATGTTTTCAAATTTCTAGAACACGCTCACCCGGGGATGATGGTACACGACGGTGCTCTTTGCCAGTTAGCGATAATTCCTATCAGCACAGAGTCACAAAAATCAAGGAGCAATTTTATTTTCAGATCTGCCTGTGTTGGGGTTAGACAGGAGAATCTTCAGGTACCGTGTTTCGATTCTAGAAAGGTCTTTTTCTCCATTCATCCCCATAAACTATAGGAATGGCATCATTATTTTTTATCTGCTATTTTTATTTCCCTTGTGCTGTTTGTCTTTTTTTTTTTTTTCAATCTTCCCATGTGCCATATATTAGGGAGTTGATGGGAATGTTGCCACAAAAGCAATTTTGTTACCCTCGGGCCATGTCAGCCTGGCTCTCCATCGCCGTAAAGGGAAGGTTCGGGGAGAACGCAGACCTCTCCCTGTTTACGGGGTTCCTGCAGCCAGGGAGGTGGCTGCCCCCCAAATGGTTTTATCTGCTGTGCCTTTCAAAATGCAGTTGTTCTCCCTCACTCTTCCTCCTTGTATCTGCATAATTATAACAGTCCCTTTCCCTCCTGTGCCCCTCCCAACACCATATCTGCAAAGCCAAGAGAAAATAGTAGGAGAAATGGAGAGGAAATCATAAAATTCAGTTTTAAAAATCCCCACGGCGACTGCGGCGGCTGAGCTCCTCTCCTGGCTGTAGGAGGCTCTGCCAGGAGCCACAGCTGCAGCTGGGAGGCCTCCTTGTCCTCACCCCTGTCCTCCAACATCAATTAGTTTGCACTTTGCGCCCGGCTCCCGCCGCCCAGAAGCCCGGGAGTTAATCACGTCGCGGGGGAACTTGAGTTAGCTCGGAGACTTTACATTACAGCAGTAATTGTACAATTAGTCCGAGGTTAGGCGGGCACCGGAGTCTCGTGCAACCTCGTGCCGAGGAGAGAACGTTGATCTGAGCCGGCACAAGACTTCTCCGTAGCAATTGCGTGCGGAGGCCGCGAGATACCCTTAAATTGCAAGGGAAATTCAACCTGGGTTGCAGTTCTCTGTCTGCAACCTCCGAACACAGTGAGCAGGATCGTGGTAAAGGGGAATGAACACTTGCAGAGCGTCTGGGTAGGGGGGATGAAATAGAATATAAAATTCCAGGAAGAGGTCGTGAAGGAGGGGAGCACTGTACCCCGGTCTGCAGTTTCCGCTGCAAAGGCAGTTTCTTTAAAAGTTAAACATGCATTTACTATAAGACTCATTAATCAATAAATGAAAACAAGATAAATCAAAAAGACACATTGACAAAAATGTGCAAAGGAGCAGTGGAAAAGTTGGGGGTGACGGGACATCAGGTCGGGTAAGACAGGCTCTCCCACGTTTCTCCAAAAACTGTAAAAGGTGTGCAACAATGTTGCGAAAGGCCCTTGAACCCACAGGGGCAACATATCTCTGCGGTCAATCCCACTTACGTACATATGAGAAATATTGACATTTCATATAAAAATAAATGTGTTTAGATCATAGAGTAGAATGCTAATTTTAAGTTAATTTCTAAGATAAGATGCAAGAGTTCTAATACTTTTTGATGTTTTGCATGAGTCTTTTAACTACACCTAACGCCCTGGGCCCTTCATTCGTAGCCCTACAGTGTAGCTGTGGTTCAGTAAACAGAAATGCAGAACGTCGTAGTTGATTGTTCAGTCTCCACTGACATCATCCTTGTGCCTGCCTGGACACCCTCCCTCTGGGGCGTGTGTACACATGGATGTGAGAAACAGAGCAAGAAGCAGAGATGCATTAATAAAAGCAACACTAATAAGCTTAAAGTGTAGCTACTTGGAGGCAACTTTACTTTCTAAGCATCTAGCAAGGTCATTTCTGTGTCGGGGAGATACTTTGTTTAGGCTCCCACATGTTTTATAAAATAGGGATAAACCATGCTGCATAGCTAATGGACTAGCATAGGGTATTCTTGGGGGAACAGCACTGGGAGGAAGAGGAGTTGGTGATGAACTGATTCCTGCAAGGGAGAAGAGACAGGAGAGAAGAGACACAAGGTCCGCAGATAGTTGGGTTTTCAATCTACTGTCTTGTTTGTGCTTTCTACCTGTCTCATTGATCATTAGTTGTTTTTTTCTTGTCTGTACTAGAAATGGTTGAGGGATTTTAGCATTAAATCTTATCTCCATGGATGGCTTGACAGACACCCCCTTTATATTTTAGTGGTAGCTCTTGGGTTGCACTTTAGCACTTGTATATCATTTGAAGGTGCCTCAGTTGTTCTTCACACACAGTGTAGGTAGCTACCTCCACTCCCTACTTCCGCTTTTCTGTTTTGCTTTGGTTTTTTTGTGTTTTTTCGTCATGCATTTTAAATCTAGATATGTCATCAGCCCGATAGTATATTGGCGTCATATTTTTCATTAAAAAGTCAACGATCATTTAAAAAGATGAAAAAGTGGGGAAATACATATTTTATATGTCTGCCTAAATTTACAATTTCTGGTCCTCTTCACTTCCTTCTGTTGATATCAGTTTCCATCTGGTGCGATTTTCCTTCTGCACGAATGGCTTATTTCTTGTAATGCAGGGCTGCTGGCAGTGTGTTCTCTCAGCTTCTGTTTGTCTGACAAAGTCTTTATTTCTATTCAGTTTTAGATCCGTTTTATTGAGTTACAATATATTTTAATAAGATGCATCAACTTTAAGTTCACAGTGCGAGTTTTACCAAGTGTCCAGCCATGTAACAACCAACACATTAATAAATGTCCCGTCAACCCTAACTTTTCCACTGCTCCTTTGCACATTTTTGTCAATGTGTCTTTTTGATTTATCTTGTTTTCATTTATTGATTAATGAGTCTTATAGTAAATGCATGTTTAACTTTTAAAGAAACTGCCATTGCAGCTCTGCTACTTTTCATTGCAAGTAACAGTTCTGTGATTTCCGGTTTCTGAGGCTGTTCTCCAAGAGTGGGTGGCATCCACCTGCTGAGTGTTGGCAACTGTCAGGGGCACCTTGCGGCGTCTGTAGCTATTTTAACTTAAATTTCACACAAGACTGATGATATTCAGTATTCTCTTCATGGGCTTATTTGCCATCAGTATATATTTTTCCTGAAGTATCTATATAAATTTTTGCCCATTAAAAAAGTTATGTTATATTCCTGCTTACTCTTGAATTGAAAGAGCTCTTAGTGTATCCTGGATATGAGTTCTTAATCAGAAAAAATATATTGAAAATATTATCTCCCTTATTGTGGCTTGATATTCATTTTTTTTATTCCTTAAAAGTTAATTTTGAAAGAGATTTTTTTTAAAAAATTAATGTTTCAGTTTATTTGTATTTTCTTTTATATTTTTTGTGTCCTACCAAAAATCTATACTTCATCGAAGGCCTTGGAGACTTTCTCCTATATTTTCTTCTAAATGTTTTGTTGATTTAATATAAATATAAATGCATGATCCATTTTAAATTAATTTTTTTGTAATATAAGGTAAAGATTGATAAATATTTGTTTCAAGACCATATGTTGAAGAAACTATTCTTTCTTCATTGAATTACAATAGCACTTTCGTTGACAATTAATTTGTCATAGATGTTTGAGTGTATTTATGGATTCTGTTTCTTTAACACAGACATCTGTCTTTATACTGAAACTGTGGTGTCTTTATTAATGGATTTTCATATTATGTCTATAAATCAGTTAATATAAACTGCCCAACCTTAGTCTTCTTTTTCAAAATTTTCTAGACCCCCTGCATTGTCA
The DNA here is from genome assembly GCA_008086735.1 of Cheirogaleus medius. Classification (NCBI taxonomy): domain Eukaryota; kingdom Metazoa; phylum Chordata; class Mammalia; order Primates; family Cheirogaleidae; genus Cheirogaleus; species Cheirogaleus medius. The sequence goes on along the minus strand of VBSM01003148.1, from coordinate 739,844 downwards.
CATAAATTGAACAATCACACAATAAGTTTCTAAGTAAAAATCTGCTGGAATTTTAGTTGGTATTACAATGAGTATATTAATTTATGAAGAATTGACATCTCAACATTATCGAATCTCTGATCCATGAATCATGCATATCTGTATATTTATTTGGCTTTTCTTTAAATTTTCTCAACAAAGTCTTGCGGTTCTCAGTACACATATTTTTCACAAATGTGGACAGTATTATCTCTAAGCATTTTGTGTTTTAGATGTTTTTGTAAATGGTTTTGCTTGCTTAATTAAATTTATGTTTTTTAAGAGAAAATGGATTAGAATGCACTTGATTTCTGATATTGATCTTACAACCTATATTTGTTGATCCTGGAAACTTTTTTTTTTTTGGTAGAATCTTGAGGATTTTCTGTTGAGAAGATCATGTCATCTGTGAATTAAACCAGATTTATTCCTTTTTAAATATTTCAGACCTTATTGTACTGTCTAAAATACCAAGTAAAATGCTCAATTGAATTAGTGAGAACAGATATATTTGTTAGATATATGTTTGTATAGATATATTTGTCTTGTTCCTGATCGTGGGGAAAATCATTCATTTTGCTGTTAACATAGTTTCCTTATGTCTCTAGTTTTCTAGGTGATTTTTTTTATAATGGCTGTTGAAATTTGCTCAGTGTTCCTTCTATACCTGTTAAGATGATCATGTAACTTTTCTTTTCAAATCCATTGATAGGTGAATTATTAATAAATTGATTTTCGAAAGTTGAAGCAACCTTGTGTTTTTTTGAATAAATACCACTTGGCCATGATATATTTTATAGATTACAGAATTCTTTATGCTAGTATTTTCTGCAAAATTACCGAGTCTATGTTTATGAAGGAGAATGATCTGCAATTTTCTTATAATGTCTTTTTTTAGTTTAACATTTGATAAATGCTGACATTATAAAAGGAAGAGTTTATGCAGAATCAGAATTATTTTCATTTGATATGACTCATACAATTTGCAACTATGGGCCAAGGCTTTCTTTGTGGGGAGCATTTTAACAACAAAAAAAAATGAATTTCTTTAATAGAGACAGGGTTATTTGTGCTTTTCTTTTCTTAAATGAGCTTGGAAATTTGTGTCTTTTAAGGAATTTGGGCGTCTCATCTCTCAGTGTGGAGTTAGGGTTCTTCCTCTTACTGTTCCTGGACTGACCATGTCCCAGCCTCATTCCCAGTATCGATAGCTGATTAGTTTCTTACTTTGCTGATCATTACAGATGGAGCTGCAGACATTTCGCTAATCTCGCTGAAGAACCCACTTTGGGCTCTGAGGTTCTGCTCCTATTTTACTTGCTTGGATCTGACCGATTCCCCTCGTCACACCTGCCGCCTCACATGTACTCCGTCCTTCTTTCCCAAATTTCCTAAGGCACACACTTTTCTCACTCATCGCACAAATTTCTGCTTTGCCAATATGAGCATCGACTGCTACAAATCTCCCTCTAAAGGCTCCTTCACAAAGTCCCGCAGACTTTGGAGTGCCATGTTTTTATTTCCCA
>VBSM01003148.1:725794-738200 GCA_008086735.1 Cheirogaleus medius | reverse complement strand
GGTTTTTAGGGGCAGAGCTAGTCCCGCCCCAACCATCCCATCACTTGAGCAACTGCGAGCAGGAGCCGAAATCTCCCTTGTGAACCTCCTGCGGTAAAGGGATACGTTCCCAAGAGAGGCTGTTTTCTCCCTGTGTGCGTGATGTTGCATCTGTATTAAGTGGTTGGAAGAAAAAGCTCAAAAATACGACCACACATCTGTCCCTTGCAGTGCGGCGTTCACAGCTCAGGTGGGGAAGCTCACAGCAACAGCTGCTCCCGGGAACGCTGACAACTCGGGGCGGCCGGCCAGCGTCAGTCACAGTGGCCTGTGTGCGCCCGAAATTGCACACCTCGGGGGTATCCGCAGCCGGTGCTGTCGGCGGCATAGATTGCCCTATTTCAGAAATGATAGTGATAACCATGGAATGACAGTGTTCAGGAATTGAGCAATGGAAAGGCTGGGGGAAGGTATATGTCCACCTGGACGGGGACCTTGCTAAACACCTCAGATTCTCGTTGTCAAAACTGCACAGTGATCTTAACTTGCTAGGATTTGAAGAACCCAAGAGTAAGCCTTCTTTAATCAAACAAGCAACCATGGTCACGTGTATCCGGTCATACTTACAGTCCTGCCAACACATTAGCAAATGTTACAATAAACAGCACCTTTTACTCAACCATAGAGATTTTATCTCATGTAGATAAGGGCAGGAAATATTGCCGCAATAAAAAAACAGCAGAGTTAAAGCAAGTCCTTTTCCATTGCAAACGCCGTGCAAACAGGAATCACGGGGGGTCCTTCCCCAGTGGCTGATACACACGTTTCCAAATTCTGTGTCTTGAACATTGTATACTTCAAAGGCATGTTTACCCAGGCAAGTTCCAGATGCAAAGGAAAGGAGCAGTATTTCTTACCACATGACAGATTTAAGACATTACACACTTATGTTTGAGCAAGAAGCTGTAAAGAAATAATGGAAGAGAGGGAAATCCCAGTAACCCAGCCCATTTTACTCCGAAGTCTGTCCTCGCTCGACACAGGGTATGTTTTGCTCGTGGCATCATGGTAGTCGTGGCATCGTGGTAGCATGTATGGTCCCGCATGGCCTCCCACCTCTCTGTTTGTCAGCTGCCGGCAGCTGGCATGTGGCCCCAGCTGGTCAAGCATCATGGTTGACACGGGAGGACCGTGCCCTGGAAGAAATCCCACTTTTTCTCCTTCATGCAGCGCTCGTATCTGCAGTCTGTTTGTCCGTTTGTCCCCATTTGCTTTGTAGACTCAATGCAATCCCAGCTGAAATTCCAGCACGGTCGCCGTGTGGATATCAGTTCTCATCCTAAAGTTGATTTGCAGATGCAAAAGTCCCGACTGACCAACAGCGCACGGTTCTCCCTCCCGATGTCTGATCCCTGCCGTACCCACCTGGCTCTACTGGTGTTTCCCAACTGCCTCGTCTCGTGTTTATGTTTCCTCTGCTCGATGCCAAGCTCGGAGGAGACAGACAGAGACCCTCAGAGTGACCCTGATATCTCACCGCGCCGTGCCCACCGCTCGGCTAATCATGGCGGCTTGGCACGTGCCTGCCCCGGGGCATCTCCCGCCGGAGTGTGAGGTGTGGTCTCAGCACACACCTGGCCCCCCGGCTACAGCTTCCGGGTTCTTTCCAGGTGGGAGACCTGCGTGCAAACTCCCTAATACTCGTGCATTTAAATGGATGCGGGAATCACTTGTGTCACAATGAACTGAAAAATCCAAATCCAAGCGTGGGTGGGTTTCGTTGTAATGTTTCAGTGAACTTGAGTTGAGTGGGCTGGTTAGCCGGAGTATCTGGAAATGTCAAGGGAATATTCTTTTTCCTTCTTCCTGTCTCTTCCTGCTCCTACCCCCTCCCCATTCCACACCGTTATGTGCAGACCTAATCACTATAAATTAGCAACCGGGCCATGCTTAGGAGCCCAGCTCCGGGGCCCACAGCCAGGTGTGGTGGCTCCTTCATTATTTACCCTGTTATCAACCCTGGGCTCCAAAGTGCTCTTGGCTGCAGAACCGTAAATCATGAAATGGAATAACATCAGGACGGATGGGGAACAGCAAATTGAGATCAATCCGACAGGAGATACAGACCAATAACACGGCCGCCGTCTCTGAGGAGAACCGGGATGAGATTTCATCGCAGGAGGCTGTTGACAATGTTATGACAAAGCAATTTCCACCCTAACCCCAGGGCACCCTTCCCGGGGAGGGGATGCACTGAGGTTTATTTCATTTACATGCAGGTCAAACATCCAATTGATTTTTAACTGTCCATTTTATTGTTTTTCAATAAAAATGAAAAAAAATCCAATTTTAGGGGATTGGTTCCCAGGGGCAAGCTATTTGCAGCATAAATGTCGACTGCTGAGTCCCGGCAGAGGGATTCTGGGACACAGACACCTCTCACGTCGGTGACATGCAGGATGTGACCATGTGGCAAAGGCTGCTGTGGAAAATGCCAGAAGGCGACCGGGACACGCCGTGATATCAGCGGCTGGAAAGGTTTGGCCACCTGATTTCCTGCAGGAAATGCCATTAGTTCACCTGGGGAGGGGGGCGGAAGAGGGTTACATTTTTACGAGTCGTCATCAGCCACTTGTACAAGGCAGGAACTGTGTTCATCAGATGAACGCCCCGTGTGCGCAGGGCTAGGACTCTGGTGTGGGGCAGAGGGATACAGAAGTGTCGCCGGAGCAGCGGCTCTCGACTGTGGCCTGAGCACCCGGAATCTCCCGGGGATGCTCGTCACAGCGGCGGAGTCCTGGGCTTCACGCAGACGAACACGCACACAAGGTCCCATCCACAGATCTGCTCCTTGATACAAAATACTACGCCACACCTCTTATGGTTGACCATCACTCTGTGCTTTCCCTTCAGTCATTAAAGTCTGATCGGCTTGCTGGGAAGAACACGGAGACACCCACCTGTGACACGATGGGGGAGGCACCTAGAGAGAGGGAGGGACGTGGCCGGGAAGAGTGGCCCCAGGACGGTGGCCCACTCTCAACATCCACATCCAACGTGGAGAACGTGGGAGAAGGTTCCACGCAGACCGGCACTGAGATCCCGCAACCGCGGGCAGACGCGGGAGTTCTGGTAACACCTGTGCTTACGGCCAGGTGTATCTCGGTTCCGGTGTCAGGTGCTGCACTGTGTCCACAGCTGCACCTGCGGCCACTCCGGACACCAGCCAGGGACCCCAAGAGGAGGGGCACCCCAAGAGGAGGCTCCGAGGAGAGGGGAAGTCTCTCTAAACTGGCGCGGCAGGATCCTTTGCCAAAACTGGGCTCAGCCCAGGGTCGGAGGCCCCTGGAGGAGATGCCGGGAGGTGCCAGGCAGAAGTTGGGGAGTCTTTGTGGGTGTATTTAAATCCCACAGGACAGCTCGGCAAACTCACATTCACTTAAAGTCCATCGCACGTGTGCAAGTGTACGATTCACGCTTCACTTTTCTCTTACATGCTGAAAGGTCTTGTTCTTTTGTGTTTAGTCAGCTCAGACTTCTTATTCTAGATATTTAGCAAATATGATAAAAGCAGGACCCAAAGCCCATTAGGAAGGAACATCACTCATCAAAGTTCTCTATCTTGATTTTTTTAGAGTGTATTAAATTATCATGCATCATTAATGCATTCTTATCAGCGAATGATTTTTGAAACATCTGACATTTAAGATAAGATGCTAATGAAAAACTAAGTTTATTTTAACTTTTTCTATTAAAAAAAAACAGTTTTGGTAAGTGAGCATGACCTTTTCTTCTTTTCACGGAAATTCATCTGAATGCAAAGCAAGGTGCCACCCGACTCCCACGGCACTGCCCTCTGCCACCTGGTTTCATCCACCCTGAGTGGCACAGACACCCACTGCTGTTGACAGAGAGCCCAGGGCTCACACCTTCCGGATTTAATAAGGCCAGAGACTAATTCCTGGAAAAAATTAGTTCCTTCACAGTACATTAATTTTTAATTAGATGGAGTGTTTCTTAAAATTTTTTCCTGCCTCAATCTGCATCTCCTCAATACTTTCCAAAGATTCCCACAAGGCATGAAATTTTTCCAGTATATCTTTAACGACCCTGGTGTGGACATCTGCCAGAACACACACCAACTATTCCGGACTTACTGTTTAGATGGAGCAAGGTTTCTGAGTGATGCACACAAGTTTGTGTGCTGCTAAGCTGGCGTCTGTCACTGCCCCTCCTTAGAAGGTGGTTAGCGTCTAAACCTAAATGTGCATTTGATTGTTAGAGGTAAGATGTGATTTCTCAAAGCAGAGTTCCTTAGACTGCACTTGGGACACTGTAGGAATTTTATTTGCATGATGATACTGCTGTTGCAAATTTGTTTCTGAGTCTTTTTTTGTTTCAAAAAGCCAAATTCAGAAATGAAATCGAGTCTGGATAATTCAGTGACAGTTAATTGCAGTTTTCACGTAACTGCATCTTTTTTTAAATTTTTATTTCAGTTCAGCATTAACTGCATCTTCATGTTAGGAAACCAGGTAAAGGTATTAACAGTTACAGAATAAACTAATCAGATAACTGATAAAATAACCCTAGCAAGAATTCAATCACTAAGATGCTGGGGACACTATCGGTCATGATTGCATACAGCAGGCCAGAAGAAAGTTATTATGCCTAAAACAGCTACTGTGTTTCCCCGAAAATAAGACAGGCTCTTACATTCATTTTTCCTCAAGAAGGCACCCTAGGGCTTATTTTCAGGGGATGTGTTAGTTTTTTTAAGTACGGTACAACAATCTACATTTATTCAAATACAGTTAAGTCGTCTTCTTCTGGAACATCATCATAACTCTTCAAACCCTGAAATCCATCCTGAATTTCTTGTGACTCTATTTTCTTTAGAACCATTGGCCCCGATCTCTCCTGTCGAGCAACAGAGCTCTCATGGGGCAGATGAGAAGGGCTGCTCGTCTTCTTTACTGCTCCGCGATGAAATGCATGGGTTGTGCAGATGCGCTGCGTAGCCACGCCCATCACTAGGTCTTATTTTCGGGGTAGGGCTTCTTATTGCGCAAATGCTTAGAAATCCTGCTAGGGCTTATTTAATGGGTAGGTCTTATTTTCGGGGAAACATGGTAATTACATGCATGACCATTCTTGCTGTGTCTAGGATAGGTACCAGTTTCTTAACTACTAATTAACATACACACACACGCACACACCTGGCACTTTTTTGACTTCAACTTGTAAATCAGATGATGTAGATGCTGATTGTACACCTATCAAAAAGCAGGACGTCTTTGTTTTTGTGTGTTTACTTTGGGTCATTTTGCACGGTTTCTTTCTTTGTCCCTGCACGGGTGCAGGGAGCAGAGGCAAGAAGGCAGCAGGAGAGAGGCAGAGAGAGAAGCCTCACGCTGTTTCAGCAACACCAAACTTGAAACAACAGAGCGTTTGAAAGCACGGAATCGGTTGTAAACCCAAGAGTGAACAACGTCCTGCAATACTCAAGCCAAAGATTCCAATGAGCTTGTACGTAGGTGGCCTTCACCATGCAGACAAGGCATGGGCAACATCCGAAATATGTACCGCTCGCTTTATTTTCAAGCTGGCATTGTAGAAATGGGATGTGTGCTGGAGAGAGCGGAAGGGCAGAGGCTGACTCCTTCCTCGCCCCCCAGAAAGGTTAGCAAACCATTCAGCTTTCTTTGATGTGCAGGAGATTAAGCAGACGGCTCATGGCTGTGGAGAGATTTCCACTTGGAACAGAGGGACGCAGCAGCATCAGCAGCAGCAGCAGCCGCAAAGCTGTTTGAGATAAGACAGAAAGGAGTGGCAAGGGAATCCCGGCCCTCTCTCCATCAAAATCCAATCCTGTGGAATTTTGTTCCCCTGTGGTCTATCTGTAAGTGCAATTCCTGAGACCTTTCTGATTCAGTCATCTAATAAGATGACTCTGCACCCCACGCCATCCGCTTCATGTGAATTCCAGTTATCTGCCGGCCCCCGTGGCCCCGTCCGCAAATGTTTATCGAGTAGCTCTCATCTTCTTGGATGGAGAAGGCCTGAACTGCACAAAATGGCGGTAACCAAATCGGTTTTGTTCTCTGGTCCAAGTTATCTCAATACAGCCAATAAATAGGAGCGATGGTCCACAGACAGGTAGGCAGGAAAGAAGATGATAGATATACGGATAGAGACATAAACAATAGATAAATGATAAATAGATGATAGATAAATAGATTCTAGGTAGATGAGAGATATTTAGATGGATGACAGGTATATGGTGATAAACATTGGGTATATGGCAGATAGGTGTTAGACAGGTGATAGATAAAACATAGATAAATAAATGATAAATAGATGACAGATAGACGATTGATAGGTAAGTAGATGTGTAGACAGACGAGACAGACAATAGATTGATAGATAATTGGTAGAGCAGCATCCATGCCTTACCAATGGATCAGAGACCAGAGAGAATTTTCCTTGTTCGAGGGTGGGGGTGAGGTGGGCTCTCACCATCCGGAAGAATCTCACTTTGCAATTTTTTATTTATTTTAATAAAACTATAAGGCAAACGTGAGATGATATTAACCGTTGTCATGTCGGGGGGCCCGGGGTGGGTGTTTGCTGTTGACGGCGTTATTCCTCGCTCTCTCTCCTCTTTCTTTTTTGTAGTTACCAGCTGCCTCGTAATTCCTAAACACATCTCGCGATTTTCCAAAACGATTCGGCTTTCCACATCCGCCTGCGTTTACAGTGGCTTCATCTGCGCACATAAAAAGCAGAGCTTTCCCAGGAGGGATGTTTCTGAGGAGCGTCCCCACCCGGCCGTGCCCAGCGTGAGAAAGATGCCCCGGGGCAGGGGGCACAGGTGCGGGTTCGGGGACAGTGACCCCGCCCTGCTGTGTTTGCTCAGAGGGGCCTGACACTCACCCACAGGACCGACTGGGGGACTGGGTCTTAAACGGGGTGACCCGGGGGCTGGCTGGATGCAAGGGGGCACAGCTGGAGGTCGGGGGCCGCGCGGAGGCCCTCGCAGGTGGGGTCACCTGCACCTGCTCATCTTCTGGAAAGAACACTTGAGAAGCAACCAAACTAAACATTCACTGCAAACCCTTAACGCAATCTATCCGTGGACTGCATTGGCAACCAACGCACCCTGCATCTACAGAAACACTCCCCAGACAAGAGTCAACATGAGGAAGAGTCAAACCTCTGCCAGTCTCGCATCTGAGGCCAAGGAGGTCTGGGCTGGGGCTGAGGATGACACCTAAACACCTTCATTGCCTCCGGTAGGTGCCCGTCCCCTCGGCACTCGGCTCAGCAGCCCTCAGCGTCCCGGGAGCCCCCAGCCTGGCCTCACCATGGCCAACTGTCCCCCGTCTCTCTGCCCGTGTGGTGCCCAAGAGCTGGAGCAACTCGCTGACGGGGCCCCGGGAGGGCCGTGCGGGAAACGGGGCTTCCGCCCACCGGAGCGTGTTGGAGCCGCGTGAATGTTACGGTTTTGAGAACATTTGTGCGGCGTTGGCCAGGGTACCGAGGCTGCAGGTGCCAGTTTTATGAATCAGATAAATTCTCACTCGTTAGCTGCAGTCACACACATGTTCCCCTGAAGGCACCGCGGCTCCCAGTTTTATTGGCAAGAGGGACAGATTGGAGTCGGCTCTGCGCGAGGCCGGCCAAGCGCTTCCACCCGGCTGCATGCTTTGCTCAGGCCCAGATGCGCCCGGCGAGGAGGAGGAGCCCGGGCACGCCGGATACACGAGGCGGCTTTTATCTTGTCTGGTCGTTTGGTTTTGTTTAGAATTTGGCTATGGCAAGGAAGCCAGGGGATGCTTCTGCCGGAAAGCCAGAATGACGGAGTGACTGGGAGCACCGGCGTTTCCTCTACAGACTTAGAAATCGGACGCCCGTGGCAGTCAGCTTATGCCTCCTGCTTTCGGTTTTTTCATCTGTAAAATGAGGGTCATATTCCCTACCTCGTAACACCATCCTCTCGCGTAAAGTCCTCAGCACCGCACCCGACACGTAACAACGAAACACGCACCACGTGTGAACTCTCAGGAGCGACCACAGTGGCAGAAGTGGTTGTGTGGATAGTGGTGGTGACGACGTTTTTACTATGTGTAGCTGGAATCTACTTCTATTATTGAATCTCCTAAAGTAGAAGCTGTAAACTTTGCTTTATGTGTCAAAGGAAGATTCTTGACTATAAGTTTAATTTCCTAGAAACTGCTGTCCCCAAAGCTCTCTGTCTGAATGCCGCAGCTGGTTTCATCCGTATAAAGTATTTAACAAACATCCTGGTGTCCTCCGTATACTATTCACCATCCTTTTGTTGGGTTTTCCTTTTTATTTGGATATTTCACTCAGATGCGTGGGTGCCTTTTACTGCTTAACTCCGTAGTCGACGTGGTTCCAAAGCCTCAACTTAAAACAGACAGATGCGGTGGAATCATTCATTCATTCCCAACCCTGCGTTTAGGTTTAAACGGACATCACACCCTGCAGACCAAGAACCTAGGGGTTTCTGATTTAACCACTTCGGTACGAGCGTCGTCGACTGTCGTCGATAGCCACAGATGAACGTGCACAGCCAAACGTCAATTTTAGTCGACAGCCGTGATAGGAAGGCACACAGCCGAGTGTCGATTTTAGCCGACAGCCGTCATATGACTTTTCTAATTTTTCATTTATCAAAATAAGATTGTGAACACTTAAAAATAACATCATGAAAACATATATGTATATGTTACCTATTCTGATTTACATTACAAGTAAAGCTGCCTGTAAAGTAAAACAAGCTTTCAATGCTTGAAAGCTTTCCTCATCACACAAGAGCAAAACGGATGCGTCGTCAATGCACAGCACAAACTACCATGCAGGCTGTGAGTGCTGGCTGTGGGCAAGGTTTCGTGGCCGGTGAGCGCCGTAACAAAGTGGTTAACTACACGTATCAAAGGCAGATAGTTCTAGTAAGTCACTTACACATGACCACGGAAGGACAGACAGAGCCCTGGCCTTGACTGAAGCAGAGACTCCGTAGAAATCAATGTGTTTATCTGACCACACGTCTTAATATTTCGGTTCTGGGACTAAACTGTGTATTTCCTTTTCAGATTGAGACTTTGAAATGTGACAACTAGTTTCCCTTTAGTAGGAAGGGCAGAGTACTGTGTTTAAGAGAGTCAGCGCAGCCGAGAGCCGTGGTTCACGCCTGTAATCCTAGCACTCTGGGAGGCCAAGGAGGGAGGATCGCTTGAGGTCAGGAGTTCGAGATCAGCCTGAGCAAGAGCGAGAACCCCGTCTCTACTAAAAATAGAAGGAAATTAATTGGACAACTAAAAATATATAGAAAAAATTAGCTGGGCATGTTGGCGCATGCCTGTAGTCCCAGCTGCTTGGGAGGTTGAGGCAGGAGGATCACTTGAGCCCAGGAGTTTGAGGTTGTTGTGAGCTAGGCTGATGCCACGGCACTCTAGCCCGGGCGACAGAGTGAGACTCTGTCTCACAAAAAAGAGAGAGTCAGTACATCCTAAACCCACAGGTACAGCTGGCCTCTCCTGCTAACACCTCCTGGGAATCCCTGTCACGTGGTCAGCTCACCCACGTGGCAGCCAACAGGTCTCCAGGGCCACGTGGTCGGCACGTGGACGGGGGCAGGAAAGCCTCTATTTTACTACTAAGCAGCCACAATGAGGAAGCTAAAACGGCAAGCTCTGAACTCGCAGCAAGGAGCGTACGATCCCGGTAGAAAGTGCCATCATCAAGCCGGGTTCCCGGGTCTGTCCTCCCCCGACGTGGCCTGGACACTCGGATGCATCCACGCACCTGTGTTTGCCGGAATCCTCAGCAAAGCGAGACACACGCCCTTCAAGATCTGTTTCGTGACTAACCAGCTGTTCAGAGGAAGTTGTCTTTACGAACAAGTTGCTAAAAGTACTTAAATGCGCTTATTAACACGGCAAAGCAAAATACGTCGTTTTTGTTTCAAAGTAACGGTTCAAAAAGAAAGAACCGCAGCCTCCTAGGCCACGTCACTGAGTGTCCCATGTGACTTCCCTTCCAAGGCCCCACACCCACACTCGCGGAGGCCTTCCTGCGTCTGTCTGCTGCGCTGCCGGTTCTTTCTTTCTCTCCGTTAGCCGGGAGGCCGTCCTTGTAGGAATCGTCAACGATGGCATCCGGGACTGTAACTTTCCCAGATCACCGGTTTTGCACCGCAGAGTGGCGTTGGCTGTCCGCGGCAAGTCCTGGCAGCCTGTGTGGGATGTCTAGACTTGCAACGCATTGGGAGAAGCCCAGAGGATACTCCTGCACCGCGGATTTTGCAGCCAAGCCAGCATCTCAGCTGTGCAGCAGGAAGATGATGCTCATCCAGCATTCAGCTTCCAAACGCTCGGGCGTCTGTTTTCTTATTTAATCCTGGGCTGGGGTTGCTCTGTTCCTGCCCCAGTGCACAGAGTGGATCCCTGGCCACCAGCCCCGCTGGCCCTGACCCCGGCGTCTGAGGACGAGGGAGGCGGCACCACGCTGGTCTGGTCACTTCTCGATGCTCCTCCTACTCACAGACCCGTTCATCTCCACCTGCCAAATCCCTGCTAAGACTTCGGGATCCAACTCACATATCGCCTGTGCTATAAAGTGACCCGAATTCTGCCAAAGAGGAAGTTGATCGCGTATTCCCGTTACATTTTACAAATGCCTTTCCAGTAACACATCGCTTTCTCTTACAGTTACATTGGTGGAGACCCAGCAAAGGGCATCTGTACAAATATTATTTTAAAGCCTCCGCAAATAACGACGACCGAAACAGCAACAGCTCCTATTCGTTGAGCATCTTCCGTGTGGGAGAGCCGCTGTCTGGGAATTCAGGAATATTTTCCTGGAGAATTGGCACCTGTCCTGTCTGGTAATCGTCAGATTATTTTATACAAGAGCAGGTTCAGGCTCCCCTGTCAGGCGAGGAGCTGAAATCCAGATCTGCCCATTCTCTGCACAAAATCACAGCTAAGACAAATTTCTCTGCCACATCCCAGGGAGCAAGGTGGACTCCAGAGGAGGCAGGCAGACACCTGAGACTAAAGAAGCTGCTTTCTCAGGATGCCCCCCCACAAACCAACTGACACCCCCTCAGGGAGGGCTCACAGCCCCTTCAGCTTGATAGACTTTCACATGTGTGAGCAGATGGGTCTTTCTACCAAGAGGCGTGTCTGTGTGTGTGCACACGCCTGTGTGCGTGTGTGAATTTTAACGTAAGAAGCACAGTATTACAAGGTGGGTGGTGGCGCAGCCAGTCTCTGATTTTGCCACGTTTGAGGAAGGTAATTTGTGCAAAAGGACAAAGCAGCACTCACTGTGGCATTTGGTGGACTCAGCGACTCTCTCCCAGACCGAACAGTGATCGCCGCTCTTGCGTTGTCTCATTAAAAGAACTCTGCTTTACTTAGAGAGATTTGAGGTTATTCATGAATAATTCAGTGCTACTGGGAGGGCAAAAACAATTGTGTGAACATTAAATTTCCATTAAACACATTAAATGCAAGCAGACTGTCAAATGTTCTCTTGGGTATCGGATTCAGTCCAGCAGTAGGTCAGACATCAAGAAAAAAATGAAGTCACTGGTACAGAGTCTGTTCAACTGTTGTATAAGATAAAAGCAAAAAGAAATAATAATAATAATAACTATTCCAAGATACTCAGGGCTTCCAAAAAAATGAATAAAACACAAACTTTGATAAAAGATACGGGCTCATGAAAAATATTTTATACAAAAGCAAAAACTGGGGGGGAAAAAAGATGAAAATCAAGTAACTCTTACTGAAATGCATGGGTAAAGTCATTCTTTTAAGTCCACTACCGAAAGTATCTGAAATCCCAGGGGACACAAAGAGGTTAGTCCACCCATTCCTTTGCCCCCAGAGACTGCTGGCAACAAGAAAAGAAAACTTTCTATTTATAAAATCAGAGAGGGAAGAAGCCCTCAGACCCCAGGGGTGAGCGAGCATGGATTGCTATTTCCGGTTTGAGATGTAGCCTGCGGATCGGTGTTCAGTATCTTTTTATAGGATCGTTTGTTCAGGGGCAGGAGCAGACACTACACTGAAGACATTCCCTAAGCCGAGATGATGCTGTGCGTCTCGCCGTACTGAGATGTGACACTAGCAGCGTATTCCAGGGCTTGCTCTTAAGTACAAGTGACAATCGCTGATCTCTACTGAGTTCCAGAGAGTGTTGCAACAGCCTTGCACGTCTTTACTCGTTTGCTCAAACTACACAGAGGGTGATTCTAGACGCTGTCTTTGCAAGTGACCTCACTAGCGCCCACTACATGCACTCTTATTCGTTCTGTGATCTGTCTACCGCATGGCAGTGAGAATTTTCATTTTATTTTTAACCACTTTGGTACCAGCGTCGACTATAG
>VBSM01003148.1:679253-697338 GCA_008086735.1 Cheirogaleus medius | reverse complement strand
TAGGTGTGTGCTCAGCCCACGCCAGCCGTGCGCCTGGGTCAGGCAGTGGGGTCATCCTGAGCAGTGTCCCTGGGTACAAGTCAGTCACACCCCCACCCTGGGGGAGAGAGGGGAGCACCGTCGTCATTGATAAAAGACGTGCACGGCACACACATACTTCAGGGCTTAGGAAAGGAGCCCGCGGTAGGGGACTTAGACAAAAGGTGGGCAGTTCCCACTGGCCCTGACCAGACGTGGTCTCCGAGGACTACACTCAGGAGAGCTCCGTGAGAAGTGCTGGCCCCCCAGGATGACGGGAAGGTGGGAACGCCATGGAGGGAGGAGGGAACAGCAATGCCCCTGAAAGAGCAGTCATTACAATCCAGACTGAAAAGCATCAAAAGGCAAAATCGGAAGACACGACTTCATACAACCGACGTGGGAAACATCCGAGAAGAGAAAAACTACAAAACTCGCAAAGAGAAGGATGCCTTTCGGCTAGATAAGAATGGAAGGGAGGGGAAAAGATTTAATTGTTTCTGAATATTTATTGAGTGCACCTGAGGAAGGATGTGGGAAACTGCAACGGAAGCTGAAACCAGGGTTGCAGGAGGAAAAGGAATCCCCAGGTGGGAAAAGGCCACAGTAGGCAGATTTTTTTTTTAACTATAGTAAAATAACTACAGAAAACGGGGCAGATTTTAATGCTAATAATTAAGTTATTTTATAAGTATATTGATTAAAAAGTTCCAAAGAATAAATAAAGATCAGAGTAGCCTCATGGTCTTCTCTGGCCCTCATTTCCGGAGGACAAGGCTGCATCACCCCCAGAGTGAGATGAGAACTCACAACCGTCACCACATGTGAGGGTGGCCAGAAAAAAGTGCATGAATAATGAGGTGCAGAATGTGATTTATTCTCTTGTCCTTCTTGGAAAAAATAATTTAAACACAACTTCGACTGTGAATGTATTGGACAATAAGCAGTTCAAAAGAAAAGTAATGCAACTGAGAACAGAACTAGAACTCAGAACCAGGAATAAATAACTGGCAATGAAAATTGAAAACTGTTAATCATAAACTTGGTCAAATATTCTAAATGTTGTAATTCTGGGTCAATAAATGTTAAGTTATATGATTCTAAAAATAAGTTTTGCCAGGTTATTTGTCAGCGTGGAAGCAAGAAGTGGCTTGACTAATAAAAGTATAAGTCCCTCAACTTGCAGAAGCCAAAATGTGATCTCAGCCTTGGTATTAATAATGAGATAAGTGAAACGATAGTGAAAAGAGGAGTTTTGTCTCATGTCCTTCCAAATCACTGCACAGATTAATAGAAAAACAGCCACAAAGAAGATCAGGTGAAAATCAACAGCAACATGGTAAAAGAAAACTGCTCAGTAACTTCTGAAAACATGACTCTCATTTTCGGTTTTAAAAAACATTTGAAGCAATATCGCCTAAATACGTGGGGCAAACAGCTGATGAAACAGAAAGTCATGGAAACTCGCAGGGAGTGGGGCACATAGAGCCACACCACCATCGACATAGCAAACAGACATAAAAGAGCTTAACACGTAAAATTAACAGGTGATGGGTAAAAGTATGAAGAACTCCAATTGCATTATATTCTAAACACAGACTGTGTTTTCAGTGCCCACGTTCAGATTCAGCCCTGCACTGGATTATCCCATGCACAGAAAAACAGACGATTTATATCTGCTCAGCATGACATGACACATCAGCAGAGTTTTACATGTTTTCTCATTTCTCATATATGTGTGCGTGTGTTGTTTCTTACATGGTAAGAAACGTTAGGATACACGTTAGGACGTTTGCTTTGGGAGTCAGCTTTGAGTCAAATGATCCTATCTACCTCAGCCGATTAGCCCACCGCATCCATATCCATGACCAATTCCCAGCCCAAGCACACGTCAAATTCCAGCGATGGTCATTTTTTTTAAATGAGCAAGATGAACAATGGACAAGATTGGCCCACTGCGCTTGCCGTAGAAAGTTTATATGGAGTTTTGCTCACGATGCATTTCTCCAAATTCAATACACACCTGTGATAGCACCAAAGCTCTGCTCCTTTCGATAATAAAGTAACTATCAAAGCAACATGCAGAAGATAAATACCCCAGCACTCTCAGGCAGGATCATTAGGGGAAAAAATATTTTCTTTAGAGCTATGTGGAGTGACCGATAATACATTTCTGTATGAAGGCACTTCTGCCAGGTTCTTCTTGCAAAAACTCCAGTGGCCTCTCGTACAGAGGTGAGTTTTACATGTTAGGAATGAAGGATGCAACAGGTGTTTTCCCTACAGCATCCGACCTGACACCACGCACAGAGAGCAGCAGCCGTGGATTGCACTGCGGCTTCCGACTCCAATGCCCCATCCCTCCTCCTTCCACATCCCCACGCTGAGCCTCTGCTTCCCATGGCCACCTGGCTGCAGGGGGCAGGAGGACTGAACCTGGAACTCCCAATCACCACCCCAAAATAGTCCGGGAGAGATGCAATGTAATTCATGCCTCGCCAAGGGAGAAAATTATATCTTATCAGTTATGTCCAGGGGAAATGCATTCTTATTCATATTATTTATATATATATTTTTAATGATATAATTACATTTTAATTTTTATATCTGGGGAAAATGTCCATATTTTTCTCAGTGCACATCCTTTTCCTGTTTTCAGTTTATTTTTTGGAATTAAAAAATACTTATATAACTATTTTTAATGAAGACATAGAATAAAAGAGTATTTCACTATGCATGTAAAGTAAGGGAAAGCATGCAAAACAACTTCCTTTCCTTTTTCCATTTGAGAGTTTCTATCACCAACAAGATTAAATATTTCTCTTTAGGTATGTGCGTTTGGGTTCTGGTTTTATTTTTTTCATTTTTGTTTTTGTGTTTATTTTTATTTTATTTTATTTTTTTATTTATTTCAAGAAAATATGAGAGTACAAACATTATATATTACTTATGTCTGTATTTTATAGATTTATATTATTGTTGGTGGCTTTCATTTCCTGTACAATCGATCCCAACTCTTCCATGCATTTGTTTAGAATTAAGAAGATGCAGGAATATATATATTCACACAAGCCCCCAAACACAGGAAGAGAAGTGACACAGTGGGAAATAAACATTTGGGTTTATACAGCAACTTTTACTTAAATATCAAAGAAAAGTGTTACTTTGATCAGTGCTGAGGGTAGAAAATAGTTTTGCAAACATGATTTTACCCTCCCCCCCCCATAATGCATTCTAAAGCCAGGTGCAGAACCACAAGGCAACCCCCATCTCACAAATGCCAAATTGTGGCAGGCAGGGCTCATACACCTCCTGTAAAAATGCAGTATAATTCTTAGTATTTGGATGGTGTCTACACGAAGCAAAAATAATGGAAAATGAAAAACTCATTTTCTCTCAGATTTTCTGCTTCAAAATTCCAAACAATTAACTTGCACGCTTGCACGGTTTTGTTTACGGCATTGGTGAAATACGACCATGGCTCAGGTATCGCACAGAGTCCACCTCAGACATTCATCTTGATTTCCTGTTCCCGCAGGTACCATTCCCAAATAAATATGCGCACTCCATAAAATCTCTGCCATAAATATAGACAGTTGACTCATATGCTAACTAACAGGATTTCAGTCTTTTCTCCAAAGAATGTGCAAAGCAATTCAGCTCCAGTCCAAGTGGGAAAAAAAAATCTCTAAAATTTGTATTTTTAGCAATCATCTCATTGCATTATGTAAGGATGCTGAGCATACCTGGCGCCGGCGAGCCACACAGAGGGCACGGACCTGCTGCTTCCCGCCTCCGGCACTGAGGTTGAGATCATGCACCTCAAAGGATCCTAAAATATCAACCACTACTGATGGACCAATGAGCAATTATTTAGAATCTGTTTTGTGCAGAGACCTGCACTTGACAACCTGGGACAGACAGTGAAATATAAGACAGATTCCTCTCACAAAATCACATGATGCCTTGCAGTCCTAAGATTCACCTGTGTGTGTGCATGCATGTGTTTGTGTGAGCATGTGTGTGTGTGTATGTGTGTTCTGTGCACATGTGTGGACCAACTTGCATGCGGAAAGAGAAACAACGTCAAATACGCACATTAACTCATGCAATGGCCGTTTGAAGGGCCAATGTGCATACAGGAAATTTTATTTTCACCCTAACGGAGGAGAGAGCCGCAGGAGTGAGATAGGATCGGGTCGTTGCAGTGGGCGGGGGATGCTCTGGCGAGGACCACAGCCCACCTGCGCAGGTGCACTCGCGGCCAGGCTGCACACCAGCGGGTGAACGCCGCCGCAGTGTCCATTACGGCCATGTGATCCTGCCTTAGTCGTCGGCGTCGGGATCCTTTTCTATATCCCACACTTCCAGTCCCCACGACGAGACTCAGAGCTAAGTCTTCACTTACCTGCGTTTCTTCTTTTTGAAGGCTAGTCTTCCCAGATCTTCATTCCTAATTCCACACACTCCCAGGTGTTTGGCATCTCCTCTCCTCCCTGTTTGCTCGCTTTGTCTCTCTGCAGTAGTTCTCTCTCTCTCTCTCTCTCTTTCTCTCTCTCTCTCTCTCTCACACACACACACACACACACACACCCGAGTCTCTGCCAGTTGTGCTGTTGCGGTGGCCACGCCTTCCTTTCCATCCCCTTCACATCTGCAGTGTCTTGTAAGGGGCCCTATAAGGGCACTAATCCCAGTGATGGGGCCCCACCCTCATGACATCATCACCTCCCCAAGGCCCCACCTCTTAATACCATCACATTGGGGGTTGTATCTCAACATGCAAATTCTGGAGAGACACATCCAGTCCTTAGTAGCTATCGTAGCTGGACCCAATAACAAATCCCTCTAAAGTGCAAATATCCCTGGATGAATGTGTCACCACCTTAGGGAGATGTGAGCTAGAGCAGTTATCCTGAAGCCGTGACAGGGTGGATATCAAGCAGTGTGAACAGGAAATCACTGGTTTAGAAGACCCCTTCCCACCACGTATCAACTGGAGCTGATAGACACCACCCATTGTCTCACCTGAAACACCATGTTTACAGCACCCCTGGGCTGGCCACCTTGGTTCCTACCACCAGATGCTCTCACTGCTCTGTTTCCTACCCAGACAGCACCCCCTGTGTGTGGTACCCAGGGCTCTCTGGCCCCACAGCCTCTAACTGGTTTTGGTCAGGGGGCAGAGAAGTAGATGATGGAAGAAAGGAAGGGATGACTTTTGGGTACTGGCACATCTAACTTCCTTTGGTGAAATAGACAGGCCCCCCACTTGACAGAAGGTCAGGAATCTAGTGGTGATGTGCAACTCTCTCCCTAAGCCTCTTGCTCCAGGTTCCCATAGGTTCTACTGACCTCAGCCCCACGCCTAGAGGTGGCGTCAACTTCCCCCATTCCCCAAATCACTGCAATCTCCACTCTGACCACACCTTCATAAATTATAATTTGAAATCACCCTTTATGTTATCCCAAGCTATTCTTCTGTCTTCTGCCAGGTGTTTAAGTACTGCGGTCCACTACATGCTTTTAACCAGGCAAAGGTTACATTAATTTCTACAATACAAAAATCATGTAATGTTTTAGGCATCACTATTCTAAGAAAATACATTTGCATTTTACTTTATCACTTGTAAAGTCAGGCATTTGAAGTAGGAAGTTTAAGAGGTGATTGTTGGCAAAGTGATCACATATCTTTATGTGACCTTTTAATTTGCCGGTAAGGATAAGCTAACACTAAACACATATTTATCTTTGGAAAGCAACTTGACATTTAATAGTACGTAGCCCTGCCCCCAAAAAAGTATTCCTGTTAAAATGCAAGTACCTTATTTTACAACATAGTTAATGCTACTGAATTTAGCCTATTATATTCCATTTGTTGGTTTTCTTTTCCTAACCTGTAAGTTAGAAAACACAATTTTTACTATATTTTGAATATTTAAAATGTTGAATGCTTTATAAATGCTAAATATAGTATTAAAAAAGATGAGTGGGCTTTATCCCTTCCTTGCCCCCCCCAAAAAAATCCTGTCCAACATCAGGAACAAGACAAGGATGTACCCTCCCAGCAATTTTTTTAATATCGTACTAGAAATCCTAGCTAATGCAATAAGATAAGAAATTGTGTATATATAATATATGTATATATGAAATAAAGCTGTCTTTGTTCACAGATGACATGATTTTTTTATGTAGAAAATCCCAAAGAATCAACCAAAAATTTCTCAATAAGGAATTATAGCAAAGTTGCAGGATATAAGGTCAATATACAAAAGACAATCGCAGTTCTATATACCAGCAATAACGATTGGAATTTGAATTAAAAACACGACACCATTAGACTGGCACCTCAAAAATGAAACACTTAGGTACAAGTCTAACAAGACATTTGTAGAATCTACATGAGAGACACTAGCAATTACTCTGATGAAAGAAATCAAAGAACCAAATAAATGCAGAGATATCCCATGCTCATGGATAGAAAGGTTCAATATTGTCAAGATATCCGTTCTTCCCCACTTGATCTATAGATCCAATACAGTTCTCATCAAAATCCTAGCAAGTTGTTTTGTGGATAGCAACAAAAAAAAAATCTAAAGTTTCTATGGATGAGAAAAAACCCAAAGTGGCCGACACAATTTTGCAGGAGAAAAAAGCAAAATGGAAGAATCGACACCACCTGACTATTACAACTCACTACAACGGTACAATGGTGAAAACCATGTGTTGTTGGTGAAAGAACAGACAACTGGATCAGTGGAACAAAACAGAGATCCCAGAAATAGACCTCCACAAATACAGTCAACCCATCTTCCGCAAAGAAGCAAAGGCAATAACACAACAATGGAGAAAAGACAGCCTTTTAATAATACACAGAAAATATATTAAATTACTTTTTAAATAAATGTGCAGACACGACCATTGTAAACTTTATGAAACTCCTGCTGAGTGCCCACAGAGGGGCCGTGCTTTCAAATGCTTTTCTCGCCGACAAGAGGCTTGTTGACATCGTGCTGAATGCTCTCCACTCCCTGCCACGTGTTTCCATATCGTCTTTCATGCTGATCACTTTCTCGTGGAAGTGTATGAGTTTCCAGAACACGGACACAACATTGAAGAAAGACACTTGCCCCTTGCTGAGCAATCAGCATCTCCCCCCTCCTTCCCCACCTGCTGGCCACCAGGGCCACAGGAAGGGGCAGGATATTCGTGTCCCCAGCCAGTTGGTGAAGCCCTATGTATTTTTCCCAAAAATGGGGTTTTTGTGTAAGCTAAAAGTGTATGAATTGCTGAGTCTCTCTGGTCAGTTGGTTTGGCGGCAGGGGGTCTGTGCTCCCTGTAGTTTCTCAGGCAGGGAGAGCACCCAGATCTTCAGAACATGCCAGTCCTAGTAGGGACGGAAAGCTGCCCCCTCCAAGGTGGAAGGGGTCTGAGGCCACCAACCTGCTGTTTATTGCATAACGAGCTCCCCCAGGAATGGTGGCGTCTCTAGAACCAAGCTCTGCAATCTGCGGCTGGAGTGTTGGATTCAGCAATGGCGATAGATTCGCCTTGGTGAGAGAGAGTGTGGACTTCCAGAGCCACACGCAGACTTCATCCTCTCCAAAAAGCCACCATGTCCACTGGCCCAGTGCACATGCTGGGAAGAGGCCAGGGGAGGAGCAGGTTGAGGTCCATCTAGGATAGAGCTCATCCTACCCAGCTCAGGTGTGCACCACACGTCACAGGTCACAGGTCACAGGTCAGCTGGCATCCCTAATTGTCTTCCTGCATATGATGAAATGAAAAATTGAAGCGACCACTCTCTGTCCACCTGGAGGTCTCCCTTTCACCACTATTCTCTAGAAACAGTGCTGAGAACAGCTGCAATGCAGCCAAAGTCCACGTCTGTCTGTCACCTGCATATCGTGTGAGCTTCACGGACGCGACCCAAGTCCCTTTACGCTCTATCGGTTGATGCTGGACACCTCCCACGAGGCCAGGTGTGAGCTGTGGGTGCAGCAACTCGGGGCAAAGGAGGCGGGTGGAGTGGAGTCTGTTCCACCTGCTGATGGAGGGTGACCATATCTGAACAGTATCAGCTGCAGGTCTATAGCAAATATTAATATAACAAATATTAACAAATTTTAATTTGTTAATAACAAATTAAATAACAAATATTAATTTGTACAAAGCATTGCATTACAGGTAGCTTCTCTTATCATTGTTGTAAATGAGGGAACTGGAACTTTGAACGGTTTAAAGAACTTTTCTGTGCATTGACCAATGGGCTACGTAGCTGAACGCCCCCAAGCTCACGCCAATGGTCATAAAATACAAAGCTTGTTTTTGTACCTGCTCTGTCCTCCTGCCCGATCCCAAATGCACCGTGATCATCATCAAAGAATGACTGATGCGTCCAAGAGCCCCAGGACCTGGTGACTCCCACAACGCAGAGATCACGACGGATCCATACACGGTGGCCCGTCACAACACGCTCAGAACTGAGGCAGGTGAGCAAGTCACTCCCAGTCACCAGTCCGTAGATCCACCTTCCAGGGGAACGTGTGGGAGCAGTTCTCTCTGTTGCCGTTTCCTAGACAACAGAGGCCAAGCAAAGCACGTGTGCGGTGAGACTCTGTGAGGAAGAGGTGCGAGTTGAAGGAAGAAAAGGGACAGAGAAAAGAAGAAAAGAAGCATCATTCAGGCGGTCAAGGACCATCATGGTACAACGTTAGAGAAAACATGCGGTGCTCAATCGTGCACGGTGTCTTCCAGACACGTCCTGCTGACCCTGCACACTCCAGAACAGACCGGTCGAGGGGGAAGATTTGTCTACTTTCCCCTTTCTGTCCCTCGATGGTCAAAGGACACCGTGGTGCTGACACACCTGCAGACTCTGTTACGCGGCTGCTCTGACCGCAGAGAGTCGAATCTCTCCGCCGCGTCCTGGTGTTCGTGTGAATCAAGACGACAGCAGGGGACCTGGTGTCCCTGGGTCTGGCTGAGTTGGACCTGGGTGGATCTCCCCGTGGTGGACACCAGCACAGCCATGCCAATGGCTGGGCCACACCCCGGGGGCTGGGGCAGCCAACAGTGCAGGCAGGTGACGTCACGGCGATGGCACCGGGGACCCTCCCCCATCAGACAGATGCCCAAGGCTCGTGCCGCAGTTGGGAGCAAGAATGTGGAAGGGTTTAAAAATAGGTGCAGTAAAAGTCATAAAAACAATTTTATGAACATTATAAACCATTTTGGACCAATGTTTTACTGATCACTGGATACACTGTTATCACCAGACACCGCGTTCTGCCGCCTCCGTTTCCGTCTGCAGCCCTGCAAGCAGGAAAGAACAGCAGAAGGAAATTTTTTTTTAAAAGAAGAAGGACAGGGAGAAGAAAGAGTAAGCGAAATGTTTTCGATTATGTGTCTACCACGTACAGTTGTGCAAAGAGGACATTTCACGTGCAACGGCTTGTTCTGTTCTCATGTCGACGAGTGTGTGTCGCGCTTCGAGTTTCTGAATGAAGCTAGCATTGATAAAGATGAGGTGTTGGCCGGGCGTGGTGGCTCATGGCTGTAATCCTAGCACTCTGGGAGGCCGAGGCGGGTGGATTGTTTAAGCTCAGGAGTTGGAGACCAGCCTGAGCAAGAGCAAGACCCTGTCTCTACTAAAACAATAGAAAGAAATTAGCCGGACAACTAAAAATATATAGAAAAATTAGCCGGGCGTGGTGGCGCATGCCTGTAGTCCCAGCTACTTGGGAGGCTGAGGCAGGAGGATCGCTTGAGCCCAGGAGTGTGAGGTTGCTGTGAGCTAGGCTGACGCCACGGCACTCTAGCCTGGGCAACAGAGTGAGACTCTATCTAAAAAAAAAGACGAGGAGTTAAGTGTTGATAAGAAGAGGTGTCATGCCTATGTTAAGTCTCCTAGCTGAAACGTTAACCTCGTCTGTGGCGGCTGAGTCTATATGGCCTTGGACTGAACCAATCCATCCTCCAAAATCTCAGCACTCTGCATCTCTACTGCCCGTCTTCCCTCCCAAAACCAGCTCACTGTACTCGACGCGTGAGCACACAGCACGCCACGTCACATGAGCAAAGTCACATACTAAACAAGGTGCTTTCCTGTTACATTTTGAAACCACATGAACCGTCTGGATTGAAGGACTCGCAATCAGCTCGACTGAGGGAGAAAAAGCACACCTGTCGTCACGCAGACTCCAGGACAGACGCAGACGAAGAGGCTGTGGGTTTTTCGAGCGGGTGCCGTCAGAGGTCACGCCGCGGCGGTGCAACGCCATCACGACCTCTCCTTGGAGTGGCCATGGCTTTCTTTCTAACAACACCCTGAAACCGCTTTGCTATTTCCATGTAGAAATCGGATACCTGGTTGCTAAACTGCCCTCCACTCCAGGCTCACCTAATCCTAATTAATGCTCACCGTCACTAATCCACCCGGAGAGCGTCCGATTCAGAACCGACGATCCCAGGCTCCGCTGGGCCCGAGCGGCACTCACCACCAGGCTGCCATGGCTGCACCCAACCGAAAAATCAGATTATAGGTTTTCCTGGTGTTTACAGGGGAAGTGATTTTTGTATGTTTTAGGTTTAAAACAGATGCTCGCGGTGCCTCAGGCAGACTTCGGACCAACAGACGCGGTCGAGAAATATTTGCTCAATTATTTACATTATCCCGATAGAAACCATCCTATCATTTTAAGCCAATCATCTGATTTGATTCAAACTGAGCGTCTGATACAGTTCCTTCTGCGCAGGCAGCAAAGCCCTGCGTCACTACAGTGCAGTGACAGCTACACTGACGATAGTGCCGCCTGGACGCTCATCACAATTGTCAACTTCCCAGAAAAAGACACTTGGTTACTAAGTAATTCTTGTCTATTCATTGCCTTCTTTCTAACTCTGTCACATAGACCGAATGACTCTGTTGCACGGACTTAAATAGATATTTGCACGAAGACTGCATAACATGTTTCCAATTCCTTGCATCGCAGATGTGCAGTGAATTCCGATCATCTCTCGATTGAAAGATCTGAGAGATGGTGTGGCCCTGACACCCTCACTATGCAGGTGACATCGTGTAGACCAAACGCTGAGACGTGTTATCCCAGGGCAACCGGAGCCAGGACTAGACGGTTAACATCTGACTTCCGGTCAAGAGCACTTTCTATTAACACACTCTAATATCTGGAATTTGAAGGTTTCATAGGATCATAAAGGTTGTTTCAGAATTTCATAAAAGGTAAAATCATACTATCTTGTCGATCATATATTTTGCACACAAAAAAAATGAACATGTTTGAAAAAGTTCTATACTGAAAATATATGGCTTCTATTTATTATATAATTCCTAGGAGGCATGATAAAATATGTGAATGATTAGAATATTTTGACTCTTGTTAACTCGAAATTGTCTTGCAGTCAGTCCGTATATTGTGTTGCCTATAATTTTGAGTGGAAGATTTTTATAACATATCCATTCTACGAATATAATGAAATCACAAAACTGTGAAAACTGGTGAAAAGTAACACCAAAAGGTCATTTTAATTTTCGTTATTATTAGATTGCAAAAGTGTGTCTGCTTTCGGTTTAATCACTATGCAAAAGAGGCTAGAAGTTCATCTATTCAACTGTTATCTCATCGAGCCCAGTTAGGACTTAGGAGCTTTGTCACCTTTCAAGATACAAACTAATTTTTAAGCAGAGATTAAATATATTTAAAAAATGAAAACTTTGAAAAACATTGCTAAAGCTTATCGCATGAATCATCTCAATAGAGCATCTCTGGGTATTCACAAAACGAATTAATTTATATGCTGCGGATTTTCCTAAGGTTTGAGAGTGAAGATTGCAGGGAGTGAATTTTTCTATAATTTCCAAAAGGCAGCCACTTTTTAAGTTCCTCTCATTCGACATTTCATTTTGGGAAGTACCTCCCTGAGTTTGTTTCTCTCTAGATTTATAGGCATGAACAGTAATTTCTCACCTTCTTTTAAAGTCATAACTGCACACCTGCCGGCGTGAGGCTAACGACTTTTGACAGACTTCCCAGGCTCTGCGTGGCAGACCCATCCTGCCGGTCCGACTCACAGTTCTCTTTACAGCTACACACACACACATGCACAAAGCACACCCAAACATGCATGCGCACATGCACACACGTGAACAAATTGTGTGCGTGGAATGTGCTCCATGTATATACTCACATGCAAACACCTGTGCACACAAACGCATGTATGTCTGAGCACATGGGTGCACACGCACACACATGCACACACACCATTCATTCCCACACAGCCCCTGGGCACCTGCTCTTCACTCTGCCAACTTCCACTCACCTACAGTATCATCCTTTGGAGTTTAGCTCAGAGGTCGACTCCTTCATTAATATTGTCCAGCTCTCTGGACAATATTGCAAAAAGTTGCTCTCTTTTCTGAGCTCTAGCTAACTTTCTTAGATGCCTGTAATCATATTTACAGGACATATTGTGATTATTTCTTTTTATATCTTTCTTCACTTAAAACATCAGCTCTTCCAGAGGAGGGTGACCACATCCGAACAGCATCAGCTGCAAGTCTATAACAGATACTAATTTGTACAAAGAATTGCATTACAGGTAGCTTCTCTTATCATTTTTGCAAATGAGGTAACTAGAACTTTGAAAGGTTTAAAAAACTTTTTTGTGCATTGACCGATAGGCTACGTAGCTCGATGTCCCCAAGCTCATGCCAATGGTCAGAAAATACAAAGTTTGTTTTTGTACCTAAATACCAGCCCATCAGGATATAGTCTCTATCGTTTCTGAGAGTTCTCGGAGGGGCGTCTTACATGTGGATGCCGTTCGAAGCCTGTCCCCCGCTGCTCTGTGTCTTCTGCCCCTGCCTTCCTGAGGACAGGTCTCACCTCTGTCACAACTGCTGGAGAATCGCAAACATTCTCATCCAGGTGTCTTCTGAATGATCCTGAAGCCTTCAGTGACGACACTGGGCTTCATTCGGAGCAAGGAAGACGGTGCCTCACAGACCACAGACCACAGCTGTGACTGTCAGAGCAAACCTTGACTGTCTACCCAGCGAGTGCAGAGTCTGGTGGGCGAACACTAGAGCCACACTGCCTCTCCCATTCTCCTCTGCTCTTGCCAGCTGGGGACCCAGGCCGACCCTCCCACCCCGCTCTCCGTGATAGAATAAGTGTGTTAGCCAGAGGGTTCTCCAGGGAAACAGAGCTGCTAGGAGATGCCGTTGGTAGCTCTGTTTCCCTGAAATCCCATGAGTCACTTCCTCATTGTTCGTATTAAGGATTTGGGTCACGTGGGCACGGGAGCTGGCAGGTCCAAAATCCACCGGAGCTGATGTCCCAGTTCAAAGGATGTCGGGCAGGAAGAATTCTCTCTGACTCGGGGAGGGTCTGCCTTTTTCTTCCATTCACACCTTCACTGACTGGGTGGGGCCCACCCACCCTGGGGAGGGCTCTGCTTTATTGTATCTAATAATTTAAATGATGATCTCACCCAAAACACCCTCACAGAAACACCCAGAAAAACATTTGACTAACTATCTGGGCACCCTGTGACCTGGTCATGGTGCACGTAAAATGAACCATCACAGCACCCAATCCCACGCAAATCAGCAGACGCCAAGCAACGTGATGGGCGGTGGGGTCAGGTGAGCGGAGTGTTGCAGGTGGTGGTCTTTTGGCCTAAAATGCCCTATTGCAAAAGAAAAAAAAAATGCATCACCACAAATGAAGAGACTAAACAAGCTGCTCACATGAGAAAGATATCATACCACAAATCCAAAACGCATGCATGCCATTCCATTCTGAGTCAACACGACGTGTGCCGCTGAGGTTCCTCGGTGTTAAGGTCTCGCTGGCTTAAAAAACTCTCCCCGAAATATTCAGACAGCTCCTGTTAGCTCCTGCTCCCCAGACCTTGGATCAGCTTCAAAGTAAAACTTCCTGAATCTTAATTCCTCATGCGCTTTGGTTACCTTTTGTCTTCGTTGACGTCATAACCACCTGGGAAGTCGAGGATGCCTGGTGTGGTTGATGGCACCCCCAGTTTGCGTGAGCACACACCGCACACCAGCCCACCTCCACCTCCCGACCCCCGAGGTGCTGCAGAGACCCCTCAGGGAGGAGACAGGCTCCTTAGGAAGAAGGAGCAGAAAGAACAGGTGGTAACACGATCTCACAGATTTACAAAGTTCTGGTAAAATAAATAGATTTCCATGACATAATGTTCCCTTCTGAAATATCTCTTTGGTGGATGCAATTTATAAACCGGCTCTGTCAGTGAATCATGCTACATGCTCCAAAAAAGGATGGAAGCTACCTTTGCCTTTTCATAGCACGGAGAAAAATACCTACATTGGGTGTCTGAATAAATTATTAGATACATATAACCGCTGTAAGTCAGTTATTTCAAATGTAGCCATTTGTGGAATTTAATTAAACAGCCATCGTTGAAAGAGCAAACTAAAATACTGGGTAAATAGGGCAGTATCGTCCGCTCTGAATAAGGACACTTAAATTAGGGCCAATTGACCATAAGTTTGTGTCTAATTCTATTAGGCAACTAAGCAAAGAAAGGAGAATTGCATTAACCCTCTCTCTCCCCTCCCAGCTCCGCATGTCTCTCAGAATCAAACTCAATTAACTCAGAAAATTATTAGCTTCAAGAGATATAAAGAGTTAATAACCTTAATACAGATGGACAAAGTAAGTGATAAAATATGAACACAAAAATGGGAATAAATACAAATATCTAAAGAGGAAAAATAAGCTCAATAAATATATAAAAATGTGGACAATATCATGAATAGGCAATAAAGTGCAAAAATATACCAGATACCAGAATTTACATAGCAAAAGGCATAAAACATATCTAAATAAGAATACTAAGTCTTTGAAAAGGACAGGGAAGAGAGCTATCGTGCACCGCTTGTGGGAGCGTGGGTGTGAGAAATCTATACATTCCCTTGGAATTTCTATCAAAGTTCCCTTAAAATGCAAAATTCAAGTACTTTAATTCAGTATTTCTGTGCTAGGAGAAACGTCACCTCCGTAATCAGAGAGTCAGATAAAAATGTAAAGGAGAGAATGTTTATGATAACGTCATTTGTAAGTATGTAAGTTAGAAACAGCCTAAATATACAACAGTTGGCATAGAGTATTGCACTAACTGCAGGACGATATGTCTTTACAGTAGACATTCGGGGACAACATTCTCAAATTCTCCCGACGTGCCCTAAGAGTCACCATGAATTTCTTTTCTCTGGGAAACAGATGAAACAGACCGTGGGAGCTGTCCATATATTTTAAGTTTCACCGAGATCTCTGCATCACCAAAATACACTGTGGAAAGAAAAACCAAAGTTCCCTCCTTGCTTAAAGTCAATTTGTTTAAAGACTATATGTGTTTCATATTTATGTTGCTAGCTGGCAATTTAAAATTTTTCCACTAAAGTTTGCATATGATGGTGATGATGATTATAGATAGATAAAGTGACGTTCCAGGAAATATTTAACAAAACATTACGAAGTTCTTCTACAAAACCGCTGAGCCAATGGCAAATGAATTAATGTATCATTGTTTATGTTGTTCTTATTATAATGCAAAAATGACATGATTTTTTAAACTTTCAAATAAATTTTTAAAAAATAAAATTCTTTCTCTAGTCATAACTATCTCATACGCTCTTTACTCCACTACGCAAGAAATGCAGCGGCTGGCTTGCACAATGGCGATGAATTAATTAACAGACAGCTATAATATTGGGGAAAGGAAACTCTTCCTCTGAAAAACTAATATGAACTTTAACAAAAATTATTTTTCCCTGAGAGGTAGCTTAAATATCTCTCCCTGTCCCGTTTGAAAAATGTGGGAGAATCTCAAAGTATTTGTGAATGGACGTATGCTACAAAGTTTCATATCTTCATTCATGTTTCCTAGTTAGTGATAAACCAAATCCTCACTCCCTGCAGCACGTATTTATGTTTTCTTTCATTGTTACCGTACCATTGCCTGATGGCATCTCAGTGCAGCATTAGGGAGCTGCATTCGTGAGTGGCTCTTGCAGGACACGCTTTGATGGGAGAAACACACGTTGGGGGACAATTTAACCCCCGTGGGCCTGTCCCTGCCACCAGGACCATCCTGTCCTCAGAACCATGATGCCCAAGGATCACCTGTCCACCAGGATGTTTAGAGCCTCCTCTGAAGTCGGTGCTCCCTGGGAGCACTAATGGGAGCCTACTCAGTGATCCTCATACTTGGTGCTCAACTCCCACAGGTCCACCTGAGATCTCCTTGCGCTGGATCTTCTGGTCCTGCTCCTTTTGGGAGTCGCTTGCAAGTCTCAGGCAGTCGGCGACTCTTCACACCTCGGGGCAGCTCCCCGATCTTGCAGGTGGACAAGTGTGCACATTGCGTGCGGCTCTGCCGGCTGCAGAGTTCCGGTTTACACCTGCGATCCCGGCGGGATGGTTAACAGAGCCCCCTTTGCACTATCAAGATTGCCTTGTTTTGCATTAAAAATTATATGGCTGCATTAGTCCTGGGGGGATTCACATGAGGTCAAAGGCTCGAGCAGAGGGAGAGGTGGGTCAGTGACAGGGTCACTGTATAGGGGCCACCCACGTGTGGTTTTATTCACGCCTGCGGACCCAGGTGTCAGAGGATGCAGTCACGCCCAGCTCATGGTATGTGGTTCTTAGACATGTGCTGCAGCTCTCTCGGGGGCATGTTGACAACCCCACACATCATCCCTGTCCGTGGCTCCTTCAGCACCAAATCCTGCACACCAAGAACAGGCCGGTGTGTATTTCAGGCCGATCCTACTGAGGAGACTTCTCTCCATCTGGGTTCCGGTGAGAGCTGACAGCTTCCCAGCTGCACAGGGTTAGCATCAAGAGTGATATATGGTGCTTCCAAATCCTACCAGGGCCACGAGCGCCATGCCGTTTCTCAGGGCTGGCAGGAAGCTCGAGGTGCGACACCTCTCGAGCGGCAGGTGGAGATCCCACGTCCACTCCATCATACCCGTCCCCTAAAAACACCACTGCTCTGCCAGACCCCTGAATCTTCATGTGTCGCTTTTTTTCCCCCCTGTCTCTATGGAACTGTGTGTCTAACTTGGTTACCTAGGCAACTTCAACCTCCTGGTCACCAGGTCCAATTAGTATAATGCCATCTATTTCATGAAACTGTGTCATCACTGGCAGACTCCCAACATAAGCAGGACACCTGCTTTCTTCATGGTGGGAGAACACAGGAGAATTAGCAGGTCCTGAGCTCGGCGCACCGAGAGACTCCGTCCTCACCATCCAAGGGCGAGTGTTTTGATCTTCTCCACGGACGGATTTCAAGAGGCGTTTCGAGCTCGTTGATGCGGTGTCAGCCAAGCTCCCACTCCTGACAGCTGCTGAGAATTCTAGATGCATCTTTCTCCGGGGAGTAGTTGCCCTGGCGAAGACCTACGCTCGCTCTCTTTGAGAGCAAGACGGGGGGATGCCGGCCCGTGCACACGTGCAGGGCACTGCAGGGACCGCCCCTGCCCCCCGAGGGAGGCAGTCTCCCCCTTAATCACTGGAATCTGGGTCTGTGAACGGGTACCATTGTGGAAACCAGGGGAAAGCGTGTGACGTGCCACCGTGGCGGCACCTGTCAGCAACTCTCTGTACCCAGATTGGGCTTTGGCTCTGACTGCTGCAGCTATCACGGTTTCAACAGAGCCCCCCAAGCTGGTTTGCTGCTTAATTCTTCACAGGAAACATCATCATCCACTAGCCAGGGCCACGGGTTCTGGTGGGCAAGGGAGCCTGACACCCAGCCCTGGCCACCGTCACGAGCTGCCTCCGATGGTCACCACAGCCACCTGGCCTCCCTGTGCACACTCTCACCCAGCCACTGATGGCACCTTTTGCTGTGAACCCAGGCCATAGAGGAAACACCTCCCCCCTTCTCCTACTTTACCCAGGAGAATGTCCTTTGTTGCCTGCTGGGGTGCGTGGTCAGGCAGTGAATCCTCTTGCATGGTCCATCCACTCTTTTTTTTTTTTTT
>VBSM01003148.1:636992-647055 GCA_008086735.1 Cheirogaleus medius | reverse complement strand
TTTTTTTTTCTTAAAGTGAATTTAGAGCTATGCAAAACAACAGGAGAGACATAGCTAAAATGTACCAGATTTTCTAGTCGTTCCAACGCAGGGCACACGGTCAGGTACGGCTGAGGTTGCCCGTCCTCCCTGGAGGATTTTCATCTGTGCGGTGGCCTGAGATAAGTTTCCTCCAGACGGTTTCCTCTCTGCTCTCAGACAGTCCCCAACCCTACAGGACTTCTTCCAGGGGTAGAAATTAGCTGGACTATTTGAAGGCATCAACGTCAATAGCGAAGGGTCTTAAATTACGGTCGCCCATCAGGACCCCTGGGGGCAAAAGAGGCTCCACAACTTCCCCCAAAGGTTGCGGAGCCTTCAGTTAGTTTCAGAAGCAGGGGGGAGATTTTATGATTCTAGTTTAAGTCTCCAGCTGCTACAATGTATGCTTGCTGTTTACTTTGTTACTTGAAAATTATTTACTTTGTTACTTGAAAATATCATCCTGAAACAGACCCGTCAGTGCCTTCCGGAGGCGATGCTGACAGTTCGGCATCAGTATTGAGAAAGTCACAGGACCGAATAGTGAATACGACTTTTAACAGAGAAAAAAGGAAAACATCATATTTATTCTCCAAGTATTTTCGTGTTTTCTGATATTTTTTATTTAGTCTTTTTGAATGCTTAGAACTGAAGAGTGTGGAATACTCTCTCATAATAATGCAATCCGTATAGGTATAAGCCGGTGGGAATTATTGCCTTTCTCCAAATTCATTTTCCTTACCATTACATGTCAGTCATACTAGCTCAGAAAGTGTTCAGTTTGTGGGGGAAAGAAATCTGGAGGAAGATGTCGTCTGCTATACACTTAACTGCAGGCATTAAAAATAAAATCTATGCCTTGGTTATTTTGAATATGCCAAGTCCTTTCATTTTCATAGCCAAAATTTGAAGTGGGAAAGGACAGTTGGAATTTGTACATCAATTCCAGATTGCGCAGGGGGGAGGGGGGTGGGGGACGGAGAGGTTTCCCGTGACATCTTTTGACAGCTGTCTTGGTGGGAAAGTCAGATCAAACTGCTAAATATTTACTTTTAGGGAAAAAGTTAACGTAGATGTACACGATCAAATTCAAAGATAACACAGCAAGCCAAGAGACACATTAAATAATTATTTGCATTTTCCCGGGAGTAGATCAGTTTATATATAACACCTAGTTATTACAGAGGCTGTTTTGCTGTCATATACAAAACAATGGGGTGAGCTTGAATTAAGTCTTGAATCTTAACAACCATAAGTGAATAGAATAGCTTCAACTTTTGAGCTTCTATTATATTAAAACTGTGCACTCATGGTCATGATTGAAAGTCCACATGTGTTTGGAGGACGGTTGAGGAATTCTAGCAAGGATGTGGGCCACTCACTGATTATGACCACAGAGTAAGGACTCTTCATACAAGTAAATAAATACAATTAGGACAAATGTCCATTTTTGGCCTGTGATGGGTATGTTTCCACCTGTTCTAACGGACGAAAATCATTTTGGAATATGCACGATGACTGCTTAGTTTCCCAGAATGTGAAATGTTGTTTTCTGTACGTATTCTCTAAAAGTGACTTTGACATCATGGGCTTCTCGTTGTCAAAACAATCTGTGGGCTCTGAAATAAAATACTCGGTAGCTACAGCTTAAGCATAGTGATAATACAATACTTTCATTATTGCTAAACACAATCCACAGTCTTGGAAATGAAATACTTTCCTGACCAAGGTGTTTTTCAGTTGCCACGCCACGTAGGAAGTAGTATGTATCTTCAAAAAATCCAAAAGAAGAAAAAAATCTTAAGCGACCAGAATATGACTTTCAGTTATTGACTGGCATTTCTCTCTCAGATGAAACTTTAAAGATGGTCTTCAGAGCAAATCTCCCCACCCACCAATCCCACTTCTGTTATTGTATCGGGACCTAGTATTGTACAGTTCTGCATTTTTCCCCCCCTGGGTTATTTTTTTCAGTTGGGACTTTATCTTAGAAATTATGTATAAATGATTTATATTTTCTATGCAAATGAGAAATGCCAAAATCTGACTTTTATGTGGGAAAAAGACAAGCAAATAAAAATAAAATGCTTTAGGAAGGACAGGGAAAACCTCTCAGTGTTACATCCGTGGCAAAGCAGGGCTCGCGTCCCATGTAACATGTGACACGTTAGTGTCTCCTGCTTGTATTCATTCAGAGCTTTTTGGAATGTAACAGTAGCATCTGCAGAATGTGGAGATTGGCTGTTACCTGCTGTCATTAAATACCCATGCAGTTCATTTGTCAGGGAGAGCACTCAGAAATTGCACTTTATCTTATAGTTCTTGGTAGAATTATGCAAGGCGATTAAGCACAACCAAATCTATATTACGTGGTTGTATATGGTAAAGACTGCCTGTCTTTAGAAAGAACTGAATATGTGAATATTATAAAGGTATACCATTTTAACCCAAAATAATGAAGGTAAAGCTTTAAGTTTTTTGTTGTATTTTTTTTTATTGGTATTGGTATTCAACCAGGTAGAATAAGGAGCAGATTTCATCAAAACAGTGTAGTATATCAAAAGACATCTCTTAAAAATGTATCAGTTAATCTCTGAACCGTAGAAAACCTTCAGGATAATATATTTGAGGCAGTTCATAAATATATTTTCAGTTATTAGACTAGTACATATATCCTGTTTTGTGTATCTGTTTTACTTTCTTTTTTTGAGTGTATTTTTTCCTGAAAGAAGCTGTGCACTAGCACGGGATAAGTTTTGCAAATAAAATAATTTTAACATTCTACTCATTATTATACACGATGTGTGAAATGACTGAAGTTTCTGGAAATTTTTTTAAAAGCCTCTTTCAAGGAGAATGTATTTGGAGGTAGAGCGTGCAAACCTGAGGGTCGGGTTTTAAGTGAGATGTGTCCATCTTCATAAAGCAGAAAGGGGGAGGCACTTGGGGAGCGATTTGCACGCTCTATAAACAATCACCCGGCACGTCCGTTACGTTGCATCTGGGCATCGGCACATGATGTTTCTCTCTCTGAGGCATCTGACAGCAAAATAAGTTAACTCTTGAAATTTAGCTATGTTCCGGGGTGGCTGGTTACAGGGAGTTTTTTCGGGAGATTGAAAATGGGCTCTGGGAGCCCCGGCATGCCGCTGTAGCTCTGCAATAGCAGCAAAGCTCCGAACCACAGGCAGGTGTGGGGCAGGGAGCAGGTTGCCGAACGTAGAGAAATGCAAATAAAAAAAGTTGCCAAATGGGACAAAATAAGTCGAGCAGATGGGTGGCAGGCGCTGGCTTGTTGTGAAGTGAAATTCCATGAAAAATTAATGAAATAGAAAGACGAGGCTCGGGACGAGGGCAGAGCGGCGTGAGGCTCCCCTAGCCGGGAGGGACTCAGTCCACACCTCCCGCCGACCCCCGCATCCTCCTTATCTCCCTCGATGACAGCCCAGGAGGAAGGGCTGGATTGAGTGATAAAATCAAATTGATTAAACCATTAGCCAGCGTCTAATGGAGTGGGGCTTTTTTTTTCTTTTTTTTTCTTTCTCTTTCTAAAAAATTTGTATGAGCGCTTCTGGTTTCGAGTGACCAATGTAATAACAGTCGTTTGAGATGGCTTCAAGGGCATTAGATTTGAGCGAACTCAAATTTAGAATAAAAACGTGGGATCCGTGTATCCATAGCTAAACGGCGGTGACTCAGTTATTGCAGGGGTACCATCCCAGAAGAGCGTTACGTAAGGGAACACAGAAAAAGAAATTGCATTCTTTTTAAGGCATGGGAAGATAACTTACACTCTGAAAGCACTGAATGTTCAACTTAAAAACAATAAATGTATGTAATGTCATACACATGTATGCACATGCATATTACTGCCCATGTATGTATACAAACATATACACAGACAGCTGAAACCTTTGAGCCATTTTTATACCTGTCAGGTTCTTTTTCTAAACTAGTGGAATGTGAATGCCAGTATTTTGGTAATATGAACAGTTTTTAAAATCTCCTAGAGCCAAAATTAATTATCCTACTGCTTTGCTTCTCCTCGTTTTAAAATATTATTTCTAAATAGGCATGGCAGTGATAAATTTGGTTCCTAATGCCTAGCTAACAAGACTTCTAAAAGGAAAATTTCCCACGTTGCAAGCAAGATTTTAAAAGCGCTTCTTGCCGTTTTGAAACTGAATATGAGAATAGAGGTGAATGCCAAGTGAACTGTGGAAAGCAGGTCTGTCCTTCAAAAATACGCAAACTGCCGGACGTCGGCGCTGTTCCGTGGTTATCCGACATCCCAGTAGCAGCGCGGGGCCGGACCTGGCTGCTGTGTGGCTGGGAACCCGGATTCACGCTGCTAAGCGTGTGTAAATAGAATGGACCCAAATTAACCTCTATCTTTACGATTAAATGCTTTCCTCCACTCAGAGAAATGTGTGCTGTGAAACACTTGATTTTGCAAAGATCATTGCTTATCCCCAGTGAACTACTACTAATATATTATAACTCACTTAAGAATGTAGAAATGCTTTTCCTTTACCTTGTTTGAGCTTTTCCTTTCTTTCCTGTTTTGATTTTCAAAAGAAAATGTCTTTTGTGTGTGAACTTGTGTTGTACTCTGTAGAAAATTATGGATTTTACTTTAATGGTTTAAAAAAAAAAGGCAAGAAGAGCCCTTGTTGCTTTTCTTACCTAACCACAGAGTTTGTATAGTGGATTAAAAAAGAAAACAAAAAAATTGTTACAAGTTTGGAGCAAGGGAGTATGTGTTTAAAAGGAATCTCCTTCCTTCCTTTTTTTGTGTGTTTTTCCTTTTGTCCCAGTGGGGAACCTAAATCTGTTTTAATTGCACAGACACGTGGACAAAAAGTCATTTTGTATCTGCCAAGTGTGGTACCTTCCTTTGTTTATTTGCTATTAAACTGTTTGAGAAGGAAAAAAAAATGTGCCAATGTCAAATGGAGGGACATTTCTTTCAATAAGAAAAGATCAAACTCTCTTTAAATTTTCGATTCACATGTAAAAGTGACGTGCTCTTGGTAGACTTTAGAAAGAGGAGGGAAGGATACATTTAGAAATTTAAAAACTTAGAGCCGGAAGTACTCTTTTGTTTGCATTATGTTATTATGTTGGAATCAAAACATCCCTGTTTAGCGATTAAAGTCAAGCTTTTATTTTCTTGTTTATTTTCATATTTTATTGGAAAGGAAGGGGGCGGGGCTACTGCGTCTGATTTTGGCCGACTCCATTTGAGCAACATGCCAGCAAATGAGGCTCCTAGGACCTCGGTCCCCACCTGCAAATTCCTGAGTGAATCTTGTTTCCCAGAAACCTCATCTGAGAATTAGCAACTTAGAAGTTGATACATTTGCGTTTTAAGAGCTCTGTAATTTCCCCAGAAATAAAGCCGGCCACTTGTAAAGACAGCAGACTTTTTCTGAAGAACAATACATATTTGGAAATAGAGAGCTAACCTGAGCTGCCTGAGTCTTCTGCACACTCTGTGGATATTTAGTCACTTTTTCTTCTAGTCACAGGTGTGGGGTTTGAAGAGCAAACAAATAATTACATTTCATGATTTTACTGATGAGAAATGAATGCAATTAGTGTCTAGTTTCTGGTAAGAAAATGGCTAGTAAATCCTCTTTGTGTTATTATGTATATCTTATACATAATATATATTTTATATATCATTATATATTTTATATGTTGTATAATATATTATAAATATTATATATTTTATATATTTTTTTATATATTACATAAAAATATATAGATTTTATATATATTACATGTGCTGTAATTTATTATTTATATAATATATACATACTGGAATTTACTGTCATCCTCTTTTAAATTATAAAAATTGTCAATAGTTTATGTTAATTTTTTATTCTCAAAAAATAGCAGATGGGTCATGTTAACTTTACGTTCATATTAGAGAGGGGATCTTATACTTGTTTAAGAACTAGCGTCCAATATCCAAAGCATTCATATAGACAAAGCAAAGTAGCGTTTGTGTTTAGGTTTAAGGAGGAATCCCATATAAATGTCCAGGTGACTCTTAATGTCTTTGGAGAACATTTCTTTGGGATCCCCTACGAGATGAAATTGGGAGAGCTTTTTTGAGCTGTGCACGCTTAAAATGACGGGACTGAGGGTGGCTTCCCCCGGCTGCGTCTGACACAGGGAGGGCAGCCAGAGCCCTGGTGTGTTCGTGTAGCTGCTAACTCAGCTCCAAGGTGAATATTCACTCACACGGAGAAGGGCCACTTCCCTCTCCATGCCCTGTGGGGTCGAAATCTCCCAGGGATGAGAAAGAGGAACCCAACAGTGCAACTGCAAAAAGCAAAACAGACAGCTGTTATTTTTAGCGTAAGTACCTGCTCACCGGCATGACCACTTTAACCCAAATCTGGTCACTTTCATTCTACTGACAGTCCTCAGAAGGGCACCAACAAATAACTCACTCACAAAACAGACCAACGTTTCTCTTTGGCCGTTGTTGTGCCACTTGGGTAATAAATAAAACTAATATTGCTCAGGTTATATTTGTAACCTTTTTTTTTTTTTTTAATCCGGGGTTCTCTAATAGACACAGTGAATCTTATGGCCAAATGTTAGCTCAGCATTTCCAGGTGATTTGCACGTAATGGAAAGTATCCCTTTAAATACCTTAAACAGGATGTACTTAGGAGAATTTTATAGATTTAATTAATCCTTGCTGCTCCATTTGTTCGAGATGAAATCCCTGGTTCTTGTTTCCTGCTGCCGACAGGCAGAAGATCTGCCTCATCGTTTTGCGATGTGCTACGTGGTTTCTCAAATGTGTCTTCTCAGATACGGCATTAAAATAGGACAAGGGGACTCAGTTCTCTGGAACTGGAGTCTATTCCTGGCTGAAAATGCTAACCTGGGTCAAATCCCTTTTTATGGTTAAAAACAGACATGGAGGTGGCTACTGTTTTCAAGAAGCAAGACTGAGACTCACAATAAGATAGCCCAAAGCATATACCTAGGGCACCAATAATTGATCTTAAAACACAGATTTTTTTATTAGTCTAAGTCCGTTGGACATACACAAATTTCCTCTCTCCTTAAAATAAATGCAATATTTTCTAAACGTTTAATTGCATCTGGAAAAAATGCAATTTTATAAACACGACAGAAACATCAGCAAAATAGAGTTTGACCTCTCCAACCCTGAGTCCGGCCAGGCTCACTCATCCCTGTCCGGAGCAGATGTTGCTCTCACATCGGGCTTGAGACTGTCAGAACAGCTGTACCCCTAAAGGAAATACCTGCCCGCTTTGTGTGAGACTGTCCAGGCCTCAGGACCCAAACATAAAATGTACACAAGCTCAGATACTATACAACATGCACAATTAAAAAAAAAAAAGAGAGAGAGATCGTTTTACAAATTTGGGAGATGAGCAAAAGATTAATAAAAAACAGTACCTTTTACTGTTCCTTAGAACAGTAAAAAACATAGAAAGCCTAACTGAACCACAGACACAAAGATACTTTATGTATGCTTCAGCTCTAAATGTTACTTCTATAGATGAAACTTTTTAAAGGACTATCCAGAGTCTAACAAAATTCTAATAGGAAGTGATATTTTTATCCACAACCTACGGTGCAAGGAAAAATTTTAAAAATTCAAATAATTCCATGTTACCAATTTTTTTTTCTGAAGAAGAAATAATTTTAAAATAAGAATAAGAAAATTACTAGGACAAGTGATAGCTTTTGAAAACACTCGAAGACAATAGCATAAGGGATATAGTCAGTTTGACAGCCCCAAAGAGACACTGAGCTGAGAGCAAACACTACCACCTCTAGAGGTGGCCGTGATGCATGGTCACATGTTATATCCAACGTCCTGGCTCCGTTCCACTCTCAGGACCTGCGACGTGTGTTCAGCACCCGCTGAAATTGAGGTGAATATTTGCTTATTAAGCATTTAGGAAGATAACGTTCCCTTTTAAGTCTGACAAATTTGAGAGTTCATATAATTTCATGTAATCTCATGAGTTTTTAATCAAATTTTTTGTTTCAGGGAAGTTAAATCATGACTTGGGCTTCTGCAGGTAGACAATGAATAGACTTCGTCGTTAAAATGTGCACGTATGTGTTTTGTGCAAATTCCTAATACACACATGCAATACATAGAGATGACAAACGAGATTTAAAACACACGAGCATTTATTGAAATAGTCAATACTGAAATATTAAAAGATTCTCTCATGCTGGAACATCAGGAGCGTCATTTCCAGACATTTTAAAAACCATGTCTGGAAAAAAAATCTTGAGTAAACTTCTGAGAGCACAGATTCTGGGAGACAGTGAGAAAGAACGTAGGTAGGTTTATGACTGTGCTTTATGCTGTTGAGGAAAACATTGCTTAATTGCAAAAGTTCAGAAACGTCATTGTTTAAAATTTCCTTTTGTGCATATTTCACCTGAAGTGAAGTAAGTCTCTTTGTCTTTGCACTAGCAAAAATAACCTGTCTTCTTACATCATAAAACAAGGGAGCAACAACCACCACACCAGTATAAAGGGATTTTAATAGAAGCAGAGGGAGAGACAGAAAGAGAGAGAGAAAAAACAGAGACAGAGACACATGCAGAGAGAGAGAGAGAGAATAAATCACAAGCCTCTTTGTTCTTGTGTCTGATTAAAGTTCATCCTTCCCATGTTTTATTTCATGTAGCCTTCAATTCAGAAAGGACGCTTGATTTAGAAGGATGGTGCATGCTACCCAATTCTGCTCTGTGTGTAATTTTGCCTCACACGTCATGTGTGCATTCAGACAGAGTCTGTACTTGGTGTGTGTGTTTCCGATTCACTCATTTATTCACACGTGAGTAGACCTCCAGCGCCTACTATGGGCTGGGCGAGGAGAGAGGCCCCGCAAAGCCACAGAAAGAGTCTGACGTGGCCCTTCCTCCTGAGCTGGGCTGAGTGTGGACATACCGAGGCACATGGTCACGCGTGTGATCAAAGCAGGGGACAGCAGTAACACACCACGGCCTCCGCACGAGATTAGGTTCCAAAACATACAAAATATCGTCAGATTTTTTTTTTTACAATAATGGACTTCTATTGTATTTCCTTGATTATTTCAAGTGAAACTCCTTTATAAAACTAAACCGCTAAAATATAAGCTCCTTTAGGTCGGAACATTTGTGTTCCCTTAACAAGTGTC
Source organism: Cheirogaleus medius (assembly GCA_008086735.1). NCBI lineage: Eukaryota > Metazoa > Chordata > Mammalia > Primates > Cheirogaleidae > Cheirogaleus > Cheirogaleus medius. The sequence goes on along the minus strand of VBSM01003148.1, from coordinate 637,831 downwards.
AAAACGTAATAGCTACTCAATTAAACCCACTGAGAAAATTATTTTCGCAATAAGAATTTCTTAAAGAAATCATGGGAACGCTTTGGAAGAAGGGAACGTTTTCTAATGAGATTGTGGCTAGATCACGTGAGCTATGGCAGGTTAGGCCAGCGGGCAATCGATGTGGGGTTCGTATTCAAGGACGACATCCATAAACCATCTTCGGGATAATGAAAACCGGGGGAAAAATGCGATTCCTTCGGTTCTCGTTTTGTGGAATTACCTGCAGGTTTGAACGCGGGTGTGTTTCTGTCTTTGTTGTGGTTTTCCACAGATGGGGCCATGATGCACATCTCTGTGTTCCTAGAAATTAGCATGGTGACCATGTCATTGCACATGATCCATAAATGTTTGTCATAGAATTAATTATCAGATTTAGGCTGTACATTTATAAAGGGCACTGTCTGATTTACTTCTGAGTCACCGTTATGTAAATTGGGGTTTATCCACTCCACAAACATTGACTGAGCACCTTTGGTCGTCAGCCGCCGAGCTACAGGGTCGGGATTAAGTCGTAGCAGAAGCTCTGAAAAAGTCCCAATATAGCCAGAAATCAGGTCCCAATGCGGTTCTGACTTTTCTGTTGTCTATGCTGAAGAGATACTTTCACAAAACTGCCCTTCCAGAAAGCCCGGGAGGCGCACGTCTGCTGTTTGCCAACCCACTGCCACCTGAAGACTGGTATGTTTAGGGTCTTTTGCATGTAAAAAAAAAATGAGATGCTCACACCTGTAATCCTAGCACTCTGGAGGCCGAGGCGGGTGGATCGCTCAAGGTCAGGAGTTCCAAACCAGCCTGAG
>VBSM01003148.1:579893-603757 GCA_008086735.1 Cheirogaleus medius | reverse complement strand
CTGCCCTTTGTAGAAACCTGGGACAGCCCGGTGGTGGCAGGGGGGACTCTGCGGCGCGCCGGTGCAGACAAGACAAATGGCACGCACGCCACCGTCATCATCGGCTGTCCACTCCGCGTTGGCGCCTGGCAGGACAAGACAAAGCTCGTGTGACAGCCATCAGAGCAGCCTGCGCGTTTCTCTGTCACCGCCTATGATAGCCTGTGTCACCTCCCGGCGTGCGTGTGTGCGCGCGGTTTTGCTTTCTTAAAGAAAGAGCTTGAGAATTTCCCGTCCCTTTGCCCTCCCTGCTCCCCTGACCAAGCCTCGATGGCACAGGGGGTGATGGATGCAGGCAGCTAAAAATAGTTTGTTTTGCATGTAACATACAAGCGAGTTGAATAATTTTCCTCTGTAAGCAAGATGCCCGGGGACAGGGGGGCTTGGTGGCGGCGGCGGCGCGGGGACGTTGATGGAGTGCCGCTCCCAGGCAGTAAATCAGCAGCGGCGAAGCTTGGCACACTCACACACGCGGCCGCGGACTGGAGGAAGGAAATAGCAAAGCCCCGGAGAAATACTTCCTGCATTTAAAAATTATCCTTGGGCTCTTTGTGGTTGACACGGGGAATTTGATCATCTGTCCTCCGGCCCGTATAAGTGGCGTAATGAATGCCCCGTCTCCCGGCACTAGCAGTCTGCACTCCTGCCTTGGACACTCCTGCCTGGAGTCTTTATTTACCCGGAACTGGCGGGGCGGGGGAGGGTCATGCCAGGCGGGGCATGGCCGTGCACACCTCCGCAAGAGAGCGGGCAGAGGGGACCACGCCCCAGTGACTTACTGACCCAGTGTAGCATCCAGTTCTTCTTTGGGGGAAGTCTTCCCAATCTGCCGGGCACCTGGTCACTGTTGCTCCCCAAGCTCCAAATCAATCATCCTCAGAATCGGGCTGAGAGATCTGGGATTGGGTTTCTGCAGAGACAGCAAATTAGCCAGAACACCTCTTTTCAGCAAGAATTGTTTGATTTTGGAGCTGGAGGGCGGCGGGGAGCTGTCCGTGGTGCTGAATGACCAGCCGCAAGGTCCTCGGCCTCCCAGAGGTCACCCCGGCTCCAGCCTCCCCCATCTCACACGCTGCCCACGTCTGTGATGCGGGAGCCGCTGTTGCTGTGTTGGCTTCTGTGGAGGGGATGAGACCGTGGAGTGGTCCTAGCTCCTCCACAAGCCCCTTCCAGGTGACCCTGCCCCAGGAATGACCCGCAGTTTCCAGTCTGGGAGAATGTGACAAATCGAGGGCAGCAGAGGACGGCGGCGTCTGGCATGGGCGTGGGGGGAAGCGGAGCCACCAGCCTTCCGTCTCCAGACCACAAGGTTTATGGGTGCGAAGGCTTTGTTATTAAAAACTCTGCAAAAGGGGGGAATTTCAGCGCTTCTATTTAAAACATCATTAATAACCTGTAGGCAAGAATTTGTTTCATTCTGTTTTCGCTGTTTTAGGGCACATTTTATTTATGGCGTAGTGCACGTTAGTTAGGCAGGGCAGACACGGCGGAGTCCGTCAGACCCGAGTGTTAAATCCCAGCTCTGCTCCTCACCAGCCACACGGCCCCAGACGCCTATGCCTCGGTTTCCCCATCTTAGAGTGGAGACGAGTCCCTATATCCTAGTTCACTGGGAGGATTATGTGAGCTAATGCACACGTGTATCTTAGCACCGGGCAGGCACACGGCAGGTGTGGGCTGACGTCGATGGAGTCGGTGAGGGGCAGAGCGGGGGCGGAATGATCCAGACGCAGGGGGCTGGTGCTGAGGGACACCGGCCTCCCCTCATCTCCCAGACTGTGGCCGAGTGTGAGCATGTGAGTGCACAAGTGAGTGTGTGTATGTGAGTGTGTGCCAGTGTGGAAGTATAAGTGAGTGCGTATGAGTGTGAGTGTATGAGCATAAATATGTGAGTGTGAATGTATGTGAGTGTGAGTGTGTGTGTGTATGAGTGAGTGTTAGTGTGCGGTGTGTGTGAGAGTGTGGATTAATGATTGTGAGTGTGAGTGAGTGTGAGTGTGGGTGTACAAGTGTGTGTGTGAGCGAGTGTGAGTGTGCGCGTGGGTGTTCACAGGGGTGCCCGGGAGCTAATTCAACATTTCGGAAGCCCTGCGGTGAACTGCTGCCTTTATCTCTAGCAGACCAACCCTAACAGCTACTTCCTTATCTTGCTTTTGTTTATTTTATATAAATTATATCGACATGGTATTTTTTTCTGATCAAATTATCTGACTGGCCACAATATACGACTTGAAAAATAAAAACTGAGAAACACTTGATTGTAATAAATAAACGCTTAAATGAATTTGCCAAGCCATGCCTGTGACCATTAGCCAATGGCCATTCTTACCAACATTTAACTCACCTGCGCAGACGCGGGAGCTTGAGACACCCACGTTCTCTTCTCAGGGCAAAGTCCCTGGTTTCAGGAACATTTGAGGCTAAAAGATTTGGGTGGGTTGTTCATTCAACAAGCGATTATTGACCACCTACTTTGCACCATGCAATGATCTGAGCGATTTTGATGTAAACAAAATCCGTGTCCTTTTGCAGTTTGTGATTTCATGCTGATTTTGATCTTGATTTCTGAGTTTTGGGGCCGAAATTTTCTAAAAGATGTCATTAATGACACAGGTATGGAGAATGAGACCTTTTGGTCTAAAAAATAAAATTAAAAAAAAAAACATAATAAATGCCAAAATCATCTGTACTGAGGTGAAGTGTAAATGACTTGTACTGGAGTACATTTTTAAAAAAGAAGTGTGTAGAGAAATCTCCTTTACAGACGGACATGGGGACACAGGACAGCAGAGCTCGGTGACCACACGCCGCAGGTGGGGCCCATCTCCCCAGCTACACCCGCACCGCAGAGATGTCAGGAAAACAGGTGCGTCCCAGGTGCTTGAAGAATTAGCCCTTTGCTGCTCTTTTAACTGTAGGCGATTTTTAGCTAAAATCCCCATAGCTCCTATGTGCTAGAAGTAAACACAGATCTTTTATTTTTTTCTTCAAAAAATACACTGCGGTTTAACCGATGGTCTATGTGGTTTTTAGACCTGATCTTGGGTTGTTCACACCACCCAGACGGGGCTTGGCAGGAGGAAGGAGGTCACTCTTGCTCGTGGACGATGCCCCTGTTCTTCTAAAACGTCCTGGCCCTACTGCACGCGTGTTCTCCACTGTCACACCCCAGCTGCATGATGCCCTGGCTGTGGGGAGGGCAGGGACCCCGACATTCTCAAACTGAGACCCTCACTGAGGCTATGTCTTCCCAGCTGGCAGACTGCCCAGCCGTGGGCAAGTTGGCCCTGTCCTCTCTGCCTCTGTATTTTTGTTTTGTTTTGTTTTGTTTTTTAAAAGCCCTAACATTCCCTGTATTACCTGCAAGGCAGGTGCACGGACTAGAAATACCAAGCCCCGGCATGCCGTACGAAGCAGATAGAAAATGAGCGATGGGTGGTGGTTTCCTCCTCCTGGCTTGTCCAGACCCGCTTGCAGCGTCCTGTAGACGTATCCGAGAGGGCCGGCGCAATGGGAGCCGCTGTGCGTTAGATGTGTGACCTTAGGAAAAGACACTTAATCCTCAATCTCCACCTCCTCATCTGTAAAATGATGGCAATAAAATTATCTGCCTCATCGGGTTGTCGTAAGAAACTGCATAACGTATCAATACACAGGCGCGAGGGACAATATTTGGCCAGCACTCAGCACTCAATAAACGTTAACTTGAAATATACATCCTTAGCTACAATTGGCCTGGGGGAAAAAAAAACCTAGAAAGTAGAACAATAGCCTGAAGTTTTATGAAATCTCAATTGAGTAAAACCGTTTAAGAAAGCATGCTTTTAGCTGCATTCATTATAGCTTTGATAAATGCCATTTATGTATTAATGCAGAAAGATTTATTTGACATCGAGTTACTCAAATATATATACTTTTAGCATTTAAATTAACTCCTTGTCCCAAACCCTAAATGGGGAAATATGTCATCTTTTTTTCAAACCATCAAAGCTCATTGTTAATTCGCAAGTTAATGACATTTCGAGGCTATTTCCATAATATTGAAGTGTAATATCCACACCTGTCCTCCATCTCTCCCGGAATGATTAAAAGTTGTTTCATTTATACTGGGTGTCGGGTTTGACAGGGCAATTCAAGAAATATAATGGCAACTAATGAGAGTTGGAGAAGGAACTTTCCTGATTGTAAAGTCTCCTCCGGGTTCAAAACAACCTGGCGGGTCCCCCAGTCCACTGATGGTTCATTTTCCACCCAAACTCTGCATATTTTTCTGTGGGAAGCAGCTCTACTGTCCTTGCTCCCGTAAAAATAGTTGCTCTTTTTTTTAAAAGCCAGACAAATATACCGTGTTTCCCCAAAAATAAGACCTACCCATAAAATAAGCCCTAGCAGGATTTCTAAGCATTTGCGCAATAGAAGCCCTACCCCGAAAATAAGACCTAGTGATGGGCGTGGCTACGCAGTGTATCTGCACAACCCATGCATTTCATCACGGAGGAGTGGTAAAGAAGACAAGCAGCAGCTCTTCTCATCTGCCCCATCATGACAGCCTCTATCCCAGAGGTGACCGGAAAGGTGCGGGCAGCCCCGCCAACAAGGTCGGCTCCCCCTGTCAGGTCCCGGCCATCCTGTGCGTGCTGCAAGCTGAGACTTTGAGGGGAAAATAACACATCCCCTGTCACACATCACAGTCCTAGGGTGTCTTCTTAAGTAAAAATAAATATAAGACCCTGTCTTATTTTCGGGGAAACATGGTATTTGCCATTTGAACTTCGATTTTTTTTTTCATTTGGCACCTGTGGTACAAATACCTTTATGGAGATATCAAAGGTGGCCCTGGAGCAGTGAGAAAGATTCGTTTTGCTGTAACAACAGCTACACAGACGCCTCAACCTAGGGAGCAGGTAGATCATCGAGCGTGACCACGAATCCTTCACCACTAGGTATCGTGATTCGAGAACGGCGACACGTTTATACCTGCCGGGGACGGGATAGAGATCTTATCAGGCCAGTAGCACTCAGAGAGGACAAGAGTCCGTCTTGCGATATTTACCCTGTGTTCAGCGAGGATGGTGTTGAACCTTTCGGTATTGAGGAACAAATGAGTTATTTTTATGTAAAATTATCTGAAAACTTCAACACTCTAAAACTCTAAGCTGAGGGTAATTATCGAAGGGGGAAAAAATCCCCACTGTCTCCTAAAGGAAAGCATATTTGCTTTTCAAGAGCATAATGGGCTTCATTAGACTTGCATTCCAGCAGTAATCAAGACCGCACCGCGCTGTGATTACCGCGCTAATCAGGGAAGAATGCCGTAATTAAAGAACGGAACGTGGGAGGAGCAACGTGCTCATTCTTTCCTGCTCTGCATTGGCAAGATGTAGGATGTGAAGGATTCTGTAGAAACAGGATCCACAGCATCATTGGGAGATAAATCAATTGCCAAGTATCTGGTGTTAGCTATAGCGGAGCCGCTTGTGGTAAAAGGTAACTCAATAATTTGAAACAAAATGGCTTAGGGCAACTGTATTGTCATTCCGTTCAGTGCGATACTTCTGCTGTGTTAGGAACATCCTTCTACCAGGTTTACAACAATAGCCTTCGGCCGAGTGCAGCGGCTCACGCCTGTAATCCCAGCACTTCGAGAGGCTGGGTCAGGAGGCTCACTTGAGGCCAGGAGTTTAAGACCAGCCTGGGCAACATAGAGAGACCCCATCTCTGTGAAAAATAAGAAAAATTAGCCGGGTATGTTGGCATGAGTCTGCAGTCCCAGCTACTCAGGAGACTGAGGCAGGAGGATCGCTGGAGCCCAGGAGTTTGAGGCTACAGTGAGTTACAATGACACCGCTGCACTCCAGCCCAGGGGACAGAGCTAGACCCTGTCTCAAAACCAGAAACAAAGACACAATAGCCTTTCAAAATGAATGAGTATTAAATCATGAGGGCATTTTTTGGATAACAAAGGCTATATTTTTTTGAGTGCCAAGACTTAAACAAAAGTGACCCAAAATTGATTGGAAGTTAAATATATAGAGAACATATATGCACGTGCATACAGATAGAATATATACACATGTGCATATATCCAGATCTGGATGGGTTCTGATATCACATCCTCCAAGCCCTCTTTCTGACATCCCTGTTTATATTAACCGTCGTCCAAATCCATGCTGCTCCTGGGCCCCGCCCTGGGCAGGAGCTGTGTCTTTTGCACTTTGGCAGCAATTCTGGCTTGCTGGACCGATGCCTTCCCTGCTTTCCCTCTTGCAGTCCTCAGCTGGCCCCCCGCCTCTGTCGAGCTATTGCTGCTATTACGTGAGCTGAAAACCACCTTCCAGTGCAAAGAGGTTCTTAAGAAAGGACGTCAGGGCCGGGTGCGGTGGCTCACGCCTGTGATCCTAGCTCTCTGGGAGGCCAAGGGGGGAGGATCGCTCAAGGTCAGGAGTTCAAGACCAGCCTGAGCAAGAGCGAGACCCCATCTCTACTAAAAATAGAAAGAAATTAATTGGCCAACTAAAAATATACAGAAAAATTCGCCGAGCATCGTGGCGCGTGCCTGTAGTCCCCAGCTACTCAGGAGACTGAGGCAGGAGGATCACTTGAGCTCAGGAGTTTGAGGTTGCTGTGAGCTAGGCTGATGTCACGGCACTCTAGCCTGGGCAACAGAGACTCTGTCTCAAAAAAAAGAAAGAAAGGATGTCAGTGCCCCACAGACCTGCCTCGGGTCCCCGGGAGCGAGCTCAGCTGCCCAGGAGTGGACCCCTCAGAAGCTGGTTTTACTCCACACAGGAGCCTTTACTCTCGGGTTCCTGACCTCTGGGTGCTGCGTGGTGTTCCAGGCACACACATCTGCCAGGGGGGAGGCCTCTGGGTGGGCGCAGGGCTCTGGACAGCAGCACCAACCACCATCCAGGGGTGAAATGCGGAAAGGTTCAGAGAAAAGCCAGTGCTGTTTGGAAGGGAAAGGTTAGCAACATTCAAAGGGACCAGAGTCACTCGACTTGAGCCTCAGAGACAAGGAGTGACCAGTGAGGACTTTAACTGTGGCTGGAAATTCCATCTGCAGGGGGGAGATGGGGTGGAGACGGTAGGGAGGCCGTGGCATGAGCCCGGAGTGAGGGCATCCCCAGACGGGGGCTCAGGGTTGGTTCTGCAAATCAGGAAGAGTCACATCCGGGTGGGACCTTCTCAGTCCTCTCCAAGGGTGAATTTGACCTGGAGTCTTTTGGGGAATCGAGGCAGCAAGGCCCCAATGCCCACACTGTCTTGGGTCATGTAGGACTCGCTCGCCAGTACCCAGGGGGTCCGTATCGTGGGCGCCGTCCCCCAAGTTCACCGCCCCACACCCAGCTGGGCTCCAAAACCTCCTCATCGAATGAATTAATACGTGCACGTTTCTCCCTGAGAAACGATTATTAATGTAATGAATGAAGAAGATCCCTCTCAAAACAACCTATTAAAATTATGCGTATTTTTAAACCTCAGCACCCATGGTCGACACTAGCAAGACTTTAGTGCACGTAAGACAGATTTAAAACCGCAAAAATGCCATAAACCCTTTCAGTGCACATTATAATATTTTCAGTTTCACAAATATGCTTATTTTAAAAGTTAATATGTATGGGGTCCTCGAGAAATGTTTAAGTTTATACCAGCTTTCAAGGGTCGGAATGAAAACTGGCTCCTATCAATACAGACGTGTTTGCTCAGCGGCACCCAGCCATGAACGCGACTCCGCCGGAATGGGAATAGTCAGAAAAATTAAAAAGTATTTATCTTGGAAAGTAACGACCGGCTTTATGAAAAGCTCATTGGAGTTAGTTAGCGCTGGAGTGTTAATGAATGTTTGCACATTTATATTGCCTTCGGTTAACCAGTATTGGCTGCTCTGGTAATGAGCAGAATTCAATTAGAGTAGTTTTATTAACATGACACGTCCATGTGACTCTTTAAAGTGTACCAGCTGCAAAGATTAGATGGATACTGTGTCCCTTCTGAGGTTCTTGGAGTAATTTGAAACATTGTAACAAGCACAAATCAATTGCGGAAATGTCGCCAAGGATGTGACCATGCTTGGCAGATGCACGCCCAAGCACCTTGCACGACCGCAGTGACCACAAGCCATGGCTTCGGAGGAAGGCGAGTCCTCCTTGGCGGGAAGGTGGGCTGGAGGGACAGTTTCTTGAGTTTGGGACCAGCTGCCATGCCCCGTCTGAACTCAGATGGCCACGAGGAACGGCACCGGGAGTGGCCGGGTCTGAGGTCGCTCTTGCCCCTGCCTGGTTGCGGTTTTCTTTAGCAAACAACACCTCGGTGTGCTGTGTCTGTGGCCTGGTTCCAAAATGGAACATGCTCAAGTCCGATTTTGTCACAGATGTTAAAACAGCATGTTGAGTGCACTTTGTGCTCAAGTAACTGGTCTTTGGGAATCTGATTCTGGAGCACGTGGCCCCATGTGTCCGCAGAGGACGGTGTTGAGAGAGGAGGAGACACACTGTGGGGCCACTCTTGGCAGGGAGGGCAGGTGGGGTGCACACCAAGCGTGTCCCATGCAGGGCTGTAGCACCAGGAAGCCGCAGAGTCCACAGGGAAAAGCCACGGCTCAGGAAGGCAGGAGCAACGTCAGGTCTGCAAAGGGCGAGTGTGAGCTGCTCTGCACTGGCGGGAAGCCCCATCGTGCCAGAAGGCGCCAGCAACGCTCTGGACGAAAGATGCACGACGGTTTGCCGTCTGCACACACAGGGTCACAAGACCCTGGTAAAGGACACTGCCTCAGGCTTCGGATCACTGTTATGATGGAGGATCCGGGGCCAGAGTCGGGCACCCAGACCGCAGTCCTCAGGACAGCCACATGGTCCGCACAGACAGCCAGGAAGGAGCCAGGACCGTCCTTGCCCCGAACACCAGTTTGGAGGGTGTCCTGACAACACTTCCTGTGAAAACACTTTGGAAACTACTCTGTACTCCACAATGTGAGATGGTGCGCGTGTCAGTCCGTGTTCTCCTGAGAAACAGAACCAATAAGATACACACACACATGCATATGCACATGAGTTAAGTATCCCTACACATGCACACACACACACACGCACTCACCGGTGGACTGTCCCTTACCCGAAATGCTTGGTACAGATTTTGGATTTTGTTTCGGATTTTGAAATATTTGCATTGTGCGTATGGGTTCGTCAACCCTAATCTGAAAATCCAGAATCCGAGATACTCCAGGGAGCATTTCCTTTGAGCGGCACGTCGGCACTCAGAAAGTTTTGGATTTCGGGGACCAGGGATGCTGAGCCCGTACACGAGGAGGCTGACTATGGGACCCGGTGCCATGACCACGAAGGACAGTGAGTGCGAGACCTGCTGTCTGCAAGCTGGAGACTCGGGAAGGTGGGTGGTGACGCTCACTCCCGGCCCGAAGGTGTGTGTACACCTGTATGTTGCGTGTGTGTGTGCACATGCATGGTGTGCACACATGTATGGTATATGTACATGTATGGGTGCATGGCGTTCTTGTGTGCGCATGTATGGTATGTGTAGTGTATATGAATGTGGCGTGTGTGGTGTGTGAGCACATGTATGATACATGTGTGTGCACATGCTCATGTGTATGAGTGTCCAAGCACTTGGGTGTTTAAGATCTACATTGCTCTTCTTCATGAGACATTTAATACAATGATGAGATTATCATCTGATTTAGATTCTTTTACAGCCTAGGAACAGCTTAGATACTAGCTAAAAATAATTACATTTCTAAGATTTATAACTTTGAAAATCAATAGCATTTTATTAAAAAGCCTTTTAGTTCTCCCACGCCGTTCCATTCTCCTCGGCAAAGAGCAGACACATTCTTCCACGATCACACGCGCGCGGCAGGTTCTCTGTGAGGTCACGTCCATCGCCACCTTCGGCAGCAGTTTCGGAAGAAAAGGTGATCATTCCGACAGAGACAGTAATTGTTATTTAGAATTTCTGTGACACGATACATCTTCAGAGTAACAGCAAAAATCTGATTAAACTCTCACAATTGCTTTTACAAGTTACTGTTTAAAAATACATGTTCCCTTTTATAAAAGTGAGCGGATAGGGTCACATTTTCCTGCATATGGTAGCAGGGGGAGATTGGAAACTATTTGCTGCTCTGCATTCCAGCCTAGTGTTGCACTTTGCACAAGATCTGGATAAAAAGAATATCAGATAACCATATCTGTCTATCTACCCACCATCCATCCATCTATCGTTTATCACGATGTATAGCTGAAGGTCGGGGAACAACCTGTCACCGCTCAGATCTAGAAGTCCTCCCCAAGCCCTATAGAGTTGTGGAAGCGCCGTTGTCTGCTGCAGTTTAACCGCGAATATATTTGTTGTGCTCCGACGTGGAGCACTGGATGATTACGTGGCCTGGGCGTGGGGCCAGCCGTTTCTGAGCCGGAGCCTTCCAGCTCACTGGGGATATATGTGGCTGCCCGGCAGTGACCAAAGCAGCCTGCACGTTAGGTCCAAACAGATGAGATTACAAAGAGGGTGAGAGACACAGATGAGGGAGAAGGTTAGCGGGTCATGAGAAAGACACCAGGTGTTGGGGACGTGTGTTCCAAGTGCCCGGGACGTGACCTCGAGGAGGAGCACGAGCTAAAAGAGGGTTGAGGGTCGCATTTCAGATAGGTTCCCTTTATCTTATTCTGTGTGTTAGAGAACAAGTGACTAATTAAAAGGAAAGAAGCCGTCGGTGGAGGTTGGAGGGCAGGAAAGAAAGCCGCTGTAGACAACGCAGAAGACGATCCTATGCTCTGATCAACTGCTCGTGTTAATTCTGTGCCATAACCAGTGTCTTTGCATCTTCACCCAACTCAACCAGTGGATGTCGATTCTATTATAAATCCAGGAGTCTTGGCTAACACAGCCACAGCATTGCGTGTGCCGATAAACTTCTGCACATGGTTTTTTTCTTTTTTCTTTTTTTTTTTGAGACAGAATCTCACTCTGTCGCCCTGGCTAGAGTGCCGTGGCATCAGCCTAGCTCACAGCAACCTCAAACTCCTGGGCTCAAGCGATCCTCTTGCCTCAGCCTCCCGAGTAGCTGGGACTACAGGCATGCGCCACCATGCCCGGCTCATTTTTTCTATATATTGTTAGTTGGCCAATGAATTTCTTTCTATTTTCAGTAGAGACGGGGTCTCGCTCTTGCTCAGGCTGGTTTCGAACTCCTGACCTTGAGCGATCCACCCGCCTCAGCCTCCCAGAGTGCTAGGATTACAGGCGTGAGCCACCGCACCTGGCCTGCACACAGTTTTTATAGTTTATGTTTTTGTGTTTTGAGGCACCTGTGTGCGGAGGAGACTAAGTGTGAAGTCGGAGTCGGTCTGGCAAACACTGAGCAGTGCCTTAACCCCCGGCAGGGGCAGGTGGGGAGATGAGAGAAGAAATAGAGGCAGAAAGGCAATCACGAGAGAGCTGGGGAGACCCTCCCCTGCGGGAGGCAATGCCAGCACACAGACAGGCTGCTCTCGTGGGTCGAGTGCCCATAATCACCACCGTCCTTCGCCGGCCTCAGACTCCGTGATACAATCCTCCAGGAGTCTCATCTTCAGTAACTTTGGCTAGAACAGCAACCTCTCGATCAATAAATCAATCCCAGCCTCGTCAAGCCCCTCTTGTGAGCGTGCAGAGTTATTACAACAAAATGCATAAGTCTCAGTCTCGGTACTTGAGGCGCTAACGACTTACTGAGGGGCCGACTGCAGCTCGTAGGGGTGACCCGAGGCCCGTGGACAGGTGGGCAGGGAGATGGGGCCAGGCCAGGGTGGCAGGGAGCCGCTCCCAGGAGTCCGGGTGAGGAGGGACCCAGTGAGTGGGCAGAGGAGGGAAATGGGGCTCACAGAGAGGGTCTTGGGGGGACGCACAGGGCAGATGTTGGCGAGGGCAGGTGGGAGACACGTTTGCACAGCAGAAATCCGAGCCTGTTTCTGCAAAGTACAGCAATCAGGCAACTCCAGACTATGTAGGTCACCTTGGACAGGTGGTAGGAGGGCACACCCTGGGTGCCTGTGGCCACAACACTGCACCCTCCCTCTGCCGTGGACCGGCAAGTGTTTCGGGTCCCCCTCTCGCTGGTCCCCAGCAGCCTTAAGACAGCGCTGAAGTCCGTTGGTCGTCATGCGTTTGAGATGAGCCCAATTTGCCTTCCGAGGGTGGGCTGCAAACTCCCCCCACCTCCAATACGTGGGGAGCTCTCCCCGGGAAGGGAAGGGTATGGCAGGGTCGCCGGGAAAGCCAGGGATGCTAAGTGGAGGTGACGTCTGCAGCGTCAAGGTGGACCCGGGGCACAGGCCAGCTGCGGAGCTGGTGTCCGTGTTGCTTCAGCACAGGGACAAGGACAGGGCCAGCGGGCACAGCAGGTGGCAACAGGGTACAGGTGGTGGGCAGGGCCGTGGCCAGCCACAGGGCAAGTGAGGCTGAGCCAGTCCTGGGGCAAGGGCCAGGGCAGCTGCCGCCCTCGAGTGCTCCCATGTCCGTCCACGGACACTTTTCAACCCTGTATTTTGGATCAGCTCAGTCTTGCTAAATACCAACTTGTCATGGTCAAAACTCTCCACGAGACTTCCCGCAGGCTGCTCGGTGGCAGCCATTGTGCTCAGGCTATGAACACAAACCTGTGTTCCCAGAGCCCTGGGCTCTGCCATGGGTCACCTGTGGGCTTGGGCTTGTCCCTGTCCGTGGTCCTGAAAAAGCAACTGGCGCTCGGTCCGGACCAAACACCCTGCGACCCAGAGCTGAGCCACCTGCATGGGCCGAGTGGTCCGTACTTTACCGTCTACGGCCTACCATGTTTCCCCGAAAATAAGACAGGGTCTTATATTTATTTTTACTCAAGAAGACACCCTAGGGCTTATTTTCAGGGCATGTGTTATTTTTTTTTTAAGTACAGTACAACAATCTACATTTATTCAAATAGAGTGAAGTCGTCTTCTTCTGGAACATCATCATAATTCTCTAAACCCTGAATTCCATCCTGAATTTCTTGGGACTCTATTTCCTTTAGAACCATTGGCCCCGATCTCTCATGTCGAGCACTAGAGCTCTCATGGGGCAGATGAGAAGGGCTGCTCGTCTTCTTTACCGCTCCACGACGAAATACATGGGTTGTGCAGATGCACTGCATAGCCACGCCCATCACTAGGTCTTATTTTCGGGGTAGAGCTTCAAATGCTTAGAAATCCTGCTAGGGCTTATTTTATGGATAGGTCTTATTTTTGGAGAAACACGGTAGTTATCCGCAGAAAGGGGATATTTTCCCTTAAAACAGGCAGGAAGGGGACTGGACTCAGTGCTCAGTGGGGGGCAGGCTCCCCATCCTTCGAGCTGTTCTGTATCATGGAAAACACGCTGGAATGACACCTCCTGGGACTTGGGTCTCAGGACTCATCAATAATTCTGCATAATTTATGAAGGCATTTTGCCAATTCCAAACGGATACATCTACGTTTTTCCAGAGAGTTAAAAAAAAAAATCTCCAGCTAACACAACAGTAGGAGGAAAGTGTATATTTTTAAATTTATTTTCGTTGAGATATACAAGTGTTTTTAATTAGGCGTCTGCTTAGATGCACGTAGCATACCCTCATCTGTAAGTTGATCTTTAGCTTCTGTATTATTTTGAGTCAAGGAAGGCCTCACCAGAGCCAGCTTTTCCTTCTCAGTTTACTTCCTTTTCGAGTACTTTCTACCTTTGCAGACTCCAAGGATAAAATTAGAAGTCATTTTGCCGCTGCGTGTTGGTAATGAATAATTATGCTGTCATGCGGTACATAACTATTAATTACATGGCTGCCTTTTTATTTCAAGGAGTTATTTAATAATTTTTTTAATAAAGAGTTACATATGTCAGTCTCTTAAAAACATATCAATCAACGTTATTTTCGGAGGTGGGAGTTGTCACAGCCGCATGAAGCTTCTCTGTTTGTGATGATAGGGTGAGGACGTGCGTGTGCTCCGCAGGCTGCAGAAACGCCGGCGGCATCTGAAACACGCTGCCGTTCTGGGGCTGCCGCGGGCCTGCGTTGGGGGACCCTGGGACAGGGGGTCTCGACCCACGTGTGGTAGGAGTGTGCAAGCCACCGGGGGGAGAAGCCACGTTGCAGAGAAGCAAGTCGTGCCTGTAGCTCCATCAGAAAAGAGCGGGGGGGACTCGAAGTCGCCTTTCACAGTTAAAATGGAGAGAGTCTGGGTTCATGTTCTTAATGCATTTTTACTAGCCGAGCCACCCTGGGCAAGCTATTCCACCGTGCCCTGCCTGCGCACGCACAGAATGATGAGGATAACAGTGTCCACCTTGAAAGGTTGCTGAGGATTAAAAGCCACTAGTCTCTAATATTCTCTGCAAACCTTAGCTGTCGATACAGCCGTGCATGGGGGGCAAAGTCCTGGTTCTGCACTCAGGAGGGAAGACACCCAAAGCAGGGACCCCCACTGCAACCACACACCGTTGCTTAGAAAGGATGATGGCGGCTCCAATGGACAGAGTAGCTCAAGGGACTGTGCCTTTTAACCCACAACCACGGAAGGCCCCCACTTACTAGGTCTTCTCTAATTTCTCTCCATGGTGTCGTGGAGTGTCCAGCACCTGCGTCTTGCATTTCTTCTGCTAAGTGCATTCTTATTTGTTTTTGGAAGCTGTTATAACGGTAACAACTCTCTCATTCTCGTTTTCAGATTACAAGTAGTGTGTAAACATTACAATCGATGTGTTTATGGTGATCTTGCTAAAGTCACTTACCAGTGCTAACATGTTTTTTGTTGATCCTATCAGATTTCCTACGTGGGTGATCACGCCGTCTGCACATGGGCCGTTTAATGTCTTTCTTGCTGGATGCTTTTGTCGATCTGTGTGTTGCTGTTTGTTTGTTTGTTTGTTGTGCTATCACACTAGCTAGGACCAGCGGTGCATTGTTGAATCGAAGCGTGAAAGTAGACATCCCTGCCTTCCCATGTCTCATGGCAAAGTGTTTGATGACTCAATACCAAGGAAGGTGCCAGTCATGGGTGACTCACATGTGCCCTTTTCCAGGTGGATAAAGTTGCCTTCTATCTACTCGTGGTTGTCGAGAGATTTTGCTGTGCATGGTATTGGATTTTTCAAATAATTTTTTTTCAGCATTTACTAAGAGGATCAGGTGGTTGTATCCTTCATTTGATTAATATAGTATATTGGCATTAATTGATTTTCATATTTTAAGCCATTTCATCGTAGGCATAAATCTTACTTGGTCTTGATATAAACCGTTTTTATAATATTTGGTGCTGGATTCAGTTTGCTAATGTTGTTTGAATGGTTTTTTCATCCATATTCGCAAGAGATATGGCTCTGTAGTTTTCTTTGTGTGATGTCTTTGTGCTCGATATCAATACGATATTAGAACTGTTGAATGAGTTGGAAGTTGCTCCCCTTGTTCTATTTTCTGAAAGAGTTTGAAAGTTGCTGTTATTTCTTCTTCAATATTTGATAGATTCACTAATGATACCATCTGGGCCTGGGCTTTTCTTGAGGAAAGATTTTTAATTGTTCCTTTAACTTTACTAATTGTTATTTGCCTGTTCAGGTTTTCTATTTCTTCTTTTGTCACTTTTGGAAATGTGTGCATGTCTAGGAATTTTCTCACTTCATCTAAGTTGCCTCGTTTGGGGCATAAAGTTGCTTATGACATCCCTTTATGTTACCTTTAA
The DNA here is from genome assembly GCA_008086735.1 of Cheirogaleus medius. NCBI lineage: Eukaryota > Metazoa > Chordata > Mammalia > Primates > Cheirogaleidae > Cheirogaleus > Cheirogaleus medius. Next base: position 587,993 of record VBSM01003148.1, on the reverse strand, counting down.
TTTTTGTAGATTGGTGGTAACATTCTTTCTTCCATCCCTGGTTTGGACAATTTGTATCTCCTGTCTTTTATTCTTGGTCTGTCTACCTAAAGATTTGTCAATTTTGTTGATTTTTGGTTTTCTATTTCACAGATTTCTGCTCTAGTCTTTATTACATCTTGCTTTGATTTTAGTTTGCTATGATTCTTCTAGAATATTCATGTGGAAGCTCAGGTTATTGATTTGAGATCTTTTTTCTGTTCTGGTATAGATGTTTTAAAGCTATAAATCATCCTCTAAGTATTATCTTAGTTGCATCCCACACATTTTAATATATTACAATTTTAATTCAGTTCAAAATATTTTCTTATTCCCCTTGTTATTTCCTCATTGATCCATAGGTTATTTAGAAATATATTATTTAATTTCTAAATATTTTCAGATTTCTCAGGCTATATTTCAATAAGTAATGTAGTAAATGCAGCTTTTTAAGGATTACTGTTTACATGGTATGTATTTTTTCTCTTTCTTTCCTTTTTTTTTTTTTTTTTACTTTCAATGTATTTGTGTCTTTGACTCTAAGGTGTGTGTCTGGTAGACAGTGTATACCTAAATATTGCTTTCTTATCTGATCTGATAGCCTCTGCCTTTTTATTTTAGTATTTAGACCATTTATATTTAATAACAATTATTGATGCGGCTGGGTTTACATTTGCCATCTTGCAACTTACTTTCCATGTGTCTCCTGCCTTTTATGTTTCTCAGTCTCTTCTTTCATGACTAACTGTGCTACTTTAATTCCTCTGTTGATTATGTTCCATTATCTATTTCTCCAAACCAAGTGATCCAATAAATGAAGACAAGAAGCTACAGGTCATCATAGCTTGCCCAAGCCTTGCGCAACCTCTACCAATTGCAGGGGGTGGAGGTAAGGGCTTCAGCTTTATAGCTGCTATTTGAAGAGAGTATTTAATCATCTTTTCAATTGGCTATTGCCACAGTCCTGCCTGTAATTTATTTTTAGTAGTTTTAATTTTGTTGTTTTGTTGCTAAACCTGTGATGATGATGATCTACCCAACAGCCTATTCTTTTTATTTAATTCATTGAGAAACTGCCGATCACCATGTCACAGATCTTAACTACCATTACCTTGCCAGGTGACCTCACTTAACATCTAATTTCAAAACTCAGTAACATTGACATTTTGAAAAAAATGACTTGTTAGGGGCAAAAATTAATTTGGCAAATGATGATGAAATGTTCTATGTTCCAACACAGCATCATTTTCTGCAGATGTATCCATTTTCAGGAGTGGAAGAATTTTCTCTTTCCTCTCAAGTTTGAAGTAGTATAAGATTTGTTAGAAAGTTGATAAGCTTAAATATCTTTGCAATATCCACTAAGCAATGGTCATTTTTGGTTGTCGAATGGCAGTAGAGGGGCGATCGTAAAGGCAGTGGATACTTTTTCAAATACAGCCGGAGTCACAGGATCTCAAGTGAGAAAAGGATCGTCCATGAGCCGGCTCTTCTCATTCACAGACAACCTCGTGACCCACCTCCACGCAGTGTCAGAGTAGAGGCCGGGACGTCGGTGCAGCAGTGTGGGCAGGTGACAGGTGGCACACTCAGGGGGTGAATAGTAAACTTAAGAAAGGAGGCACTCTCCAAGGTGCTGAGAGTATCAGTGGAATGGAAAAGGAGGAGGAGGACCCGGGAGACAGGGGCTGCTCTCTGAATGCAGGGAGGCCCTCGGCCAGGGAGAAGACCCATCCTAGGGAAGGCTCAGCCTTGGAAGAAGAAACTCAGTGACCACCGAACAGACACCCGTGGGAGACCCACCCAGCACCTCCCTCCTACCTGTCCCCGAAGCCAGCAGCACCCGGAGATGAGGCAGAGGTCACTGTCCCAGGAGGTGGGCAGAGCAGGACGGGGTGGACAATGCGTGGAGACAGGTGACCGGGCGACTCCCCACTGCTCTCCGGATCTGAGCCTCATTCTTCTTTTTCCTGGGTGGAACTTCAAGTTCCCAGCACAGGGGAAACACAAAGCTCCCTCGGCAGGAGGATCTTTGACTGATGATTTCAATTCAGTTCCGTTCCCACTGGGATGCTCCACAGGAACCTGAGTGACTATCCACGTCCTTCCTCTACGGAGGCAGTGCAAGAGGGAGAAAAGGTGTAATTAATCAGCCTGAAGTGTAGCTGCCACGGTCCCACTCCTGACGGAGGTCACGAGCCTGAATGTGCGATCCCAGCCCTCCCCACCCCCAGCCACCAATGCTGAAAATTTCCTCCCTGCACCCACTGACCCTCTGCCGGCGTCATGGGTGGGTGGTCGGAACCCGCACCCCAGCCAGAGCAGCTCTAAGTGACTGTCTTTCCTCGGTGGTCACAGTTCCCATTGACGAGTACACACCATGGATGGGAAATGCTCAACAAAATTCCTACACTTTCCTTCGCTTGGCGTAAACCCTGAAGGCAACACCTCCCACGTTTCACGAACTTCCAGAAATGGGTCCAAAATTCAGGAAAATAAAATGATTGCTTCTATTTTTGATTTATTTTGTATTGTTTACATTAAAACCCGGGCTGATGCATCCAGATGTGTTTTTGCTTTGTCTAGTTTAAATTTTCTAATGAGAAAACAATGGTTTAAAGAGAAAGTAGTATTTATTTTGCTCTTAAAACTACAATCAAACATCATTTTGATATTCTGACACTGTATTATAATGAATTTTTTTCATCACTTTACTTGTCCTAAACAATAGTTTTGCCTCTTACCATTTTAAGTTGATGACGTCTGTACAGAAATATACTCTTTCTTCTCAAGAAAATGGAAGTGCTGTATTTTCCCTCTTTAACAGCTTTGCTGGCTTTCGGGCCTGAATTAACGTGTCTGTCTGTGTGTCGTGCGGATGATGGACATTTAGACTTCAAGGTATAATTTCCAGTAAAGAAAAGTCATTTTATTTCCATCTGAATAAGCACTCTATCACACTAACCAAGTCAAACAAAGTTATTATCTGGCTTTTTGCCAAGGTATAAAAAAAAATAGAAAGGTCATATTTTTAATAGCTTTGTACTCTGTAGTAATCAAATTTGAAAGCCTGGAGACATAAACCCCTTGAATCTATCAGGGCTCCCTGCGCGCATTTAACCCCTGGCTCGCCGCTCTCAGTTCGACCGACGTCGCGTGTGTGCAGCCTCGGCCTCATCTCTGCCGTTGGCTTTTCCACGCAGGCGGCGTGTTCTAATCATACAGTGGCAGAAACCAGCTAATAAGGAACAAGTCTACTCGACTCTGCCTTTGAAGACTGCACCCAGAGATAACAACCCGTCCAATTGCAGCTCCAGGATGAACACCATTACAGCGTGTAAACCGGGACACACTTAACGCATTAATAGATTACTCAAGTAGACGTTAATTAAAACAAACACCGGCTTTAAAAGCCACTCTCATTTCGGGTGACGGCTCTGAGTTGCTTGGAGCTCTAAACAAATCACTCCGAGGTGTTGCTATAGCAGATTTCCTAGTTGCACGTTGAAATGACAGGTAACCCCCAGGATTGGAGATCGCCTCATGGATATCAGCATCAAAATAGCAAGGGTAAAAACAGTAGAAAAAAAATTATATAAAGACATCCTGTTGAACAATCATAAAATTCGTATTTTTACATAAAGAAAACTTTTTGTGCAAAGGGTTTTAGGAGACTCAGCTGACCACACAGTACTCACATTTCAGGCATGAATAATGCTTGTTTTGCCCCAGAGAAATTCCAAGAATGGTGTTGCTATACCTATAAGTAAACTCTCTTTGTGCATCGCTCCTTCAACACTCCCCTACTCTGGAGACATCAGTATAATATTGATAGTAAAGTTTATTTTCATCTGTGTCCTGCACCCTGGTCGGTGGGCTGCCCCTCAGAGCCTGTATCACTGAGGCTTCGAACATTCACCAAAGGTCTTTTAACCTGTGTGGGCTGAGATTCTAGAAGTAAATGAAAGTGTTAACCTGCTCACAGGCCATCGTCAATGGCTTTCACCAAAACTCTAGACACTGTAATTAAAACAAAATATCTTGCAGCTGCTAATAACTATTACACCCCAGTAGTTTAAAACAGGGCTCGGCAAACTTATCCTCGAGCTGAGATAGTGACTATTTTAGGCTTTGCGACCAAGAGGCAAGGCCAGGAGACAATGTAGCTATTTATTTATATAATCACCTACAACGTAACCATTTAAAAACGTAAACACCACTGTTACCTCATGGGTAAGATAAATAAAATGCCAATCAAAGAAACAAACAGAAACCCAGGCTGCTGGCTGGCTTCGGCCGAGGCCACGGCGCGCTGACCTCGGGTTCCTGGGAAGAGCCCGGCAGGTGAGCTGTCTGAATTCTCCCCCAGGGCTGTGGCGTCAGCTCTGCCGCTGGCCAGGAGATTTGGGCAGGAGATTTAGGGACCTTCGGACTAATTTTCTGGTATGTAAGTCAGGGTGGTAACCATGGCAAAGACGAGCAGTGTTAACAGCAGGTAACACTTGCTGGACTCGTACACCTGACCGGCCAGCGCAGGATCAGTCTCGACTTCAACACGGGTCCGTGAGCTCCTCCCACTTTCTCCGGGGCTGGGCCCTGGGCGTTGGCATGAGCATCCACATGCCCCAGGACAAGGTGCCCGGGCCCAGCTGCCGGGGTGGCCGCTGAGGGGTATCGGGGTCTCTGCCTGTGTTTGGTGGGAGCCACCTGTCCCCTCGCCAGGCAGCTGAGTGGCCAATGAAGGCGATGCAGACCTGCAGCTCAGGAGAGGGTGGGGGCACCAGGCCAGGCTCCCACCTGTGCTGGACGCTCAGTCGATACCCGCCTGTGCCTCCGCTCCGGTGTGGAACCTGGGTCACTTCCCACCAGCTAGCAAAGCTGCAGCCTCGGCCAGAGGCTGCTCTGGCAGCCCACCCTGCACTCAGGGTTGCAGAGACGCCAGGTAGAACCTCGGGACACGGAGAAGACCCTTCCAATGGCCCCAGACGGGCTTGGCCAGACTCAACACACCTTTGGCTCTTTGCAATGGGCACTCAGTTTCCCATGGTGCTGGAGACATCCTCGAGGCTCTGCAGGGAGCGGCAGGGTCTCACGGTGGGGAGAGGCCCAGCCCTGCGACCCGGCACCTCCCACAGGGATGGGCAGGCCTCCCACCCAGGGCTGACTGCATCTCCCACCATGGCACGGCCAGCGGGGGCTTCTCTCAGGCAGGGAAGGACGAAGGAGAGAGACAGAAAATCTCAGTGCCGGGGGAAATACATCAAGTCACCTTGAGCTAAGGTCGTCTGGAATGAATCCTGTCCTTCCGGGCTGAAATTACGCCAAAGGCAAAACCGCTTTTTCTCCTTTTCTCACAGCCTGACATGTGTCACAGTCTGTGTTAAGGACGTGGCCAGGAAGGCAGTGTCCTGCTCCGGGAGAGCTGGGGAAGGGGAGGCTGGGTGGCGGCACCCTCTGGGACCCTCGTCTTCCTCAGCGCGCGCAGGTGGGCGCTCCGGCCAGGTAGGTCCTGATTAGTGAAGCAGGAAGAGGAGGAAAATCAATTATCGGAGAGAGAAGATCTTCTCGGCAGGCGATTTCCGAAGGAGTGGGAGCGAATTTCCCCCCTTGGATCAAATATACTGCCACTGTCTTAGCGTCTTAAATTATTTGTTCTGAGAGTGAATTGAGAGAGGCCCGAGCGTGCGGACATCAGCGGCGGTGGAGGGCACGGGCTGATTTACGGCCGGGTGGGCTGAAGGTCCGCAGAGAAAAAGAAAGCTCAGCTGCTTTGGACGCGCGGGCGACTCACTCGGGCCTCGGGACAGACAGCGGGAGCCACCGACGTGTGGCGTCGCCCAGCCTCGCGGGAGAAAAGCCTCCCCTGCAAAGAGCAGTTTCCTGCCCAAATCCCACGTCTGGTGGATTTTTGTAGGTTGTAGAACTACACGCACACACACACACACGTGCGTGTGCACACGGCCAGTGAGCAGAAAGTAAACACCCTTCCAACACGACATTGCGGTAGGGACCACAAATAGTCCCCGTCCCTAATTCACAGTCCAGTCTTACCGAGTGCTATTTATGGGCTGAATTCTGCCCGCTAAAAGTCACTTGTTGGAGCCCTAACCGCAGGACCTGAGCGTGTGACTGCATTTGCAGATTAAGCTGAAATTAACCCAACAGGGTGAGCCCAGATCCGGTGCGACCAGAGTCCTCATAGGAAGAGGACACAGACACGCTCAGGGGACGACCCCCGTGAGGACACAGGGAGGAGTCCACACTCGAGGGAGAGGCGTCAGGCGACTCCAGCCCTGCCACGCCCGTGCGGGACTCGCAGGCCCAGGCCCGGGGGGAGCGCAGGTGTCCGCCGTCCAAGCCCGCTTGTGGCGCTGGGTTGTGATAAACTAGGACCCGCCAGGATGTGCAGACGCGCACTAGAACAGGAAGAAAATAGAGAAAACAGGGGTTCCTGCGAGGAAGGAAGCTTGGCAGAGGATGGCGGCAGCGCAGGGAGGGGCTCTGCCCTTGGGGGGGGGACGCGAGCGCCTGAGACCCGGGTTGGTCCTTACCCGGGTTGGTCCTTATTCGCAGAGCTGGGGTGAGCCGGGGGACACTCCCTTCACGTTCTCAGATTTTGTCATCTGAAGTGTCCGCAGGGAGCTGGGAGCACATCTGCATGGGGAGCTTTTCTGTCGTGGGGTCACGGCTCTTGGGACCTGCTTGGGAGCAGCCGCCAGCCCCCTCCCCACCGCCCCCTGCCCTCCCGGGGCTGCTAGTTGTTCGCCTGAGGTCCCGTCGCCAACCACTGCGCCGCACGGTTTATCCCTGTGCGATTTAATGTCTCTGACCTATTGGGGCCCTCATAGTAAAACAATCTTAAAAAGGGAAACAGGCCGTAATAATAAAGAATATTCGTGACCCCACTCAGCTTGGGTGGCTGCCCAAGCTCGAAGGCCTCCGGGCACCTTTGCTTAAGTAGCCGAAAACAGAATGATGCTAATCAGAGCGTTGGGAGCGGCCGACAGTGTGCGGAACCTAACGGAGGGGCGGGCCGCCCGGCTGCTCGCGCCCGCTGTAGCCACCTGCCTGGACGCGAGCAGCGCTTAAACCAGACACCTGCCGAGGCTGTTCGCTAATTGCATATGTTGTGGTGACTACAGACACGCAGGGAACACGCCCTGACCACACGAGCCTGACGTCTTCGTCATGGCCCCACCGAGTTGGAAATGCCCGGAGCAGTCTCTCTCTTGGGCATCTTTCCACCACCACAGACAGCAGCGCATGGATCCGTCTTTGCAAGCGCGCAGTTAGAGGGGGCGCATGGATCTGTCTTCGCAAGCGCACAGTTAGCAGGGAGAGTGGATCCGTCTTTGCAAGCGTGCAGTTAGCAGGGCGCATGGATCTGTCTTTGCAAGCGCACAGTTAGCAGGCCGCCTGGATCCGTGTTTGCAAGCGTGCAGTTAGAGGGGGCGCATGGATCCGTCTTTGCAAGCGCGCGGTTAAGAGGGCGCGTGGACCCGTCTTTGCAAGGCTGTAGTTAAGAGGGCACATGGTGCAGAGTATCGACGGCCAACGCTGAGACACCCTCTGTGCACAGGTGTCTAACACTGGGGCTGGGCCCAAGGCCCCTCACAAGGCAGGGACGCCAGCCACGCGTGGGTACAAGAGCACAGACGGCGCCCTGTGCAGGCGCCACAGCCCCAAGGGCCTCGGGGCAGAGAGGGGCGGGCAGGGCGCAGCAGGGGCGGCTCCCAAGCGCACAGGCGTCCCCCCACCCACCCACCCAGGGCACCAGGACAGCAGACAGTTAACCAGGGAGACGCTGTGTCCAGCAGGTCCCCGTGCAGCCATCAGTAGAACCGCTATTATAGCCAACTTAATAGCTTGAAAATGAACTCATTAGTGGTCTTTTATCAGTGCAGAAAAGTCTATTAAATCCGGATGTGTGAAGCTGCGGCCCCGCGGCTCATTTCCATCCCGCTTGTGACCTGAACGAATCTGAGAAGCGCTTTGCTGGGAGCCGGAGCTCCGCGGGAGGAGAGCGGGAGACCGCCAGCCCCCGCCGGCCGCGTCTCTCATCTCTCCCGGAGGCCTTCGCGT
>VBSM01003148.1:544245-579793 GCA_008086735.1 Cheirogaleus medius | reverse complement strand
TTCCTCCTTCCCTCCCTCCTTCCCTTTCTCTCTCCTTCCTTCCCTCCTTCCTCTCTGCCAATGGTAACTGAAGACGTGACAATCAAGTGCTTTTATGCTCTGCACATTCACTCTAATCCTGCTGATGATTATAACTTAAATTCTCGTGGACAAAGGTCTAGGCAGAGGCACAGCGAGCCGACTCTTTGTTAGCTCTGGGGTTGGGGACTGGGTTGGCATAAACGTATGGAACAAACTGTAGGGCAAACACAAAGTTCCTCTCAAAACGCCTCTTCCTCCCATCCTGTCCTGGAACTCCCTGGACTGCCCCAGACGCCAGTGTGGCTTTCGCACCACGGCAGGTGCCTTCTCCTCCTCGTGGTGGATCTGGTCTCATGAAGAGGTGATAATTCTTTTTTTTTTTTTTTTTTTTTTTTTTTTTGAGACAGAGTCTCACTCTGTTGCCCAGGCTAGAGTGAGTGATGTGGCGTCAGCCTAGCTCACAGCAACCTCAAACTCGTGGGCTCAAGCAATCCTCCTGCCTCAGCCTCCCGAGTAGCTGGGACTACAGGCATGCGCCACCATGCCCGGCTAATTTTTTTTCTATATATTTTTAGTTGGCCAATTAATTTCTTTCTATTTTTAGTAGAGACGGGGTCTCGCTCTTGCTCAGGCTGGTTTTGAACTCCTGACCTTGAGCGATCCTCCCGCCTCGGCCACCCAGAGTGGTAGGATTACAGGCGTGAGCCACCGCGCCCGGCCCAGAGGTGATAATTCTTTGCGGGCAGAGGCAAGATACCAGCCTTCCTTTAGAACCACCCAAACCCAGCTGGATCTGCAGTGAACACCGCGGCCTTAACCCGATGAGGCAGGGTTGCCTCCTTCCGCAGGTGCTGGGCGAGACAGGGAGACAGACAACAGTCTCTGCAGTTGTCACGCTGGGTGCTGAAAGTAGCCATAATCGCTCACCTCTTAGAAGCCACTCCCCACTTAAATCTCACACGACCCCCCAGGAACGTGCCGTCCGCCTCCTGCAGAGCCGGCATGTGCACTGGGTAGGCGCCTGGCACAGCTCAGAGCCCCCCCACGGTGCTCCCCTGGCTCTCAGAGGACCCCAGAGCCACCCGGAGGGCTGCGGAGCACAGGTGGGGGCCACCCAGGGTTCCCGGCTTCCGATTTCTAAGCCACAGGTGACCCCGGGAGCCCTGAGAACCTGCCGTAGGGCGAAAAGCCTCACACCCACAGAATGCTGCCCACACGCCAGGAAATAGCCCATGGCCGGCGGCAGAAAGGAAGGGTGAGTGGAGGAGAAACAGGCACCATTGAAACCCTGCCGAGGGAGAACCAGCAGGAGACAATCTTGAATTGGGGGTAATTTCCAAGTAAAATATATATATATATATATACACACACACATATAGTAAATGCCATATTTTGTGACTGAATCGCTAACAAAATTGATTGACAAACACCATGATCATTAGACTCCTTGAATGTTTAAATTCCAAAACTGTGCCACCGTTCACCCAACCTGCTTGTTCTACGGGCGCTTTGTCACGAAAATCAATATTTTATTTCATTTTAATCACTGACTCTGGGCATTCATTTCGAGATAATGGGGTGCTATTCCTCGTAATGTGCTCTGAGTTGTTCATAAATTCACATTCTAGATCGACGTGTAGGGAAGCCCTTCGGCCTCCTTATTCCAGGTACGAAGATGTCTGGAGCAGAAAGTCCCATTTTCCCAAGGGGTGGGGACCTCTTTAAACGTCAGACGTGTCCTGGGTCCTCACACAGCAATCGCTGCAGGTCGGACACTCGTAGTTTAGGAAAATACATATAATAAGCAAAAGTTATCAGGACTGTAATAAGTAAAGTATGTTTTCTTTATCCCAGTAGAAACAACATGCAATAAAAATAAATTGCAGGCCAGGCGTGGTGGCTCACGCCTATAATCCTAGCACTCTGGGAGGTCGAGGTGGGCAGATCACTCAAGGTCAGGAGTTCGAGACCCGCCTGAGCAAGAGCAAGACCCCCATCTCTACTAAAAATAGAAAGAAATTAGCTGGACAACTAAAAACATATAGAAAAATAATTAGCCGGGCATGGTGGCGCGTGCCTGTAGTCCCAGCTACTCGGGAGGCTGAGGCAGGAGGATCACTTGAGCCCAGGAGTTTGAGGTTGCTGTGAGCTAGGCTGACACCACGGCACTCTAGCCTGGGCAACAGAGTGAGACTCTCTCAATAAATGAATAAATAAATAGATTGCAAGTACAATTGTAAGTACAAGCATAAGTACATGTGGGCTTTGTACTGAATTCCAAATCTGCTTCCCGGAGAAGACCCTCGCTCCACTCAGTTGGGGATCAGAGATTTGTTTACACAGAAGATGGGGCAGGTGGCCCCCTCTCTCCCCACAGTGTCTCTGGTACAAGGGACAGAGACATAAATGTAGGGGGACTGCGTGTAGCCGAACAAGCCAGATCAGGATAGTGACCAGCAAACATCTGGAGGTTCCCGGGGAACCACAGATCCCGAGGCCACAGAGGGGAGCGGCTTTGCCCGCCAGAAGGAAGGAAAGGTGGACAGGGAGAAATGATCTGAACGGTTGATTTTCCCCCGGCAGCCTGTTTGGAAACAGCTTCTTCCGCCTGGTTTTATCTGGATGAGATTTTCATCATCCCTAAGTTATTTTCCCAACAGGGGAATTTAATGTACTGTTTATTAGTATAACTCCATTATATAAATGGGTTTATTCTGCTATCACAGAAACAATTGCACAGCAAATGTGCCTTCTGAGTTCTCTGACCGGGATAGTTTGCCTTTTTTCTTACCTCTGTCCTCTGAGTTTTAGCCCCGTCGCGGGGGGTGGGGGAGGGCAGCGGAATGAGCCGGCAAAAGCTGAGCTGCTGCATCGCAGTGCAGACGGCAAAATTGGGAGACACACACCTGTGGTGTTGCTCAGAGCTCCGTGCACGCAGACTTCCTCACTAAACCTACCACGGGACGCGACTGGGCGCCCTTTGAGTGTGGATCCAAATGAAACACACCCGATGCTATGGTCGGTGCGTAAATTTTTCCACATTCTCACTCAGTAAGAGTAGACTTGGAAGAGCCACAGTCACTTAGAGACAATAGATTCATATCAGTTATTTCCTTCTGGTGACAACAGGAAAGAGAATGCACTGTGCATTTCCACGCGAAAAAGATAGTTTCACCAACAAACTGCTCAGAAATGAGTGCTTCTCGTCACATTAGCCCCAGGCTGCTGCAGAAAGGACATTCGTGTAGACACTAGAAAGAACGCAGGTAGATGCCTTTCCGCTCTCAACTGGCCCCAGGAGACCCCTGTGTCTCCATTTTCCCCCCTGCTTCCCTCCCAATCATGACTCGTCCCCAGGACAGAATTGGCTTTTGACTGTTAGTGTTAGATACATGTAAGAATATACACACATGTGTGTGTGTGTGTGCCTGTTTGATTCCAGCAATAATCTTGCCTGAGGGTTTTTTTTAAACATGAAGCATTTTGTCTCCTTGATGTAGAAATATAGAGAACATTTTGCCAGGGGCCATGTGCAGATGTTCTGGGGTGTGGGAGACGTCAGTTTGAGCACGCACACACACACACACACACCACAGAGTCTCCGGGTTTGTGTGTAAACCCACCAGGCAGATGCTCTCGAATAACTTCTCGAGTCATGTTGCTGAGAAATAATTCGTCGTTCCAAACATTTCCTCAGCCCCCAGAGGGCAGAGGTGCAGTGGCGTGTTTGTGGCATGTTCCCACACAGGCAGCTCCACTCCTACCCAGCACGGACCAGACCTCGTTGCCACATAGAGAAACTGTCACCCCTAAATCCATTTACACGGGACCTGAGGTGTGCTGAGAAAGCTGAGTGAGTCTGAAACACAGTTACTCTCAGCTGATGGAAGCAAACACGTTTGCTCAAGCTGCGGAATGATTTTAGAGAGCTGGGTCACGCCGCTGTCTAGAATTCAAATGGTTCTTCCAGCCCTTCTGGTACCAAAAATGTACCTGAGACTTGAAACCACAAGCCACTTCCTGCACACCACACTCGTGGGAAGGGGCTTTCAGAGGCCCAAGAGAGTCCAACACAAATGCAGACTCACCCAGGGCCATAGTTTGTTGGAACATGTTGATACTTATCCTAACAAGACTCGCAGGTGAAATTTGCAAGTATCCATTGAAAGCGCAATTTCTAAATGTTGATCTTTGCCTTTAAATAATGGGGACCCCTTTTAAAAAAATTTAACAATGATAGCTGTAGAGCACTTACCATAATGGGTATAATAAAATATGACCTTTAATGTGATCTTAACAAAACCGTGAGGCTGGCAAACGCAACAGCATTTAGCCCAACCCGTGCGCAATTCTCCATCAACTCGGTTTCCCTAGTCCGAGAAGCGTCAAGACCAGGGGCTTTGCAGGCTGGGGGCAAATCTCTTCACCAGCTACTGGCCTGAGACCACAGGGAAGTCACCTAAACCTTCAATGTCATTTTCTTGTTCTGTAAACAGTGACAGTCATGTCCACTTTGCAGAATATTTGTAAGGATTAAAATGAGATAGTGCAAGAACAGCTCGTGGTATTTCCTGACTCTGGAGAAAAAACTAACACTGTGGGCACTGACCACATGGCCCACGGGCTAGCTATGCGCATGTCTCCGTGTGCACCTGAGCCCCAGTGATACAAGTCGGGCTTAGCATGTGCAGGTAGAAGCACGTTGCGTATTGCCAAATGCTGTTCCCAGGCAAGGGACCATTCTGATGAGATTTTTCCAAACCACACCACTAAGCGCTGAGTTAGGGAAAAGAGGGAGAAGGGTGGATTTGAACATTTGAAAAAGGTCGCACCCAGCAAACCTTCCTGTGTGTTCACACACTCGTGTTCACGTCTCGGGAGTCCGACAGAAGCAAACATGCAAATGCACCAAATGGTAATTAATTGATATAAGGAAGCTTTTTCCAGCATCTTCAAACCACAGAATTCTCTCCCTTTTTTAAGCTTCACTTGCTAACATTTCACAGAAATGGTGCACAACGGAACGGGCTTGGGAAATAGTCATGTTTTCATCATCGTCACTTTACTTCTAATTTCGAGTTGCCTGAAGGGTGTTTGATGTGACTTAGATACTGACACTCACGGTGGGGCTGACACCGCAGTGAACCGGGAGAGGGAACGCAGCATGTGGCTTCGAGGCAGGGACAAGGGCGCTGAGGCTGGACAGCGTGGCCGCCTGGGTACAGGTTCCGTGCACAGAGCCTCAAGGTGGCTGGGGAGAGGCTGGACTTTGTCCCCAAACTGATCACTGTGATCACTGTCACGAAGCATCGCATTCCAAACCTTATTCCAAACCCTCCTAGACAGGATCTCAAGTTTACTGTAGGGTGACCCCACCGCGACAGGACTCTGAGAATGTAAATTGCCTCCTGCTCCAGGGTCAGGCGTGGATGCCCTTCCCAGGGCAGGGGTGGGGGGGGGGCCTCGAGCTCCCAGGGCCCGGGCTGGTGCACGAGGTGAAGGATGCGTGTTCTCAGACAACTGGTGAGAAGATTTTCTCTCATTATGATAATTTATCACTTACAAGATACCAGAGCTGCACAGAGATTGCTGAGTAATAGGTGGAATTGTGCTGAAGCAGGTCTCTGCCCCGAGGAGTTTCCGTGTAGAGGTGCAAGTGGGATTATGTTGGACAAGCAGGACACGATCCGGTGCCCGGCAAGCAGGGCGTGGCTGACTCCTGGTGGGAATGCACGTGCATGCATGTGTGTGCTTGTGCATGTGTGTGCATATGTGCATGTGTGTGTGTGCATGTGTGTGTGCATGTGTGCATGTGTGTGTGTGAGAGAGAGACAGATCGGGGGCTCACTCAACACGGAGGGGAGAGGCGAACCGAGACCATGCTTTGCTGCCTGTGCAGCCCCTAAGGATGAGGAGGGAGCCACACCTCCCTGATAATGTTGGGGTTCTAGGGCCTGGGCCCGGCAATGTTAGGGGAGCCTCCCAAGGCAGCCAGCTCATCGGGATTGGGCAGTCCATGACCTCAGAGCTTAGAGCTAGCCGTGCCCGGCGCGGGTCTCAGACGGAGCCCTGAACAGCAGGGGATCTGACTGAGCAGCTGAGGGGGCTCAGTCTGACCCTCCAGAAGCAAGGATTTCCTGGAGCTAAGTGATTTTCTCTTTGTCCTGGTGTTGCTTAGCATAGAAAAAACTGCTTGGTTGCAAATTATTCAGCTGATATTAGCGTCATTTCTCGTGGGAACCCATGCTAGCGCCTCGTGTTTGTAAGTGTGTAAGTGCTCATGAAAAAAAGAGAAAACAACCAAATAGAAGCCAAACACCAAGTAAACCAAAGGTATAAACATATGGACGCACCTCTGTCTGCAGCCTATGGAAAGACCATTCCCCATGCTGAAACACTGGTTTTCAAATATATTTTCCTTTTTTTATTTTTCAAGGGAAGCCAGAGAGGCATATGTGTAAAATAAAGCAGGTTCTTCTCTCTGAAGGAGAGAGGCTCACTCCCTCCTGCCAAAGGGACCCACAGGGGACCCTACAGGGCCGGGACTCGAGGAGCTCGATTAACACCCGGAGCCTTCAGACCAGGAATCGCTGTCCTCTCTTTTGTCTTGAGGTCAAAATCATTGTTTAGGGACAAACCAATTTTACAGCCAAGTTCTGTATAAACAAGAAGGGAGATGAGAAGCCTTAGCAGGGAAAATGAGTTTACAAGTAGTTATAATAATTTAACCAGAAATGAAAAAAAAATGTTTTGAATGCCAGAAGACAGAAAATTTGCAATTCCCCGGTGTAATTGAGTATACTTTTATAGACTTCATTTTTGTTTTGGAAATGAATTCTTCCACAATGGAGATGCTCTGGTTAATTTAAGTCGTAATTAAAAACAACCCTAGCTTATGTATTGATTTCATTACATTGTATTTCATTTCTGTTTATTGTTTCACATTTTAACAAGTTAATAAAGGAGCCTTTCTGTGTATTCCTGTGTACTATTTACAAACCCAAACTATTTTTTGAATAGAAATCACACATTTTTTTCCCTCCCACTACAGTAATAAGGATGTTGTTCAACTTACATTAAATAGTCAAGGAGAAACCATTATTCGTTTAGGAGGGAGTCAGTGTTCCCGGTTTTTCGGGCAAAATCAATTCTTGTTTCCCTTAAAAGACCAAGTCTTGAGAAAGTTCCGGTTGTCTCCCGACAGAGGAGGGTGAAGGGGAGAGTGTTGACTCTACGTGTCAAGTTGGGAAGAACCAACGTCTTAAAAATGTTCACTCTTGCTATCCATGAACATGGAATAGCTCTGCATTCGTTTGATTCTCCCTTGATATCTTTCCTTGAAGTGTTGTAGTTTTTCTCACATCGATCTTGTCCATGTTTTGTTAGATTTATACCTGAGCATTTCGCTTTGAAGGGCACCCTGGGTTCTTTCCTGGCCTAGTTTTCCTGTCTTGGTAAGTCATTTATTTTCTTTTGGCTCACGTAACCTCATCTCAAAAACGCCGCTCTAACGCCCTGCACAGCTACTGTTGCGAAGACCGAGCGGTAAATCAAACATGAAGGCCCTTTGCAAAATGCAGAGCTCTGCGAATGCTCGGGACCACACTTAAGGTAAAGGTCCCGTCAGTGTATGAAACTCTGTAACTGTTGGACAGTGACCCTTTGCCCCACCTTCCTGCATGGCACTTTTCACATGTCTCCAGGAAGGCACAATTCTTGAAGCATTTGCTATAGAGACGTGGCCTCCGTGGAAGCCAGCTCAGGCGTGTGTGTTGATCCGTGGTGTGAAGTCCATTTGTTGCAATCCTGGAAAATTGTTCATCCTTTTATCAAAACACCACCCAACAGTTACCCTGCGGTGAGAGCTGGAATCCCGCAGTTATCGGGAGAAAGAGTGATGCTGATTGTGGAAGTGTAGGGCGGACGCCTCGGGAGGGAGCACCCAGCTCAGTCCATGCAAAGAGATCGGGATGGGGACTTTCAAAGACAGGCCTGTGACCAGCCTTTAATATAACTAATAAGCTTGCAGAGCTGGGAGGCTCCTATAGTTGCTGGGTCTGAGCAGAGACATCACGATTATGAAACCAGCCACAATCTTTATACTGAGATCAACGTGGTCCAACGTTGACCTTTGAGACAATTGCAGCCCCCTGCACACTGGAACACCTGGGAGGTTTGTTAGGAGCGGCTCAAATACAGCACAGACAGTCCCATCTGCAATAGGGTCCAGGGCTGCCCAGGGAGTCCCTCAGATGTGGCTGGAATCCAGCATCAGAGTCACCGGCTCTTGGCTGGGCGTGTTCCATGCGTGGCACACGCTCTGCACTCAAAATGCAGTGGTAGCTGTAGTGGAAGTGGTGATAATTTCATAACTATCGCTGTCATTCATCCCAAGTAAACCTGGGAAATATTTCAAGAATGCATGGGTTTAGGCCGGGCATGGTGGCTCATGCCTGTCATCCTAGCACTCTGGGAGGCGGAGGCAGGAGGATCGCTCAAGGTCAGGAGTTCGAGACCAGCCTGAGCAAGAGTGAGACCCCCGTCTCTACTAAAAATAGAAAGAAATTAATTGGCCAACTAAAAATACATAGAAAAAATTAGCCAGGCATGGTGGCTCATGCCTGTAGTCCCAGCTACTCAGGAGGCTGAGGCAGGAGGATCACCTGAGCCCAGGAGTTTGAGGTTGCTGTGAGCGAGGCTGATGCCACGGCACTCTAGCCCAGGCAACAGAGTGAGACTCTGCCACAAAATAAAAAAAAAAAAGAATGCACGGGTTTATTTTCTTACAGCCCTTTCTGGTCTGCAGTGCATGGATGCACTATAACCTCTGACACTGCCCTGCTCCCCCCGCAGCGCAAACGCGAGGCAGGTCCGGGTGACGGGGCAGCCACAGGACCGACTTTGCTTCCTAAGGCACCAAATGTGGAGCCAAGCGCCGAGCACAGGGGCTGACGTCTGGGCCGGGCACACGAGCCCCGTGCAGGGTGGTTCTGAGGCAGAGGCTGCCGGGAGAGGCGGGGGCCCCCTTCTGCCAGGAGCCACCGAGAGTGAGACGCTATGGTTTCCCGGAGACAAGCTCCATGGAGGCCTCCCTTCCTATTCAGATGCTCCTCCACCACCTACTCCACTTCTGCGTCTCATCCATCATGCAAATGAGACACGGACAGCCCCGAGTGTCTTTGAGAGGCTGTTGGCCCTCGACCGGGAGTCTCTGAGAGCTGATTAGGCTGAGAGGGGCTGTTCGGCCCACCGTCCAAGGGCTGTTTGTGCAGCTGAGAGCCAACCGAGCTCCGAGGGCCACGGCCCCGGAGGGAGGGAGAGGACCTGGAGGGGAGGCGGCCACGTCCTGCTCCAGGACCCCAAAAGCAGCTGCCAGGACACTCATGACACAGGCCCTGGGCTGAGGCTGTGCTTCCAGAGTGGACCTCTCTGCACCCTTTATAATTATATAGATATATATAGTCTATATATCTATCTGTGTGCATGTCTCTCTGTCTGTAAATATGTATGTGCATGTATGACTGTGTGTGTATATACTCTCATCTATATACGTCTGCATGTATTTATCTATATGCAGCTTTACATAGATGTGGATATGCACATACACACACATGCACACACACACACATGCATGTAACACTCAAAACTAAGGCAGGTGCCATCACACACAGGCAGAGACCAGCGCTGTGTGTGGCGGGGGCCGCGTTGCTCCACTCCGCAGGTTTGCACGGAGGCTAACTAACTGGCCGAGGTTACAGCTGGCAGGAAGTGGACCCAGGCAGGTGGGCAGGCACCGTGTGGCCTCCCCAGCTCCCGTTCTCGGGGGGAGGGGGGAGGGTTGACATCCCCTACAAGGAAATGTGGGAAAGTTCTGGAATCACAGCCCCGGCGCAGTTGGGTGTGTGCTTCCTCGGTCTGTCGTGGAGAAGTCTCTCGTGAGAAATTCTGCTGTGTTTAACTTGACCTCGCACGGTTCTGGCTCCTCCCCACACCCGGACATGGTCTAGGCCAGCTGGGTCCACAGCGCGTGGAAAAGTGAGGTGCTCCGTGTCTTTACCCCGATGCCGCTGCGATCCCGCGTGGGAGAGCTCCCTGCCGTCCCCGTGACGACACCGACCACGCGTCAGACAGGAGCCTGCGCCACCGCACACATGTTTCCGTGTGCACGCTTGGCGGCTGACAAATACTCTCTCAAAGCACACTCAACAATTTTCTTGATTCCGACAAAGCGATGATGAACGTGGAGGAAAGCTGGTATTATAATTTCCCCGTTTTCGTCTTTCTTTGACAAATGCAGAAATGACAGGAATCAGTGCGTGGCTGGGCCCAGGGTGGGCAGCAGTCTGGGGTCAGTCGCATCTGCTACGTGCCATCTGCGTCGCCAGCGCTGGGCCTGGCGGGAAACCTCGGGTTTGCTCCTGACGCCAGGACCTTCCTGCCCAAGTGGTGGCCGAGGGGCTGTGGAGCGTCCCCACATGCTGTTCACACAACCTGTGTCGGGGGACATGAGACGGGAGCAGCGGGAGGGTCCTCTGAGGCATCGTGGGTTCCTGGGTACTTTCCTTGCACCCCGCCCATCCCCCCTCTGCACCTGCTGCCAAGTCCCCGAATCCCGGGTCATCAGGGTCAGCCAGCCTCATGGGACCTTGGGCCAGAAGCCCCCTCCTCCAGTGCCGTGGCGGGGAGAGTGCGTGTGTGCATGGTACATGCAGATGCGTGTGTATATGCAATCACGTGTGTGTCCGTGTGTCTGTGTGAGAGTGTATGAGCATGTGTGTGCGTGTCTGGGTGTGTGTATCTGTGCATGCATGTATCTGTGCACGTGTGTGTCTGGGGGTACCACGGCATGAAGCGCAAGCACCTTGACAAATACACCCTCAGGACAGCATCTGGCAGCCCCACATGTCCTTCGCCCAGCAGAGAAATCGTCCTCACCAAAGTCCCTGGGGAGCCAGTGTGCACAGAGTCTGTGACCCAACAGAACATGCTACCGTCACGTGCCACCTTTTCAACTTCAAGGTTACCCTAAAAACACAACTCTTCACTGGAAAGTCACTACTAGCAGTAAAATGAAACTATGCTGTTTACATTTTTTTATTTTAAAATGTTACCATTTATATATAACTGTGGCATCTACGAGACCCGTTATTCTCCGCGGTCACCACCTGTGAGCGGGCAGAGGCTCCAGGTGTCTCCCCCCGAGACGCGGTCGGCATGGCGACCGCAGGACCAAGCTGCCGGCTCTGTGATGAGCCGGGCGGCCTGGCCCTCCATTGGTAGCAGCTTCTTAAGCAGCCCGGGGAATATATTAGTTTTAATTTTTTTTTTAAGAAACAAAAACAGAAGAATTGCTCTTCCCATAAAACCCAATCGCAAGCAAGCCCTTCTGCGAGGGGCGAATTAATTAGCGCTACTTATTACGGTTTTACTGCTGTTGGTTCATCCTGCTCTATCCATAATCTTAATTCACCCACAAAACCAATTCGGTTTAATAACCTGTAAAAGGGAGTCAGGAAATCAAGTTACCTGTTAAAATATTGCTGCCCGGAGTTCTCTCATCTGGGCTGTTTCTCTGTGGGCTCCCTCCCTGACCTGCCGGCTGCTGGGTCTCCTGGATGGTATCACCAGAGTCCCCTTGGGTCCCCTCTTCACCCCACTCTGCCCACATCTGAGCCATGTGTGCCTCAGATTCATATGACAAAGTCCTAACGCCCAGGACGTCAGAACATGACTGTATTTGGGGACAGGGTCTTTACAGGGGAGATTAAGGTAAAATGAGGCTGCTGGGGTGAGTCCTGACCAAGTAGGACTGGGGTCCTTGTAACCAAAGGAGACGAGGAAACAGACACAGAGGGGCCACATGAGGACATGGGGAGGAGACGGCGTCCATACGGCAAGGAGAAGCCTCAGGAGACCCCAGCCCTGCCATGCCCTGGTCCTGGACTTCTGTCTCACCTGTCCACTCACCTGCCCATTCTCACCTGCACATTCACCTGCCCATTCTCACCTGCACACTCACCTGCTCAATCTCACATGCACACTCACCTGCCCATTTTCACCAGCACACTCACCTGCCCATTCTCACCTGCATACTCACCTGCCCATTTTCACCTGCACACTCACCTGCCCATTCTCACCTGCACACACACTCACCTGCCCATTTTCACCTGCACACTTACCTGCCCAGTCACCTGCACACTCACCTGCCCATTCTCACCTGCACACTCACCTGCCCATTCTCACCTGCACACACACTCACCTGCCCATTTTCACCTGCACACTTACCTGCCCAGTCACCTGTACACTTGCCTAGAACCAAAGGAGGAAGGGAGGGAAGAACAAGTTCGGACACCCACTTGTCAGGCTTCGTAGCTCCTCCGGAACTACAGCTGCCACAATATCCACAATTCTTCATTTTCAGCAGAGAAACATTTCACATCCCAGCGGTGGTTTCGCTTTGAACACCTCCATGTTGCTTCAGTTTCACTTCCGAAATGTATAAAGGGAAAAATCAGAGAAAGCAAACGCAATGGAAGTAAATTGCAGCATTACCAGCAAGCACTATGCAAATATTTTCATGAAACTGTAAACAAAACCTGCCATATAAGCTTTAAAAAAAACTAAAAATAGATCAAAAGTCATACTTCTGAAAGTTTACAATTTCATCTGAGCAATCCTCCTGCTCTGCGGAGCATGTGCTGAGCAGATAGTCAAAGGCAAGAGCTTGTAGAGATTTCAGGACTTGCTTTCTTTTAACTGCACCTCATTTTGAGTGTATTAAAAATTAGTTTTAGAAACTCAGACTCTTTCACATCACTCAGTATCTGTTCACTGAAATAAGCACATGGAGTTAATTCCAGTCCACTAAACCAGGAAGACCCAACCACGGTTCTGGGAGGCAGTGTCTTATGTTTATACATCTGGTTTTCCTGTTGCGTTTAAGTCGGTCGTAGTCACATAATTTTATATCCATGAAAATGGCTTTAGCTAAGTTTTAGAATTTAAAAGAATGTAGCTCTGTGGAAGCAAACTTTCAAGAAAAGAACATGTGCACTAATGGAATTTAAGAACTGAGCAGTCAAAATGGACCTGCACAGGTTTACAGAATACACAGAGTGGTTCTAACAGAGCGTGTGAAAGTGAGCGTGGGCGACCAACCTTTCAGTGTAGGATGCAATCGCCGTATCTAGCAAAGTGACTCTGATTTTTAAGTGATGATTATCGTTATAATTCCCCTTGTTGGACCAGCCACCTGCCGTCAGAAAACAAGCAAGGCTGAGCTGCGTGCAATTGTTCCACCAAAACCGAGTTTCGTCTTTCTCCCAATAGCACCTCTCACTCACCGCTACGCTCCGTCTTTCTCCCCAAATATCTCCACTTTCCCGTGTTCCCAGCTGTTGGGAGAAAGATCAGACTTCATCATGGAGCCTGGTCTTTGGAGTAGTCACTTGGGAAAACACAGTAGAGTAGCCAACAAAAGGAAAAAAGAACAATTTCTCAGCGCTGTCTTTTAAAGAAGACATGCGCTTCGAGTGAAAATAGAATCTGTTTTCTAAACCAGGACTCCGTGAAGTGGGCACGGAGGAGCCAGCAAAAGTCACAGAGCACGAGGGCTGGGACCCAGGCGTGATCCTGGCAGACGCTGCACATACAAAACACGGATGGAGTTTTACATGAAGGAAACCAGTTTTACAAATAAGAGTTAAATACTTCCAGTGAGACACACGCCTGCTGTATACAGAGGTGTCCAGTTCTGTTTGGGTTACCAGACTAACCTCAACCCAGAGGAGAGATAACAATCACAAAATCGTCATCGAGGTTCTTTGACTCTCACTCCTGGACCAACCACACCAGGTGACCTGTGATCACAGAGTCTCCTCCTGGCACAGGAAGTGGAGATGGCTGCAGTGGGCTGGATCGCAGCAGCATCTCAGAACCACCTGGAGAGCAGAACCTCCCCGGCCACGCCAGGCATTTCCACCAAGTCCAGCTTCCCGAGACAAAACATCCTCTCCTCTCCTGGCAACCTCTTCAGATAAAATACCAGTTCCCCATACTTTGAGGAAATAAGTGCCTTTGGTATACGGCAAATACGACGTGTTGTTGGCCTGGACAAGTCCTAGAAAAACGGGAGAAAAAATCAAATTCCAGAACCACCATCTGAATCCTCACCTGCGCCCATCCAGAGCAGGAGGGACCCAGCCGCTGCCCACGAGAACGGCACCGCAGGACAGCGGGGACGTGGCCCCACGCCGCCAGCCCACGCAGGGACAGCTCCAGAGGCTTGTCCTCTTCTGCCTGTCCTTTGTGTGTTTTTCACAACTCTTTGCTCCTAAGTAACTACGTATCTCACCTGCAAATGAGATGAACGGGACCTGTGTTTGGGGACATTGGAAACACGCAAGCACACACATATATACACTTTATAGTTCCTCATTGCTGCGGCCTTCTCTGTGTCTGGAAGAAGAAAAGCGCGCGTTTTTCTGCCTCTGCTCCGAATTCCTTCTCCACCCGTGACCTGCCATGGCAGCGCTCTCAAAAGCACATACGTTTAGGCTTCTTGGTGGAAGGGACCGCGGGTTCCTCTAGGAATAACCTGTTGGAAATCAAACAGGGAAGAGCCGCGACGTGTCTGAACTAGGCAGACGGAGCTCCGGCCCCCTCGGACCTGTTACCGCGGTTGCCTTTGATCTCCGTTTCGACGGTGGAAACCGCTCACTCTCTTTGAGACCCGCTAGAATCTCCTCTCTGATTAAAGGGTCCCCTCACCCCCACCCCCATCCTCGTTCCTGCGATCAGGCGCAAAAGCGCAGGGCTTTGCGAGAGATCCGGGAGCCGCTCTCTGCCGGTGCCGTCCGAGTCGGCGGCTGCGCCTTCCGCTGCCAGCTCCCAGAAGGCGCGCCGTGCCAGAGGAGTTTGAACCCGGTCCAAGACGTGTGCACCGTGTAGCTGGGGAAAATTTAGCAATTAAAAGCAGCTAAAACTAAGCAATTTATGACTTACAGATGTCAATTTATGACAGAAACGACTGCATATATTGTACCAGCAAAGTGACATTTATTTGGTAATTAATGATTAAAACAGTAATTTCCCCATGTTAGCAGCCACCTGGTGTCTGGTGGTGTTCAGAGACGGCCCCCGAGCTCCCACCAGGGCTGTGAGGACCCCAAGCCTCGCCGTCAGCGGGTGGTGTGTCCGGCGGGAAGCCCCGCACCCGCCTGCGTCCGGGGTGTCCCCACCCTGAGTTAACGCAGACTCCGAGGTCTGTGCACGTCTCTGCTCAAAGATCCTTACAAATGTTTGCCGAATGGGCGACTACATAAATAAATGAGTTAATGGTTCGATTCCTCAGGACGCAAGAACCGAAACAAACAGAAAACGTAAGCGGATAAATATACCTGCCGAGGTCTCTGAGACCTGGCCTGCTCCCTGGAGGCAGGGTGGGCCAGGCGGGGCCCAGCGACGCCTGCGCAGAAGCGTCTCCTGGACCGCTGAGAAAAAGAGTCCGGTGGGGAGGACTCCAGGGCTGCGGCTCAGCCTGGGAAACACATTTTCCTTTCTTAAAGCAACTGCAGAATATCTGCGTTGGCCCCGGCGACAGTCAGCGTCACAAACACAGCAGCCGGCCAGGCAGCGCAAACGGCAGACAGGTGCGCGCTCTCCATCCTGCGGGTCCGGCGTCAGGGCGCGGCGGGGCTGGCTCCTCCCCAGGCCTCTGCTGGGCGCGCGGACGCCATCCGTGTCCTCGCAGCGTCGTCCCCAGTGTCCTCATCTCCTCTCCCACGAAGACCCTTGGACCTCCCTTGGGACCAGGCTGCCTGGCGACCTCACTTATCCAATCACCTTTTCAGGCCTCTTCTGCACCTGCTGTGGCCACACTCTTAGGTCCCGCGTGTGACGCCCACGCATGGGTCTGAGGGGACACGGTTCAGCCCACAGAAGCCCCTTTGCTGTGTGTTAAACAGGACGTGTTGAGTCTCTGAGTCCTGTGCTACCTGGCGCAGGTGCGGCCCCGGTTTGGGAAGCGTGGGTGACCCTGAGTCGGAGACTCTCTGGGCTTCAGATCCGCCGTCTGCCTCCCGTTGTTCTTGCCGAAGAATTAGCCCTCAGGGCTACAGCTTCCTCGTCTGTAAACCTGTGGTGTCTACTAGACGCTCTCCAAGGCCCACCTGGCTCCCAGGACTTGGTGACACAGTCCACAATCGAGTCATTTACCTCGAAGCCACACGGTTGCTGCAAATGTGTCCCGGTGAGATCCCTCCCATGGAGGGGGGGCTGTGGGACCAGGACCCTCCTGTCTGGGAACAGGACTCACACCTTTTGGATCCCAGGTAAATAGTGCACATTAGCCCAGGTGTGCCGCCAGCCAGGCTTTGATCAGCGAGACGGCGTGTGCCTCTTGCACAAAGTCGTCAGCTGCAAGATCGTTTGACGCATCTTTCTTGGCTTTCAAAGACCTGTGTGTCTCAGAGGCTCCCAGAGCCAGCAAAATCAGCACAATTACATCAAAACTCTCAAAAGAACTGGCTTTCTCAGAAAAGAGCTGCCATTCGTGGCTGTCGGACAAAGGTACGGTAAGGAAGGCATTTTCTACTGCGCTTTGAGGTCGGCACTTCCAGGAAATTCAGGAAGAACAAAGCAACAAAGAGGTGCTTGAAAATTTGATCAGAGGCGCGGAGAGGAAAACAAATCTTCGGCAGGCGCGTGTTTGCAGGCACACGCGTGAGCTCGGAGCAGGGGCGGGGCTGGCAGAAGGAAGGGCAGGGTCGCCGGGGAGATGGTCCCAGCTTCTCAGAGCCACTGGGAGAGAGAAAACTCTCTGGTCCTGCTGGGCGTAGGGGACATCTTGTTGGGGGCGTCCCAGCAGACACGACCTGCTCTCATGGGACAGCCCTTTGTCACAAGAGCCGACAGCAGTTTCCCAGGACCTGGAGACGTCCCCACAGGCTGGCACCACCGTCAACCTTTTGAACACCACAGCCTGTGTGGGAGACTTCGCAGGCTTTTTCTCTTTCTGTTGGAGGCGAGTTTATCTTTCTCATTGCCCTACACGATTCCTCCCCCCACACCTGTGGCTCCCATTGTCCCACTACGGTGACACTTTCTAATCCACCCCCAGTAGGACGTCTCTGCAAATCGAGCCCTGACCCGCTGCCCACCTGTGCTTGGGAGCCGAGAACCTACGTTTGCAATCAGGTGTCTACACCGCTTGGTACAGGCAGCAAAGGGACCTTGGACTGCTGGGTCCCCAACACCCCTGGGCTCAGAGCTCACGGGGGACCCCAGGGCTCAGGGAGGCTGATGTTCTCGGTCCTACAGTCCTCGTGGCGAATGTCTGCTCAATGCAGTTGGGAAACGGACAGCCCGTGGGGGGGGGGGGCAGGAGAACCGGCACAGCTCCCTGGCCCCTCTCGGGAGCTGCCCTGACAAGCTTAACCCTCCTGACAACCGCAGTGAGGACACTTGGCAAGCGTGGCCAGCAGGGCAGCTCGCCTGAGCCCTAAGGTCCAGGTTGTCACTGGCATCAGTCACTCGGGCCAGCAGAGTCTCTGTGACCGACCACGGTGACTCGGACTCCAGGCTGCCAGAGCAAATGGGGACTCGAGGTATAGTCTGTCATTAGAATGCGCGGTTGGGTCAACCAGTACAGCGTGGTGCGAGCCCTCAGGCACGGGAAACCTCCATCCGGCAAGGTGCTCGCGGGCTCAGAGCTCTCCCCAAGCACAGGCCTTTCCCAGGAGCGTGCAGGGTTTGGGTAGCCCAGGCCTGCTGCGTGGACTCCTTCCCACCCATGTTCAGCATCAGCCCGGCCCCCCACAGCAGGTGACAGCTTGTGCCACAGCAGCGGTGTCAAGAGGTCACTCCAGCCGGTGCCCTGGAACCTGCAGCAGCTCTGGGTCCCACCTGCCTCCTCCTCAGCCCGTTCAGGCCACCTCTGATGTCCACATGTCCATGGGACGAGGCTGTCACAAGTGCACCGGGCAGGGACAGCACAGTTCCCCAGACGGGAAAACCACCCTGAAACCACACTGCCCTCAGGTGGAGACCCCAGGTCACCAGCTCATGTCTGTTCCTCAACCTCGAGTCCTGCCTTCAGCAAGAGCGTTCCGTGGCCATCCAAACCACCGCGAAGCCCAATCTTGCAAGAGACGAGTTCTTAGAACACAGGCAAGATCGACTTTAGCAGGACGGACGTGGAAATTCTGCCCAGAGCCGCCTCGCCTCGGCAGAGCAGCGACAGATGTGCTGTTTCGCGCGGACGGCGGGTCCGGCGCAGCTCCTTCGCAAAGGAAGAGTGATGGACGAGGTCCCCGGCCGTTCAGAGGACACGGGCACAAACATTGCCACTACATCATTTTTCAGATGTACTTTTTATTTCAAACGCTCCCTTCATCCGTTGAAGAATGAAGTTGGTGACAATTTATCTTCCTTCTCATGTTAGCATTTCCTTTCCAGTTGAAATCTCTCCGTCCACGAGGGTTTGTGGGAGACGAAAGCCGCTCTACCGCGGAGCACACACGAGACAGTGGACGCCGACCTGCCGTCACCGTGACGTCCAAATTGTCCTTCAGTGAAGCTTGAGAAGTTTGTGAGAGCGTTCATTGATCTCCTTTTAGATGCAATGTGCTATTAAAAATGGAATACTAAGTAGCAGGCTTCTTGTCAACGGCTGCTATTAAACGGAGTGGGAGCTGTTTTAAAATGCGTCCCCCGTCCCCGAGTATTGATGGCAAAGGCCCTCGGTCAGCTCTGCAGACCTGCCTGCAGGACGCCCCTCCCAGACCAGTCCTTCCGAATTCTGAACGACCCGGACACGCAGCCTCTCACTTGGGGACCGGCGTGCGGGAGCCACTAGGGCACTGAGTGTCAGCTTTTCAGAGTTCCACTTGTGGCTACAAAAGCCAAGGTGGGGACACAAGAGCCGGAAGGGTGCCCCATGCAATTCCAGGCTGGAATGCCATCTGCTCCAATAACTCCTAGAGGGAGGGGAGGCCACAACCTTGCTCCGGGCAGAGGCTGAAACAGTCCAGGGACAAAGCTGCAGGTTGAAAGCCACCTTGGAGAAGAACCTGCTCATGCCGAGGGCTGTGATCTCGGATCTGAGCCACGTCTGAGTCGGGGGGCTCTCCTCCAAGAGGCGTGCGGGGGAGGAGGTTCCCACACCCACGAGATATTTCATGTAGCGGCCAAGCCAAGGCCCTGGGGCTCCTGCCCAGGGAGCCCGGGGACACAGATGGACCTTACTGACAACCCAGTCCCAGCCACGCTGACCACCCAGAGCTCCCTCCACCTCCCAGTTACCGTGTGGACATGCCACAGACCTTCCTGCAGGGACAAGACGTCACACAACGGCCAGGGCCACGGAGCTCAGAATAAACTCCTGTTTTCTCCTGTGGTTGCAGGGAACAGGGGCCTTGATCTGGTTCCCAGCTTTAAAATAAATAAATAAACAAATAAATAAAAGTCAGAGCTGCCTCCATCCAGATAAAATCCAGACTGTGTGTTGCCCTCTAATTACCAGCCTGCCTCTGGGCGGCAAAGCCAAGCCGTCCAATTATTGTTTTTGTTCACTTGTCAGCCACCACCCCCTACTCCAAAAATCATCACTGCTTTCAAACCACTAAAATTCTGCAAATTGCTTTCCAACGTGCACACTCCGGACCGATACCTCTCTGCAGAGTGTTGACGACTGTATAATGCCACGTTGCACGCGGGCCGTATTTAACGTGGCTGTTCCAATGGTTTGTTTTACATTATGCAATTTTATTGAAATGATTTCCTTTGTCACTGCTTTGCATGGGGCCCATTTGACACTTCCCACTCGCCACATAAAATACACGTTTGATCCAACCCGTCAGCAAAAGCAAAGCTGCCAAACGGCTGCTCAGTGTTCCAGATTCCCTCCTGGAGTCAGGGGCAGCCCCCTGCTCTCCGGCGGGGCCGACTTCTCTGTGCTCCTGGCCCCGGCTCCCTCGTGACCTCACCTAACCCCAATCCCCTCCCCAAGGCCCACCTCTTGGTACTGTCCCCTGGGCTTGGGCTTATATGTAGGAACCCGGGGACACACTCTGTCCATGGCTGGGGCCAGTCCTGCGGACGCCTGGGCACTCTCTGGCCAGCCCACCAGTTTCCCGGGCCTAATTGCTGGGACTGGGTCTCTGCTGTGGTTTCTACTCTAGAAACCCAGGATTGGGAGTTCTTGGGAACCCCAGAGAGATTTGACGCCAGCCTCCCTTCCATACAGAGGACCGGGGAGGGAAGGACAGCGTCTCTGTCCCGCGGGGTGGCCCGGCTGCACCCTCTGCTGACCCGAAGGGGCTGTGGGTCGAGGACAGGGACTCCGGACAGGTGGCCCCTCGGCCAGTCACACCTCATTAGGAGGCCACAGGTAGCAGAGCCTCCGGATGCACCTGGGGCCGGCCTGAGTTATGTGACAGGGTCCCTTCAAAGGGAAGCAGGTGTCAGGGCGGCAGATGAAACATGCTTCGCTGTCAGCCCCGCGCAGGATGAATGGACGGCCCCGGAATCGCGCCCCAGCGCCGTGGCCGTCTGGGGAAAATGGAAGAGTTGAGTTTGATGTTATAAATCACCATAATTTGTTACAATTTCCAAAGACAAATATGACAGGGCGCAATCACTTTGCAGCACTGAGGCAGTCGTTCGCAGAAGCCGTAAACTGCCAGTATAAATCCAGGGACGGGGTATATTTAATCCGAGGGAACGGCAGCGCGCAGTAGCGCCTCGGTGGGTTGTGCTCGCGGAGGACGCGGCGGCGGGACACCGGGTTCTCCGCATGTCCGGCTCCGTCACCCCCTGACTCTGGCGACGTGCGCGAAGACCCCGTAGCAGCAGGCGAGTCCACGACACTCCGCGTCTGCGCAGTGGGGAGAGGAAAGCGGGAGTCGGTGCTGCGGGGAGGGGAGGGGAGGGCTGACCTGAGTCCTGCCCACGAGGACCCCCCAGCAGAGCCTCGCGTGTGGCCCGAGTCCCACCCACTTACTACCCGCATCTCCGGGTCTCCACGCCCCGAGTTTCCTTCCCGCCGGTGCTCTCTGGTCATGGCTCTTCCTGTCTCCTCCTCCCTGGACAAGTGTCTTAAAATAGCAGCAACAGGCGCCTCCCACTGACTCCCCACGTGTCCGAAATGCCCGAACCCAGAGCTGACGCTGACAGGATCACCAGCGACCTACAGCCACCGAGCCCACCGCGAGTATTGGACTGAGGCGCTCTGGGGACCGGGCGCCAGCGACTATCGCCACCAATATCTCTGCCGTCGGTTTCTACCAGTTTTCCCCAAAGATTCAAACGCCAGGGCCCTGCTAAAGAGCCGCCCCAAAGTCCCCTAGAGCCACAAGGGTCCCCGAGCGCCACCCACTCTTCAGAAACTCCTCCCCTTGCTCCGTTTGGGCTACAGGGAGGCCGAGACAGCGGAAGCCGGTTCCTGGGCTCAGAGAGCCGTGCGCGTCCTTCACCCTCCGCGTAGAGAGAGCCGTGGCCTCTCCCCAGCCCCGAGGTGGCCCCTCCGAGTGTCTCCGCGCCAGTCTGTCTTCCCCAAACCCCATCTTCAGCCCCCAACTGCGGCAGTGTCTTTGGAACGAAGGCCTGGAGACGCCGCGCAGAGCGCTGGGCTCGTCTCAGTATCAGCCCCGGGCGGCGTATCCGCAGCGGAGGCCGCAGAGGCCTCGCCGGTAGGGAATTCGGGTGGCCTCGAGACCCCGAACATTCCCACAGTGCTCCTGGGGAGGCCGTGGGCCTCCGGCAGGACCCACACAGCGACGCCCGGGGCCCAGCTCGCGCGTGGGGATTGCAGGTGGTGTCTACACGGGGCAGACAGGACTCGTAATGAGGTCCTCGTCAGGAGGGCGGGACGCCAGCACCCAGCCCTGACCTCCCGGTAACGAGGCGGGTCACCATCCCCTGCAGGGACGTGGGATCTCATTACAGAGCCGCAGGGCGCCTGCGGGTCTGAGTGGTCTCCAGGGACAAGCTAAGGTGCGGGCGGCCTCATTATCGAGATTTACCCGCCGGGAGCCACCCCCACAGTCGACCGCCCACTCGAACTGTAGGGTTCTGCCCAGTGTCCCTCACCTGCCCCAGGCAAAGGCCCCCTGGCCAGGGAAGGGGGGAAGGGCCCCAGCCTCCTGGGCGTTTCTTCCTAAGGAGACGTTTTGGTTTTTGGCCATCGCTGCTCGCATCGTGGTTACCAAAGGCCCACGGCCGCCTCTTGATCTCGTCTTGGTGGCCCTGAAGGGACAATGTGTCCGGCTCCATCCCGGGCCCGTTTCCCACCTGCCGTCGGTGCCGCGCTGGCTCCTCCCTCCCCGAAGGTTACGCAGGAAACACGAAACGTCCCCGCATGTCCAGGGAGCAGCTCCCGGGGGTCCACAGCTCACGTGGGACACAGGTCTCCACAGGCTTGGAAAGCAGGACGCACAGCAGTGTGGAGACGGCGGCCACGTGCCTGGATCCCGGAGACCAGCAGCGGACAGGAGCGAGCACGGATAGGGCGGGCCCTAGTGCTTTGGGAAAGAGCTGCTCTTGATATTGGTTTTGTTGGTTCTTTAAAAGAAAAAAAAAATCAGAGCAGAAACTAGAATTGGACGTGGTGTCTTGGAGCGTTCAAAGCGTGATGTGTCTTCCGGGAACGGCCTGTGAGTGATACAGGAAAACGCCTGCAGATGGTATGTGGCGGCAGCAGGAATAATTAACTCTTTGGGGACAGTGCCCAGGGATATTTTGCTCTGATTTGAATCGCAGGCATGGAAGTGTTTGATGCAAGTTTGCAGCCCGAGACCCTGTGCGATGTGTTTTGAAAACAGCACGCAATAGAACACACAGGACGCTGGAAGGAAGCTGAGGCGGTTTGGAAATCGGGTGTGCAGTGTAGACCGTGCATGCTCTTTAGAGAAGAAAACGTGGGTTTCAAAGACGCTCTGACCATCTGACGGGACAGTCGTGAGCTGTGAAGTTACTTCCTCCGTATACAAAACGCCCCATTCGCTGCCATCAGAGGGGATTGCTGTGGTCTGCGCTCCATTCGGGGGCTGGTAGGGGGTGTTATTCCGGGAACTGCAAACTGCAAACAGCCGGAAGCCCAGGGACCCTCGGCTCCACTCCCACCCCAGGGCGTCTGGGGAGGGGGGGTCGGGGGCCCTCGGTGATTATTAATGACACTCTGCCCCGAGGGGTGAGCCCCCGGGGTCCTAGGCCCCGCCCTAACGTGCAGGTGAAAGGTCAGGTTCAGTTTCTTGGAGTACGCGGAGGGTAACTGCGTCGGACTCGGCTGGGGAGGGCATGTCGCAGCAAAGGTGCATGGGGAACAGCCTGGTGGCCGAGAGAGCCGGGACTCGGGCGCAGGGAGGACGGGGCCCAGTTGAGACGGGTTTGGAGAGTTCAGTGGTGCCTGAACCACAGGTGACCTTGCAGAGAGCAAGACGTGTAGGTGACTGTCACCAGGGTGTCAGTGCAGAGGGGGTTGAGGAAAACAGGGTCAGAGTATTTCTGCTGGAGGGAAAGATCTCAGATGTGGATGCCCTGGGGTCTGAACGTCTGGTCGATCTGGGGCCATGAAGAGGGCATCATCGACCTTCGAAGGGGGAGTTTCCGCAACCAGAAGTCCCCCTGGGATGGGGCAGGTGAGCGGGGTGGAGAAGGCAGGTGGCCCCAGTGGACTCCGCCGGCACAGAGCGGTCCCACGGCCCCGGCTCTCTGGCTGTCCCGAGCAGGTGGCTCCGTCCCCTGCCCCATGTAGCAGATGTTTCCCCCACCTCTGCTCCCACACACATGACACCCACACAGCTCCAGACGTTGTCGGGCATTCCCTAGGGGCACCTCCCCTCCCACTGCAGCAGAGAGGGGTGGGGGGCCGAGAAGAGTTATTTTTTAGGACGGGAGGGACCTGCAGCTGCTTAGAGCTGGCGGTGGGCTGCAGCCGAGGGGAGACCACAGGACAAGTAGTGATCACAGCAGCACCCATCGGAGGAGGAGGAGGAGGAAGAGGAGGAGAAGGAGGAGGAGGAGGAGGAGGAGGAACAAGAGGAGGAGGAGGAGGAAGAGGAGGAAAAGGAGGAAGAGGAGAAGGAGGAAGAGGAGGAGGAGGAAGGGCACAGGTGCCGCCATGGGTGCGGGTGTGGGTAGGCGGTCCCAGTGCTGGCGGCCCAGGGAGCCCCACGTCTCTCAGCCCTCTCCTGCCCACATCTCCCATAGTCTGGGGGTGGGACGCAGCATCAAGTCTGGGGGAAGAGCCAGGAGGGGGACCCCAAGAAGACGGTGGGTGCTCTGGGCTCCAAAACCAGACCAGCCAGAAACGAAGCTCTGTCATGGGGAGGAGGGCTGTGGAGTCGGCAGGACGTGGTTCATCCCGTCTGCAGCCCCCACGTGACACGCAGACAGACAGAGGACCCCACTTGGGACAAAGCCTTGTTAGGCAAACTTGCTCCGATCTTAAACATGGTTTGCAGGCGTATGGCCTCATTCTAAAATCTGTCGTTCAGCTTTTGACCAAACATGACAACATCTAATTGCTCTACCTGCAAAAGCATCTACTGCCCAAGACGGGGCTTTCTCACCCAAAAGGCAAGAGCATCTCGGACCAGCACGGAGCTGTGGGGTGGGGAAACCCACAGGGACTTGTGCAGGTTCAAACCCAGGCACTGCTGGTATTAGGAAAGACCTCGGACAAGTGACGTGGTTCCATGCCGTCGTTGGATAATCTGTACCCTAGGGACAAAAACCCACCCCTTGTGCAGCCTCTCCTCCCCCAGGCAATGAACGAGGGACCTGGCGTATAGGTAAGTCCGTAACTGAAGACTCGATGCGCAGGAAGGATTTGACAAATAAATGTTCAGAGCTGTGCGCATGCTTTACACGTGGGATCCGTTATATAAATATGAATGTCACATCCAGGAATATTTTAAAAAGATTCCAGGCTGGTTTGAACGAAACAAGAAATGGGGGTGCATCGTCCAACATTGCCTGGGAACTCTGGGTAGTTCTCGGGACTCGCGTGTCAGAGCTCGCTGGAGATGTGGGGTGTGGGATTGCTCCTCTCACAGTGACTTTAGTGAAGTAGAACTCGAAGGTGTTAACCGGGTCCTCTGCTCACTTCAGCCGAGGTCGAGGTGGCAAGTGCAGCCGGCCGAGGTTGGCAGGAGGCCTCGTGAGCGCTGGGGTTGCCCGAGGCTGCCTCGGAGCAGGGGCCGTTATTGATGGCGGCGTGATTATATGTCTCTTACTGCACAGATCTATCAGCCTGGCATTTTTCTACTTACTCCAGGAATTTTTTAAGGTGCAGTGCCACGGCGTTCTTGCTTAGTGGATAATTTTAATTTGTGCATCGAGAATGATGGATCTGTGAGCCTTCGCAGAGGCAGAGACCCATCACTCACCCGCTCCTGCCCCTGCCGCGGCGGGTCCCTCGCCTGGCCCCGCCAATACCACCTCGAACATCTCAGGCTGGAAGGCTCTGCTGCTCCTTTGATAGAATGTGCGATCGAACGGAAGGAAAATCACTCTAATCTAATATCTTACCCACATTTTACCAAACCAAATAGCATCGCACAGTGTTTTTAACTTTCTAACCGTCTTTTACGTACATCGATGATCTTTTGAAACCAGGAAGAGCTTCCTTCTCACCGGTCCTGATAAGGGTGTTGATTTGTGTGTGTTTAGTTTTTGTTGATTATTTTGATTGTTTTTAAATGAAAAACCCATAAAATCGTCAAAGCACAAAGCCAGGCACCACCTGTGTCTTCCCTGAAACGAAACTTCCTCGGAAACAGGGACCTGTATTGCGAGGATGAGAGGGTTTGTATAAGGGAAGGCAGCCCGAGGGTTTAACAGATCAGCAGGATCATGTGATAAACGTGGGTGCTCTCGTACAAAGAGTCAATTCCACAGGAATCGGAAGCAAGATTTTGCAGTAAGCATGGTGTCTTTAAAGCAAGGTGAGCTGTTGATAAACTTCCTGCAGAAGTTCTTCCTTTGCCATCTCCTCCGGCATCTGACCATGTCCTGGGCCAGAGGGCAGGGAGGTGTCTCGCTCCTCTGTGTCCACGTGGCTGATATGATCCCCAAAGCCAAAGGCTGCAAAACCCAGAGTGGGGTTTGCTTTGGAAGTCAGAGCTGGGTACCAAAGTCATTTTGTATATTTGCTGTAATTATTAACAAAAGTGCATCGAAATGCTGGGATGTCTCTGTGCCAGGACTCACGCCATGGAGGGTGTGTGCTGGGATGGCTCGGCAGCAAGGCGCGGTCTGTGCGCCTGCCGTCCTGCCGCCACTCAGGGGACAGCAGGAAGCTCACCGCCCCGTCTGCAAGGAGAGGGTGGCTCACCTGCAGGCCACGCAGCACCTGCTCACCCCAGGCCGTTGTCTGACGTGGACCTGCTCCCTGGAGGCCTGGCTGTGCCCCATAATGCCGTCTCTACCTAGGACATACCCAGCATGCACACAGGACACACATGGGACACACACAGGACACACGATGCACACAGGATACACATGGGATATACCCAGCATGTACATGGGGCACACAGGACACAAGATGCACACAGAATACACATGGGATATACCCAGCATGTACATGGGACACACAGGACACACAATGCACACAGAATACACATGGGATATACCCAGCATGTACATGGAACACACAAAGGACACACATAAGACCCACATGGGATGCACACAAGACATACCCAGGTTACACATGGGACACACACTGGATATACATGGGACACACATAAGACCCACATGGAATGTACACAGGACATACCCAGGTGATACACAGGACACACACAGGACCTACATGGGACACACACTGGATATACATGGGACACACATGGGACACACACTGGATATACATGGGACTCACATAAGACCCACATGGGATATACGTGGGACACACATAAGACCCACATGGAATGCACACAGGACATACCCAGGTTATACACAGGACACACACAGGACCCACACAGGACACACACTGGATATACATGGGACACACATAAGACCCACATGGGATATACACAGGACATACCCAGGTGATACACAGGACATGCACAGGACACACACTGGATATACATGGGACACACACTGCATATACATGGGACACACATAAGACCCACATGGGATACACACAGGACATACCCAGGTTATACACAGGACACACACTGGATATACATGGGACACACATAAGACCCACATGGGATGCACACAGGACATACCCAGGTTGCACATGGGAACCACACGGGACACACACTGGATATACATGGGACACACATAAGACCCACATGGGATGCACACAGGACATACCCAGGATACACATGGGGCACACACAGGACCCACACGGGAAACACATGGGACACACACGGGACCCACGCAGGACACACACGATGCACACGCACAACCCCCACGGTGACTGGGAACAGACACAGCACAGCGTGGATGGCAGAGTCCAGGTCACCAGCGCCAGACTGCTGACACTGCGAATCGAAAGCCCCGGCGCCCACGGGATTGCACCAGGAAAGGGAAGCCGTGCAAGACAGAGACAAAGTTTCAGAACAGTCTAAGAAAAAATTATAAACAGTTTTAGAAAAAAAGAACTATAGTTAAGTGAAATAAACGTTTTCAGATCTCAGATTTCAGATCCACTCCCCCAGATGGAATTGTGAGATTTCCAAAGAAAAGCATTGTGGCAGCATTTGGTAGTCTTACACCATAGTCTTCATCGCGGTTA
The DNA here is from genome assembly GCA_008086735.1 of Cheirogaleus medius. NCBI lineage: Eukaryota > Metazoa > Chordata > Mammalia > Primates > Cheirogaleidae > Cheirogaleus > Cheirogaleus medius. Next base: position 552,033 of record VBSM01003148.1, on the reverse strand, counting down.
TTTCAAATTTTCAGGGCAGTAAGTCATGTAAAAACGCATGGCTTGGCATGTCCACGTTACAAGTAGAACCTGAAGTTCCTCCTCCCCCAAAAGTACACACAGGAAAGAGATGATTAAGTCCGGGTCCTGACTTTGTCTCAGCTATTAGCACATTAAGCATTTTCCGGGGTGGTTTCCTGATGTGAAACTCAGGATTTATAGAATCTCGTCCTATTTGTGAAGTTATTACTATTTTATTACTACATCCTGCAACTGAAGCAAGGGTGCTCACTGACGCCGGCAGCTCGCTGTGAACACGGAAAGGCAGGACGGCAAAGCAGTCGTATTTGTGGGTATAAATTATCTTTCAATCCTGAGGCTCAGACATGGATTTGACTATCCTGACTGTTTTTTGTGTATTTCATTTCAGCCAGACGGCAAGCTCTGGAGCTGGAAATATGACTTTAGGGCTAGGATTACAGGCCTTCCCATAACCCCTCCCATCAATAGCTGGTGATTCCTGGAGCCCACAGCACACGCACATGGTACACGTGAACACACGCGTGTGCAGCTCGAACCCTGTTCCACCCCCTCCCGCCAGGCAGCCATCCGTCTGTGCTGTGCTCGTAATCAAAGGTGAGCAGGAGGAAGGCATCTGCCCACAGCAAACACTCAGAAATAGATTCCTTCGAAAACCAAACACAAACGCAATGGAAAGGGAAGTGAGAGATATTGAATTTTCCGCTAGAGCCGTTGCTCCAGAGCTTTCGGGCTTTGAGCTCCGGAGGTGTCTTTTCTGCTGACCCATCATCTAGTCCAGTTGAGGAAACTGTCAGGCCAATAAATAGGTCCCAAAAAACTACCCAGAAGACCATGAAAATCAATGCATGCAGGCGGTGGGAAAACAGATTATTAAAGAACCCTAAGAATTTGGATTTTGGCCAAGTGTGGTGGCTCATGCCTATAATCCTAGCACTCTGGGAGGCTGAGGTGGACATATTGCTCAAGGTCAGGAGTTCAAGACCAGCCTGAGCAAGAGAGAGGCCCCATCTCTACTTAAAAAATAGAAAGAAATTAACTGGCCAACTAAAAGTATATAGAAAAAATTAGCCGGGCATGGTGGCACATGCCTGTAGTCCCAGCTACTAGGGAGGCTGAGGCAGGAGGATCACTTGAGCCCAGGAGTTTGAGGTTGCTGTGAGCTAGGCTGACATCACAGCACTCTAGCCCGGGCAACAGAGCGAGACTCTGTCTCAAAAAAAAAAAAAAAAAAAGAAAAAGAAGCCAGCAGGAAGGCAAAGGAGAGCAGCTGCCCTCGTCACTGAGGAGGAAGGACCTCTGAGCCCCCGGGAGCCTGAATTTATCCCGTCCCTGCCTTAGCAGGGGTCTCTCCTCCATGCACTGCTTTTGCGGATGCTGGTTTTCGGGAAAGGCCTTCACAACGTGCGGCTCCCAGGGGCTGGTGCCCCACGCTGTCCCGCCTTCCAGTGTTCTGTGTCCTGCGGCTCCTCTCCTGCAACTTGCGAGAATACAGGTCGTCTTCAATCCTCATCTGCCTGGTTGCACGAACACAACCTTCGTCACCATCGGCTGTTTCCAGTGAGACTCTGAGAACTGGGAGGAACCATGTGTTTTAACATGCACGGGCTCACGATGCCACATAAACGGCAACCTCAGCACTAACACGCTGGTGATGTTCCCCACCCTGTGTTCCCCTCGCTCCGTGCGACAGTGCAGTTATCAGAAAATTCCTTTGATTTTTCTCGGCAGTCATATTGGGCAGGCATTTTTAACTAAAAAACATGAATAAAAAAACTGAGATTTTTAGATATTTTTAAAATGCCCAAGATTGTACAGGTGGGGAGCAGCTGAGTCAGGACCCACCAGGTCTGCCGGATGCCACAGCCGTGGCCTTTGTCATGGACACGTAACAGACGTGCACATGTTAGGGGAACATGTGACAATTTGTTACATTCATGTCATTTGCAAAGACCGAATCGGTGTGATTGGGATGTTGGTCTCCTTAGATGTCTGTCTTTTCTTTATGCTAGAAACATGCAAAGTTTCTTCTTTCAGCTGTTTTGACGTAGATCACTGTAAACTCCAGCCACTCCACGGCTCTGTCAGACACCAGCCTCATTTCTCCTGCAGAGCCGTGTGTTTGTTATTTGTACCCCGTCGGTCCTCCTCTCTGCATCCTTCCAGCCTCTGGTAACCGCCACCTCTTCTCTGTCCTCGTGACACCCTTAGCTCCCACGTAGGCGTGAGAGCCTGGGATGCTTGTCCCTCCAAGCCGGGCTTTTTTCACGTAACCTAACGGGACCTCCTTCCTCATCCTTCCTACGGCGAGAAACGGGACGGCGTTACCGTAGGACATCCTGCCAGCCTTCACTCTCTCCAGCACAGAGTGGCCGGCGCAGGTAAGCAGGCGGATGCTCCATGTGAAGGGCAAGTGAAGAATGCGCACGGGGTCCGGAGCGGGCCGGAAGCGTCTGGATCCGGGGCTACCTCGACAAGGGAAGGAGAAGGCGCCCGGCCGAGCCAGGGGTCACCAAATACACTGTGGGTCACAGAGCGCTCCAGCCAGCTTGGTCTTCCTGCCGGGGAGGAGAGGTCTTCAGGTGCGGATTTGGGGGAAGGGTTGGCTTATTTGGGGTGAGGGTGAAGGACGCACTGGCAGGTGCGGGACGGATGGGAGGCCCAGCCGGCGACGCAGTGGAGGGTTTGCCGCGGGACTCGGTGCAGGGGTGGGACCAGCCCTCCCCACCGTTGCCGCTGCAGCCCTTCTGGCCTGGCAGGACGTGGCCAGGGGGCCCCAGCAGAAGAGAAACCTCAGGCAAGGCAGGTACAGGTGCAGTTGTCAGTGCAGCACCCAGGAGGGACAGGGAGGGTGTGGTCCTCCCTGGAACCAGGCTGTGCTCACCTGCGCTCCTGCAGCTGGGGGAGCCCAGGGACACCAGGTCCCCAGCGCACCGTGCACCCCTCTGCGCTCTGCCCGGCGCCACGGCGCAGCCAGACTCCTTTCCTTTAGGCCAACACGTGGCTGCTTCCCGGCTATTGCAGAGTTTTCCTCTCCACTTTTCTCCCTTTCTTATGACGCTGCACTATCGCTGCCGCAACAGTTTTTCCAGAAAGCCTCAAAATTTAATTTGAACTTGGCTGATAGATTTGTTGTTCGGCCATAAAACAAAGGTTTTCCATTCTTGTCAGTGATGAGCGCTTGTTCACCCGGTGACCTTTCCGTTCTACCCTCTCCTTCCCACCTGTCTGTTTTCTTTCTCTGCGCGGCCGTAGCTGCCGCCTCCACGGTCTCCACCTGGGGAAGCGGGAATTCTGTGAGTGTTCGTGCCCCGCTCTCCGCCTCCGCCGTCTCCACGAGCACAGAGAGCCCCCGCCGGCTCCTGCGACGTGGCCGAACTGTGTAATTTTCGGTGACTTAGCGAGGTGTAAATGCCTCTTCGTGCAGGGATTCTCACTCCCTAAACATGGGGCCCATCGGACACTCGAGTGTGCCGGGGTTCCGAGCTTCTCGATGCCCGTCTCACCAGAGCTCCCCAGACCTCGCTGCCACACACGAGCACACGCACACACACACACATGCACACACAGAGTCTCCTCTGTCCAGAACACAAGCTACCTGGGGAAAGCTCGCTGTTCCGTTCCAAGCGTGAGAACAACGCCTGCCGTGCTCAGCAGACACTTATTGGATTCATGAAAGCCATCCAGATAAACAATCCACTTCCTAAGAGCAGATACAAGCGTGGCGCGTGCCAGTATTGTAAGTGTCCCCCGCCGATACTGCCCCCCAACCCCGGCAACACAGGAACAAAGGGGACAAAACCAGCAAAAGGAAACACCCTTTGGAATCGAGAGTTCCTTTTGTAGTGACATTTGATCATCACTGATTTGGGGGCAAGAGATCTCAGTGTTCCCGCACAGACTGAGGTTACATTCTGGAGAGGAAGGGGCCGACACGGAGGTTATTGGATCCAAGATTAGCAACGGTTACCACAGAACCACAAGGGGCCTGGGGGTGCGGCATCCGTTCTATCCTCATCTGCAGACCTCCACGCAGGTTTCTAAAGTGGGATTCAACAGAGACACTATCCCCACAGCTCAAGGCATCTTTCGAGTTTGAGTTTTGGTTTGGGAAAGTAAACGTTTGGCCCTGAGTGTCCTCGGTGGTTGGAAACGGCTTCTGCAAATGGGCATTTAAGGGCGTGCAAGCTCAGAAACAACTCGAGCATGAAAGCACAGTTTCTAGAAAGCCCCCCTCCCCGCCCCCGGCCTTGACTTAAGGCGAGAGCGAAATGGCCAGACCCGCGGTCTTGTGCCGCAGGAAGGGCTTGTGCTGATACCCCTTTAAGATCCCGAGCTGGGACTCTCATCTAAATTCCCGTTTCCATTATCACAGCTGCTACAGTGTTTTCCAAAAGGGCTCTGGAGCTTAATTTGGATTTGAGCACTTTGGAGCCTTCACGGACCTAATGAGAAACCACACATCAGCAGTCTGGTGCCAACCCGCACATCCTTTCCTCAAACAAACGGTCTAATGCCTCTTCTGCGAGTCAATGCATTTATTAAAGACAAATAGTCAGTCCTATCTGCAAATCCTGCGGAATCCGGCGTTTTGACTAAATGACATTTAGCCAAGTTGTAGCTCTAAGGGCAAAAAAAAAAAAAAAAACAGTAGCAGCTCAGGCCTTAAACCCCCATCCCAGGGCAGGTATCATTTCCAATATCCTGCACAAATTCTTGGAAGGGTGTGTGCCCGGCAGGCCTCAGGGGGCTTCTTCAGCATTAGTTACCAGTGAGAAAGCATCGGGCTAAATGTATCGGTTATAGTCCCCCATGATTGCATAAAAAAATAAAATTAAAAAGAAGTCTCTAAAGAATAGTTTATCAAGCTTGGTAATGGTATCATCTCTGACAGCGAGGTCATAAAAGCATATTAGTGACCCCCCGATGGAACGTGTTTACTGGTGAAGTCAAAGAGATTGATCATCTCACCCAGGAGGTGGCATTTCAGCTCAGCACACTGTTGCCGCTAGTCTGAGAAACACACTAATCATCGCTCGCGTGGCGCACAATAAAGGCGTGAAACAAGGCACAATTATCAGGGTCTTTATGAACCTACTGGCTCCTCCCAGGACGCTACAGACGACGCTCTATTTATGGATTGCTCTTCTAGAAACGCCGGACACGGCTCAGTCCGCAGTTCCCGCCTTTGTGGAGGGCGCAGGTGTGGCCCGGGGCGGATGGATCTCACCTGAGGCCAGAGGCGAATGAACGGCCTCAGCTGAGTGTGGGTTTGGGGCTGGGCTTCCGGAACTCTCCAGACTCCTGGTGCTTATGAAAATCGAGATTGATCTCCTAGTGGTGCACAGAATAAGCGTGACATCTTCAGGAACCGGCGCGGGGACGGTAGCACACGCAGGTCGCCGCGCCAAGCTACCTGCGAGTCTCACAGCCACTCTGCGAGGGGGACTGGCCAGACCCTTCCCATTTGTTGGGTGAGGAAGCTGGTTTAACACCCACGGAGCCTTATTCGAGTTGGAATCCGGATGCAGACCCAACTGTGCTAAGTGTCCTCAATGACACACCGTCGGCGCTGGTGTCCCCGGAGGTCCCACGGGGGGGGAGGGGGTGGCGTCCACGGCCACGTGGCTCTGCACCTCCCCTCCGAGGGACTCTGAGACGCATCGCACTGGTCGAGAACGGATGGCTCGCTGGCCACGTGCTGCCACGGACAATTTACATATTTATGCGTGATCTTATCTGACCTTCTACTTGCGTTTATCTCTGTTGTGCGGTGCAGAAATTCGAGGCTCAGAGACGTCGACCTGCTTCCCCAAGGTCACACAGCAGTAAGTTGCGGAGCCTGGAGCAGACACAGCCCAATGGGATAACAGCTCTGACCTCGTTGGTGGCAGGAAAGCTGCGCGCGCACCGATGGGGAACTGACGCTTCCCCGCGCGCACCCGGCGCCTGGGACGCAGAACGCGCAGCGCGCAGCGACCACGTCCCCCGTCCTCAGCCTGTCTGCTGAGTTGTTGGAATTAACAGAGGAGCCTGAGAAACGCTCTGGGAGGTTCTGCAGGGTCTGGTGGCGCAGACCGTGGGCCTCAAACATGGAAACACCGCAGCAGGGGGAGGGACTGATGCCCCCCGGGCTCCCTGCTAGACCTCAGACTTCATCATCCTGGAAGCTTCCATGGGCATCGTAGCATTTCCCCCCAGAAATAATAAATATTCTTGACGGAATTTCTCCATTTCAGAAGGCTCGCAGGAGGTGAAGTTGAAATGAGCCGCACCACCAAATCCAAACTTTTATTAAAAAATTCCTGTGTCTAAATTTCTTCCCGACTCATAGCACTACGCGTGTTATTCATGCTTGTGCTTATGGGACAGATATTCTAGAGGCTTCTCACAGCCAACGACAGGGCAGATAACAACCCCAGTGGGTTAGATGCGCATCACTTCACCCAAACACAGTAAGAAGTATCATCAGATCAAGGTTTTAACGCCCATGATTACCAGATATTAAAAGAAATAATGGCAACAATCATATGATTATTAGAGTAAGTTCTGATTTTGATATCAAGGATGGAAAAAGTCATGAAAAGGGGTAAATATGAAAAATGAGTTATTACCTTCTTGTAACATGCCTCACGCGCTCGCACACGCGTGCGCACAGCACACACAGAAATGAACGGCACTGGGAACCCCTGGCGGGGAGTCTTCTCGGAAGAGAAGATTCTGCGGAAAGCAGATGGCAAGAAATGGGCGCAGAGCTGGGGGCTGCCCGGCCCCCGGGAGCTGTCAGGGCGAATGGCTTGGGGCGGGGCGGGAGGCGCGTGCGGTCTAACCCAGGCAGAAGGGTCTCCTGGCGGAGAGGTGTGCGGGGGGGTGTCAGACGCTGCCTCGGGGAAATCATTCCCCCTCCCAGAGACGCAGCCACCCCGCGTAAACCTCTGTGGGAAGGCAAGCGGGTCTGGATTCTTTGTTGTACAAACAACAGCCTCCTTGGCCGTCCCTGGCACACGCTGTCACCGTGTCCAGTCCCTCCTCGCGTGCGACCTTCCCATCACCGGGAGCTGCATTCGGCTAGGGCACCGAGGGGCGCACGGTGGGGTCACCACTCGCTCGTGCCGTGTGTGCCTCCCTAGAACACGGCACCCGATTGGGGATTTCACCGTCTGGAGCAATTTCAAAAAAGATTCTGGGCACTGTGTGAGGCTGGCAACCGCTATTGTCTTGTGTCTTAGGAGCAGAAAGTAAATAGTAAAAATATTTTTAAGAAGTTTTAAATTTTGAAAGTTTTAGCTTTGTAAAAATTTCACTTTGAGGTCTTTGTTTTTCTCCTTTTGTCATGGATGGGGGTGGGGCAAGGTCTTGGCCAGCCCCGGTCTGCAGACTGGCCCCAGGGGGCGGGGGCTGGGTGGACAGGCTGGAGGTGGGCGCACAGCCGTGCGCAGGGCAGGCAGCAGGGCTCGCAGCCCGCCAAGGTGGTGGTGAGAGGGGAGATGCCCGAGCAGGACTGCCCAGGACAGTTGCACACACCGAGCACCTGTCTACAGGGGACTGGCGCTGAGATGTCAGGACTCTCAGGGCGGGGACGGACTGTTTCCCCCACTGAAGCAGGGGAGGAAGTAAGGAGAGAGCTGAGTTTTGGAGAGTTGGAGGGACCTGACCCCACAGGAGGAAACAGGAGGACTGGCTGTGGGGTGGGAGGAAGGGGTTGCAGGACAGGAGGGCTGGAACGGACTCAGCCGCTTCTGCGCTTTGGTGAGGCTGGTTCTGGAGGGG
>VBSM01003148.1:497665-516987 GCA_008086735.1 Cheirogaleus medius | reverse complement strand
AATAAGCCCTAGCAGGATTTCTAAGCATTTGCTTAATATAAGCCCTACCCCGAATATAAGACCCAGTGATGGGCGTGGCTACGCAGCCTGTCTGCACAACCCATGCATTTTGTCATGGAGCAGTAAAGAAGATGAGCAGCCCTTCTCATCTGCCCCATGAGAGCTCTATGCCTCCACATGAGAGATTGGGGTCAATGGTTCTAAAGGAAATAGTCACTAGACATTCAGGATGGAATTTGGGGTTTGGAGAGTTATGATGATGTTCCAGAAGAAGGCGACTTAACTGTATTTGAATCAATGTAGATGGTTGTACCATACTTAAAAAAAAAACACATCCCCTGAAGATAAGACCCTGTCTTATTTTTGGGGAAACACGGTATTTAGAAAGCAACTGGTGTCCTGGGGAAACAGTCGGATGAGAACCACGGGAAAATTCATGGCCCAAACTCCCCACGGTGCATGAGACCTGGAAGAAGGGAGAGGAACAATGTTGAGATTTTATTTCTCATTTTAAATAGCATTCGTGAGTTGTCGTATTCACAAGTGTGTGTAAAACACACACGTGCACACACGAACTGGGTGCTTCTCAGCCCCATCCGGCTCTGCAGGTCACACAGTCTCGAGACCCTCGCTGGTTAGGACTCACTCCGCCTGGCGGTGGGCAGAGCTGGGGCAGGGTTGGCGCCCGAGTCCCGGCTCCTGTCACGGCCATTGTGACTTGCGAACCGCCACCGGTCCCTGTCCCCTCAAGGCCCCCGATCACCAAAAGGTTTTCTCGGACGCCCAGCTGATAGGATGCTCTGACAGGTGACTCCCCCGCAGGGGGCTCGGGCAAGCGCTGCCGCTGGGTGCTGGGGCCGGGGGTGGGTGGGGCAGGGAAGGAGGAGGGTGATTATGCCCCAAAAAGAGGTGCAGAGAAGCTGAACGGAGACCTTAATCATTTCGCTTCGGAAAATAAAAACCTGATGGCAAAATAATTATTAAAAACAACTTAAAAATCATCTGTGATGCTTCAAGGACAAAAAAAAAAATTTAGAGACTCACCTTGCAGCTTAATTGGGACAATTATTTAAGGTCTATCGGAGGCCAAGGAATGTACGGGAGATCAATATCGTTAAAGAATCCCTCTGGAAAATGTGCTTTTTCTGATCAGGGCAAATTTTTTTTTAAAAAAAAATTATATGCAGGGAAAGAATTAGATAAATTGCCCTTGAAATTTCTCCATTCTCATTTGGTGAGAAATAAATCACCCAACTCGATGATAAAAGGATTATGAGTTGGATTCTCATTTCCTTGCCGGGGAAGAGCTGTAATTACAGGGACCATATTTTCTGAAGCAAACATCAGGACCACAGGCCAGACAAGTGCACGTGTACATAAAAAGACAACAGGACAACTCCCTGAGATGGGAAATGACCTCCCAGAGCTGGCACCGCACTGAGCCCCTGGCACAAAAATAATTCGGTTTGGGGCATTTTTCATGATGTCATTGACACACTTCCCAGTCGAGTCTGAAGTATGAGATGCTGAAACGGTTTCCTCACTGCTCCATCCACGCCAAGCAACAGACACTGACTTCAAAAAAGTCAGTTCACTTTGGGAGGCCAAGGCGGGAGGATCGCTCAAGGTCAGGAGTTCGAGACCAGCCTGAGCAAGAGCGAGACCCCGTCTCTATTAAAAATAGAAAGAAATTAATTGGCCAACTAAAAATATATATAGAAAAAATTAGCCGGGCATGGTGGCACATGCCTGTAGTCCCAGCTACTCGGGAGGCTGAGGCAGGAGGATTGCTTGAGCCCAGGAGTTGGAGGTTGCTGTGAGCTAGGCTGAAGCCACGGCACTCTAGCCCGGGTGACAGAGTGAGACTCTGTCTCAAAAAAAAAAAAAAAAAAGTCAATTCAGTCCAGTCAAAATAACTACTTTTCTCATCTTGCAAAGACAGTCAAAACCAACAGACTATATTAATATAACGTCCAAACGAGCATTTAAATTCAGCCGTGAGACCTGTCAACACGTTGCACATAATTTTTTACATTAGTTGCATCGAGCGTGTGGTCTACCCCACTTCAAGCAAATCTAGTGTTAAAGTTTTAAACAATATGCTTTAGGGAGTAATTACGTTTGTTGCTTAATGGTTCTTCATTTTACAAAAGCTTTCACCAGGAGGGTCTTTTAGGTGGGTACTGCCCTGGTTATTCAAGAATGAATAAATGATTAGCCAACAGAGTGAGGCGCAGGCAGAAAAAACGTAAAAGCAAAAATGCCTTTGCCACCTGAAGCTCCGCAAGCATGGAGATGGCAGGTCCAGGGGGCTCTGAGGTCGGTGGGCGGGACGGCGGGTGGCTCTCTCAGGAGCCGGAGGTGGACACGGTCCTGCTGGTCCCACAAGCCAGAGACGGGGCACAGGGAAAGCTCCTCAGGCAGCGCGTGGGGAGGAATCTTCCAGAACAACATAGGCAAGTCCGATGTGCCAAAGTCCTGGAGTCCGCAGGCAGTGGGATAAACAGAAAAGTCTCCCTCACCTGCAAAAGGTCACTGTCACTTCGAAACCGGTGCACAAACCGGCCACTTGGGGAACGCCAGAAACTGGGAGGAGACTCTGAGAGCCAAGGGGGACCTGGAATGGGACAGGTCAGCCCTGGGGACAAGGCATCCACAAACTCTTCTGTGAGGCTATCAGCAACAAAACACAGCAGCCTGGGGGAGTGAACAATGGAGCCAGCAGCTGGGGGGGGCCCGCAGCATCTGCTGTGACGCGGGCCAGCAGGAAGCTGGAACTGCTGGAAGGTTGGGATTGGCGGGTGCCGGGGTAGTGGCTGTGGACAGACACCAAAGTGGAGAAGGAACGAGGACGGGCCGGTTGTATGCACACGTTTGTCCTCAGGGGCGGGGCGGGGGGAGAAAGGGCTACTAGTGATTCTTTTACCACCGCCATGGCCTCGAGTTCATCTCAAGAATTAATAGCATCGGCCGGGCGCGGTGGCTCACGCCTGTAATCCTAGCACTCTGGGAGGCCGAGGCGGGTGGATGGCTCGAAGGTCAGAAGATCGAGACCAGCAATGAGACCAGCATGAGCGAGACCCCGTCTCTACTAAAAGGAAAAAAAAAATTAATTGGCCACCTTAAAACAGAAAAAAAAAATAAAGAAATAAAAAAAAAAAAAAAAGAATTAATAGCATCAACTCCTAATGCCCCAGAAAGACCACCCAGTGATCCATCCCGAAAGCCGAGCTCAGCTCCTGGGATTCCTGCAAAGGGGAGAGCCACCAGGGCAGGTTCTGAGCTGGAGCCTCTCCATGGAAAACCAGAGCAGGTGTCTACAGGTGGGGGCCGTGAAGGCAAGTCTTGCAACAGTTCTCAGGGTAACTTCAGGTTGGCAGGGAGCTGCTCTGGGCCACCTCTTGGGCTGACGGATAAGCTACTCACTTGGGCCACAGGCTTGGCTTTCGTGGGCAAATTTTCCTGGGGGAAGCAGTGGGCTTAGCCGTGTGTGGTCCAGTGTTGTTCAACACGGGACAAGGAATGCTATCTGCTTCTGTTCCCACTTGTAGACAATGTCTGAAAAAAGTTTGGTGAGCTTTCTCTCTCTCTCAATCCCTAGGTGAAATTAGATAAAGAGTATAAGTTTCATTGACTTGAAATATTTAATTATGTGTGAAATTAATATATTTAGTTCAGCTCAGTTGATAATTTACCCGGAAAAGGCACACAAACAAGTGCGACCATGTTATTCATTCTGAATGTCCTATTATGAATTAAACTTTTTAACCACTCTTAGGAATGAGCTGGCCAACATATGAACTAGTGCAATTCTTCAAGTTACATGTATCAAAGAAAAAAAGAACTATTTTGCTTAAGATGACGCATTATTTTGTTTGCATTCCTGAAAGACGTATCTGCGTGAGGAGCAGGCGGGAAACTGGAATAGTTTCCACAAACAAAAATGTTTCCTTTCGGTAAATTCTTTACTTTTAAAAATTAAGTCTGCAGTTGGATGAATTAGAAATGGATTTGTATCCATGAAGAAATTTGGAAATTGACCATCATAAATTATTTTGATTCCCTCTAAAATAGTGGTAGTAAATTGATTTTTTAAAGAAGTAACACTCCCAATAAGAAAGTTTTTCTGATGCTATAAAAAAAAAATTTAGACCCTGTACATTAAACCTTTTTAGAGAATGAAATGACAATACCCTAAACTCAGTGTTAGCTCTGACCAGGGCTTAACTTTCCATAAAGAAATGTCAAATTGTTTTTAACCTATGCATTATTATTCAATCATTACTTCTGTTTTCTTTAAAAAAAAATTTTTTTTCATTTTTATTGACTCAGGTCTAGCTACTTAATCCACAGATACATAAGTAATTCAATATTATCATAGTCTGAATTACCTGGCACCCTAAGTTAGTAAATCTATATTTCCTAATTATTTTGCTCATCATAATCATTATAAATTAACATTTTAAATTCAGAGAGTGACTGTTTTTAAATATATATCAAACGATTAAATTTCTTCCAGGTGGTGCTTGATTTGCACCTGGCAGAAGCTCAGGGAAGCATCTGGTCCTCGGCAAAGCACCCTCCTGTCACCTGTAGCCACCTGCCGGCGGCTCGTACCTGTGTGCACGACTCCGGGCTGCTTATAAACAAATTGCGCCTGTGAAAATCACGTTGTTCAGTGACAACACACTCACTCTTTCCATGGAGGAGGAAAAGCCCTAAAGGAATTTTCTTCCAGTCCTGTGTTTTGCAAGCAAATGTTTACCACGTGATTAAACTTCTTTAGAATTTCCTTTGGAGAAAAAAATAGCAACATGGCACAGTCTGAATTGGTGAAGAACATTAGAAGCCAAGAAGAAACTAAATGCTCTTAAAACTTGGCAAGGGTCTTCCTCTTTTTGCTTTTTATGCACAACATAAAATTTAGCAACTTAACAATTCTTAGTGCACATTCGGTACATTAATTATGGTTACAATGTGTTGTGGCCATCACCACTATCCATCCATCTCCAGAACTTTCTCATCTTCCCAAACATACAGTCTGCCCTTATTCAACACCGACACCCCAGCCCCTCCCAGCCCCTGGCACCGTCGTCCTATGGATTTGACTATCTAGGGACCTCATTTAAGTGGAATCACAGAGTGTTTGTGCGTTTGTGACTAGTATATGGTCCTTAAGGTCCGTGTTGTAGCATGGGTCAGAATTTTCCTCCTTTTTAAGTAACATTCGGTTGCAGGTAGAGACCAAGTTTTGTTCATCTATTCATCTGTCAGTGGGCAGGTGCTTCCAAATTCTGTTGCAAAAATGCTGAACATGGGTACAGATATCTCTTCAAGGCACGTCCTTCAATTCTATTGAGCATATAACCAGAAAGTAGAATTGCTGAATTATACAATAATTTTACTTCTCATTTTTTGAGAGCAGCCACACCATGTCTTACAGCAGCTGTGTGCCGTTTCACGTTCCCACCAAGAGCGAACAATTCCCCCTTGTCCCCCAACTCTCAGTGACACTTGCCCCAGCGACGGCCCTTCCCACGGGCTCGAGGATCGGCACGTCCCTCAAGAGTGACGCTGAGCACCTTGGCACACGCTCTTTGGCCTCTTGTACGTCCCCTTTTGTAGAAATGTCTGTCCAAGACCTTTGCCTATTTTTAATCAAGTTCCTTGTTTTCATGTGTGTGTTCAGCTGAGGAATTTTTTATATAGTCTTAACTAGTATAGTATTAACTTTCCGCCAGACACACGATTTCAAAGATTGTCTCCTGTTCTGTGGGCTCGACACAGAGTCACGTGTTCTCCTGGCCGTGTTCTCCCTCCCAGCTGCGCAGGTGCCCGGCGCCCTGTGGGTATATTCTGTGTCTTTCACAGAACAAGGGGGCATGTTACCTATATCACTAGCCTATCCTTTAGAACGTGTATTAGGTAATATTTCCAGGAGTTGCCTGAAAACAAGTGTCGTATCATGAACAATTTCCAGAAACACTGTCACATAAAGTGGAACAGGTCAGGCTTCCTTGTCCCACGACTTCTCTGGGTCTCTAACAGGAGGAGGTCGAGACCCCTCAGGAGCAGGGATAGAGTCGTTTCCAGACTTTGAACACAAATCTCTTTCTCTGTATGGCGTTCCTGGAACTGGTAACAGACACCACCAGGTCCCCACTTCCGGACACCCCCGAGCCCCTGGGGCACAGGGTGGGGGAGAGAAGCCCCCAACTCCCAGTGTCCCGGTCAGACACCCCTGAGACTATGGGCTCCTCTCCCGCGTGCGCACCAGGCCCCCTCATATCTCCAGAATAATCCCCTACATACCAGGCCTGCGCCCAGGTCTGCCCGGGGAAATAAGGAAGCCCCTCCTCATCCGGGCCCCCGTGCCATAGTGCCTGTTGTGTGGGGCAGTGCCTGAGCCATTCAGCACAAGGGCAGACTAACGACGTCCCCGTTGGGAGCTGCAGGTCCGGGCAGACCAAGAGGCCACGGCAGGCCCACGGGGGCGTCCCAGGCGGGCTCACTGAGGGCGCCAGAGGCTGGACACACGTGTGTCCCGATCCCACCGAGCGCCCGGACGCAGCCGTGACTGCTCAAGGCGGCAAAGCGCGCAGACACTCCCGTAATGATTTCCAAAGACTGTAAAAGTCTTATATATATAAGGGACAGAAATTGGGTAAAATACGGTTTGTCCCAATTTCTAAAGCGCAGAACGCGAAGGGAACTTATCACGAAGGACCGAGGCTAAGCATGGAGAATCCCTCCCCAGCGGCACCGTCCCAGTGCACAAGACCGTGGAGATCCCCAAAAGCACAATGGCAGAGCCCGGGGCGCCCTGAAGCCCCATCCCCTCCCGCCCCGCCAAGGTCGGGGAGACGCGATTAGAACACGCGCCCTTGGCTGATTGAACTCACCCAGATGTTTCCTTTCTGCTCAGCGGAATGGTGACATTATTGGAGGTTAATAGTCAAGAGTTTATCTAAATTAGGTAACCGTAAAGTTCTTAATTTAGCCATTGAGTGCCTAATAGAGATTAAATTGGGCCTGGAGACACCATGTTTCCACCTTGAGGGAACCACGCTGCTACTGCGCGCGAGGAGGCCGGGGCGAGGCGCGCTGAGATTTCCCCTTTTCACATAACACCTTCGATTTCTGCCAGCGAGGACCAGGATTCACCAAAATGCGTGCGTTCCCTCGGGCTCCTCCTCCCGGAACTCTCCGAGGACGGGTATCCGATTTCTGCTCCAGGAATCCTAGAGAAAGTGGCTTGGTCTGCAGGGGCAGAGAGTCGTGGAAGAGCTTAGAGGAGAAGGCTGTGATGTGAAAGGGGGAAATTAGATCGGATTCGTGGACGTGGGGCTTCATGGGAAGGTTTTGCTTTAAAAAATAAACTGGACACGCTTAGCGCAGCAGAGAGGGGCGCGGGGCAGTACAGACCGACACCAGACGGACGAGGGCACGAGTCCACCGTGGAAAGAAAGGTGTGAGGGATGCAGGCACCGCGCGAGGAGCGGGTCCTTCTCCCGGGAGCGCGCCGGGCGGGAGCGCGCAGCAAGGCGAGGCCGCATGTGCGTCGTGTTGCGCGCGCGAGGGAAGCCGCGGTTACGCGCCAGCGGGGACCCCTGAGAGTCAGGGCGCAGGTGGCTGGCGAGGCTCTGGTTGTCAGTAGGAGCAGGGGCGGCGTCTGGGTGCGCCCAGGTTGAGGGCTGATGGAGCTGCCCCGAATCTGTTTCTTCTGAAGGAGACCCCACGAATGTTCTCCGCGCCAGCCGCTCCCCCAACCTTTTCCTGGGCCAGGTGCGAGGCAGGGCGAACATCGTCACTTTCTGGGATCCAATTTGTTTGTAAAACAGGAAAAACCACCATTTCTTTCCTGTATTTATTTTATTATTTTTTTTCCTGTTGTTCTGCGTTTTAAATGAAGCGTGGAGGTTCCCCACGAGGCTAACGAGGGCTCGTGCTGAGTCCCGCGCGGCGCAGAAGCTCACCTGGAGAGGACGTGGGCTGGTGCGAGTACAGAGCCACGTCGTGTGTTGCGCCTGTTATGTTTTTTGGCAGATTACATTTCTGCTGTTTTGCTCTCTGTTTTCAGAGCTCCGGGGATGGTCTCACGTTCCTAAAACAGGAAAGGACGTGGAAAGCCCACGGCCAGCCAGGGGTGTGGCTCTTAGCTTCTCCGCAGGGCTCTTCCTGAGAAAACCATTTGTGTCAACAACGGATTGAAAATTGGGCCCCTAGATAGGCTAATAGCATAAGCATCAGTGCACCTTTCTGATTCGAAATGAAAGTGAGAACCACAGCCGCAGCCTCTCTCAGGGCTGAGCCAGTTTGACTCCGGCACCTCTCACCGAGAAGGTGCTGCCGTCTGTGGTCACATCCTCAGCCTGGATGCTGGGGCTGAAGCTACCCTGTGTCCCTCGTGGGACGGTCCCCTCAGAGCTAAGAGACACCCGGACACCTGGGCACACCTGGGGCCACCGACCCCTTCAGCAGAGAAGGGCTCAGAGCTCCCCTGCCGGGTCGCAGAGCCAACACCAGCTGCCAATCAAAGGTGCTTTGAGATCTCACTCCGCCTCCTAAAACTCCATGGGAGTTTTTCGTTCAACTCCATGTTATAGGTGTGTTCATATTATTATGTGAGTAAGGTTTTAGATTCCATAATGGTTAAACCACTGAAAATATTATTTCTGAATGTTTGGGTGGAATTCGGTCTCCAACAAGACGAAGGAGCCTCCCCTGTGATGTCATGTGCCCTGTGATGTCATATGATGTCATGTGCCCTGTGATGTCATATGGTGTCATGTGCCGTGTGGCTGCCCATCCCTGGCCCCCACGCCCCTGGGGAGAGGGCAGGTGGTCACCAGGCAGCTCAGGTAGCTGAGTCACGTTTGCGGAGAGCGTTCATCCCTCCATCCAGTGCCTTCCGGTGCTATGATACTATCTCCCCTCTGCATGTGTTTTCCCTCATTGGCTCTCTAAGCTCTGCCATTAAAAGGTAATTACAGGTCATAGGTAGTCAAATTTACATACGTGTTTATATATACATACATAGTCAAATTCATAGAAAGCTTATTTCCTGTTTATATCTTTTGCAAAAACAATTTATAAAATTCATTTTAACCAGCTTTATACTTTTTTTCTAGAGAATTGAAAAAAACTTGACCAATACTCCTCCTTTCCTTATTGAAAATACTTCTGAAATTTCCGAGCCTCTTGATTTAAGCAGCTGACGGCTTACGATAGACAGGCTCGTTCAGGTGAACGAAATTATCGATCCTTGCAACTGTATCTACTCAAATGCGTAACTATGACACTTTCCTAATTTTGTATCCAAATAGCATGAACAGAGAGACAGTGAGATTAACCGAGAATGAGAAAGAGTGAGGAATACAAGGATTCCTGCGTGATGTCTTTGAGAAGAATGTTCTCCTTGAGAGAGGCTCAGTCGCTAATAAATCAAGGTGCTTCAGGGTTACGCGAAGCAGCTGAATTTTCATCACAGAAAATAAGACCTTTTTATTTAAATGAAATCACTCGTTTAAAGCAAAAATGTAAAACTGGAAATGGCAGTGAAGGTAGCTTCTCTCCTCCAGGGAAATTTTGACATATCTGGGTGCATTAACATCGTTTAATGTTCTTTTCTGAAAGCTCTGGTAGGTGGAAAATTTCAGACAACAAAAATTAAGTGATAGTGATATATACGATTTTGTTATTATTCTAAAGGTGTTTACAATACTACAAAGTAGTAAATGTAGAATAACCCAATTCCGGTGGAGACACTGTCACATATTATTATTTTGGAATATCAGAGTAGCTTTTGAGTGAAGAGCCAGGCATAATTGCCTTTTTAACCACAGACATTACCAGCTTTTGTGCTTGAGAGATAAATGTGCCTGCTAAAAACCAGTGAAGAGTTTCTTTAAAATAGAAAGGGATCTGGACTAATTGCAAAAGGGATGGAGAAAAAGCTGTTAGAAAATTATAGATCTATCCCCTTATTCTCCGTACGACAAATACTAGAAAATTGACAGTTGATTAGTGCCAGTGGCTTCTGAAGGGTTGTTGTATTTGAGTAGAGGTATTCATTCTATGTGTGCGCACACAGGCTTGCACACACATGAGCATGCACACACAGCTCACATGCGTGAGCACATGCACAAGAGTATGCACACACAGCACATACACTCACAGGCATGTGCACAAAGCATGCACACACAAGCATGCACACACACCAGCAAGCACATGAGCACGCACACACACATAGCAGCACATACATGAGCATGCACATATGAACATGCATACACACACAAGCACGCACATAGACGAGCATGCACACACATGAGCATATACACACAGCACATATACTCATGAGCATGCACATGTAAGCATGCACACACACAAGCACGCACACACACAAGCACGCACACACATAGCACATACACAATCATGCACACACACAAGCAAGCACACACGTAGCACATACACGATCATGCACACACACAATCATGCACACACACAAGCACGCACACACATAGCACATATACGGGCATACACACATGAGCATGCACACACATAGCACATACACGGGCATGCACATACACAAGCATGTACACATGCGCACGCACACATAGCACATACACGATCATGCACACACAAGCATGCACACATGCACGCACACACATAGCACATACACGGGCATGCACACATAGCACATACATTCATGAGCACTCACACACAAGCACACACACAAGCACGCACACACACAAGCATGCACACACGGGCATGCACATACACAAGTATGCACACACAAGCATGCACACACACAGCACATACACGAGCATGCACATACACAAGTATGCACACACAACACACACACACAAGCACGCACACACACAGCACATACACACAACGAGAGCCCTGTAAGAGCCGCTCCTGTCACAAAATGAAGTTACATTGCAAAAGATGAGGACGGGGTTTGAGCCTAAAGTATCCGCCTGACTTTCAGAAACTTTCGCTCAGCTCAGCGAACACGTGCTTGGTTAGGCAGACAAGCACTGGCTAGGAAAGAAAGGCGGCATTATTGAGCAGCGTGCTCTAACTAAAGTGGTGGTTGTATCACAAACCCTGCCCTTCACAGTCTATGAAACGATTCTCTTTTTAAAACGTGGTTACAAACTTTCCTGAATGTCGTCTTGTGAACACTCTGCGGACTAAAACCCTCGAGGCCCCGCCCTCGCGCGCCACCTGCAGCCCACGCCCCAGCCGGGTGGCAGCAGGCAGCGGCGGGCAGCCCAGGGACAGGAGCTGCTGGACCCAGCTTAAGTACTGGGCTTTGGACACGCTCTGTGAACTCTGAAGTCACACCCAGAGAGGGAAAGGTGGGCACCGTGTCGGGCAGCAGGGTGATGGTTAAGAAGGCGTCCGTGCCAGTGCAGGGGGGTCGCTCGACCAAGGTGGCCAGGAAGGCCTGGCCCCCACCAGCGAGAGGAACAAAATCCCCTAAGTCAATGGTCCTGCTTTGACAGCAGCAGAGAATAGATCATCTTTAACCAGCTTCTCCACCAGAAATAACCTGAGGGCAATTAAAGCTTCAAAAAGCTTCTTTGAGTTCATTTTACACAAAGCTATCACCTTAGTCGGCTGCCTGAACCCAGCTCTGCCCTCCTCCCAGAACCTGCACAGGCTCCCACTGGCCCTGCCTCCAGGCACCTGTACAGAGCTGCCCACCCCAGCACCTGCCCTAACTGGGGCATCCACGCCCAGGGACACCTCTCATTGGGGGCTTCACTGGCCTTGAGCCAGGCGTCATGTCCCCTCCCAGGTCTCCCAGTTCCACCCAGGTCTGAGCCATGCTGTGCTTTAATTTCCTGAGCATCACTGCCATGTGGCTCTGAGCCTGGGTCTGCCTCACCCAGGAGTCCCCAGAACAGCCGAAACCCGGCAAAGAGCAGGTGGACCTTCGTGGGCGCTGACCACAAATAGTACCGGAGAAAGAGAAAACCAGTGACAATGCAAAACACTTTCAAACCATGCTTGATGTGAATTTTCTGAAGCCAGCCTCTGCGTACACCCTCTCTTTCTAGTTTAATTCCATTATGGTCAGAGAATATATTCTGTATGATTTTCTTTTTATGATTTTCGGTTTGTAGAGATGTGTTTAACAGCCCCATGCAGGGTCTACGTTGATGACTATTTCATGAGCACTTGAAAAATATGTGTATTCTCTGTTGTTGGGTGAAATATTCTATAAATTCTATTCTATAAATAGAACCCTTAGAATGTTCAAATAACCCACAGGAATGTAAAGAAGGAAGAATTAGACCCTGTTGGTTGATGGTGAGTGTTGCTTAGTTCTTTTCCGTCCTCGCCAACTTTCGGTCTAGCAGTTCTATCAATCGCTGAGAGTGAAGTATCGAAGATCCTACTGGTAACTGTACATTTGCTATTTCTCCGTTCATGTCTATCAGTTTTTGCTTCGTACATTTTGATGCTTTGCTGCTTGGTGCATGCACACTTAGGATAGTTATGTCTTCCAGTGGATCGATCTTTTTATTATTGTACAACTTTCCTCTTAGTCTCCGGTAATTTTTGTTGCTATGGAGTCTACTTTATCTGATTTAATATAAGACAATCCTGATTTTTTTAATTAATATTCACGTGACATATCTTTTCTCATCCCTTTATTTTCAACCTATTTACGTCATAATTGAAGTGAATTTCTTGTGGACAGCATATAATTAGATCATATTTTTATGTGTTTTTTTAAAATCCACTTTGCCAATCTCTTTCTTTTAATTGATGTTGTAGACTACATTTAAGGTGATTATTGGTATTTTGGGGCTTAAAACTGCAATTTTATTATTTGCTTTTTGTTTGTTTCCTACTTCCTTCCTTCTTTCCTTCCTCCCTTTCTTCCTTTCTCGCTTTCTTTCTTTCTTGCTTTCTTTCTCTTTTACATTCCTGTGGATTATTTGTGCATTTTAAGGATTCTACCTTGAATTATTTATGACTTTTCAGTATATCACATTGTACATTTTCTTAGTGGCTGCTCTGAGTATCACAACATGCATCTATACCACGCCACAGTCTTTGTGTGAAGTGTAGAAACCTTCCTTCCATTGAAGTCTCTACATTCTCCAAGCTTTTCAAACAGAATTGTCTTAAGTAGCCTCTACATACATTGAGAACTACATGATAAAAAGGACGGTCTATCACATTTAGTCCCGTTCTTACTCACTTCACTGTTTTTTCCGTTTTGAAGTCACAAGCTTCCTCTACCATTACTTCCTTTCTGTTTAGAGAACTTCCTTTAGCTATTCTTTAAGAGTAGATTTCCAGGCAACAA
This sequence comes from Cheirogaleus medius, assembly GCA_008086735.1. Taxonomy (NCBI): domain Eukaryota; kingdom Metazoa; phylum Chordata; class Mammalia; order Primates; family Cheirogaleidae; genus Cheirogaleus; species Cheirogaleus medius. Next base: position 503,654 of record VBSM01003148.1, on the reverse strand, counting down.
AGGGAGGAAGGAGGAGAGGGAAGGGGGGAGAGAGGGAACAGGGAAAAATAAAAACAGCAGGTGTACAGAAAGGCGGTAAGATAAGGAAGAGAAAGCTTTTAGCTAATCTTTAGCAAGATCCCCAAAATCAGGTATTCAGCGTGACTACCTGTGTACACACGGTGCAGACCAGCCTGGCAGGATCCATATCTAACACATCTTCATTCAAACAACTCTATCAGCAGAAGAGAAGAAGCCAAATAACACCCCTGCAAGGGCTAAAGCTTACAGAGTCCCCTACCTGCCAAAAGATAGTCTCCACCTGTCGCTAGACCGAGCGTGAAGCTTTGTCCTGCATGCACAGGTGGGCTGTACCTGAATCTATAAGCTAATATTTTACCATACTCTCTTTGAACAGTTGTTTTATTGGAAGCCAGAATTCCCATCTGCATACCAAAGGCTTAAACCCGAAGTTTCAGTTTGTGCTGTTTGCAAGCGGCAGGATGTGGGGATGAGTGATGAGTGTTTTGTCCTAAGGAAGGCAGGTGAATGGGACTTCATCGGCCAAAACAACACCAGAAGCCCCACCGAAGTTTATGCTCATGAAGTAATGCACTGTTTTGATGATGAAATTTATGCAAACATAAAAGCCGCATGACCCTGTAAGCATTTAACAATTTTTTTAATCAAACGTTTGAGATAATTACAGATTCATGTGCCGTTGTAGTATTGCAGGGAGCAACCCCCCAACGCCAATCCAGTTTCCTTCGATGATCACATCTTGCAAACCTGAGGTACCCTGTCCCAGCCAGGGTACAGACCTCGATGCAATTCACCCATCTCGGTCAGATTTCCCCAGTGTTGCTTATTTCCTTGTACCCATTTGTGTGCATGTGCGTGCGTTCCGTCCCAAGTAATTCCACCGCCGTGTGGCTGCACCTCCACCGTGACTGCCAAGAGGAGAACATCCCATCACCAGGAGGACCCTGTGCTGTCCTTGTTGAACACACACACCTGCCTCTATCCCCACCCCACCCCCAATCTTAACCCCTGGCAGCCACTGACGGGTGTCTGTTCTCCATTTCCATAATTCAGTCGTTTCAAAAATGCTATATAAAAGGAATCATAAAACCCTCTATCCTGGCTTTTTCACTCAGCATAATTCCCTGGGGATTTGTCTAAGTCGCTGTGTGTAAGTGGTCCATTTCCTTCTATTGCTGAGTGGTATTCCGCGGTGCGTCTGGACCACGGTGAGTTAACCGTGGAACACCTGGGGGGCTGTTGCAAGCAAAGCTGCTATGAACACCCACATCCGGGTTTTTATGCAAACCTGAATTTCCATTCCTCTGGGATTAATGCCCAAGCATGACGTTTCTGGGTCATAGGTTAGTTGCATGTTTGGTTTTTATGAGGAACCGCCGAGCGATTTTCCACAGTGATTGTAGCATTGTACACCCTGCCAGCAACACAGGAGTTTCCCTGCATCCTCACCATCGTGTGACATGGTCACTTTTCACTTTCGTGGTCACTTTCGGCCGTTCTTCTGGGCATGTGTAACATGTATGTCATTGTGGTTTAGGTTTGCGTTTCCTTAATGCCTAAAAACGTTGAACATCTTTTCATGTGCCTATTTCTCACATGGACCGTGCTCCTGGGGTCCGGTGTGGGGGGCACCAGGCTTCCCCCCGTTCGGGGCTTGAGGAGACCAGCAGGGTCACGAGCAGGGGCAGGCAAGGGGTCTTTGGAAGGCTGGACAGCAGCGCGTTCTGCATAAAAGATTAGACACTTCGATGTAATCCTAGCACTCTGGGAGGCCGAGATGGGTGGATCGCTCAAGGTCAGGAGTTTGAAACCAGACTGAGCAAGAGCGAGACCCCGTCTCTACCCTGTCTCTACCCCCTTTCTAACTGCATTGCCTGTTTTGTTGTTGTTAAGTTTTTGTTTGTTTGTTTGTTTGTTTGGGTTTTTTTGAAACAGAGTCTTACTCTGTTGCCCAGGCTAGAGTGCTGTGGCGTCAGCCTAGCTCACAGCAACCTCCAACTCCCGGGCTCAAGCGATCCTCCTGCCTCAGCCTCCCGAGTAGCTGGGACTACAGGCACATGCCACCGTGCTCGGCTAATTTTTTTCTATTTTTAGTTGTTTGGCTAATTTTTTTCTATTAATAGTAGAGATGGGGTCTCGCTCTTACTCAGACTGGTCTCGAACTCCTGAGCTCAAATGATTCTCCTTCCTCAGCCTCCCAGAGTGCTAGGATTATAGGCGTGAGCCACCACGCCGAGCCTGTTGTTAAGTTTTGAGAGTCCTTTATGTGTTTTAGGTATTAGTCCTTGTCAGGTTTGTGGTTTGCAAACATTTCCTCCTCATCTTTAGCTTGTCTTTTACCCTCCTGACAGAGCCTTCTGCAGAAGGAAAGGTTCTAGTTGAGATGAGGTCTAACGTGCCCATCCTTCCCTCTGTGGACTGTGCCCAGGGCCACATCTGAGCACGCAGCACCGTTTCGTAAAAAGGCCACCTTTCCTCTGCTGTCACCGTTATCAGAAACCTTTGAGACTATTTGTGGGAGTCTGTTTATGGAATATCTAAAGTTTAAAACTGAATCTTAGAGATGAGCTGGAAAAGCGAGACCCCCGTCTCTACCAAAAATAGAAAGAAATTAGCTGGGCAACTAAAAATATATAGAAAAAATTAGCCGGGCATGGAGGCACATGCCTGTAGTCCCAGCTACTCGGGAGGCTGAGGCAGGAGGATCGCTTGAGCCCAGGAGTTGGAGGTTGCTGTGAGCTAGGCTGACGCCACGGCACTCTAGCCCAGGCAACAGAGTGAGACTCTGTCTCAAAAAATATACAAAATGCGAGCGGAGCCGGGGCCGTGCACATCTGTGACAACAGTGGAGGCTGTGACCTCTTCTCACAGGCAGGGCTTGGGGACCGGAGTCCTGAGGATGTCGCTGGTCAGCTCTGTGTTCTGTCTAACCCTAAACGGCCTCTTTAGGCATCTGTCCCCAGTGGGATGGGAGGCTGGGCTGTGAAGGGGACATGGTGGTCCAGGTGTGGGTGGGACGGTGTCACGGGAGCAGCCTGTCTGCCCCCTGCTTCTCCTAGGCCAGCTCCCCCCCAGCCTCGGCCCCGGGACCTGGACTCCCTTTGGGTCAGCTCCTTGGTGGCTCCATGAGCCGGTTCACCGGTCCCCTGCTCTGAGAGCCGCAGCCACATCTGGGTCACACTGCTACTTAATTAAACAGAATCTTCGCTGTCCCCCACAAACGCTTTGGGGAGCGAGACGCCCCTGGGACTCCCCGGGGCAGGAGGAGACGGGGTTCTCCCCGGGCCTTACTCCCAGCTTGAGGAGCGAACATGTGCGTCCCACCGACGTGGTGAGTTCCCCAAATCCTCACGCGGGAGAGGGTTTCATTTCACAGCAGTGACGAAGTAAAATAGAATGAAGAAGGGAAAAGGGCGCACTTGAAAGAGCTGGATGCCCAGAGGTAGAGCAGCTTCCCCTCGGTCTGTGTTCACGCTGTGAGGACCAGGGACGGCGCCTCTCAGAGCTCATGCGGCCGACCTAACGACGCGGCTCACCTGAGACCCGCTGTCCCGCGGGGGCTGATCCGTCGGCCGCGCCGCTGACCGAGGGGCCCAAAATGCCACCATTTCTCGAGTCATGGGTGTTTTGCAGTCAGCTTTTAATGCCTGTTCTGTGCATGAGTTTGGTTTGGTGGTTGTAGATCAAATGCAAAAAGCGGCCAGGCGCGGTGGCTCACGCCTGTAATCCTGGCTCTCTGGGAGGCCGAGGCAGGAGGATCACTCAAGGTCAGGAGTTCAAAACCAGCCTGAGCAAGAGCAAGACCCCGTCCCTACCAAAAATAGAAAGAAATTAGCTGGGCAACTAAAAATATATAGAAAAAATTAGTCGGGCATGGTGGCACATGCCTGTAGTCCCAGCTACTCGGGAGGCTGAGGCAGGAGGATGGCTTGAGCCCGGGAGTTTGAGGTTGCTGTGAGCTGGGCTGATGCCACGGCACTCTAGCCCAGGCAATAGAATGAGACTCTGTCTCAAAAAATATACAAAATGTGAGCGCAGCCTCCTGACAAATGCGGTGGGACTCAGAATGACCTGCCGGCCCAGAGGGAGGAGGCTGCAGCAGCCTCTAAGGACACGTGGCATCGTTCTGGAGCCATGCTGCTGCTCCTCAGGGTTACCCCACACCCACTCCATGCCTCGTGGGGTCTGCCTCCCTCCTCCGTGTTCCCACGCCTTTCCCTGACAGCTGAGCTGCAGTCGGAAGACCACGCCTTTTGGCAGGAGTCGGTATTTGCTGACCTATCCATCCTGTGTGCTCCATGCCCAGGAAGCCTTCGTGGAGATGAAAACACATCCTGCCCAGTCCTGTAGTTCACGTTACGCACAAGCCTACTGACAGGCTAAGAGGTGTCAGAGAAAGGCCAGAATCAAGGCTCGCCTGGCAGGGACCATGCTGCCTTTGTGGGCTGGCAAGACTCCCGCGAAGGAGGACCGTGCTCCTGGGGTCCGGTGTGGGGGGCACCAGGCTTCCCCCCATTCGGGGCTCAAGGAGACCAGCAGAGTCACGAGCAGGGGCAGGCAAGGGGGTCTTTGGAATGCTGGACAGCAGCGCGTTCTGCATAAAAGATTAGACACTTCGATGTAATCCTAGCACTCTGGGAGGCCGAGATGGGTGGATCGCTCAAGGTCAGGAGTTTGAAACCAGACTGAGCAAGAGCGAGACCCCGTCTCTACTAAAAATAGAAAGAAATTAATCGGCCAACTAAAATATATAGAAAAAATTAGCCGGGCATGGTGGCACATGCCTGTAGTCCCAGCTATTTGGGGAGGCTGAGGCAGGAGGATCGCTTGAGCCCAGAAGTTGGAGGTTGCTGGGAGCTAGGCTGACGCCACGGCACTCTAGCCCGGGCAACAGAGTGAGATTCTGTCTCAAAAAAAAAAAAAAATGATTAGACACTTCGAGTATTGCTCGAGAGATATGAATGTAAATTGGCTCGATCCAAATGACATTTCTTGAGCATCTATTGTGTTCTAGGACAAAGAGTACTCTCTGTTCTCCAAGAAGATTAAAATTTATCCAGGGAGACATATCCCTAAATGCATGAGCACCCTTCCCGCTCTGTGTTCAGAGAAGCAGCTGGCAGATGGGCTACGAATGCCACAGCCAGTCACCCACCCGTCCGGAGATCAAACGAGGCAGCACTGTGAAGCCTCGATTCCTGTCTCTGCAGCCCAAGTCGGACCACAGAACCAGGCCCTGTTTCTGCACAGATAGTCTCGAAATACCGAGGAGCGAGGCAGGGGTCCCAGCCCTGGGATTCTGACCCCCGCTCCCATCCCAGACGCCCCAATCCCCCCCCGCCCCGGGACAAAGCAGAAGGAGATCCGCTCTCCAGCTAGCCATTGGCTTTTCTCACGTGGTTGCTAAACGCTTCTGCAGAGCTGAGGCTAAAATTTCAGCTTTAAAAAAACAAAAACAAAACCATGGTCGATGTTACTTAGAACAGCTGGTGATTTCCTCACTCGCTCCCCAGTGACCACGGCTCCAATTTGTGGCCAGCCTTGTCTTCACACATCTCGGGGCAACCGAAATGCGACAGGATGACAGATCGTCCCTGCGATGGGGACTGACAAACAAATTAGCGCAAAAGATGCTTTCCGCAGCCGACCAGATGCGCCGGGCCCCGTCACACGGAACCGGCCGGGACAGGCCGTCCGCGCCCCATCTGCGCCTCCTACTCCGTATTTGTCTCTCACTTGTTTATTTTTTTTGCAATCTCCTGACACACCCTCACGACACACGGAGCCCTAAACGGGCTCGGGCAGGGGCTGACCCCGAGGCATGTCCTAAACTTTCTCAGGACGCGGTCCAGGAAATCTGACCACCGCCAACGGAACTCTGCAAACACCCGCGAGCTTTGCCGCTGTTGGTAAACGCCGGGAGACGCCTCTCCGGTGTTGGAAACTCTGCCCTGCCGTGGGTCTCTGG
>VBSM01003148.1:429782-441369 GCA_008086735.1 Cheirogaleus medius | reverse complement strand
TCGGCCTCCCAGAGTGCTAGGATTACAGGTGTGAGCCACTGTGCCCGGCCGACAGGGGTTTTTTGCAGTTGAAATTATTCCTAGTTTAGATGTAAGGAAATTGACACTCAGAAAAGTTAGGTAATTTCTCCCAAATTATGTCAGGGTTAGAATTGCTCCCGGACCCGGAAGCCCACGCATTTCCACTACATAGACCATTCATACCCTGCTTTCTCTTTCATAAACAGGGGTAGTAACTACATTTCTAGGTTTTAAATTGAAATACATATTTGTATGTATTTCCAAAGCACAGCAGGCTATAACCAAAAAAACAGATAACAGTCCAGGCACAGTGGCTCACGCCTGTAATACCAGCACTCTGGGAGGGCCGAGATGGGCGGATCATTTGAGCTCAAGAGTTCAAAACCAGCCTGAGCAAGAGCGAGACCCCGTCTCTACTAAAAAATAGAAAGAAATTAGCTGGACAACTAAAAATATGTAGAAAAAATTAGCCGGGCATGGTGGCACATGCCTGTAGTCCCAGCTACTCAGGAGGCTGAGGCAAGAGGATCGCTTGAGCCCGGAAGTTTGAGGTTGCTGTGAGCTAGGCTGAAGCCACAGTACTCTAGCCCGAGTGACAGAGTGAGACTCTATCTCAAGAAAAAAAAAAAACAGATAACAGAAAAACTAGCCAACAAATAAAAAGCATTCTACTAACTTTTCTGTACTTTTTTAGCCAAGCAATGATTGCAAACAGGAACCATAGTGTTGTGGTTGATTTATCAACAAGGAGAAGAACAGCATAGACATACGATGCTTAAAATAAGCATTTTTACCTACTTAAAGGACACCGAAAATTGCACGTTTTTGCTGTGAGCCTGGCAGTGGCTTCTGCCTCTGCCACCAGCCGTGGCCCGTGGACCCGGGTCTGTGGCCAGCACCTGTGGCCCTCAGCCACGTCCTGCCTGCTCTCGGCCACTGCCCATGTCTTGCTCCTGGAGACCTTGCAGGGTCAGGGAGGCACAATGTCCACTTGCTAAACAAACGGGGCCTCTCCCTTCACACACACTCGACGTGGCACTGGCCCATGGGCAGTCTGCCCCCAGAAGGACCCTGGAATGTGGGGTCCTGAGTCCCTGTAGGCCTGTCCTGCCCCTCCTGCCCCTGGTTGGCCGCTGCCTTCTGCTGGCTGCAGAGCTTTGCCTGCTGAGACTCAGGAGCCGGGCAGGAGACGTCCAGCCCCATTGGTCTCCCACGGCCCTAGTTCCTCACTGCGTCCCCAGTTTTCCTTCAGAAAGAAAAAAATACACGCCGTGTTTGTGTATTTAAAAGCAGGAGAGTTGTGTGTTTATTTTGTTCCTCAATCGTGCCTGCTTGGATTCCTCCACACCTCCTGAGAGACCCTGGTCCCTCCCACTGTGGTTTCCCTTTGCGATGTTGCTGTTTTGGTTAAAAGAGGGAGAGAGGGAAGAGGCCCCGGCCCTATATTCTGCCGGGACACCCGCGTGGGGTGCGTATTTCTCGCTGATTTGCTGTCTCTCCTTCCTGCCCACAGCTGAGCACACGGACCCCGAGCCACGGGGACACGCCATCCACGTACTGCGAGGCCAAGCTGGGCGCGCACACCTACCAGGCTGTGAAACAGCAGCTGTTCAAGGCTTTCCAGAAAGCCGGTCTGGGCACTTGGGTGAGGAAGCCTCCAGAGCAGGACCAGTTCCTACTGACGCTCTGAGTCTCGGACCCCTTGGCCGCTCGACCGGAGCGAGGTGTCTGGAGAGGACGAGGCCATGTGTGTGGAGCAACATGGCGTGTCCATCGGTTCTCTGTATCTGTGTCCTCTGGTGTTCCCGACACACACGCGTGTTCCGTGTTTGGACGGGCAACTAGGCAGGAATTCAGGACGTGCTGCTTCCCCCAGATGGCTGGTCCCCAGCGTCCCACGAGCCATGCCGGAGCCACCAGTGCTGCCCAGTGAGCTCCGTCTCTCCCTGGCGGCACCAGGGGGGGTCTCTGTCCTGGTGAAGGGGCTGAGGTGTCGCTCAGGCACCGTGTCATGCGCCTCCCTTTTGGTGCGTGTGGGTCTCGCCAGCACACACATCTTGGGACACTTGAAGACAAGCCACAGTGAAGAGAAAAGCCATGGGCTCCCTCCCTCCCAGAGAAATCAGTGAGAAAGCCCCGTTATTTTCACTATTTGTTTAGGTTTTCCATTCCATCTCCTTTCAAAAAGCATTTACGACGCATGATATTAAAAATGCCCAAAATAGAACCAGAGAAATGGAAACCTTCCCCCAAGGCAAAGAAACAGCCACCAGTGAGCTCAGATCAGTGACGTGAGGAAACCATCTCTGAACTTACTTCTCACGGAGCGTTGCAAACTGACACAAACCGACGGGGTCGACGCCAATGTGTGAGCTGTGTGCGGGTCAGCTACTGCCCTACAACCTCTCTCCCCACCAGGTAATAAGGAAACCAAGTCTTTGACCACATTCTGACTTCTTAACTAAATTTTTATTAGAAAGTAAGCACCAAAAAATCAAAGCAAGCCTTTACTTTTGGCTTGAGGAGCTACTGGCTTGCTGTTCTTTTAGGTTCTCTGATCACCACCTTGCACACAGAAAAGGAAAAATTTGCTTGATTGAAGCAGCTGCCCAAATTCAGGAGGCGGGACTCTCTCACCTGCGGAGCCGGCGTCAGACACAGCTGGAGGCAGGACCGCTGGGCTCCAGCCCACAGCATCACTCATTAGTAGAGGTACCAGATTCACGCAGGGCTGAGGCCCTTTTCTAACATAGCTTTAGTCAACCCACATACCTTGAATTGCTTTAATTTCACCACTGGGAACTCATTTCTAACAATGCTCATGCTAGTTAGCAGGTCTCTAATTTCTCCAATTAAAAAATCCATATCCACGATTCATTACGATAAATAGCAGAGCACGGTAGTGGCCACCTCTGCCGTGTGGGCTTCGGGGTTAGAATCCCAGCCACCACCTGCCAGGAGATTCGAGGAGGGAGGCATCGCGCTGTAGCCATTCATGTGCTACAAATTACAGACGCCTTAACCATAAAACAAAAATGAAATGAATCGAGGTGTAGCTATTTGTTACAAGATCATCAGACGTAGAGATATTAGTGAGGAAATAGAAATTTTTCCTGGGATTTAATACAACATGAGGCCAAATTTGTCACTCGAGTGAGTTCTTCTAGAGAAAAGGAAATGGGCGCCGGGTGGGCGACTTCTTCAAGACGAAGTTTCAAAAGATGCGAAAATGCTTCTGTAAATGAATAAACTCATCTTCATCTTTCAAAAAAATTAGGAAATGAAATCTTAATTCCGTGCAAAAGCTAAGCTCAAACAGCCAGTGTACAGTAATTTTGGACGACTTGGCATCACTAGCATGAAGCTTGGAGAACCGAAAGAGGTGAGGGCTGATTTGAGACCCCGACACTCTCCGTCGAGGTACCAGGAGCTTCTCTGAGCATGTTGGAGACACAACCGACCCCTGGCTGCATCCATGACCCGAGCCTCATGTTACTAACATGCAGAGATGCTGGCTGGAAACGTGCACATACGCTTTAGACCAATGTGCCCAAATGACACTATTTCTGCAGTGAGGAGACGGCAGTGCTCTCCACCATCACAGGAAAGACACAGGACCTGACTCCAGCCCCTGGGAAGGCGCTCACCTCCCCTAGTCGAGATAATCCCACAATGCCTGAGTCACACGGTGTGGTCACAATTCATCTTGTCTAAGGCACTGGCTCTCTAGAAACAACTCGAACTTTACTAAAATATAAACATCTTCTTTGGGGAAAGCCACACATTAACTCCACTCTACCTGTCAGCCTCAGTATGTGCATTAGTTTATTAAGTCAACAGGAGACCCCCTCGGACAGGGAGATTGTAGACCTTCTGCAGAGAAGGTTATAGCAAGGGAAGAGTTTTCAATGCAGCAAGAAGCAAGTTTGTGGTGCTGGAGCTCGTCCGTGGAGGTGTCTGTCAGAGTGAACATGGTGTGGGGAGGAGATGGGGCGGAGGAGAAGTCCCCCGGGTCTGGGCGGCGGAAGGACAGGGTGCACTGAGACAGCCAGAGATCAGCTACAGCTGGGAAGTCTGCGATTAGAGCAAGACAGCATCAGAGGAAGGGAAACCGGGAATGAAAGGGTGTGATGCTGCCACTCTCCGGAGCACACCATGGCCTGTTTGGGACCGTGACACATGCGTGCACATGCCGGCTGCTCCCAGCTGGCAGGAGCCAGGACATGGCCAGGTCATGGGATTCCCATGCAGCCCCTGGTGCGCTGGAAGGAATGGGCCGTGGCAGCTCTGAAGCTTCCAGATTCCACGCCCACCTCTCTGTTCAGAGGAACATCCCAGCCCTGCTTCTGGGCCAGGTCCGCCCACACTTTCGACGGCCGAATTAGAGACTTGCAAGTAGCTCACAGAGACCTCACCAAATGAGGTTTCTCTAAGGAGAGCAAAGTACAAATTGACAAGGTGTAATTTTTAGTTGCCCTGGAAAAAAATGACAGCGAAACAAAAGTCAGATAGAACATAGGGAACATGCAAGCATCTCAGTCACCCCATGTCCGTCTGAATTTGCCTCCAAATCACCATCCCTGTGTCTCCCTGTGCTTCATGCTGCCTGGTGGCCCAAAGTCCTTTGTCCTCACATTGTCTGTGTTCTATTTCTATGATGATTTAGCCTTACTGCAAACGTCCAAATAGAACCAACCTCATCCTTATTTGTGTCCAAAACACACATTGCTCTCCTACAGGAGCGGGGATAGCAATTTAAGGTTTCCTGCCTGGTTCTTAGTCAGAAAGTCAGCATCTGGCTCTGTCAAGCCTTGTCACAGGACCCAGGGAAAGGCCACAGGGCCACTAGGCTCTGCGTCTGTCTCCAGAACAAAGTTCTACAGCAATGTACGACAATGTCAAATTATTGAGTTTGGGATTTCTTGGGTTTTTGTTTTTGGCAAGGAAAGGGTTTGCAGGTCTGTAACTGTTGTTTCCTTTTCACTCCTGTGATTCTCTTTAGACCTGTATATACCTGTCACGCCACCACTCAATCCACAAGGAGGCTCGTTGCTCCCCAGAAATGTCGAGCTGAGTTACTTTTCAGACAGATGCATAGCTCATATTTTTTCCACATAACTTTCTGTTCACAGGAACCTGCTCTTATGAATAAAATTAAATGTGCTTTTTTTTTTTTGGTATAGTGTTTACCACGCCTGGAGAGCCATATACAGTAAATAGATAGTATATCGATGCCCAGAATAGAATAGTTAGAGTATTTTGATGAAATCCTATTTTTAGATTATAAATTTCAAGATGTGTATCTTGTTTTTAAAAAAATTAAAAAGACATTTGAAACTTAGACATTTTTAATTTAGGGAAACTTATATACCCATTTTTAAAGAAGCTATTAAATAATCTAATATCTAATTGGTCCAAAATACAATAAAATCGCCTTCTAAGAGAGACCAAAGGGAAGTTAGAAGAAGCCTTTCTTTTTATGTACTACTACATGATGGCTATGGCCCCTTCGTTGGGCAGAAGTGTCACTCAACACTCGGCAAAACCCACTGCCCGTTTCCTGGTTCCCCGGCCCGTCCCTAACAGAATTTGCAGAATCCGTCACTCAGCCCAGGATAAGGTGTGCAGAATCCTGCATGGCCCCAAAGGCTGTACCAGCTTTGAGTTTCTGCACAGTCCAAGATTGCACGTGGAAACTTAGAAGCTTCACGTTGCGGGAAAGGCCGTAGCACACGCTGGGGCAGCTCTCAGCTTGGACAAACTGCCCCCTGAGGTCTTGCTGGTAGAGGCAGAGTTTCGAGGGGTGGGGAGTGGGCCAGCAGGATGACACAGGGGTGCAGGGGAGGGGGCCCCTGCGCTGTCCGTGGTCCTGACCCCCCTCCTGGGTGAGGTCTTGAGCTGTCCATGGTCCTGACCCCATCCTTGATGGGGGGTCTTTCGCTGTCCGTGGTCCTGACCCCATCCTTGATGGGAGTCTTTCGCTGTCCGTGGTCCTGACTCCACAGCGGGGGGGGGGGCCTGTGCTGTCCATGGTCCTGACTCCCTCCCGGATGGGGTCTTGTGCTGTCCATGGTCCTGACTCCATCCTTGATTCTGGGAGGCTGCGCTGTCCGTGGTCCTGACTCCCCTCCTGGATGGGGCTCCGCGCTGTCCATGGTCCTGACCCCCTTCTGGGTGGGTTTTGCGCTGTCCATTGTACTGACTCCATCCTTGATTCTGGGGGCTGCGCTGTCCGTGGTCCTGACTCCCCTCCTGGATGGGGCTCTGCGCTATCCTTGGTCCTGACCCCCTCCTGGATGGGCCCCTGGGCTGTCTGTGGTCCTGACTCCCCTGGATGGGTTCCCTGCACTGTCCGTGGTCCTGACCCCCTGCTGGGATGGAGGCTGCGCTGTCCGTGGTCCTGACTCATCCTTGCTGCGGCAGTTAGGCCTTTCCTGGGAAGTCGGGGATGTTGGTTGCTCCTGTCAAGCTTCTCCCACAAATTCTGAATCACATAAACCAGTGGGAGGCCGCAGGGATGTGAGGAGACAGAAACAAAGGTACAACAGGTACTGGTGCTCGGATGATGCCCATGGAAGTTGGAGGGAGCTTTGCTCCCACCTGTTTCTGGGAAACCCGCCACTGTGCTCACTCCCAAAACAACCCTACTTCTTGGTTCCATTTCTCTCCCTCCCCTTTCTTCTACCTTCTTGTTGTCTGCTCTTCCCCATCCCCAAACCTCTGGTTCCTTCGCTGGGATTCCTTGTGCTCCTGGGAGGAATGACGCCTCAGGCACATGCTAGCCCCGGGTGGGTCTGTGCGGCAGGCGGGTGCTCTGGGAAGGTAGGGGTTCCCGGACACCCCATCTCGGGGACCTGCCTGTGTGGCTTTCTGGACTCCTGGAACGTGTCCACTCAGCCTGACCTCCCCCCAAAAGCAACACCGGCGGTCACCCCTCTAGAGAACTAGACCAGACAATGTCACCACTGCAGGGAAATGCAGACCACGTCCAACGCCGGTGAGAGAAATAGCTATTTCCCAATTCATCATTTTAAAATCAAAACTGGAGGGATGACACCCCCTCTACAAAGAAATATAAGTTCCCCAGGAGTTTCCAGTGCCTCTTGTCTCACAGGTCCTGGACTTCTGCCGCTCTGCGGGACACGCACTAGTTAAAAAACAAAAAACAAAAAACCTTTCCCAGCAGTGCCCAGTTAATTTTCAGCCTTTTTTAAGCAAAATGAACTTGATACATAGTAATTCTTAATTGAAGGTATGTACATAAAAAGCATGACTGAATGGCAATATTGTACCAATGGATGTACATTTGTAATATTTGTAAAAAAAAAAATCTAAAACCTGAACATATGAATTTGCATATGTCACTTTGCCCTACATTCTGTAAATTGCACTTCAGTGATATCTGATAAGTGAATGTTTCTGTTAAGTGAATAAAAACAACAAGTAAAATTTTTCTTCCCTGGACTGGGTCTTTTTCATCGGGCAGACTCTAGGGTCTCTGGCGTGCGTGAGGGGTGGGTTTGGTTGGAGTCCACGGCATGCCCACCCACCCCAAAGAAGTGGCGTATTCAGCTCTAAAACCTTTTCCTTTTTATAATAGTTATGTCAGTTAGTGGGTTCTGCCTGCCCGACAGCGACTAGCCCAGATGTTACCCTACAGCCTCAGTGTAAATGAGCTGGTTACAGTGTCGCAGGCCGGAAAAGAAAAGACTCACCTTCAAGCCTCGAATCAGCTTCTCATTAATGTGCAGAATGAAATTAATCACTTCATGCCTGACACTGTCAGGGGTGGGAAACAAGCCCTATCCTATTATTCTACGGGATCCCTGAGGGGAATCCACGGAGTCAGAATGTGGCAACACTTTGAACAAAGCATGATAAGTATTTAATATGTTCTGGGTCTTCCACCCAAATTTGCCACAACAGATGAAGCACATGTGTGGCTAATACATTCCTGTAGAACACTAAGCCCGATGGGTTTGGGGCATGAGAGAGTCCTAAAGCACCAATCCATTGTTCAAAGCCCCAGCTCACTCAGGCATTTTCCCTATAATAACACTTTGCCCCTTTCCAGGGACATAAGTTTGGACACCACATGTCCAGAAAGGCATGTACATTTGCTAGCTGAAGGAACTTTGATTTCTCACTTGTCACCCTAGAAATTGTGCAAAATTACAGGTACACTGAACACAGCACTGTGCACTGTGGCTCAAGGGATTGTGGATAAGATCTCTGGTCTGGAAGTTTCCTCTCCCCCATCTCAGGTCTCATGTTGCACCACACATGCCTTCAGGCCAGGGTGGGGATTCCTCACATGTTCTCAGTGTATCCGTGTTTCGAGTTAACCACAGTGACGCTCAACTCAGGCGAAAGCACAAGAGAGCTCGGGCGGAGTGTGATGAAGGGAAGGATCTCCCCAAGCACACCCTAGGGAGGTTCTGGCACCTTCCCTCCATCCTGGGGTGGGGGCTGGGCAGCTCGTCTTGGTGGCATATCCGTGTTCTGAAGAGCATCTCGCTTCCTAAGTCTCATGGGAAGTTCCCCCAATAGAGAGGATGGTCAGGGTCAAGGTCATTCATCAGGAATAACCCCAGGGGTGTAGATGAGGTTCAGGACAAACCCCAAATGTGTCACGGCTGTGATGTGCCCCCACGTCATCGGGTCTGAACCAGCACACTCAGAATCCAAATACCCCGTGGCGGGGGTCATTTATTGGCTAAAGGAGGGAGAGGTTGCCGGACTGATCTTTCATGACCTTCAGAAGCGACTGTCGGGGCTGGCACCCAAGGCTTGCTGTCACCCACGGGGGACCCTCTGTGAGAAAAAAAGCCATCACTCCCAGAAGTGAGGGGTCTGGTTCTCAGTGACCCCTTTAAACCCAGCGATTCCACACACACACACCCTAAATCATTCCTCAAGCCAGGTGAGTCCTTGTCTGGCCTCACTTCCTGCAGCATTTTTCTCCCTTGTTGAGAATTTCTTTCAGGGGCATGAAACATACAGTTTATGAAATATTGTCCTAGTGAAAGGTCTCGGCTAAGTGCATGTTCCCAGGGAAAGGAACTGGAGTCTGCTCCGATTCTTAAGATTTGACAGGTGTGCAGTGGGTGGTGAAGGACGAGCTGACCACGGGAGCCCGGTGATGGATCACCCCTTCGTCCTCCCCGAGGCCACTAAATCAGGCGCCTTTAGTGGGTTTAGCTCAGGGACAGCGAGCTTCAGAAGGCCACTGCCTTAAAGGGCCAGGTGTCTATTTTTTTTCTCTTTTAAGTGTTTTAATCAGCAAAGATGAGGCACGAATGGACCAGGGATGGTAATGATGAACACAAACACTGACCTGCCCAAAGCAGGGCAGTGCCCTCCCAGAGCCTTCCAGAATCACACACGGATTGACGAAACCTGCAACCAGGCTCCCTGGGAAATTCTGTATTTAGGGGTCTCCCTCTTGCTCCAGGCTCAGGTTTGCCCAGGAGAATTTACCCTGATATCTCCCACTCACCTAGGGAAACAGCCTGGACGGACTCTCCAAAGACAGACGCCACAGCCTTGTGAGAAAGCGGGCCCTGCCCGCAGCGGTGGAAGCTCGGTGCCGTGTGGAACCAGAAAGCTCTGTCACGTGGCAGATAAACGCCATGCCCTTGGGCAGATGGCATCACTCTTTCTTTCAGGGACTTCAGGTATAAACTGGGGCCATGTGTGCCCAGCAGGGTGCGGTGAGGATCGGGTGAGATGAAGTGAAAACCCGGGAAGATGCTGTGCGTATGAATATCCGATGCTTTCCTCCAGGGACGCCGGGCACAGGCAGCCGGGTGGCCGTTTCTGAGGACAGCGGCACTCAGAACCTCCACGACCTCAGGGGCGAGGGCAGGACAGCCTTCCCAGAACTACAGAGCGCTGGGGAGTGGAAGAAAAAATTGGACCCTCAGGGGGACATGAATTGCCACAGGGAGAGGAGGAGGAGGAGGTGACGTCATGTATACAGAGCCTGAAAGCAAAGGCACATCAGGACCGTGATGCATCACGTAGGAAACTTATTAAAGAGAAGGGCACGAGGGCTTAGAAGAGATGACTGACAACCAAAGATGGGCAAGAGCTTCACAGGGGACTTCCATCAGGAGATGGGGACAGGACGCTGACAGCGAGGGAGGAGGGAACAACACGGCGGCAACAGAAGTGCAGACGGAGGCTCGAGGACATGGGGAAGGAGGGTGAAGCCGTGCTTGGCGGTCTCCCAGCATGCAGGGCAGGGGGTGCCCAGCACAGGGCTGCCGGGGAACCCTGCAGGGACACCAGGGTCACCCCAGGACAGCACAGACAGGCACCTTCGGTGGCCAGAGTGGCGTCCACGCTGCTCCCTGGATTCCTCTGTCCTGGGCTCAGGGCAAAGCCGTCGAGCCCTAGCCTTCCGTAGAAGCCCCACCAGAAAGCACACGCCACTGAGGCAGCTTTTGTTGTTTTGTGTGTCCCTAGTGTCTGGCATGTAGTAGATGTTCAATAAAAGTAAATAAACAAGGGCCGGGCGCGGAGGCTCACGCCTGTAATCCTAGCACTCTGGGAGGCCAAGGCGGGCAGATCGTTTGGGCTCAGGAGTTCAAAACCAGCCTGAGCAAGAGCGAGACCCCATCTCTACTAAAAAATAGAAAGAAATTAGCTGGACAACTAAAAATATAGAGAGAAAAAATTAGCTGGGCATGGTGGCGCATGCCTGTAGTCCCAGCTACTCGGGAGGCTGAGGCAGGAGGATCGCTTGAGCCCAGGAGTTGGAGGTTGCTGTGAGCTAGGCTGATGCCACGGCACTCTAGCCCGGGCAACAGAGTGAGACTGTGTCTCAAAAATAAATAAATAAATAAACAAGTGAATAGTATTTCCACTGAGGATGGGGGCTGGGACCTGAACTGTGGGTGCAGCCCAAAGTGTATCGTGCTGCGTAACACATAGTGTTTACTACACAACCTTAACACACGACACACTCGCTCACTACGTAACACACACACAGTGCTCACCATGTGATCTTAGTTATAATCTTCACACAAGAGGTTCAGAGGAAAAACAGCTGTGGTCCCAACGCGCGTCCTCCTAGCTCCTGGTCAGGCACCCGACCTCCCTGGTCTCAGTTTACCCTTCTGTAAACGGCATGTACGCCAGATGACAGTTTTCATAATCCTAAAATTCTACAGTTCTGCACGGTCGTTATGGAAAACAGCAGGGAGGTTTCTCGACAAATTAAAACTAGAACTAACACACAATCCAGCAATCGCTCTACTGGGTGTACGCCCAGGGGGAAGTGATCCGTGTGTCCAAGAGGCATCTGCACCCCCGTGTCCACTGAGGCACCATTCACGGTGGCCAAGGTAGGAACCCAACCCAAGTGAGCGGATAAAGCACACAGTGGAATACGGTACAGACTTTTAAAAACATTAAAATTCTGCCATTTACAATGACATAGCTGAACCTGTAGGACATCGTGTTAAATGAAATAAGACAGACGCTGCATGATCTCACTTGTGTGGGGATCTAGGGGAAAAAGAGAAAAGAAAGAAAGGAAGGAAGGAAGGAAGGAAGGGAG
>VBSM01003148.1:404373-414625 GCA_008086735.1 Cheirogaleus medius | reverse complement strand
CTGCAGGACACACTGCATGTCCACACTGCAGGACACACTGCAGGACACACTGCACGTCCACACTGCAGGCCGCACACAGAAGAGCAGCCGGCCACAGAGCACACAGCCTGCTCACACCGCATGCTGCCCTGTCCTTGTTGCTTCAGTCACAAGACAAAGCATCTGATATTAACTTAAAAGAATCACCAAACCACACCTGAACACACCCCCTGCGGAGGGGCCCACCCCGCCAGCACCGCAGGGCTGCACTGGCTGAGGCCGGCGTCCCAGGCTGGGCAGAGCCTGCAGGGCACAAGGCTGGGAGTCCTTAGCGATCCTCACTGGGGTTTTACAGCAACCTTAGGTATCGACCAGTCACTGCCAGGAATTACATGAGGCCACAAACTTCCTCAAAATAAAACTATAATAATCACCTCAATTAATTTAGTTAATTTAATGCAGTGAAGGAAACGGAGCCACTGTACTTTGGGGCTTATGGGTTAGGGGGAGCAAAGGAGAGGAGAGGTTTGGGCTCTGGGCGTGAGCCGCGGCTCTGACGTCACTGTGGTCTACAGGGCACCTGCTTCCCCGGGGGGCACTTCCACCCTGGGGGCGGGCACTGCTGGAGGCACCACCTGGTCCCCGTTTCCCCTCTCTCCTCCTTGCAGGCAAGGCCCTAAAAGCCATCAGCGAAAGTAAAACAGATTCGCAAACCGAGCAGTCTCCAAGAGCCCTGCCTGAGAGGGGCCTGCCTCCCGCCCACCTGCTCACTCTGACCACGCTCGAGACCCAGTCACAATTAAAACCGACTACCGTCCAGCTAAGAACGCCACTTCCAAACATCTTTTCTCTTTGAAAGCATAAAGAAAACTGTTAACATCACGACACAAGATTCAAAACTGTTTTTACCTTTGTAGGTGCATAATGTACAATTTAGTATTTTTACTGCCATTTCGTTTGACTTAAAGAAAAAAACACAGAACTTGGTATTTAGTACCGAGTATCTCCCCCAGGTATTTAGCAATAAAAGCATATGAAAATTTCATGACTTCAAAGCGATCATCATACTTTTTAAACTGATTTTTAAAACTTTTGTTTTAGGCTGGGCGCGGTGGCTCACGCCTGTAATCCTAGCTCTCTGGGAGGCCGAGGCGGGCGGATCGCTCGAGCTCAGGAGTTCGAAACCAGCCTGAGCAAGAGCGAGACCCCGTCTCTACTATAAAATAGAAAGCAATTAATTGGCCAACTAAAAATATATAGAAAAAATGAGCCGGGCATGGTGGCGCATGCCTGTAGTCCCAGCTACTGGGGAGGCTGAGACAGGAGGATTGCTCGAGCCCAGGAGTTTGAGGTTGCTGTGAGCGAGGCTAACGCCACGGCACTCAATCTAGCCCGGGCAACAGAGTGAGACTCTGTCTCAAAAAAAAAAAAAAAAAAAAAAAAAAAAAAAAAAAAAAAAAAACTTTTGTTTTATTAGGTATGTGTTTTCTTTAGAAGAAAGCTCCAGTATTCACATTTTGGGAAGAAAGTCACATTCATGTGGAAAGATTTGAAGCAAAATGGAAACAAACAAAAAATTTGGCATTCTCAAGTATTTTATCCATATTGAACTGATTTCAGATTTTTCCCAACGCCATGTCTGTGCGCACTTGTGAACACCCCGGCATGGCGCGGGGGAAGGCCAGTGGCTTCCTTCTCTCTTCTACAAAAACTGGAGTATAAAACTGGGCCAATAATCTTAAAGCAGATGAAGCCACATCTCGCCTTAAGAAAATCCAATATACAAAAATCCAAATTAACTGCAGTTAAGTGAATTATTCTCAAGAAGACATTAGATTCTGATGTACTTTGCAAAAGAATTCATGCTGAGTTCTTGCAAATGAAAATACGCCCTACAGTAAAACTTTCAAAAACATGTTCCACATCATGTTAGCAGGAATTATGTGAGAAAGGGTTTTTTAGTTGCATATGTTTAAGGAGCACTGCCTCTGTGTAAGCAACGACTCACTAAAGAACACTCCGCATACAGATTCTCAGGGCTGCACCACAGGAACGGCGAGCTTCTTAGGAACTGCAAGTCAGCCTTGCTTTTAACGTCCAGGAGAAGAACTGGGTTAAAAGGCATCGAGAAACCACCTTGGACACCAGGAGAGCAACTCACTGGACCAGCAGTCAGGCCTGCAGCTGAGGACGAGCTCTCGGGGACACTCCCACCTCCCTGTCTCGGGGGCAGATGCTGGCCCTGCAGCCGGGACAGCACGTCCCCTGGCGGTCGGGATGGCGACACAACAGGACGCAGCGTCGTCGGGCTCGCGCACTGTCTGGAGGGAGGTGACGGGCACGGCAGGACGGCCTCCAGCGCGGAGGACCCGCCAGAGCCCACGGCGGCTGGGAGAGGGACCCGGGGTCTGTTTTCATGGGTCACGTTCAGAGCGTCACAGACAGGCACTCAGACAGAACACACACGGCCGGCACTGGCCACTCCTCTGCCCTTAACGGGAACTAAACCCTCAGCTGGCCTAATGAAGGCGCGACATGGTACAGGTGCACTTTCGCAAAAATGACGCCTTCCACAGGTTTTATCTGCCACACGGGCTTGGATCTGCCAGAGACAAAAGGCAACGGTTACTGACTACGGAGATTCCTTGGCTGAAACGGTTTTTTGTACAATGTCTCATTTCCTGCTTTTCTAAACAGGAGGTATCTCTAGAACTTACTGCCAGCACACTAACAGGAAGTACTTTGTTTTCTGTAAAGGCGTGGACAGCCCCATCTGCTGGCCAAGCCCCAAGCCCCAGGCCCCAGGCCCACGGGGACACCCGGGCAGCAGGCAGGGCCGGCCCACAGCTGAGCCCGGCAGCAAACCCGGCCTGCAGCCTCCCAGCAAGTCAGCACATCAGAAAGGCTGAGAGCAGTTAAAACTTCCCTCCTCTGACACCCACAGCAAGGAAATCGCACCCAAGACAGAACTTTTCAAAGCATATTCTCGGGTTTACACATCACTAACGGAGGCCAGTTCATGCTAATTCAAGTAAGAAAACAGGATGCAGGGTGGTGGTGGTGCCTGTCCACAGAGTCTGTCTGCGTTACACACCCCAGCGCCTGGACGCAGCACCGGCCTGCGCCTCACAGGACGGGGCAGGGAGGCTCGTGGGTCTTACGTAAGGTTCCACATCTGCCACGTCCACACCCAATTCCATTAAAAAAAACACAAAAACTAAGACACTGTATTCATGAGTCCACATCAAAGATAAGAGCTCCTTCGTAACCAGTTACGTCTCTCACGATCACATCTCTCTAAAGAACAACCGCTACTTCGTGTGCCCACCAGCAAAACACGCCACAGATCCTGCGGGCGTTTCAAGGACACCAGCCTTGCCTGCGCTCCCTACCCGGGGGACGGAGAGAAACACCTGTCGCTGACGCATCCTCGAGAGCTCACACAGGCACTTCCAGGCAACCCTCAGTAACACAAATACACTCTTGCCTCTTCTTACACAAAACAAAAATAAAATGTTTCAGAGAACCAAATAAGGCAGCTGAACAGAGAGCATGTGACTGAGGGTCTTCAGATGACACCACCAGGTCATCTGAGGTGCGGAGAGACTGCCCTTGACCCCCAGGGTCAAACCCTCGCTCGGCAAACTACACACCCCTGTGCCTGGGCTTCTCCCCGAGGACAGGACGACCCAGCCAGACTCCCCGTAAGGTGCTCCGACCACACCTGGGGCCCAGGCCCTCCGCCTGGCTCTCTGGGCACAGCCTGGGCCGTCTCCCTGAGCCGCGTGGGTTCCCCCACGGCGCGAGGACGTCAGGAGCAGCCTGCTCCCCACCATAGGCTGCGCAGGCGAGCAGGGTCCACGCGGTCAGCAGCTGCTGGCACGTCTGGCCGGGGCGCTCCCCTGGGCCGGGACAGTAGCTCAGGGGTGCAGGCTCCCAGGGAGGCAGAAATGAAACAACAAAGGACCACGACCAGCACACGGGAAGACCAGCTGACGCACAAAGTACAACGCCGGCTAAGGGTGCAGAGAGAACGACGGAGTCAGAGATAACTGGGCGAGGAGGGTCAGACGCACTGACGAAAGGCTGCTGGGAGGAGACCTGCACGCGGCCCAGAGGCGCTTCAGCCATCCCCAGCTGGAAACCCGTGCGCCAGCAAGACCTGGCAGCCCCACCTTGCCACGGGGTGGCCCAGCACCCCCAGCGGGCGCCTGTCGTCCCAGCCACTCGGGAGGCTGAGGAAGGAGGATCACTTGAGCCCAGGAGTTGGAGGCTGCAGTGAGCTGTGACTACACCACTGCACTCCAGCCTAGGTGACAGAGCAAGACCCTGTCTCTCTAAAAAAAATTTCACTGAGCTTCCCACACAGGCCAGTGCTTTTCTGGAAACGGGGTGTCACGCAGGACCAGCCCCCGGAGCACGTTCTGCAGGCAGGACTGGAGAGGGGATGTGTGCATGGGCCAGACAGGGCAACAACAGGGGGTGGGAAGGGAGGTTTGAAGAGAAGAATCAATAAATACCCGAGGTCGGCAGCAGGACAACATGCTCAGCATTTACGGAGACGGTCAGACGGGGAGACACGGTGTGGAAAGAACTGAAGAGCTCCGGTAGGACCTCAAGCTTGAGGTGCCTCCTGGAAATCCCAGCAGAGAGGGGCACATGGGATCGAGGGGCTGCGTGTGCATGCACATGAACATGCGTGTGTGCACGTGCAACTTCTCACAGAACACCCCGCAGACACACGTGACAACAAAGATCAGACTGGGGAGGCGCAGGAGGGGCCCCGAGGGCACCATGAGCAGCTCCAGCGTCCAACTTCCCGACGGTGGCCCTGGGCGGTCCTGCTCGTCCCAAACCCGCTGTCCCCACGCCTCACTCCATCCCCACCCGCAGCAGCGCCTTTTCTTAGTCTCCTAGATCCGCTGAAGGGCCAGAAGGGAGCTAAATGCTTAGAAAAAGAACAGCCATTTCGAAAGATAGCAGAGTTGGGAATACTGAAAGGTAGGCTAGAGTTACATTTTCATGTCGACCCACAGAACTTTTTCACGAACGCGTAAGGACAGACGTCCAAGCGACTGAGACTCACTCTGTGTGTCCCTGGAACACGTTCACGGAGTGGATGGAGGGGTCCCTGAAATCCCACAGGCGGAAGGTCGTGTCGCGAGAGGAGGTCACCACGAGCCGCTGGGTGGGGTGCGTGCAGCAGTGCGTCAGCTCCTGGTCGTGCCCTGCGAGCAAAGCCACGGAGCAAGGTCAGCGCTGCGGGGTCACGCTGAGAGCCGCCCCCTAGAAACACAGGAATCAGAAACCCGTCTTCCAGGGCTCTGTGCTGCCACCCAGGGGAAGGGGAACCTAACGGAATCACGTAACACGCAGGGTCACAAGGGACAGGTTTCCCGGGAAGCAGGAGCCCTATCAGCCGTCCGTTCCCAAGCAGCAGGGAACCAGGTGTGTGCTTAGCCCGCTTGCCGATCCTGGCAGTCAGCAGCGGAAGGTGGGGCAAATTAACAGGCTGCGCACGTGAACGACTTAAATCTTAATTCTCCGCTTCCCCAAGAACATCTACGACCCAACACCCCGGCCCTCAGTCAGACACAATCTCGGACACTTGGTGAGGAAACGGCTCGCTGACAAACCCGCAGAAACCACTGAGACAGCAGAATCCTGAGGTGCTCCCAGCCCGAGCCCCCCTGCCCCGTGCCCTGCAGAACTAACTGCCCATCGTCAGCACAGAGGCTGTGAATGAGCCGGGACAGTCTCTGGTGACCAGGCCGCGTTACAGGGCAAATGGGAGTCTGCAGATGGAATTAAGGTCCCCAAATCCGTTGACTTTGGGTTAGACTGTCCTGGGTGGCCCCACCTAGCCAGGTCCTGACAAGGCCCTGTACTCCCGACGCTGGAGAAGCTGGTGGCAGAGTGCGCTCTGGCTGGCTGAAAGACAGCACCCTGCCAGGTGGCAAAAGGTACCCTCGGGAAGGGCTTCCAGGGACCCGGGGCAGCCTCGAGAGGCTCAGAGGAGCCCCCAGCGGACAGCAGAACGGGAGCCCCTGTCACAGCCATGGGAAACAGATTCTTGCAGCCACCAGACGTCGCAGCCACGGGAAACGGACTATTGCGGCCACGAGACGGCCAGGTGACACAGCCCTAGCAAGGTCCCGCCAGGCACCAGCCGCACCTGCAGGGCCCTGGCAGAGCAGCGGCTGCCACCGACCCAGAAACCAAGAGACAGTCAATTCTTCTCGTGTTAAGGCACTAAGTTAGTGGCGATTTGTTAGAGAGCAACAGAAACTAACGCAGCAACCACATCTCAAGTATCGAGACACTACATGCCACAGTTCAGTCTCCTGAGGATAAAATGCTCTTAGCTACCAAAAGTTCCAATATGAAGAATCTCTGGAAATACCACCCAACAGCCAAGAGGACTGAAAACCATCCTGGCCGAGACGTAACCGTAAGCTCGGACACCGGCACGACGCGAGCACCGAGGTACCTGTCAGCGAGTGCACCAGCTCCGACGTCTCCACGTCGTACAGGTTCGCCGTCCGGTCCCAGGAGGCGGTCACGGCCTGCTTCCCGCCCACCAGCCAGTCGGCGGCGATGACCACGCCCTGGTGGCTCTTGAGGGACGTCAGGGGGACACGGATGGTGGGGCAGTCGCTGGACGCGTCTCCGTCGAGATCGGGCTCGTCCTTGTCGGAGCACTCCACCTCGTCCTCTCCGGAGACCTGCTGCGCACGGCAAGGCCAGAGAGAAGGCACCTCCTGGGGCCTGAGTGTTTCCCACACAGCCGCAGACGCGGGCGTCCTCGCTCGCCCGCCTGGGACCTGCGCGTCACCACGGCCAACACCAGCAGGACGCGGGATGTGACGGGCCTGGGTGGTGCTACCAACCCTACGGCCACCACGTGGCTGAGACCCCAGGCCTGACGAGGCAAGAACCACGGCCGCCGTGGGGCCCGGCGAGCTGCAGCTCACTTCCACCAACCCACGGGATGGCAAATATCATGACTGCCAACATCCTCAGTTTGGGACACTTACTAGTAGAAATGCAACATAAAATTAAACAAATACAATTGGAAGTCAATGATTTATTACAATAAAAAAGAAGCATTTCAATGCTCTAGAGCCTGTCTAAAATATACTTACAGAGTTCTATTGCTAACATGAGAGTCTATTTTCCTACAGTGCAAATGAAGTCTTTTGTCAAAGGCCAAGGATGAAATAAAAATGTAACAGCCGGCACAGATTCCAGCTCTGTAGGAAAATCTGTATATTCAGTAAGCACAGTTACCAGGTGCTGACAGGTGCTGGCTACACGGCAGAGAAGGGGACGGATGGTGTCCGACAGGTGCACGGGCAGGACTAGGGGACCGACGGTGTCTGACAGGTGCACGGGCAGGACTAGGGGACCGACGGTGTCCGACAGGTGCACGGGCAGGACTAGGGGACCGACTGTGTCTGACAGGTGCACAGGCAGGACTAAGCTCACCGCAGCCGACAGGAAACCTGGAGTGAGCAGCCTGGCAGAGGGCCTGCCCTCACCGCACTTACACTCCAGCAAGGGAGAGACCACACACACACACACACACATGCACATACATACACGCTAACATGGGATACGTGCTAGCGGACTCCATCACGGCAGGCCCCGAAAACAACAGGGGCCACAGGAGCCAGCAGACGAGCAGGTGAGAGCAGATGGGCTCCGCGCACACTCAATCCTGGCAGGTATTACGGATTCACTCTGAGATGTGCAGACAGACTCCTGCGAGTCTGGCCGCGCTGCGTGCGCAGGAAGGAAAGGCGCTTACGCTCGTGTCGGCCGCGGGCTGGGGCGTCGGCAGCTGCACTGCGTATCTCCAGATGTGCGCGGTCTGGTCCCCTGAGGCTGAGGGGAGAGATCGGGGAGAGTCATCACCCACGGGCACCACGCCCGGAAAGCGTCTCTGCCACGCTCAGCCTGAGCAACCTCAGTCTGGCTTTCCCAACTCGCAGATTATCTAGCGAAAGGACGCGTGTTATTTAACGGATGCGCGTTATTTAACCAGTGACTGCCGAGACCCACAGTGCTACTGAGAATTGAGCAATGTGCAAAATTAAGATAACGATCACTTGTAGGGGAGAACGTTGTCGAGGGTCAGAGAAAATTTACAAATAGTAGATTTCATTCTCCATCTATCGATCTAGGTAAACTGAACCCTAGGAAACCATAACTTGTAACAGATCCCGGGATGGTTCAGAAATACGATACTCGCTGTCATCAGTCAGCACTGGCGGGACCCCACAACTCGCCGGCGCCCGTGAGTGCCGCCTGTCTGTGCCACCCCGTCCTCTCTCCCCACCAGCCTGGTCTGCGAGCAAACGGGAGGACCCCGGGCACACCCAGGCCCAGCGCAGGCCTCGCGCACGCCGGGGGCAGGTCTCGCCCTCCCAGGAGCAGCCCGGCTCCCACCTTCTCTGCGTAAAGAAGCGCCCATGCCACAGTGGAGGGAGCTCACCACCCCGACCTGCCAGCTCCTCTTCAGACCAACCCCAGGTGGACCCGGCCCAGCCTAGGTCCTCTCCAACCCCCAAGTTCCCACCTTCCTACAAAGCATCGCTTGGCTCCGCCCCCTCTGCAGTCACACGGCAGCCCAGACTCCTCAGACACTGAGTGGGGCGTGACTGCTCGGTCCCGGCCTGCTGAAGTGGGCCCGACCGATCCTCCCCTACGTCCCCTGCGACCAAGCTGAGCTCAGCTGCCTCCCACACGGAAGCCTGGTGCCTGGCCCTGGCTCAAATAATTCCAGCTGTGCACAGCGCCCGGTCACCTAAACTTTGCGCTCTGTCCCCAGGTCAGCAGTCTGACCCGTGGGCCAAACCCAGACGGCCCCCACCACGGCCTTGCACACGGCCATGGCCACGGCCACTCAGCCGCTCGCTGCCCCTGACGCTTTGCGCCATGGCAGCAGGACTGCGCAGTCGTGGCAGAGGCCGTATTCCACGGAGATGAGCACGTTCCCCGCTGGGCCTGCGCCGAGCTCTGGTCTGATGGAAGCAGACACAGCCTTGGAGACTATCACCCGTGAACCCAGAATGTCGCAGGGCTGGCTCCACAGGCGTCTGACAACCTTATGGGAAAGCCCTCAGTGCAGATACGCTGCTCTCCAAAAACACCAGATGAAGGTATGTTTGTAAAACCACCGTATGAAACCACGACGCATCCAAGCTATCGCGGCCCAGGGAAATCATCTAGAAAGGAGCAAAAGTGCCGACTCTGGCAAAACACTGTCTCAGGGTTATTTCCTCATTTCTTTACGTAAGAGGCGGCAGAGACACAACACACGGCGGTATCACAGGGCATCGATGAGCCGCGTCTCCGTCCCCCGCGAACCACGCAGGCAGCGGTAAAAGGCTTTATAGAGCGTCAAGAAGAGCGTGATGTTTAACCTCACAATTATTTCAAGTTAATCTAATTGGTAATCCACTATTGACTTTAAAAAGTACTACTCAAGTATTCATTTCTCATTTAATTCAAACACTGTCTACTAAAGATTATCTAACTTTTGTAAAAGCCATGGATTATTCTGATGCAGCCAGTAAAGAAAGGAATATTTATAGTTGCTCTAAGAATTATCGATAATTTTGTTCAATAAAGAAAAAAAAATCAACATACCGGTGAGAGCCAACTGCTCTGAGGGATGAAACTTTATAGAATTCACTGCAAAATAAAAATAGGACAAAAACAGGTTTAGGGGGAGAAAATACAGGTTATCCGATATTTATTATAAGCTGCAGCATGTGTCTCAAAGTCATAGTTAAAAACTAAATGACAGATCGATAGTAACGCCCCGCTCAATCAAGCGATGAGCGAAAGAGTCAGAACAGGGCACAGCACAGACAGCAGCGGCACAGGACATAGAAACGGTGTTCACAATCCACTTCTTCCCACAGACGGGGACGGCATTCAGAGCCGACTGGCCCGGAGCCCACCCCCCGCCTACCCAGTCGGTTCTGGGACAAGCGGAGGCCCCAGGACCGAGAGGACGACCCTGCGCCAGCCTCGGGGGTGGCAGGGACTGGGCTGTACGTTGTCCTCATCTGGACATGTCGATGACAGGGGCACGCAGCAAACGTCGTGCGAGGACGCGGCACTTCCTGGTTAAGGACTGGGGAGAAGAAAGAGCCTCCCTCCTTCCTGCCTTCACCGCACACGGGAAAGCTGAGCGCGTGGCTGGCAGGACCGCGGGCACCGCACCCAGCACACCCAGGGTGGCACCACTGGGTTCCGGCAG
>VBSM01003148.1:380208-404273 GCA_008086735.1 Cheirogaleus medius | reverse complement strand
AAAAAAAAAAAAAAGAAACTAAGTGAAAAATGCTAGAAGATGCTCTTTTACCACAATATGAACATTAAAATACAGATAAATGTGGTGAAAACTGTGTATGCCTTTTAAGTAACAAAGTTAGGCAACAAATAATGCTACAAATTAACCACAGATACTAACAAATGGTATTAACGCTTCCAATGTCAGTGAGAAATCTTGGTGAGACCAGAAATCAATTTTCACTTCACTGTGTCTTTCTGAAGCTTCCGCAAAGCGCTCAGGAGATGGGGCTTTGACGCTGTCTCGGGCGCCAGAAGCCTGGCGAGGACCCGGCACACGCCTGCCGCACCTGCTGCCTGCAGAGCGCAGTGCCAGCTCACGGCCAGCACCGTTCACACACGCGTGCTCCCAGGAAAGCTGATAGCGGACCTCCCTGGGTGACGATGTCATTATGTCGCTGCTGGGGACTGGAGCCGCACCCAGGTGTGACACGGCAGAGAACCAGGCGACAGAGAGAGTCAGTCACCTTACATAGTGGAACGTCAACAGAATTGGCTGGCATGGGACCGCCAGGCACCGCGCCGTGAGCAGACACCGTCAAACTAGGGAGACAGCGCCATTAGGGCAACACAACTCAGGGTGGCCAGGACAGAGGCACAGGAGGCCGGTGACGGCTACTTATTGTCACGAGGGTCTGCTCGTTCGATCAAAAGCTGAAAATGATTAGGCTTAGTGAGGAAGCCACATCGAAAGCCAAGACAGGCTGAGAGCAAGGCCTCCTGTGTCAGTCAAGCTGTGAATGCAAAGGAAAAGTTCTTGAAGGAGACCAGAAGTGCCACTCCAGGGAGCACATGAACAATAAGGAAGCCAAACAAGGCCGGGCACAGTGGCTCACGCTTGTATAATTCTAACACTCTGGGAGGCCGAGGCGGGAGGATGTTTTGAGCTCAGGAGTTCGAGACCAGCCTGAGCAAGAGCAAGACCCCCGTCTCTACTATAAATAGAAGGAAATGAGCTGGATAACTAAAAACATATAGAAAAAATTAGCTGGGCATGGTGGCGCATGCCCTGTAGTCCCAGCTGCTCAGGAGGCTGAGGCAGGAGGATCGCTTGAGCCAAGGAGTTTGAGATTGCTGTGAGCTATGATGACGCCACGGCACTCTAGCCTGGGCAACAGAGTCAGACTCCGTTGCTTCATTGGAGAAGTCACTGCAGGTAAGGTGGAAACAGCACAAGATCTAGACAGAAGTGGAGCCTAAAGGGGTGACTGAATTGCTATAATCACAGGATAAAACTGGAACAGATAGGGAGTTACTTCTTATAGATGAGCAAAGAAAGCGGTTTCTTAAGACGGAGCCTACTCCCGGTGAAGATGCTGCGAACATGGTTGAAATGACAAAAATATTTGGAATAATATATAAGCTTAGCTGATAAGGCAGCAGCCGGGTTTAAAAGGACTGACTTCAATCCTGAAGGGAGTTCTACTGTGGGTAAAATGCGTGGAACATCTGCTTGTTACAGAGAAAGCTTTCCTGAGAGGGAGAGTCAGTCAATGGGGCAAACTTCACTGCTGTCTTATCTTAAGAAATGGCCACAAGACACCCCACCTTCAGCAACCGCCACCCCGATCGGTCGGCACCGGCAACATGGAGGCAAGACTCTCACCAGCAGAAAGATCATGACCTGCTGAAGGCTCAGATGATTGCTCAGCACTGAAGTATTTCTAAGCTAAGGTGTGTACAACTGACCCTCGAACGGCACGGATCTGCACTGCGTGTGGTCCACGTGTACACAGATTCCTTCCGCCTCTGCCACCCTTGTTTTCCAGGCACGGACGGTCTCCCTCCACCTTTTCTAGGGAAGCTGCGGAAAGAAAGGCTTCCGGGAGGAGACGCAGCCTGGGGCCCGGAGACTCCCGCAGCGCCGGGGCTGGGGACGCGGGGAGGAGGGTGAGAGCTGCAGCACAAGGAACAGAGGGCCGCCGGGCACGGCTGCACGGAGAGAGACGCACACCTGGCAGAGCTCGGTGAGGGATCGGGGCACGCCCAGGACACCAGGCGAGGGGAGAATAAGACAACCGTCAACTCCAGGTGAGACTGACGTCCCCACGCGGGAGACGACACCGCGGCCGGCACAGTCACTGAACTCAGACGACTTCGATAAAAGTCGTGGACGTAACTCTTTGGGATGACGAGTAGAGAAACAGGAAGAAAGTCTTCATTTCCCTCAAGAAGAGATACTTCTTTGTCTATCACCGAAAAGTTAAGAAGTAATCAAAGAGGCTCTTATGTAGAAACTGGAAGAAATAAGAATACTTAGAACAGCTGAGGCCCCCTGGGAAGGGAGCACAGAGTGAGGAGGTGTGAGCAGGAGACCGCCCGTGATTCTCCACGCAGCCACGTGTATTTAATTTTTAAAATGTTCTTATAAAGTAAACCGAAGGGAGGAACGGAAACACCGATGCAGCACGCATCCTCTCAGCCACATTCTGGCGTATTCTGAGCACCCCTCGTACACACTCTGGGCACCGTGCTGGGAGGTGCAGAGGGGCAGCAGCATCCAGCAGCTGCGGGTGAGGGTGCAGACAGACACGTGAGGAGGAAGAAGGCAGAGGACGTCGCTGTGGGAAAGGTACGAGCCTGTGCACGTGCTGAGGCGGAGAAGCCCAGGGCTGGAAAGAGAAGACGGTGGCGCAAGGAATCACAGAAGGAGAGAAATCCTAAGGAAGGGAAGAGGAGGGTCCGCAGCTCACAGGAGCCCCAGCTGTGGACGGGACTAGGGGACAGGCAGGCGGGCGCCCAGAGGGATGCGCGGCCACCGCACGGCACTCTCTACAGCCGCAGGCGA
Organism: Cheirogaleus medius; assembly: GCA_008086735.1. Lineage (NCBI taxonomy): Eukaryota > Metazoa > Chordata > Mammalia > Primates > Cheirogaleidae > Cheirogaleus > Cheirogaleus medius. The sequence continues at coordinate 401,447 of VBSM01003148.1, read as the reverse complement.
AGGGTGCATGAGGGCCCTGGGGGGAGGAACCGGGCGGGCATCTGGGCAGGATGCCGGGCACCCACGGGCATGCCCGAGAAGGCAGAAAAGAGCCACTGGAGACGGCATGAAATACAGGCACGGAAGCACATTCAGAGTATCCTTTATTGAGCCTGAACGCAGCCCAATTCACTGCATCAAAGCCAAATCTCTAAAACAGACACATATTTTAGGATAAATAATGTACACATTCTCAGCATATCCAAGGCATTAAAAAGAAAAAGAATGCACACATCTCAGTTACAAAATTTCCTACATGTGGTTTCTATACAACATGGCATAATATGCAGATCATCTGCACATTGCTGAGGGAGTTAGGTTCTTCTGTCTAGTAAAGTCAGACAAGCGACAGACACAGAGTTTGCCCTGGTCTCTGAACATGCCACACTGTCCCCTGACAATAGTGAATTAAACTTTCTATCAAGAGACACAGCTGGCTTTACCACTTAAGACTTCAGAAACAAAGCAAGGATGGGGATAGCCCCTGTAGCGGGGCCCACCCGGGCAGTGCTCACCTGAACCCACGTGGCCCGTGTACTTGACCAGGCTCCGCCCCGTCTCGATGCTCCACAGCAGGGCTGTGTGATCTGCAAGAGCCAAAGGAAGACGCTGCAGCTTGGCCATCGTCAATTTCATAGACGTTTTAATAAAGGAATGAGGTACCGTGTTTCCCCGAAAATAAGACAGGGTCTTATATTTATTTTTCCTAAAGAAGACACCCTAGGGCTTATTTTCAGGGGATATGTTAGTTTTTTTTAAGTACGGTACAACAATCTACATTTATTCAAATAGAGTGAAGTCGTCTTCTTCTGCAACATCATCCTAACTCTCCAAACCCCGAATTCCATCCTGAATTTCTATTTCCTTTAGAACCATTGGCCCCAATCTCTCCTGTCGAGCAACAGCTCTCATGGGGCAGATGAGAAGGGCTGCTCATCTTCTTTACCACTCCACGATGAAAAGCATGGGCTGTGCAGATGCGCTGCGTGGCCACGCCCATCACTAGGTCTTATTTTCAGGGTAGGGCTTCTATTGCGCAAATGCTTAGAAATCCTGCTAGGGCTTATTTTATGGGTAGGTCTGATTTCTGGGGAAACACGGTACATAAATACTCTAGTGGGAAGTCACACGAACATCTCTGACAACTCTGATTCCATTACTCTGTTAAATTCAAGTCATCAAAGAAAAGTTTCTGAGGTTGGAGAGGTCACCTTTCGTCTGCGTCCCAAACTGCTGCGTTGGTGGCCTCGCGCTGGACGGTTCTGCACAGTGGTTGGTGCCACAGTTCCGCTGTCTTACGTAAGCATTACCTAAGACCTTCCAGGCCCTCTCAGACCTTCCAGCACTCAACTCCAAACAGCACCCAAACCCAGTTGCCAGCTATTTGAGATAAGAAGTCGCTCTGGGCCTTTCCTCTTACAGGCACTATTTTCTTTTAAAGTAGACTCACTAGGAAAATCTGAGAGCTATCTGCCAACTATCCAAATGAAATTTCTGAAATATCAGAAAGGAACCTTTTATCCTTTCTTTTTTAATTGTGATTTCTAAAGCAATTTGAGGTGCTCACATAGGAACACATTAATAGAGTCAAACAAGAAGAAACTTGTTTCCTCACCTAGCTTATCACAGTTGGCTTTATCGTGTTCAATGCTGCCTTTAACAGTAGAACCCAGCAAGCAATTAACTTGCCCACGGGCCGGGAAAGTCACTGTCAGTGAGTGAGCACCACTTTCATTTTGGCAATTTTTATCTGAACGGGTATCATGCCACTTTAGACACCGTTTATAAAATATCTTTTTTTTTAGATTGGAGAAAGGAGTCTCTCTCACACCCCACTCCTGCACGTCCCGGGGACCCCACCAGTCTCCACCACGACTACACTCCCCTGAGAACGTGCGTTTCTCAGCTGAGACCCCAGCACCTCCCTCACCTGTGCTGTGCGTGTGTTACAGAGCGTCAGGTACACCTGCTGATCAGAGGTGCACAAGGACAAGGCCAATAAAAACCACACCCAGTGTTTAAAAATCATTCCACTTACGTTGCCGTCACCATTCGCCCTTAACACAGGTGAGTTAAATCCAGCCACAACACGTATGTGCTTCCTCAGGTATTCAGTCCACAGCTACACCCCCACCCGCAGGACAGGGGAAGGCAGGACACAGACAGGACACACCCGCAGGACACGGGAAGGCAGGACACAGACAGGCAGGACTCGGGTCTGGGCACCACTCGGCCTGTGCTCCCACACCCAGGCCAAACACGTTGGCTCCAGTGACCCCTCCATCCTGCCTTTACTTCCCACGATCCCTGGATCACGGACACCTGACATCAGCCCCGTCAGAGGTCAGCAAAGCCGCGCATCAGTCAGCAGGCTGGGGTCAGCCCGTGCTCACCCGCCGACGCAGTGCCCAGCACCACCGGCTGCGTCCTGGTGACGCTGACGTCCCAGATGCCGTCCCGGTGGCCGATGTACTCCTTCACCAACTGGCAGACGGCCCGCGAGGTGGTGGTCTTGAAGCTGGAGACGATCTGAAATCGAAACGGGAAGAAGTATTGTCACAGCATTTACTGGAGTGAATTCTTCAAAGTTAAAAAATGCAAAACAAAACAGATGTCTTGCCAAGCACACAAATCACGGAAGAGAATATTTAAAGCGCCGAAGGAGCTGGCGCGCCTGCATGGCCATGGTAGGCCCACGCAGCCGGCGTCCTCCATTCCCCAGCTCACAGGCAGCGTCAGGGGCCGGCGTCATACCCCAGCCAAAGGGCGTGGCGAAGGTTTCCAAGTCACGCTTCCCCAAGCCAACATCAGCAGACAGAGCTTCTAAATTTTTTTTAAAAAACACCAAATAGCCAGCTGGCCAGCTAGACGTGAAAAAACCAGGAAGAATGCCCCCTACCTGTCATGCTAATCATTTTGGTCACTGGGCCTCTTTCATTTCTTTCTGTTTTTGACAATTTACAACCACCACATGTTACCGGGAGGAAGAAGAGCCCACGGCAGGGGAGGAGTCAAAAGACGACACTCTAACAGAGAAGCAGGTTTGCTCAGACTGTTTATTGAGCCCTTGCTCGGGGCGGGCACTGGGCGGATGGAGGGTACAGGGGGGTCCGGCGCCTTTCGCAGCCCCGGCCCAGTGGGAGACAGACACAGAAACAGCGTGGACAACAGGGGACACACAGAGTGGCAATGCCTCATATGACAATACGACAGCACAGTTCTCTTGTTCTCTTACAAGGAAAATATAAAGTGAGTGGAAGAAACATTAAACAAGATGATTTCTCCAGTCTGGTTTTTAAATCGTTCTCAGATAAAAGAACAGCTTTTAAGTACATCAGAATAATGTACATTATTCAGAATAATGAAACCATAAAGTTAAGTGAAAAACAAAAATTGGTGGCAATCATACAGCTTGTATTAAACATTGATTTGGCAAAGCCCTGAAAAATGTATCTAAATTCATTCTTACATAAACACATTAAAGCACAACCCACAGTCTACTGTTCTATCAATTCAAGTCTGCACATTCAAATTATTCCCCCAGTGCAGTGAGGAAAAAATGCTTGATGGAGGCTGACATATTTACCAGCAATATAAACAGGTTCCATTGGACTTGGTTTAAATTTAACAGGAATTATAAAAGCATCATTCAATCTCAAACCCATCATTATCTTGTTCTTTTTGAAAGCTAATATCCTGTTCAGCCCAGCAAAATTATGCCTCCACAACAGGAGAAAGTGCTTTTGCTTACAGAAAGTGCTATTCAGATGCTAAACAATCACATTTTAGGAGGGAGGGAAGTTAAAGAACACACAAAACCTTCCCCCATAACACGCTGCAGTACATTCCATTTTCTGAGTCTCTTCACCTTTTCCATCATAAATAGCAGCCCTGAAAGAAACAAGCTCCTGGAGGCACGCTCCACACCTGCCCCATTCCTGGGTAAGAATTCCCTCCCCGAGACTCCAGCTGCATCTCTGGCAGAACCGTGGCACAGAAGTGGTGAGTGCCATGGCATCGTCCCATGCGTTGCTTCCAAAGTGCCCAACGCACTCTGCCGTCTAGTAACTCTCTGCTCTTAAAGATGGTGACTTAGTCACAGTTACAAAGAGGCACAAAAACAGACTGAGTAACACAGAAGTAACGTTCACAACAGAAGAGCAGCAGAATGAAGCAACAAACGATGCTGACACCTGCCACCCTAAATCCTCTCAACCGAGACTACGATCTAAAGCACTTTTTTAAAAGATCAGAAATGCCTTTTTTCACAATGAAAGAGGCTTGTCTTTATAAAAAGCATTTGCAAACACCTCACAAGTCTCTTTAAAGTGGCTTGCGGGTCAGATTGCCTCACCTCCCTCCCAGGAAGCAGGAGAAATACATCATCAGCAACCCCTGGAAGGGAGAAGCCTCTTCTGGTCACTCCGCACACTTCTGTGTTCCCACTACCTCACCCCCACGCTACTGGCCTTTCAGGGCTCTGAGTTAGAGAAGGGAAAGTAATGAATGTTTGTTGTTGCATTTATGCTTAGCTTTGATACCAAGAATCCATGCTGTAGCACAAATCAGAATGTAAAATTTTCAGACAATGTCTTATACTTTCATTATTATTTTTTAAGATAGGTACATACAGTATGCGAAATGCTATAAAGATCATGAGTAATATGTTTCTTATAAATTCAGATGAATTTCTAGTACCTAAAATGACTAGGGCTTTAAGTATCAATAATACATTTTTAAATTAAAGTCTTACTGTACATACCCTCACCTTTGTCCAAATCTTACTTTTTACTGTTCAAGGTAAAGGATAACTCTGTTATCTTTTCTTCCTCTACTTCAGAAATAAGCAGACAGTTTTAGAATTCTAAGAACACATGTTGCATACATGCAACTGTAAGTGCCAGGAAAAGCAACACAATTCAAAATAATGTAACAAGAAATTAAACGGGGCAGAACATAACTTCACACTTCATTTTGAAGAAAAAAATTAAAGCTAATTTATTAAAAACTTACAAGTGTCAGCTAGATATTACATGATACAAGATCAAATAATTTAGCAACTTACAATCTAGATGTTATCGAAAAAGAGTAAACAGTTAGAAAATGCCAGCAAGTTCAGAATTTCTTTTTCACAACAAAGAATCACCAAAAAATTTCAAATAAGGAGGAACAGCAGAAGGACGGAAACTGCTCCGTGACTTTCAGCTACTCTAGCTATAGATGCTATGCTGTAAACTCAAGGGAACAAACTGGAAAATAAACAGCTAACAATAACTGCTGATGCAATCAAAGCAGACTCACCAGAAATTTCAACTTTCCCCCCCAGGTTTCACAAAAAGGAATGTGTATTCACTAAGGTCAGGTAATTAATCTTTTGTATCCTTAAAATACTCCAAAGTAGAGATGCGTACAAAACTCACTCAAAATAGTACTTCAGAGCAGTATCCCGTCACAGACAGATGGGTCCCCAAACAATTAAATCCCAGCCACTTTAAGAAGGTCAGCACAAGACACATTAAGAAAATACAAAACACCATGAATGTCCCCATTTGTCTCAGAGACAGACCTTCACTTCCTGACCACACTTAAGAAAACTGAAGGAAAAAGACAATGAATTGAGATATAACTTTAGCTCAGAACACAGTTTCCATAACTTTATACCTATTTACTAGCTTTCTCCAAATTCAGAGCCTTTGTATCAAGCCAATTAAGAATAATAAATATATATTCCCTCTAGAGACAATATATCCATTAATACAGAATATGCTAATCCCCAAAGATACGAGGCTAAGTTAGTGGCTAAGTGCCTCCATCCTGTGGCCACTTAACATATGATATTCCTTTCAAAAATTAAATTTTCCCAAAAACCACTTATCTTTTCTATTACACCTTTCCAATTGGAAAATGTGCAACTTAAAGTACACGTCTGCACACCTCAGACACCACATGACTGGCTGGAGAGCCAGCGCCCGGCATACCTTGCTGGTGGAGGCCTTGTAGGTGGTCTTCAGCTTCTGAGACAGCTGGCTGGTGCTGTGGCTGGCTGCAGGGACAGAACGACAGTCAGCACGGCACGGCGCTCCCCACAGAGCCGCAGCGCGGGCCACACGAAGACAGGGCGGGGCTGGGCAGGAACCCAGACTCCTGAGAGCGTGATTCCTCTAGACCCACACCCGACGAGGGGCTTCTAGGTTTGCCGGCAGCAAGAAGCAAACCAGGCGGTGCCCACCACTGCATCCCAGCGTCCTGCACGTGTGCCCGCAGGACACACCTGCACAGGGTCGCCTTACCTTTGGTCTTGAGCTGGCCCTTACTCAGTTCTGCTCCATCGATAGCTTGTCCTTCGGCAGCTAAACGCTCGTTAAGGGTATCGATTTCTCTACGCACTGGGAATACAAAAAATTTTTCAAAAGTGTAAAGGACATTTTTATGTTTAACTGTACTCACCACTGCCAGAACCTGCACGCATAAAAATGCTGTTATGTTAGTGTCATCTAAACAAAGACATGAATGATAGTCTAATAAGCAAGATCACAATTCACAGAGTTCCCAAAAAACTCAAGACATCCCTGAAGGTATCATTCCAGAACTCAAAGCTGACACGCTCCTGCCACCCTGTGGAAGTCGCTACCATCGGGAAGGGTCTCAAGCAGGACTCCCGCATGTCAACAGTTTCCTTTGTACTTGACTCTATGCATTAAAAACAATATTCTGATACTATCTAAAATTCAGTGAAAACATGGACAGTCTCACTGAGAACACCGCAATTGGGAAAAGTCACACAATAAACAACTGTAACAACTTCTGTGTGGCACCACGTGATTGCCAAGTGAAGATTATACACGACAGAGATTAAGAGTTCAAAGTAGGCCAGGCGTGGTGGCTCAGGAGTTCAAAGTAGGCCAGGCGCGGTGGCTCACGCCTGTATTCCTAGCACTCTAGAAGGCCGAGGCGGGAGGATAGCTCAAGGTCAGGAGTTCAAAACCAGCCTGAGCAAGAGTGAGACCCCGTCTCTACTATAAATAGAAAGAAATTAATTGGCCAACTAAAAAAATATAGAAAAAATTAGCGGGGCATGGTGGCGCATGCCTGTAGTCCCAGCTGCTCAGGAGGCTGAGGCAGGAGGATCGCTTGAGCCTAGGAGTTTAAGGTTGCTGTGAGCTAGGCTGACGCCACGGCACTCTAGCCCCAGCAACAGAGTGAGACTCTGTCTCAAAAAAAAAGAATTCAAAGTAAATAGGAATTACAGAATCACAGGGAAAAAGAAACCTCAGAAGGATGTCAGTGACACCGCACAGAATGACACAGGCGCTGAGGGGACGAGTCAGCCTGCTATGCAGTGGTCCACAGAGCGGGCCTGTAGCACCCACGCCGTCACCACAGAGGGGCTGAGTTGGGGTTACCCGGAGCACCCAGGGGCCCACCACAATCACACGCAGCCTCAGAACAGAGGGGAGGCAGAAAGTGGGTCGGAGAGCCACCAGGGGACTCCCCAAGGGGGCAGTTGGGGACCTCTGTCCAACATTGCCAGGAACTGGATTCTGTCACAGCCTGCAACCGCCCTGACCTGAGTCTCAAGAGGCCACACTGGACCGACAGACCACAAGGCAATACACGTGTGCTACTTTAGGCCACTAGGTTTGTTACAGCAAAACAGGAAACTAATACAGCAGTGAATACCCACAAATGTTACTCTCAAAGATCTCTACGGATAAGTAAAAAGTTATAAAAGTATATTAAGACAGGAGATACTCACATTCTAAGTTTTCAATATAGAGGTTTTCAAACTCTCTTTCTATTTGGCCGAACAGTTCCAGAAGTGTACTGCGGACCGATGATGGTAGTTTAGAATCCTGAGGGGAAGATTTTGTTCAGAATGAATCAATGAGTGAATGAATAAATAAGAAACTCTAATACCAAATACCAATATGATATTTCCAAAGTTAACTATCTTTTATCTTAAACTCTTATTTTTATACCATTACAGGTTTTATTTCTTCTCATACATATAAGGCTTAAAGAATTTTAAAGTTCCAAATTTCTAGAGGAAACTATAAATACAATTATATAAATGGCCACCTAGGGTAATATGGGGTTTAAGGACAAGCATATCTTCAAAATAACATAGGTTTCCCTTTACAAAAATGGACATAGACTACCATATTCAAACTCTTCCAAATGTGCAGAGGAGGGCAGTTCCCATAAATTAAATCACATCATAAACAGCCTTTAAGCTCCATGATATGCCATTATAAGTGTATTTTAGTATGGTACACGCTAATAGATGTGCCTTTATAGAGTTCCCCTCATATCCACTGTACTCCAAGCAAAACAAACGGGTTATTTCCTATAATGCTACTCAGTATCTAAAAGACTGTCGTGAAGAGAGAAAAAAGAAAAACCTCACCGATAGAGCACAACGTCTGTTAAGTGAGAACGCTGATTTAAGCTCTCAGCTGACCCACCTGCTTCACGCCTGTGCCCCCTCCCACCTCCAGCCCCACCTACAGGAGTGCAGGGGGCAACGAGCAGGAGCAGGACCCACACCCCGTCCCCGTGTGGTCAGCAGCAGGAGCCGAGGGACCAGGCGTGCTCACAGAGGCACTTTCCCTGGACACTGCTAATAAACAGGGGCAGCCCGTGCAGTCCACAGTCTACTCCCATCTCCCCAAGGGCTTGGCCTACATCACCCTTTGCAGGTGTCAACAAATATTCCTAAAATGTTTCAATACTTAACTGCTGTCAGTGTCATTTTCTAAATGACTTTTCAAATTTATATACAGCATAAACTTTTTTTTTTTGAGACAGAGTCTCACTCTGATGCCTGGGCTAGCGTGCCGTGGCATCAGCCTAGCTCACAGCAACCTCAAACTCCTGGGCTCCGGCAATCCTACTGCCTCAGCCTCCCGAGTAGCTGGGACTACAGGTGTGCACCACCATGCCCGGCTCCCAGCTGATTTTTTCTAATTTTAGTTAGAGATGCAGTCTCACTCTTGCTCAGGCTGGTCTCGAACTCCTGGCCTCAAGTGATCCTCCTGCCTCAGCCTCCCAGAGTGCTAAGATTGCAGGCGTGAGCCACCATGCCTGGCTCAGCATAAACTTTTTGAAGTTTGATGAGTAGCAAATTCTAAAAAAAGGGTAAGGGTATACAATATTTATTAAATCCTTTTTGGATTAACTTCTTAGGAAAATAGAAATTTTAGGGAAAATGATAGCATTTTAGCAATATGAATTTTACAATTATCACAGATTTCTCAAATAAGTTTTACAAATCACTTAAAAATATACATATATAAAAATCACTGGTTTAAAAATTGAGTCTAATAGAATTGGTACTATATCTTCTCTCAACATCCTGCTAAAATATCAATGAAGAACATGAAAAAAAAGGAAAGGAAAACTTAAAATAATGATGAAAATTAAACTATCAAAGAGGAAACTGCAATAATCGTAAGACATAAACTTACACTGAACTGAAAATCACACTTAATATTTAACTCTCAGGCCGGGTGCGGTGGCTCACGCCTGTAAACCCAACACTCTTGGGAGGCCGAGGCAGGAGAATTGCTTGAGCTCAGGAGTTCAAGACCAGCCTGAGCAAGAGTGAGACTGTCTCTACCAAAAATAGAAAAATTAGCCAGGCACAGTGGCATGAGCCTGTGGTCTCAGCTATTCAGGAGGCTGAGGCAAGAGGATCTCTTGAGCCCAAGTTGACGCTGCTGTGAGCTAGGCTGACGACAGGGCGCTCTAGCCCAGGCAATAGAGCCAGACTCTGTCTCAAAAAAAAAACAAAATAAAACTCTCTATCCTGCCCATGGCATTTGCATATTCCATTCCCAAGTGTCACCTCCTCAGAGGAGGCTTGCTAACTCCTACGCAAGGCCAAATCTCCTCTTACATGTATCAATTCCTGCTCATCAATACCCATAATGTTTTAAGATCCTTATTATTCAGCAACTAAAATGTCTTATTTACTTGAATATTAAATGCACTGAACTATAAAATTGTTAAGAAAAACAAAGTTGAGGTGTCAGCATTCACCTCGCTTTAAAAATAATCAAGAAACTAAACATACAGTGAAACGAGAGTTTTACACGAGAAGGCAAGTCGAGCCCAGTAAAAGCGGCCTTACAACATCGCTTTTCACCTGTTCTATCAGTTCTCCTGTTTTGCGCCGTTCAGTTTTATAGACCCTAAAATGAGAGGTGTTAAACTTTTGGTACCACATGAGAAAACTCAAGATAGAGAAGCTACGATTCAGTAAAGCTTTTAAACGAATCTGCGTTTCATCGCACCAACACCGACAGACACCTGAAAGGCGCAGACAGGTGCAGGAGGCAGCCGGCGCTGCGTGTGTTCACAGACTCAGCCGTTCCCCGCAACAGCCCCATCCTGAGCTAACCACTGCCTTCTAAACTCCTTCGTGTTTGCAACTTTGAGACGTAGGCAGTTAACCTGGCATCTCATTCAGACCACTCTTTCGTGTTGCCCCCAACAATCAAGAGAGCGTCACCATACGCTGGTCTAGCAAGCGAGTCCTCCTGACAGCGACTCAGACCCACGGGCAGTCGGGAATTCTGTATTCCGGGGTCGCTCCACACACACCTACCATGCCGAGTGCTCACACCAGACAGTGCCGCTGGAAGGGAGGCACAGCAGCCACCCCGGCCACTCACAGGACAGACCAGGTGGCCCCACTCCAAGTAACTGTACTCGTTCAACAAACGGGCACCACCTAGGGAAGGAGGGAGGCCACGAAAGAGGGCCACAGAGTGCTGCAGAGGACTCAGTGGCTCGGTCTGGAGAAGGCCTCGTTGGGTTACTATGGTCTCATAGGGTTACTATGAGACACAGTGACCTCCCTGTCCTATGTCACAATGGAAGGCTGGCACTCAGGAAGGCCAAGAGAAGAACATGTCACCTCACGCGGAGATGACTCTAGAACACACCAGCAAATGAGGTCTTAGAATTCCACCGCTAGAAACATAAGTAAGCTGAAAAATTTTACAAACCTATCTGTGACTGCTTTCCCACACTGTGCAATGGCCACTAGCCACATCTGACTATTGAAATTTCAGTGTAAAGTATTTAAATTTTTAAAGATTAAAACTTCGGGACCTGAAACACCAGCCACATTTCAAGCGCTAACAGCCACGCGCTGGAGAGCCCAGATGGAGAGCATCTCCATCATCACCAAAGTCCTGCCGCACAGCTCCGGTTTCCGAGTGCTGTGGCTGAATCGCGCCCCAAAATTCCTATGTTGGCGTCCTGACCCCCAGGACCTCAGAATGTGACTGTGGGTGGAGATATGGTCTTCAAACAGGTGACTGAGGTAAAGTGAGGCCATACGGGTGGGCCCGGGTCCAGGAGGACTGGTGTCTCATCAGGAGATGGGGACGCGGACACGCACAGGGGGAACAACCATGTGAGGACACAGGAAGAAGATGGCACCCACAGCGCAAGGACAGAGCCTCAGAAGGAGCCACCCTACCAAACCTTGACTTAGGACTGCAGCCTCCAGGACTGTGAGAACACACATCTCTGTCATTAAGCCGCTTAGTTTGTGGTCCTTTGTTACGGCAGCCCTAGCAGAGTAATCAACTAAGAATACTAAAGCCGCCTTTCTGATTTTATTTCCACCAGTAAATTAAAATGTAATCACTTCTACAGAGAGCAGAACCGGTATTTATTTATTCACTCACTGAACATATAACAATTTAATTCTAACAAAATATGTACTTCGTGGCAGCAACGGTGTTGGGCTCTGAGTGTGTACTGCTGCCCTGCCGGAGGTCACAGCCTACAAGTCGAGGCCACAAAGGGACTCACAAGTTCTCATGATATCCAGGACTCCCATGAGCCCATTTCCCAGATTTAAGCCTTATTTTCCTGCAGTCTTATGGCTGATGAATTAGTTCTAACTGTGAAGAAATTGTATATACATTTATAAGCATATATTAGATATATCTATAATTTGTTTTAATATAACACATATTTTTGTCTAGGCTTCACAATAATATATTATTTTAAAATTCTGACATATTTTCATCATCTATAAAGAAACTAGAAAAATTCTAAGCAAAACTTATCTTCATCAATAAAATATCAGTTATTTAATCACAGGATGGCATGCTCACTGCAGCAGAGACAGGATACGGGTGAGCCATAGAAGATCTGACTCCAAAAACTCTTCAGAGGACAGACAGAGATCGTTAAAATTGTGTGATGTGCTATTCCTGGGACCATTAGAGACAGAAAACTCAAAATTGTGCTGTCAACTAACCTGTACAAAGAATAAAAACCAATCCAAATTGTCACACCTACTTCCTTTTGTTATTAAGCATTAAAAATATGCTAACCCATGTGTGTATGTTGTATTTGACAGTACCTTTCATGGGTTTATTGTTGGGAATTTGGGGAGGATGATTTTCGGTAACCCAAACCTTTTTTCTACTTTGGAGACCTGCACGCAGGTGGCTACTTTCATCACACTACAAACACGACCCCCACCAAGAAGGCCCTGACCGGCGTGACTTACTTGTCCTTCTAACATGTCTCTCGGCAGCCCCGTCCGCTCCTGCTCCGAGCTGTTCGTTCTCCGGATGGAAAGGCTGTGGGACTTGCGCTTTTGTTTTGCTTGACGAGAGGTCGAACAACTTCCGCTTTCTGTGGGCATTACTTCTAGAAGGTAGTGCCCCGGTCACCTTCCTCAACAAGCTAAACAACAGAAAGGAAAACAGGCATTTTATTTCTGATATAGGAAACTGAAATACAGGGGAAAAACAGCAGACAAAATAATTATTACGTTTAATTACAAGCTTCCTTACTATGACTAACATTTACTATATAATTAAGAATATGACAAATTAAGATGTTTTAAGGTGGAGACCCACAGCCTTTGTTAAAGAGGTAATTTGTTATCAAATCTCATTAACATGTTTTAAATATCAAATAGCAAAGAATGACTTAAAATAAGAAACTTCCCCTTAACCCGACTTTCCCCGGCACAGTCTGTTCTCCAGAGGGAGCCCATTCCAACTGCGTATTCCAGATTACAGGTTCTAGAAAAATGCTGTCCACAAGAAACACAATGCAAGCCACATATGCAATATAACTGCATCGCTGTATTAGTTAATATAATTTTAGGTGATACGTTTGCACATTGCATGCTCCTTCTTCATCTACTACAGACGTAACTGTTTTGAGCAGCACCTACTGATCTTTCAGTAGGGCATGTGTGAGACCATGTCTCAAAAAAAAAAAAGCCAAGCCCGACCCAAAAATATCAGAAACCTGAAAAATAGTTTGCCTGCTGTTCATGACTGAGACACTTTTCAAAAGCTTTAGCCTATTCATAAAGCTTTCAGTCATTCTCAACCAAAAGCCTCGTGTTAGTTATGAAGTCCCCACAAGATTATCCTTGTGATTCCATTTACGTGAAATGCCCAGAATAGGCAGTTTATGTGTAGAGAAAGTAGATCAGTGGTTGCCTAGGGCTGGATCATCTTTTCTTTTTAACTTTTTATTGTGAAATAATTGCAGATTCACAGGAAGTGAGCTGCAAAGATGGTACAGAGAAGTTCCGTATTTCCCCAAGGGGTTACATCTTATATGATTATAGCACAATTTGTTAACTTGCCAATTAATTTGTTAATTTTGTTAAACCAACAGATTTGACATTGGCACAATATAGGTGTATAGCTGTCACTTTGTTACGTATATAAATTCCTGTAAATACCACGATGATCAGGATACAAAACATCTCCAGCCATCACGAAGACGGAATCCACACTGCCCAACACCTCACAGCATCCCAGCTCCTAAGAACCACTGACTTGTACACCATCCCTCTCATTTTGTCACTTTGAGAATGTCATTAATACATAAATGAGATCACAGAGCACGTGCTCTTTGGGGATTTTTTCCCCACTCAGCGTAATGCTTGAGACCCGTCCAATGTGCTGCATGTATCAATAGCTATTTCCTTTTGATTGCTAGGCAGTGTCCAAAATGTGGGCGTTCAGCCATATGTTCTCTTAACCATTCAAAGTATCTTGGCTCTTTCCATTTTTTTACTATTACAAATAAAGTTGGTATGAACAATAATATACAGATTTTTGTGTGAACGTAAGTTTTCATTTCTTTTGGATGGAAAGCCCAGAAGTAAGATTGCTGGGTTGTGGGATAAATGTCTGTTTAGCTTAAAAATAAAATCTTACTGAGATACACATCCTACACATCCTAAGTACAATTCAATGATTTTCAGTGTATTCGGAGAGTTTTTTGCAGTCATTACCATAATCAACTTTACAACATTTTCATCAGCCCAAAGAGAAACCCCACACCCATAAGCAGTCACTCCTCGTTCCCCCACCCTGTCCCACAGCCAGCCCTCGGCAACTGCCCATCTGCTTTCTCTGTACCGAAACTGCCGGGGAAATGGAATCACCACGTGTGGTCTGGTCCATTCTGACTGTCTACTTTCACTCGGTAGTTTCGAGGTTCATGTATGTTGTAGCATGTACCGGTAACTAATTCCCTTTTATTGCCAAGTACTCTGTTGTATAGATAGACCACATTTTACTTATCCATCCACTAACTGATGAGACATTTGTTGTTTCCGTTTTTAGGTTATTACAAATAATACCACCAGGCACATTAGTGTGCAAGATGTTATGTTCCTGTTTTCGTTTCTCTTGGGTATATATCTAGAAATGGAACTGCTGAGTCATAAGGCAACTCTATGTTTAACCATGTTGTTGTTTTTTTTTTTAAAAAAAACCATCAAACTATTTTCCAGACTGACTGTACCCTTTTACAGTCCCGTCAGCAACGTACGAAAGATTCAGGTCTCTGCGTCCTCACTGGCATTTGGTGTGGTCACTATTTTTAGTCTTAGCTGTTCTGATGGGTAACATCACTGCACATCTTCTCACGTGCTTATTTGCCGTTCATAGATCGTCTTCAGGGGGGCGCCTCTTCACGCCCGTGTTCTAACAGACGGCTTGCATTTTTTTTCAGTTGTGGTTTAAGAGTTCTGTATATATTCTACAGTACGAATTATGTGTCACATATGTTGGCTGCAAATCACTCCTCCCAATCTGTTGCTTGTCTTTTTATCCTAACAGTTTTTCACAAAGCAAAACTTTTTAAATTTTGAGATATTCTATAGATCACACTTTCCTCAAAAAAATCTTCATCAATCCCTAGGGCTCCAAAATTTTCTATTTTCTTCTTTAAGAAGAATGTTGTAGGGGTTGTTTTTTTGAGATGGGGTCTTGCTCTGTTGCCTACCTTAGAGTACAGCGCAGTGACATCATCACAGCTCACTGCAGCCTCAAGCTCCTGGGCTCAAGCGATCCTCCTGCCTCAGTGTCCCGAGTAGCTGGGACTACAGATGCCACCACCACACTCAGCTAAATTTTTTTTCTATATTTTGTAGAGACAGGATCTCGCCCTTGCTCAGGTTGGTCTCAAACTCCTGGCCTCAAACAATCCTCCCGCCTCAACCTCCCAGAGTACTAGGATTACAAGCATGAGCCAGCGTGCCCAGTCTAAAATTTTTGTAATTTTATGTTTAACACCTAAATTTATGAGGTATTTGGTGTTGGTATTTTTATAAGGTGTGAAATTTAGGTCAAGGTTTTGGTTGTTTTTGCCAATGGCATCCAATTATTCTAGCACCATCTGCTGAAGACTATCCAGTGTACACTGAATTGCTTCAGCGTCTTTGTCTAAAACCAACTGGCTGTACTTGTGTGGGGCCATTTCTTGGCTCTCTGTTCTGTCCCTTGATCTACGTATCTAACCTGCTGTCATCATCGCTTCTCGGCCTTTTGGCTAAGATCAAGTGTAGTAACCTGCTGTCATTAACACAGTTTGATCCTGTGCTGTATGGTAAGTCTTAGCAGTTACAGTGATTCCCATCACTTAAATCTTTCTTAAAATTGCTTTAGCTATTCTAGCTCCTTTGTCTTTCCTTTTAAATTTTAGAATAATCTTTTCCATATCTACAAAAATCTTGCTGGGATTTTGATAGGAATTGTGTTAAATCTGTATTATCAATTTGGAGAGAAATGATAAATTTATTATGTTGTTCCTTCCAATCTATGAACAGTATTTAGATCTTTCTTTCCTCACTTTTGCAGTTTTCTGCATATAAGTCCTATGTATATTTTCTCAATTTTACACTTAAGTGTCTCTTCTTATTTCTTGAGCAATTTTAAATATTGTATTTTTATTTTGGTTTCCACATGTTAATTGCTAGTATATAGAAATATAATTTGATTTTTGTGTATTAAACTTGTATTGTGCATTCTTGCTGAACTTGTAAGTTCTAGAATTTTTTATAGATTCCCTGAGATTATCTATATAGACCATTATGATATTTGGGGGGGAAAAAAGGATGGTTTTATTTCTAATTTGGAAGCTGCCCCTTTCCTGATCTTTCAGCTAGAGAGGCAGGTTTTCCTTGGGGCTTTGTCTGTCTGGGCCCCTTTGTGCTCCTGGGTCGATAACTTCTTGAGCGCCAACGTGGGACACATGAGGCAGAAAGTAAATCCAGGGAGCTCAGCTGTGCCGTTTCTAAGGTCCCCCAGCCAGTCTACTCTCAAGTCATGTATTTGTCTTAAATGTAACATCCAGCTGTACTTAACAGGAAGAAAAAGTAAAAATATATCTACTCCATCTTTCCATAAATACAAAGCCAAGGATTATCTTGTTTCTGAAATTATTTATGTGTAGGCCTATTTTATTTTAAAAAAAAAGAAAAGAAACAAGAAAGTATGTCTTGCTTTACAATGCTAAAAACATGCAATTACCCTGTAGTTTATAAAGTGTGTTTTGTAAAGGAAAGAAAACATCAAAAGCCTGTGAAAGCTGTCCTGATAGGGCCTCACAGAAAAAAGGAGACTTTGTCTTCATACATTTAAATCAAGCAATAAAAACAGTAGAGGGCTTCCCTCCCTGCCCTGAGAACTTGTAGTAGAAACCTGCTGATAAATATGAACTGGAGGGTCAGTGCACTCTAAGGATTCTACCAGTTGGTGACAAACAGTTCCAAAAACTGCAATACGAATTTGCCTTTCACTCCACAGTAATAGGTTTCGGAACACTTTTATCTCAAGTGCACCAAGGGCTTTTCTAGCCCTGTGTCTTCTCTAGGAAATAAGCTGTCTTCTTCACAACCAGCCCAAAAACTCCTCACATTCTGCCTTTCAAGCCCCTTCCCTCACCTCCCGCAAGTCGCACGCTGTTCTTTATAGCTTTATTTTTGTTCATCGCTTCACGATACACTCAACACACTGGCAATCTTTTTCCATTGGTCAATTTCCAACCAAATACATGCATTTCAAACAATTACTTCCCCCAAATCTGGCACCAAATGGAGATTTCTCATATTAGAGTAATTTCCTCTTTTAGTAACTTTCTGAACTCTGTGAAGAAGTCATATCTCAAAGATGGGTTCATAATGTCTATGCCACAAACTACGTTATTACAACTGACAGATTACCTGGCTAATTCAAGTTCTGCCTCTTCCTATTTCTTCAGCTATAGTTCACCCACCAATATTTTTCCAATATTAGTTCTAAAGCTTCCACTTTTCTAACCTCTTATAATTTTTTTTTCTTGTTGTTAATCTTTCTCTTTCTCACAATTTTTTCCTGCAGTTTTTTTCAACTTTTGCCTCTGTCTCTGTATGTGTATCCTCCTCCTTCTTCCCAGCGGTCTGTGCTGGTCCTGACACTGCTTCCTTCCTTCCACCCCAGGTCCTCTAGGGAGACTAAGCTCTCGGCACAGTGTCTTAAGGCTATAAGGCTATAGGCACCATTGTCTTCATCTCAGGCCGTATGTCAGTACAGGCTGAATTTCTGAAACACACGGGACCAGAAATGTTTTAGATTCAGGATTTTTCAGATTTTGGAATATCTAGTATATACATCATGAGGCATCTTGGGATATTGACACACACAACTCACTTATGTTCCATATACGCTTTATGCACATTGCCTGAGGGTAACTTTATTTTTCCCTTGGGGAGGCTGAGGAAATCGTGTGTTGTGTGCCAGCGCTGACTATGACCCATCACACACAGTCAGGAGTGGAATTTTCCACTTGTGCTGTCAGGTCAGTGTCCAAAACATTCAGATTTTGGAGCACTTCAGATTTAGAATTTTCGGATTAGGGATGCTAAGCCTGCATTAACATAAATCTTATTTAAATGTTTGATTTAATAACCAGTTTAGGGTTTTTTTCAGGTAGCTATCATGGGAAGAGGGGCAAGGCAGTTGCAGTTGTTTGTAAAAGGAATGCTGAAATGATGCATGAGGGAATCTGAGCTAGGCAAGGAGGTAAGTGTGCAGGTATTTGAAAAAGGAACGTTGAAATGATGTACCAGGGCCTCTGAGCCAGGCAAGGAGGGTAGTGAAATCAGAAAGAATTAACAGAGAGAGGCAAGGGCCGGCAAGTCTACCTGAGACTGAAGAACTACCACAAAGGACTGCTGTGAGGCGTAAATGGATCGATAAATATAAAGAGTCACTAATCTTCACAATGTCCTAGTGAGGTAGAGTTCCCAAATCCAATTTGTCTGTTAATACAGCCATGTGTTGCTAACAGTGGAGATGGAAATAAGTTCTGAGAAATACACCCTTAGGTGATTTCCTCCTCTTGCAAACATCAGAGACACAACCCTACAGTCTACCATACCCCTAGGCTATGTGGTCTGGCCAGTTGCTCCCGGGCTACACACCCACACAGCAGATTATTATTCTAACACTGCAGGCAACTGTAACCAAATGGTAACTGTTTGTGTATCTAAACACACTTAAACATAGAAAAGGTACAGTAAAAATATGTAGAAATACATTATAATCTGATGGGACTACTATCATATACACTATCCACTGATGAACAAAATGTCATGTGGCCCACGACTGTATTTAATAGATTATAAACACTTCAGTAAATTGATCATAGAACTGTAACAAGAAAGAAAACTTCTTCACTCTAAAAATAAGCTACTTTAACCATGGTGCACTGTTTCATCTAAATACAAACTAAAACAGAAACCTGGAATCCCAAAAGATAATTATTTTCCTTCAAAATATTCACATTTACCCAATATTACTGGACAAGTCACCATATTAAACAGAAAGCTTATGTAAGTAAAATGTCCTCCTGGTTTTTTACAAACATTATTTTCAAGAAACTAATAAATAGCCCTCTCCAAACAGCCAATCTCCCTATCCTATCATTGAAACAAATATATTCAATATAAACTCTCCTTCTGAACTCTTAACTGACTTACAGTCTGCCCAACTCTTCCGTCCCTATCATCTGCTGCCACATACATGTTATACCCTCTGCTGTCTGTGATCAAGACAGACACACATACACACAGCTCCAATACAGCACAGCGCTCTGCACACAGCAGGCACTGGCCAAATACTTCACAAATGAATGAAATCCACAAACACACTTTGTGTTAGCAAGCTGAATTCTACACCTTTAGAAATACTGTAATGTTAAATATCATCAATGAGCATTTAACTTTCTGCTTTTTTCAAAAGGCTCTTTTTAATATTTCCAATATTCATTAAATTATAACTACATAAACTATAAAATTCTTCTAAGTGCACACAATTTGAGAAAAACATAACCAAACAATACAAACATAACCAAAAAACATAACCAAAAAAACATAACCAAAGCAATACAACAGATGATCAATTTATGCTTTCATTTGAAACAAAAATACAAAACATTTTTTTCAGTTTCATATCCAGTGGAATTTTAAACATTTTTCTTTCAGCAAAAGGAAGACATTTGCTTAAATGATTAATTTCATGATTGTTAGTCACATGCAAAATGGTTAAACAATAGTATATGCATGGGACATTCAAAAATATAAAAGATGACTGAATTTCCACAGAAAGTTTAATAAAGTTTTCAGTAATACTGTATTGTAACAGGACTATTAGGTGAATTCCTAGTGGGCTGAAACACCAAACTCAACTCTAACCACTATCAAAGGAGAGAGCACAGTCTCTAGAGGAAACCTAAGAAATGTCACCATCATTGACCTGCTTAAAATATTTTGTCATTGATGAGATGAAGGCATGGAGTACATGCATGCTTATCAATTCTACGAGTGACATTTAACTGGGCTACATCATGAATCGGATAACAACCAATATTTTTTTAAAGATCTCAATCATTAAAGAATGAGTTCAAGCCAAGGAAAAAATTCAATAAATATAAAATCCTTTCCTCAAAAAAAATCAAGGCAGAATAATTAAGAAAACTAATAATAATTAGTATCTAACAATTAGTATCACCTGAGGGAAAAGGACTTCAGGAGTTTAGCTCTGGGCAACCACAAAGTAAGTGAACAGTCTAACACAGCTACCAAAAAAGAAGCTGAGAGAAAAGGAAGGAAACACACTTACTAAAGATCTCCTGTGTCTAGCACTTTGTAAGACTGTTTGGCGTATATTATATAACATAACCTTTCCAATAGCAAAATGAGGCTGACACAAACACCATATCAGAGGACAGGAAGTGGAGATTTGGGAAGTTCCTCGCCCAAGGTCGCACTGTTGTGAGATGTGGCCCAGGTCCACTACTCCACTCTCCCCTGCGGGCAGTGTTAATACAGAGGCGGTGTTGGAAACCAGGGGATAACAGCACCACTCCATTTATTCCACGTTGGTCTAGCTACTGTGTTCAAGTTTGAGGACCACATTTCCACAGGGATTTGGAAAGACTCAAATTTGATCAGGAAAGAAACTAAAACAGCAAGGGGCAGAGGGGAGAGGGGTTCCTCAGAAGAGAAAAGATCCTTGGAGGTATAATGACTACTATCTTGAGCTATGTTATTATCTGGAGGTAAATAATCTCTAAATACTTTTAAGGCCATAACTCATAGGCCAACAAACTGAATTTAAGAAAGAACCACTTGGCAGGGTGAGGTGGCTCACGCCTGTAATCCTAGCACTCTGGGAGGCTGAGGCAGGAGGATCCTTTGAGCTCAAGAGTTTGACACCAGCCTGAGCATGAACCAGACCCGTCCCTACTAAAAATAGAAAGAAATTAATTGGCCAACTAAAAATATATATAGAAAAATTAGCCGGGCATGGTGGCCGATGCCTGTAGCCCCAGCTACTCGGGAGGCTGAGGCAGGAGGATTGCTTGAGCCC
>VBSM01003148.1:353071-374247 GCA_008086735.1 Cheirogaleus medius | reverse complement strand
TCCTGACCTTGAGCAATCCACCCGCCTCGGCCTCCCAGAGTGATAGGATTACAGGCGTGAGCCACCATGCCAGGCCTAAAAGTTCTAATTCTAAAACCATACTGCTGTTCAAGATATTGCTTTAATGTTGTGACTTAATTTTACTTTTTTGTTATGTTTTTAATGTGTTAGGTTCCTCCAGAAGAAATCAATTATTTGACACGAATTCACTACAAGGCCCAATCTGATGGTGTCTGGGGTGAACATGAAATTGACTACATCCTGTTTGTGAGGAAGAACGTGACATTGAACCCGGACCCCAATGAGGTGAAAAGCTATTGCTATGTGTCAAAGGAAGAACTAGAACAACTTCTGAGAAAAGCAGCCAGTGGTGAAATTAAGATAACACCATGGTTTAAAATTATTGTAGAGACTTTTCTCTTTAAGTGGTGGGATAACTTAAATCATCTGAGTCAGTTTGTTGACCATGAGAAAATACATAGAATGTGAATGTGGAGACGAATGATTACTGCAGGATTTCTCTACTGCGTAAACTTAGGATGACTTTTTTTAAAACTTCGGTTCCCTATCAGAACTCTCACAATACGCTGATAATTTACAACTTGTGTAAAAAACACAACTAATAATTTTGTATGATATGCCCCAGATCTATGCTCTGTTGTAAAAGACAGTTGTGAGAGATTATTGTAAAATAAAGAACAAATAAAACTTAACTCTCCAAACACGTGATTATAACAAATTTGAACAAGTGAGTGGCATTTTTGGAACACTTGCAGAGGGCTGTGCTGCTTGACAGGTGCTTTGTGTTAGCATTAAATCTTATTGTACTTCAGAAAATGTGCAAAGGAAACTGCTTGGCTACTTCAGAACAGT
The DNA here is from genome assembly GCA_008086735.1 of Cheirogaleus medius. Classification (NCBI taxonomy): domain Eukaryota; kingdom Metazoa; phylum Chordata; class Mammalia; order Primates; family Cheirogaleidae; genus Cheirogaleus; species Cheirogaleus medius. The sequence continues at coordinate 373,374 of VBSM01003148.1, read as the reverse complement.
CCTAACTAACTTTCCAATGTGAACAGATTAAACTGGCAGAGCAGGCACAAGGGAAATTAGATGGTGTAGATCCTAAGTGGATGTTGTGATTTCTTCATTCTCAAAGTATAGTACTCAAAAATCAACCATTGCTTTTGGCAATGATATTGGTTGGGTTAGATCTTCTTTTAAATAGTATCTGCCGATTGGCAGGATCTGTGCTTTCAGAATCACAGTGGCAGAGAGGCTGTTCACAGAGGGCACTGAGTCCTGCACAGCGGACTCCTCACCCGCGGCACCCCCTGCACGTGGCTGGGTGACTCTTGTGGGACCATCCTGTGCACCGCAGGTGGCCAGCAGCATCCTGTGCTCTGCACGTTGGATGCCATGAGCACCCTTCTCCTGTGACAGCCAGTTGACACCAGTTGTCCCTGGGGGCCACTCAGCTGAGTCACCCCAGCTGAGAACCACTGTTCCACAGTCAGGCCACAGTGTAGGATAGAAGAATAACAATGCGAAAGGCAAATGTTCATGTTATGTAGATTGTTTATGGAATGTGTGTATATTAATAATTGTACCTTGATTAATGCACTTTTTAAAACTTATGGGTAGATTTCTCAAATTTGAAATCTTAAGACAGTTTTACTATCCTTAAATGCTACATAATAATGAAGAAAAAATAATTTCTTACAAAGATAAATATTTTATAAATTCAATAAAATAATTCATTTCTTGATAATTCTAAACAGTTTATAATTTCAGTCAAGACTATGTAGTAAGTATTTGTTTTATTGGAAAGTAAAAGCAATAAAAAATTACCACATTTTAATACTGTTATCTAGTTTGTTAAAGTTTTAATACAGTAAGTTATTGTCTGTAGTAGCTTAAACGTGATTAAGTGTCATAGTTTCAAATGCATTTGTAATTTTTTTTTTTTTTTTTTTGAGACAGAGTCTCACTCTGTTGCCCAGGCTAGAGTGCCGTGGCGTCAGCCTAGCTCACAGCAACCTCAAACTCCTGGGCTCAAGCGATCCTCCTGCCTCAGCCTCCCGAGTAGCTGGGATTACAGGCATGCACCATCATGCCCGGCTAATCTTTCCCATATATTTTTAGTTGGCCAATTAATTTCTTTCTATTTTTAGTAGAGATGGGGTCTCGCTCTTGCTCAGGCTGGTCTTGAACTCCTGACCTTGAGCGATCCTCCCACCTCGGCCTCCCAGAGTGCTAGGCATTTGTAATATTTTTTTCTGGTTTTTTAGTTTTATTTTCTAGGAAGTTTTAGACTGAAAGCCACATGTAATTAGTTGGTAGGCCGTTAGTTGGCACTTTGTGAGCAGTTGGCCAAAGCTGGATGTCACTGCTGTGTCCCTGGAATGCCATCCCAGATGCGTACGTGTGAGTGTCTCTGGCCTGATGGGCCCCCTTGGACTCCGTCCTCTTGTGCAGAGTAGTGTCCCCTCCTGGGATGTAGCTGCTGCTGACCCCAAAAGCAAAGGTGTTGGGTTTGAACTTTAAAGCCAATTGAGACTTAAAATTTATTTTCTTCAACTGCTTAAAATTCCTCGTCTTCACAGCATATACCTTTTGATTCTGGTCAGACCATCGCCAGCTTCTTTACAGACCAGTAGACGTGGCCTTCGATAGAGCTGTTTACTCTGATCCCAAACCTTCTGTCATCCAGAGAGCAAACGAGAAGGTACCGTGGGGGGAGGAGGCATGGTCTTTCCGACGTGGCCCTGGCTCGTGAGGGTAAGCACGGGGCAGACACGTCCAAGAAGCTCCCGGAAGCCCAGGCACATCTGTGACGAGCTCTGTGGATGCTGAACTCCTTTCTCTCCCTCAGGGGACGCTTGAGGGGATGTATGTCTGCATGTAAAGATGCTGACAGTAACTTTGTAATTTTCACACATTATATTTATCCTCTACATACTTTAAACTCCCCAGTCTAAATCTCCAGAGGGTTCTGCGCTCTATTTGATTTGCACGTAGGTGAGCGGGTCAGTGAACTTGTGCGTCCAGACAGTGGGACAAGAGGGAGGGATACACAGGTAGAACGCAGGATTTTAGGGCCATGAAACTGCTGTGTGTGACGGCGTCAGGGTGGTGTATGTGTGGGGGGGGTTGTCCCAGCCTGCAGAATGTACCCAAGAGTGAGTGCCCCCTCTGCTGGTGTGGCGGAGGGGAGGCAGTCTGGGGTGGGGCGTAGGGCAACTCTACCTTCCCTCAGTTTTGCTGTGAGCCTGAATGGCCTAAAAGAGTAAAGTCTACTAAAACTCAATTGGACATTAAACACGAAAGGAGCTTAAACTCACAAATCCTAATTGCGAGTTAAAACCAGAAATAAAAGGACTGACGCCCAGGAGTGTGGAAAGGACGCAGACTAACTTCTGCACTGGGACACCCAGGTGAGCGTCGGTGAGGGCCGATGCAGAGTGGATTGTGCCCCAGGGTCTCGGCTTGTGTGATTTCATTTGCCCTGAGTGTGCACACCCTGGTCCTCGGTGTGCTCACATCCTCCGTCAGCATTTTGAGCACATTTAAGCTATTTTAAAGTCTGTATCTAGTAAGTTTGCCACCTGGTCTTCCTTAGGGACAGTTTCTGTCAACTTAGTTTTCCTTTAATGGGCCATGCCTTCCTATTTCTTTGTTAGTCTTATCATTTTTTGTTAAAAACTCATTATTTGAATTTTATGTGGTGACTGTGGAAATCATATTCCTCCCCTTCCCCAGGATTTGCTAGCTGGGTTTTATTGTTTTAGTGTGTGTGCCAGAGATCAGTCTGACACTAAACTTAAGGTCTTCTCACTCAGGTCTTTCCTGAGCATGTGCCCTGCTCTGGAAGTGTGCGGTGACTTTCTAAGTTTACCTGAACATGCAGTTGCTTTTGAAAATCCTTATCATTAAATGTCTGGCCTCCAATGGGGAAAAGAGAAAAATACGTGGGAAAAACCAACCAAACAAACAAACAAAAGGCCTTGGCCCTTCAAGTTCCCTTGAGCCTGTTCAGCTGGTGGGGGTTTGCAACAACAGTGATCCACTGTCTGCGCCTCCCCCATCAGCAGCAGCAGTTGATAATCACACACCTCCTCAGACTTGAAAGATGAGGTCCTCCCTGCTTCCTCTAACTCCCACAAGCAGCTCCTGAAATGCAGGTGCCTGTCACTGGGTGGGAGTTGAGGGACAGGTAGGCACCACTGTTGCCAAGAGCTGAAGTTAATTGACATTTATTGGCCAATCCTTTCTCCGTAAGTTGAAAGTCTCTGAACAGACTCAAGTTCCAAAGTAGGTTCCATCCGTAGATTCTATCAACTGTCGTCCAGGTAAAGAGACAGATTCCTGGAACTTCCTATTCTACCACCTTCCCTGACATCACCTGGTTTTGAGTACCTCTTAATAGAACCCTTTCCAGCATATATACACAGATGAAAATGTTCACATATATACATACCTACGTATTCGTATATGTGAAGATTTCACTTTATGTCCCCAAAATGCAATACATTATAAACACATTTATGTGCAAAAAGAAAAGCCTTGAATTATATTGCAAAAAGGACGGGAGACAGGCACAGGCAGGTGTGCTTTGCAAGTGCTCCAGGTGGCAGCAGAGGGGACCTGCTAAACCAGCGTCTTTTTTACCTACGTATGATACAGAGTGGTGACAACAGTGCTGTTTTCGTGGTCAAGAAGCGATGCTTTAGGCCTTTGATGCACTAGCATGTGCGTCTGACACTACACTGTGCTGGGGTTTGAGTTACATGCACTTCACAACTTCATCCATTACAATGATTTAAAACAGGCTCCCAGGAGGTGCTTTTTTGGCGGTTTTTGTGTTACTGAACATGCAGTTTTCAACACTGGACTGAAACAGATGTCCACATTCAACTGCTGTGATGCCTTAGGCCACATTTTATTCGGGTATTTCTGCCTTAAGACAAAAAAGAAATCTATTTTTTTTCATTTGGCCCAATCAACAGATTTGTAAGTAAACCAAAAAAAGAGCCAAATAAATCAAAACTTTCTTCTGGAGGTTTATTTTGGATATAATAAAGATAGACTACAGTAAGACACATAGAAAAATACTACAAAATAATTTAATAGAGTATTTTAAGCGTGGGGTTGACACATAAACCTGCTCCCTCCCAAGCCTGCAGCCCTCTGCACATCCACAGCAGAGATGCTTCCTTCACAAAAAGGACCATTTGTGTGTGATGAACCAAAGTCCCCTCTTTGGAGAAAACTGAGGTTCTTCTCCATCAAAAACAGTCATCCCAACAAATCATGTCAGTTCTGCAAACCTGAAGTAATCAATACTCCAAAGAATGCAGAATCACCATCTATCAAAGTATCTGCAATGTTATGCAGTGACAAAAACTTCCCTCATCTATAGGGTTAACCAGTTTTCAGCAAAGCAACAAGTGCTTCCGTTATATTGGGTTTTCCAGCTCATAGGTTACAGCTCCAACTTTATGAACCACCAGACCAAACCAAGCCCTGAGAGGCAGCCACTCCAGCTAGGAATGCTGGAGGGACACTACCGCCTGTCCTTCTTGCCAGCTTTCCTCTTCCCGGAGAGCAAGTGCTTGGGCTTCATGTCAAACACGTGCCTGTCTGCCTCCCCCTTTCGCCCCAGGCGATTCATCTTCCTCTGTGCTTTCTTCATCATCGTCTTAGCCTTCTTCACCATCTGTGCGGGAGGGGAGACATAAAGTACCATAATTACCGAAAGCCAAACCTCCGCTGTACCTCAGTGACCGGCGGCATCTGCTGAAGACACCCTGCGCGGTCGTGCGCACGGCTCCCTAGAGTCCAGACCTGCAGCATCTCGACCACTCCTGCGCACAGACTGGACGAGGTCAACATCCAAGACAAGTTCTGTACCGAAAGGCCAAGCACGTCTGTTCCAACCGCCTCTTACACAAACTAAGACACTGAGGCACAGGACTGACGCGCAGCGACGCAGCCTCAATGCCCAGGTTTCCAGGCGGAAACCACAAGAAACACAGGCGTCCAGTTTATGGACACTTTCTCCTCTACCTGAATGTTCAAAATGCTGAAACTGAATGTTTTCATGTTTAATAAAAAAACACTTTAGCGAAAGAGACTGTATATATCCAAAGTCTTTGCCAAGATACTACAAATGATAAAAAAAAAAAGTGACGGAAGCTATCACTGGGGTTAAAAAAAGTTCCCACAATGTGAAAAGCAGAATCACCAGATGATGGGCCCAGACGGGCTTGCTGGGCCCTGAGCTCAGATTGCTGGTGCCATCAGATGACGCTGCCATCCACGCTCCTAGAAAGAAAAGCATTAGGGAACGGCCATCCAGACAGCGACCAGGGGATCTAACTGCACCCTGGCCCAGGCTGGCCTCTGAGGATGTCGTGAAACCAGAGATGCAGCGCAGAGCTAGTAGCTTCCACTCCTCCAAACGACACCTGCTGGCATCTGCCCCGAGCCCTCGTCGAGTGAACAGTAAAGACCATTGTTTGTACATCACACGTCAGAGACTCACTCACCTTGACATCCCGAAGACCAGACACATCACGTGGGGTTCGTGAGCAGCTCCGACTCCGGGCCACGGAGGAGGGTGGAACAGAGTCTTCTCGCTTTCTCTTGCGGGTGACACTCCGAGACCTCCTCGCCTGGACTGCGTAGTGGGCCTAGAAAGCAGAGAAGCAGACGTTGGTGCTCAGGACCAGCCCTGCCTAGTGCAGGGACAGACGCCAAAGTACTCTAAGAGTCTTCAGAGCCGTTAGCACATACCCAGCTAAACATCTTGAAAACACACAGTACATTCACATTAGTTACTGATCAAATACTCTTCACTTAACATAAGCTGCCTTATGCAACAATGATTTTAACTCCACTTAAAAACACTTAGAACCCCCTCTCAGAAAGGGTCATTAGTGCGGCATTAGTTTATCCTTCAGTCGTGAAGAATTATCTCCTCCCTTCCCTTGGGATTATCAGCTGAACACAAGGTGACAACAGTCAGACAGAAAGCCCAACTCAGGGCAAGCGAAGTCAGGCAGACTGCACGTCTGAGGACAGGTCTGAGGTGACGCCCCGACCACGTCACAGCTCAGCCTCAGGCAGGCCATGGAGCTGTGGGTGAGCTCCGTAGGCCGGCTCACCCTTGGTCACCTTGTCTGTGAAGTAAGGACACCACCGCTACCTGGAAGAGCGCTGAGCCCAGCAGTCCACAGTCAGTGTCAGAAGCCACACGTGTGCACGAGTCAAAATACCACCTTCTGCACTGGCAGCGAGGACACAGGACCAACACCCCAGCCCATCCCGGGAGCAAACCAGGGCCCTGTGGCTGATGCCCCAAATGGCCGACCCACCCCCTCACACCAGACCCCACACCAACAAGTCTCCTCAGGGGAGACACAGTGAGTCCTCGTCTTTTAAAAGATCCCATGTTTGTCAACAAAGCTGCACCCACCCACAGGGACCCGGGACACTCACCTCGTCCTTGCCATCCATGTCAACGCCAAGACTGCGCATCTCACTCTCCAGAACTGTCCGCTGAACCTGGCAAGGGAAACAAAGATAATTGTTTTAAATAGACTTAGTTTGACAAATGTTATTTTAAAAATAAGTTTCAAGGGAAAATGTATCTAGTTGAGACTGCAGGCATGCGCCACCATGCCCGGCTAATTTTTCTACTTTTTATAGAGACGGGGTCTTGCTCTTAATCAGGCTGGTCTTAAACTTCTGAGCTCAAGCGATCCTCCCACCTGGGCCCCCTAAGGTGCTGGGATTACATGTGTGAGCCACCATGCTTGGCCTTAACCAGTAGCTTTAAACTATGAATTGTAAGTTATAATTTTAATTTGTACAACTACAAAATGATCTGGTCTATAATAGTCCTAAACTCAAAGCTGAAAGTCACTGAGAAAAGGTACAATAATCAGAATATAAAAGATCAAGACTCCAACAATCTTGCAAGTCAATAAACCCCAACAAAACAAAGCATGTGCAACCTCGTGGCCACAAACAGGCAGAAAAGTTGCATTTAGCAATGATTACCCAAGAATCCACGTTGCAGAAGCATAGGCCACATCTCTCTGGACAGACACAAAACTTGCCTTCTTAGCAGTTCGAGGCATCCTGGGTCCCTGTGTATTTTTTTCTTTGGATTCCAGAATTTTCAGCTTCTTTTTCTCTCTGATCTGCTTTGCCAGCTGCCGTATTTCCACCATCTCCTCATCCTCGCTCTCAGACTCGCTGTCGTACTCGCCGGCAGCCGTCCTCAGCTCTTCTTCTTTTTCTAACTCTTCTAATTTCTTTAAAAATAGAGTTGCAATTAAACAAAATTAGCAATGAAAACCCCTGAGCAGTGTGCACGGCGGTGTGTGCGACCAGCCTCTGAGGACACACGGTGCCGCGGTCCGGTCCCCATGTGCAGAGCTTGCCTCTCAGCACCGGCTGTGAGGACACGAGACCACGTGAGGGCAGCTGGCGGCACCATGGTCTAACTGCTCTGTGCTGCTCCCTTCTCTTCTTGAAACAAACTCCGAGGCTGAAAACCTGCAGAGGCCACCTCTCCCATCCTCCGATGCTCTGAGGAGATGCACAGAGTAAACTCAGTTCTGCGAGAGCCTGAATTTGAACAATATCCATTTATCCATTCAAACATCATCCCAGACACAACCCACACTGGACACAATGTCAATAAGGCAAAAATGACAATATGTGCGTGTATATCAAACCCTAGCAAACCAACCGAGACAGGAGCCCGACAGGCAGACGTCTTAGGTGAGGCTGGGAAGGGAGGGCCAGGCCCCCCGCAGGCCGTCTGTGGCAGGACTAGGGGGAGAGGCACAGGCACAGCCAGAGCTGCACAAGGGGAGCGGCAGGACTGTGCAGAGTCGTGGGGGGGCAGAGCGGGGAGGGCAGGCGCTGGGAGAGCAGCGAGGGCGGTGGCTGGACACTGGGGGGCAAGCACACTCAGAAGCAGATGACAGAGCAGAGGGCGCGAGGGTGGCCCACGTGGACGGCCACTGCATAGGGCCTGAGGGAATCAGGACGCAGGTATGAGGGGTCGCAGAGACAAGACTGAAAACACGGAGTGAACCAAGGAGGGCATCCAGGAATCGGGTGGACACGTGAGGACACACAGACTGCAAACACTCCACGCAGCATTTGTCGGAAAGCTCGGCTGGGAGAGGAAGACAGGACAGCAGCTGAAGGAGGGCACAGGGTGTGAGAAAGTGCGTGTTTTTGAGACGAGAGAAACTTGACATGTATGACAAGAGAAAGCAAGTAGGGAGGGGGTCTGAGGCGGGAGGGAGGCAGGGCCAGGCCCGTCAGTGCCTGGGGTGGGGTGGGGTATCTCGTGGAGCCCGGGGTGCAGGAGAATGGGGGCGCAGGAGCAGAGGAGCCAGTCGGACCTCGCCTTCCAGTAGTGACATTAAAAAAAAGCTACACAAACCTTCATGATGGCTGGATCAATATAATCAGCTACGTTATGGCCTTCCCAAATCTCTGGTATCTTATCATATTTTTCAGAAGAATTCATTATATCCCAGTACTCTAGAGTTGAAAAAACAAAGTTACGCTTATTATAATTTTTAACATCTTCAAGTACAATGTGCCTCAAATGAGTTATGACTTAGCTCAAGTCATACCAAGCACCAATATTCAATACTCCATACATTTTTATTTGTTTGTTTTTTGAGACAGAGTCTCACTCTGTCATCCGGTTAGTGTGCGGTGGCATCATTGCAACTCACAGCAACCTCAAACTCCTAGGCTCAAGTTATCCTCCTGCCTCAGCCTCCCGAGTACCTGGGACTTCAGGTAAGCATCACCACGCCCAGTTAATTTTTCTATTTTTAGTAGAGATGGGGTCTCGCTCTTGCTCAGGCTGGTCTTGAACTCCTGAGCTCAAATGATTCTCCCGCCTCAGCCTCCCAGAGTGCTGGGATTACAGGTGTGAGCCACCGAGACCAGCCAAATACTCCATAAGTTACCAACAACATCAACCTTGTCCAATGTTTGCATGCCAAGAAAACTACAAAAATCATCCTCTCAACCCAAAAAGAAAGAGACCTACCTAAGCCCTATGAAAAGTTTACAAATATCCTGAGAGACTGTTACTCATAAAGCCCTTCCCTCCTTTTCTGAAACACTTCACATGCAACAGCAATTTATAGAGACAACTGCACCAGCCTTACTTTGAAGATCCAAAATATAATCATCTCCCATTTCCAGCTCCAGATCTCGTTCCTGCAATGGAAAGAAATGATCACAGGTCCGTTTTACCTCCCTGATCAGAAGCGCTGCGCCCCTACCCCCACCCCTGTGCACATAACATACAGCCTCTGCCCCTCATGAGAAAGCTGGGGTGGGGTTCAGTGACGCACCCTTTTCTTCTTGGGCTCCTCAACTTCCATTCTCTTCCTGCGTGCCACCACTCCTTCTGGGATGAACGGGGGCCTCTCCTGGGAAGACAGTATCAGAAATATTTAAGTGAAACACCTAAATGAGAAAGAAACTTAAAAAAATGAAAAACTAGAAGCAAATCCTTTGTCTGCCAGAGAAATATAAAACCATACCCAGACCAATTATATAAGTAAAAAATGTGAACGTTCAGAAGAAAAACAGTTTTAAAATACATTTGGAATGGACGCCGGGCCTTTGCCTGCCTGACACAAACCCAGCAGCCAAAGAGAAAACATTAATATATGCTAACCGTTCTAAAATATATAATTTCTTTGAGGCTGAAACAAATACAAAAACCCAAAAGGCAAGTGACAAAAAGAGAAAAATAGTATTTACAGGACATATGACAAGAATCCAATTTTCTTAATATAAAAATTACAAATCAACAAAAGGGTAACCCATCTGATGAAATGAAAGGCTAATAAGCACGTAAAACCGCTCAACGGCACTAACCATTTTAGAAACACATGACAACAAGACCATCTTCAAACTATGAAGACACGTAGAAGATGGGCCTGCACTGTTCGCAATGCCGCCAACAAAGTGGAAATTGCACAAGAATAATAAGACACTTCCATCTGTGTTTTAAAAACATGCTTCTGCACGGAAAGCACTTCTGGAAGGAGAAACGGGACTGAATGACGGCAGTAAGTGCCTCCACAGAGCGAGGGCAGGTTTCCAAGGCACTTTCTTTTCTCCCTTCTCAATTCTTTACGTGTGTGCACACAACCTCACCACGCACAAAAAACCACAGCCACACACAAACTCCATTTGGGCACATGGGAACGGGACCCATGATCCTCCGAAAAGGCTCACGGACGGCACCTGCTGAATGTGCGCCAGCAGCGCCCCCGCGTGGCCCAGGCGCCCTCGGGCCGCCTCACCTTGTCGTCTCTCTTGCTGGGGACGGCCAAGTGCAGCCTGTTCAACACCTCGTTCACCTTATTGCCCTTCATTTTGGTCTCCACTCGGTGAGCCAAAAGCCGATCGCAAGCCTGATAAAGTAGAAACAAGGCACAGCTCACGGAGACACCCTCAGCCACACGCCCCCAGGAGGACCCAGAACCGGGCCCTGCTCACCCACAGGTGGTGGCTGGGAACTCCTGCCCTCTCCCCTCCGCAGGTAACTACAGTGGCTGCAGACCATGCTCTCGCGCTCTCAGAAGGAAGAGCCTCTGCCTCTCTCCGGGGGAGGCTGAATCCCTACGCAGCCCCCAGGAAGGCCACCCCAGCACCCTCCCATGCCCCGTTTTGGGTGCTGCCCCAGAGCAGCCCCTCCGCACAGACCCACAGTGCCCTCCACGCGCCCTGCCTGGACTAGAGGCGACGTGGCCCCTCAGGACAATAGCTCGGGCAACGGATCCCTGAGTAAAACCATAGAGGCAGAGGTGTCCTTTTATTTCAGATAAAAATAACGCAATGACATAGAAAATAACTAGGAAGGCATGTGAAATCTAACAGGGGACTGCCTCCCTTCATCTGTTTTTGCTTTAGACCACTTTTTTCCCTTCGACTTCTGAACAGGTTCCATAATACTACTTTTTACCGTAGGTGCTTTGGAAATATGAAAAGGTCAAAAGATACAGCAGTCACTTTAGGTTAAAATTGTCTAGGGTGGGAATCACAAAGCATCCCCTCAAATCCACCCTCCCCGAGTGGGGTGGGCAGGAGAGATCCCAAGAGTCACGACACCTGTCCAGCTACCGTGAGTGCCCCCAGTGTTAGAAATACCTACAAGGAAAATACTATTCCCTGTGACGGAGTATTCTAAAACAAGAGAGAGACAGCAAAAAGCCTGGTACTGACCTCTGTTTTCACTTTGATAACACCTTCCTCAGTCAGGGTGCTGGTCTCTATCACAGGGAAGCCTTCAGCCTGCAAATCTATAAATACTTTCTGGAAACACAGAGGAGAAATTACAGGTGCATCGTTATTTCCAGTTCCCTATGGAACAAGTTGTTCTGTTCTGCAAACAAAGGTTGCAAATGCTAATTGTTCAACATCTCTGACTTGTTTTTTATAACTCTTAAAGAACAGACATCTCCTAAAAAGTTATTTTTCCATATATTCTTCTGTGATTGAGAAAATACAAATAGGTGACAGTGTGAAGTCAGCAAGATGGCCAACGAGAAGCCTCTCACAAAAAGTCAGAATGAGTAAACCACTACATTTTAACAAAAAACTAACGGAGGGAGAGCACCAGCATGCGCCAGAGTAACAGAGAGCCCCGTGAGCACAGAAACACAGGCTCAGGCAAGAGGATCGCTTCAGCTCAGGAGTTCAAGAACAACCTGAGTGAGCAAGAGCAAGACCCCATCTCTACTAAAAACAGAAAAAATTAGCATGGTGGTGTGCACCTGTAGCCCCAGCTACTTGGGAGGCTGAGGTTGCTGTGAGCTAGGCTGATGCCACAGCACTCCAGCCAGGGCAACAGAGCAATGCTCTGTCTCCAAAAATAAAAATAACGATAATAATAGAGTACCAGTCAAGAAACCTGCGTTTCAGTTTGACACGAACTAGGTTTTTATGACGTCCTGTCACCAAACCACTAAGATTATTATCTCAATTATAAAATTAAATACTGGATTAGCATTGATAAAATTCCATCTTCTAAACTTTGGCTGTCTGAGATGACATTCAGAATTACTAAGTAAGGAATATGCAAAATGCCAGGGTGGTTTACCTGATCATCTTCAGGAAGTTCGGCTATTCTCTTCACATCACATTTATTTGCTACAATTATAAGAGGCTGGACAAGGAAGAAAAACAATGAAATAAATACTTTCATACTGCAGGATATAAAGTGAAATGAGAGTCGCCACACTCACCTTGTTGACAAAGAGAGGTCGGATGTTCCGGAAGAGCTCCAGCTGCTCCGTCAGCCCGTGCCCACACTGCTCAGACAGATCCATCACGTACAGCACCGCAGCACGGAGATGGGCCAGGGCCGTGATGGCCTGCATCTCGATGGTGTTCCGATCCTCCAAGGGGTGATCCAAAATCCCCGGAGTGTCGATGACCTAATGACCAGACTTCGTCACTCGAATCACACTCACTCACAACTCCTTGTCCAGTACACCCCAGAAGTATTTGCACAGACCAAGCCACACCCAACAAGACCTGTAAATAACATGCAGGTCTCCCAAGCTGAACATGATACAACAGACATGGCAGGGAGAAAAGCACACACTCTTTCTGATGCTGACATAATGCAGAGACCTGTACTACCAGCTGGGGTTCCCCCTGAACTGCATCAGAGAAACGTGAACTGCCCGTACAGATAGATCCCCAAAGCCCAGACGAGCTTCCTTTACGGTGACGCAGAAATGTCAAGATGTGGGTGATCTCAGGGAATCTATCTTCCCCTCCTCAGAATCCTCCCTAGGGGACGCCGCGCACAGCCGGCTCCATGCAAAGTGCACCAACAAATGTACAAAACTGTCGTTCTTTAGAAATTACCAGAATTGAATTCCATTAGCAACACACGAGACGCTTGTCCAGTCTCACCTGCCAGCGCAGATACTTGTAGTCCATGTGCCCAACAAACAGGGACTTGGTCGTGAATGCGTAGGGCTGGACGTCCACGTCTGCTCTCGTCACCTGAAACAAAGCAACCAAACTTGCACGTCACACAAGCTCTGCACCCCATTCCTCTCCATGTAAACATGGCACCTACATGTTAACAAGACGAGTTTTTGTTTTTTTTTTAAATAAAAGGAAACCTACAAATCTGCCTCAGAGCAAAAGTGCTCTGGGAATCGTGTCAGCCGTATGTCTGACAACTTTCTCAGCAGGTCAGCTACTGCTGGCTGTGAAACCACGTTTCAAACGCTGCCTCGCCTCTGCTCAGGTCCCTCAAGCTCAGCCAAATTGTCCTGAAGCACCGAAATACCCCTAATGCCACTCATGAATCCTAATTAATAAATTCACCCACATAAAGACTCAGAGACCCACCCCTATGTGGACCACATAGCTCACGTGGAAGGTGACACAGCGGCTGAGGCCACAGATCCCCCCAGAGCAGCTGGAGGCCCAGCTCGGCGAGTGTCGTCTGCCATGGAGCTCCCTGGCACAGCCACCACCAGGACAGGTGGACAACACCCCCATGACACCCAAGTGTCAAAAAAAACACTCACACGTCTAAGAACTGAGAGTACCGGTTCTGCGAGAGCAGTATGAATGCAGGTTCAGACAAAGCCAATCCTCTCCGAGAGTAAGGCAGGTGTGATCACGGTCAGGCGCCGCAGCCCAGGGCCACGTTCACCAAGGCCACCCTAAACCCCACGAAGTCCGAACACAGCAGCACCATGACCTAAGACAGCCAGATCACCTGCTTTATAACCAAACAGACCAACCTTGTTGATGAAGCTGGACTTCCCAACGTTCGGGTACCCACACAGAAGCAGAGTCCTCGTGTTTGGATCAATGGTTGGCAAACGGGATAAATGCTGACGCACTGTGAAAAGTTTACACGGAAAAATTAAGAAATTCCAAGTTTAAGGTTTGCTTGAAATTTTGTCTTCAACTTAGTTATACTCTAAGCCTGTGGTTATATTAACCCCACTCCAACTTTCATAATACAAAAGTGATGGGGAAGATATAAATTGATGGAAAAAAGGATTAGTTGCAGAGACTAATGGTACATACATGGTACATGCAATACCAAGAAGCATATTCCTAGACCTTATCCAAGCTGATATTTTGATAACAGGCCGAAAGTGGGGCCAAAAACATGTCCAGATGATTCTCACTGAGGTGGTATCTGAAGAACAGTGTACTTTGAAGCCTGCATTCATGACTTTCCGGCTACAATGGGGGCTGTTCTGTTTAATTACCCCATCTGCAACGAATAGCTCCCGAGTGGCACCCACTGGCTACCGAAGACCAAAGTGACCTGTGGGAAAGCACTCTCAAAGCATCAAGTATCATAAATCTGGTTAAAAAGTATCTGCAAGATGCAGAAGGAGGCTAGCACTTTGGGAGGCTGAGGTGGGCGGATCGCTTAAGCTCAGGAGTTCGAAACCAGCCTGAGCAAGAGTGAGACCCTGTCTCTACTGAAAATAGAAAGAAATTAATTGGCCAACTAAAAATATATAGAAAAAATTAGCCGGGCATGGTGGCACATGCCTGTAGTCCCAGCTACTCGGGAGGCTGAGGCAGGAGGATCGCTTGAGCCCAGGAGTTTGAGGTTGCTGTGAGCTAGGCTGACGCCACGGCACTCTAGCCCAGACAACAGAGTGAGACTCTGTCTCAAAAAAAAAAAAAGATGCAGAAGGAGGGAGAACAAAAATCAAATGAGCCGAAATCATCTGTAGTGTAAAAATACATGCACGGAAGAGGAGAAGTCATTCTTTTAACAAAATCCTACTACGTTAATTCAGAAATTGTCCTACTAAGCTTTTAAAAAATAAAAATGCCAATAGGCAAATATATGAGCCATTGTATTTTTATATACTTTAATTTCTCATGATGTTTGTGTATGCCTTGCCTATTAAACATGAAAAACATAAATTTTCTTAATCATGCCACTAATTTGTAACCACAAGTGCTAAGCATTTTTTCAATAACAACTAGCTTATTAGAATTTCTTGTAGGTCAGGCTAGGAACAATAACTTGAACCCGTCAACTCTCAAATAGAACAGCAACACAAATCTCGAGCGTAAGTCCTCCACAAGGACCAGTCATCTCGGCAGAGCCCACTGAGACCTGCCCCTGCAGATGGGTGAGTACCTTGCTCCAGGTACTCTAGGCTCTGCTTCTGCCTCTTGATCACGGTGCACATGCGCCCCAGGGCCGCCCGCTTCAGCTGCTTGCAGCGGTAGAGGGAGTCGCCGTACTTCATGAGCCGCACGTAGTCTTTAGCAACACTTAAAAAAGTAAATAAAAAATATTAAGCTATTTTTCACTTTTGATAAGAACTTCAAAGATACTGTAGTAAAATAATACCTTACTTGTCCACTAGATTTTTGGCAATATTTATCTGTCCCAGAGCCAACTTGTAATGATCCTTGTCGTAGAGAATATTCATCAAATCGGCATAAAACGGATGGATGTCCTGTAACAAACAAAACACACGCAGCAGTCATTCTGGTCCAACAGCCTCGCACCCCCACATGCAAATACCACCTGGAGAGTAACTTCCTTTTCCTCTCTCCTCAAGCCTGCGGCATCTCCTCCCCAGTCTCCCTCTCCTGGCCAGAGACCCTGCCAACCAGTCCTGAGAAGCCACAAGCGGCAGAGGGAGGCAGGTGCCCACAGGCAGTAGGGCGGTCCTGTGTCCCTTGTGGTAGCAGAGCCCCGCTCCACCTGCACCCCCACTGCTCAGGATTTAGCCAGAAGCTCTTTCCTCCGCCTGGCCATTCCCATCCTTCCTCAGACTTTAAATTCCTCACCCCTCCGGCTCTCTGCGCCATCTCCCCACGCAGACACCTGCTCCCCTCACGCGGCTTCACTTCTTTCATCTGACGCACTGTGTATTCTCACGTTTACTCTTTTCCCCACTAGAACGAGGATGGGAACCTTCACTACTGCCAAATCCCCAGTGCTCACAGCAGCTCAGAACAGTACCTGACACATAACAGGCACTTGGTGAATGACAACTTACTCTAGCTCCACTCGGGCAAGTGCCTGACCTCCAGCAGAGATTTTTGACTTTTAACTGTATTTTTTAACATAAGTCATTACTCCTATTTTAAATATAAAACAAAATACTGTCACATAACCCAACCCTTTCTCTCTGCCATCGCCTACCCTCAGGGACTACTCTGGGGCCGTGGCGAATTTAGGCTCTACGACTGCACTGCTGATCCCCATACCCTTCAAGACCTCAAACAACCCTGTGACCACATTCCCCAACGCAGGAACGCCCTGGGACTCTGTTAAGAAGCACTGCCAGGCAGTTTCTGCTCTTGCTTTTCTACAGCTGAAGATACAGACAGACTGCAATACGCAGCAGAGGAAGGAGCTCAGCTTTTCCGGCTCAGTGCAGAAGGCACAACTCCCCACGTGATCTCTTCTTGCCAGCGAAGAAGCCGGTCACTGACCATCACCAGATGATGAAGCAACGAGATCACAGTGGACCTGAAGCCACTGACCCAAGTGGAGCCCAGAGGAAACAGAAGCATCGGAAAGAGGGAGGTAAGGTCCAGATGAGCCAGTGAGCTGCCAGAGGGCCGACCATAGGAGTTCATGACCCATGGCTTTCACACAGCATGTGGCCCTGAGAGGTTACAAGAAAGCCTGAGGAGACAGTGGGGAGCCTCCTTAAGTGGGGCTTGGCTAGGGGAAAGAAAGAATATTAAGGAACACTGAAACCCACTTACTGTTCTGCTTTGTCACTAACTTACTAGTAGCCTCTGACAAGTCCATCAGTTTGTTTCCCTTTCTGTCAAATGAGAAGCCCAACTGGCCACATGCTGATTCTCTGGAGGCTCATGTTTGCATAACTATACACAAGCACACAAGTCCCCGGTCACTTACGTCCAATTTGGGGAAATCTGTTAGAATTTGAGAGAGTCTGTCATGGTAATTCTGTTGAGTAAATTTGACTTTTCTCATGTAAAAATGTCTAATCCGATGAATTTGGTAATGTTTATGAATAACCGTTGGAGTCTTTCGTTGAGTCTTCGATAATGTCAGGTCAATAAAGTCCTGCAATTAAAGAAAATAAGATACAATTATACCAAAAATGTCTACTTTTCATCCACTTACTCCAAACCTTGAAACACTAATATCTAACAGTACTACATATTTGAAGCTACAAAAATTTACTTTTTCTAACTCAATCTTTTATATACAACTTTGTTCATCTTTAGTCTCTTGCCTTTAAGAAACACCAAATGGCTACAGGTAAAAAATAAATTTTACCTTGTACATTTTTTTTTTTTTGAAACAGAGTCTCACTTGGTTGCCCGGGCTAGAGTGCCATGGCGTCAGCCTAGCTCACAGCAACCTCAAACTCCTGGGCTCAAGCGATCCTCCTGCCTCAGCCTCCCGGGTAGCTGGGACTACAGGCATGTGCCACCATGCCCGGCTAATTTTTTTTTTTATATATATATATTTTAATTGGCCAATTAATTTCTATTTATAGTAGAGACGGGGTCTCACTCTTGCTCAGGCTGGTTTCGAACTCCTGACCTTGAGCGATCCGCCCGCCTCGGCCTCCCAGAGTGCTACCCTGTACTTTCTTGATGCCATCTTACTTCCAAATACCTAAGAACCTTTGAAACGTAAGTAGTCAGACAATTTAAGCGTAAATCAGAATAGTGAAGAAAAAGAAACAATCCTTCAATTTCAATTTTAGCATGCATACATATCTTTGACTTTGAAACTACATAAAATAAGAGGTAGAACTAAAATCCACTGTTTATAATTTCCGCCCAGTGCAAATACTGGTGCTTCTCTATGATAAAGATCCAACCCAGTTCCCCCAGTCCCCGTTCCTGGCCACACAAAAGTACTTGACTTTCCCTTGCACACTTTTACTAACTCCCACAAAGGACGATGGAACACTCAGGTGCTGAAGACAAAATAATGAACAAGACATTGTCTCTTCCTCAGGGTCCAGTGACAGAGAGCAGTCAACAGGTGGTCACCACCACAGTGTGCCAGGTACTGCACTATGAGAGGCTCACACGTGTACACCTCTGGACCCACCCAGGAGATCCCCTCTGTATACTTCTCCACCCGGTAGAGTTTAAGCATCCTTAAGGGGCCCGTTTCTTCTTAAAAGTAAGAAATGTTAAATTATGAGACAAAAGGGGGCTTCGGTGAGCCCAGAATCCGAAAGCTTGTCACCGACCATGGGGACCTTCCTCCCTCGCAGGTCGGGGTCCTTCTCCACACACCTGCCTCGTCATCTCTGGCGCTCCTGCAGGGAACCCTACTCTGGTGGGCCTCGGTCTCGGGTGTACCCCAGGCTCTGGTGGACTCTGGTGTCAGGTGGACCCGGTCCCTGGGTGCAGCCTGGTCTCTGGGGCCCCCAGTCTCTAGAAAGCATCTTGTTTTTAGAGGCCCCGATCTTGAGGGGACCCTGGTCCCTGGGGGTGGATCCCGATCCCTAGTGGCCTCCAGTCTCCAGAGGTCCCTGGTCTCTGGGGGCCCCAGTCTATGTTGTTGATTCCAGTCTCTGGAAGGACCCTGGTCTCTAGGAGCCGCAGCCTCTGGGGGTTCCCAGTCTCTGGGGTGGATCCCGGTCTCTAGGAGTCCCCAGTCTATGGGGTTGATCCCAGTCTCTAGGGACCCCCAGTCTCTGGAGGGATCCTGGTCTCTAAGAGGACCCAGTCTCTAGGGGTCCCCAGTCTCTGGGGTGGATCCTGGTCTCTAGGGACCTCCAGTCTCCATAGGTCCCCGGTCCCTGGGGTGGATCCTGGTCCCTGGGGTGGACCCCGGTCTCTGGGGCTCGCGGTCTCTGAGGTCCAGTTCTCTTGGAGGCCCCATCCCGAAAGGCGGCGCCCAGGACGTGGGCCCGGGATGAGGGCGGGCGGGCAGGCAGAAGGCGACCCCTCGCCCAGCCCAGGGTTACAGGCCCGGGCCATCCCCGGAGACCTGGCCAAGGCGAGAGGCGACAGCTCGGGAGGCCCCCCTGGGCCGCCTACCTTGGCGGACGGGACCACCGTAATCTTCTTGAAGTTGTAGTGCGCCATGCCGGCTGCCGTTGCACGAGGACTCTGGCACGGCGGGCGGGACTTCCGCCGTCAAGATGGACTTCCGCCGTCAGGCGCCGGAAATACGTCATTTCCGGGCGCTCTGCCGGCCGCGTCTCACAGCGCCCCCGCCTGGCCCGAAGGTCCGCCGCCGAGTAAGCCGAGGGCGCGCCCGAGGGGGTGGGGGAAGAAGGGCGCGTCGGGGGCGCGCAGAGGGGGACAGGCGCGTCGGGGGCGCGCGGGGAGGACGTCGCGTCGGGTCGCTGAGGCGAAACCCCGGTGGGCAAAGGCGGGTCCGGACCGGCCTCCTTGAGGGAAGTCTCTGGACGCGGTTCCGGGCCCTCAGCCGCCTGCCTGGGCCGGGGTTCGCGAGTCTCCCGGGGTCTGGGGGTTCGGCGGTCTAGGATTGGGGGTCTGGGGTTTCGGGGTCTCTGGGGCTGGGGGGTCTAGAGGTTCGGGGTTCCCGGGTCTGGGGACTTGGGGGCCAGAGGGGCCCGGGGGTTCGAGGTCCCGGGGATTTGGGGTCCAGGAGTCTGGGGCCTCTGAGGTTTGGGGGTTTCGGGGCCCAGGACTTGACCCAGGTGATGCCCAGTGTTTCAGTCGCCCCATAAACAGTCATTTTTAGGAACTATGCCAAGGGGACGGCATTCTCGCCTTGATAATAGTAATATGAAATAGCAATGTGTGTGGTTTTCTTGCTCGTAGACAGTGCAGTTGAGGTCCGCTCGTCCATACAGAATAGAAGAAAAAACGCTCATTAATAGGGTGGGAATGGGAACCGTTGGCAAAGAGAACGTGTGTGAACATTCATGTCAGAATAATTGTGAGAGGATTTTATAAGTCCTGTCAATAAAAGCTGACAAGTCCTGATATTTCTGCAATTTCCCCAGGAATTTCAAGTCGTATTGGCCTGAGCCTCTGAGTGATCTTTGCAGACAGCCCGGTGCTCAGCCCAGCCCTAACCCAAGCCAGCTCCCTGGGCAGGTGGCTCACCATGGGTGCTGGCTTCCTCTCTTGCAAAAACGGGAAATAATGCCAAACCCCGTGGATCGTTTGCCGAAGCTAAGCAGGACATGTACGCAGAAGCGCATGCAAGAAGTAAGGGGAATCGATGTGATGCCTTTCGCTAATATAAGTTTACTCCAGAACTTCACTGGCTTAGTGCAAGGTAATGATCTGAGCACTGCTGTAAAGTGTGTTAAATGCCACATTTCTTTTTTTTTTTT
>VBSM01003148.1:298885-337602 GCA_008086735.1 Cheirogaleus medius | reverse complement strand
GGGGCGGGTCAGGGGATGGGGAGGTCGCCGTCCCTCCCGGGACGAGGGTCTTGGTAGCGCGGCCCGCGCCACCTGTGGGCACACGTGACGGCGGGAGTCCCAGGGCGTGGACCCCCGAGGTCAAGACCCGACAGGTTCGCACCTGAAGGGCTCCGGCTGCAACCCGGCCCGCGGAGGGGGGCGAGGCGAGTGACGTACCCGGGGCGCGGCGTGCGGCGTGCGCGGGGCGGGGCGGGGCGGCGTGCATGCCCGCGCCAATCACCGGCGCCGCGAGTCGGGTGTGCGCGCGCGCAGAGGCAGGGCGGGCGAAGGGCGGGCCGTGTTGCCGCGGGCGTCCAATCGGAGCGCGGCGCCGCCATGACGTGGGGCTCTCCCGGGCTGCGAGCGCCAGTCCGCGGGCCCGACGGGTGAGTGCGAGAGGGCAGGGCGCGGGGACGCGCGGGGGCGGGACTTCCGCAGGGCCCCGGAAGTGGGAGCTGTGTGTTCTCATGCGAACGGGAAGGAGCGTTGGGGATCCGGAGTCCCGAGCTTGAGACATTTTCGGGCCCGAAAGGGGAAGAAGCCGCCGCCGCCGCCGCCGCCGCCAGCCGCGCCCGCCCTCTCCCCTGCACCGGCCCGGCCCGGCCGCGCCGCCTCTTCCTGCCGTCTCCCTCCTCGGCCGTCCCCGCGTGTGGCGCGGCCGCCGGGCACCGGGGCTGCGGCGAGGAGCCCGCGGGCGGCCGGTCGGGCGGGGCGGGCGGCGCTGACAGGTGAGCGGGCCTCCCTCGGCCCCCGGCGGGCGGCCCCTCCCGCCGGCTCGGACCCGCGGCCGCCTGTCACGGGCCGCCATCTTCCCGGAGGGACGCGGCGGGGCCGGGCCGGGGCGGACCGGGAGGACCAGGCCGGGGCCGGGGCCTAGGAGGACGGAGGGGGACCGGGGAAGGCCCGGAGGCCGGGGCCGGGCACGACCGAGGCTGAGGGGGGAGCACGGAGCAGGGGAGGACCCGGGAGGACGGGGCTGGGGTCGGGAGGATGGAGGTCGGGGCTCGGGCCCGGGCGGATCGAAGCCGAGGCCTGGGGAGGGCCCGGGCAGGGCCGGGGCTGGGGTCAGCGTCGGGCTGGATCGGCAGGGCCGGGGCGGGGAAGGACCGGGCCCCGGAAGCACCGTCAGGGCCGGAGTCGCGCAGGACCGCGGCGGCCCGGGGGTCGGGCAGGGCCGGGGCGGGGCCGGGGTCGCAGGCCGCGGGCGTCTGTCTCCAGGCCGGGCCGGCGCCGGGACCCGCACTGCGGCGCCGGGCCTCGCCCCCTCGGTCCCGCCAGAGCCCGGTTCGGGCGGACTCGGCTGCTGCCGGGAGGGATGGGTCATCGGGGCATCGCATTCCTTTAAAACCAGGAAGTTGGGATCCTGTTGCTCGGTGTGTGGTCGGAATCCTCCCGTTTTCTCCTTGATAGACTCGAGCAGAAGCAGGTTGTGAAGGAGTTTTTTAAAACAAAAACAAAAAAGCAGTCAAATGTGAAGATTGCCCTTGTTCGTCTTGATGCTGGGATACACATCCTGCAAGGAAGCCGCCCAGGAAGCTTACACCTGCTTCTCGGTGGTGTGCAATCACGACGTTGATTTTAGAAGTTGCTCAGACTTGGGTGTCACTGTGCAGTGCAACTTTTCGTTAATGTGACCTTGCTTTTCCCCTTCGTTTTTATGTTATAAAACGATCTTAAAATTTGGCTGGGATGAAACTTGAGAGAATTATCCGTAGAAAATTACCTCGCATCCGACTTTCCTTTGAGACGCTTTCACAGGCTGTGCGGTAACTGCACATGATAATGAAAAAACGAGAGGGGTTTTCCTTGATTGCAGGGGAGTTAGTTTGTTCAGTATAGACATTAAGCTTGAGGATTTTTAGTAGAGGAAATAGCAACTCGAAGGTGGACGTTGTAAGTAATTCTACGAGTTATTTTCCCTTTTAAAAGTGGTTTCTCTTAGGATATTTAGCTGCCGTTTTTTTTCCAGTCGAGTTGAATATTTAACGTGCACTTGAAGTAGGTGCTAAATTGTAGTTTGTAAAGACCACAACGGTCAGAAGAGTGATGTTCGCTTTTTCTGTGGTGGTCACATAGCACGGGCAATGTGCAATATCCATTCTTCCCCAACCTGCCTGGCTCCCCCTAATTTACAGTCAGGGTAATTCACAGAAGTGGAAATGGTTTTGTGGCTTTTAAGTTTTTTTCTGTATTTAATATGCTGAAAGGCAGTTTTGTAATCAAACTGTATAAGAAATAGCTTAACTGAGCTTTGCTTGAGATGGTAGAGTGAAATACTTTTCTGAAAGGCGTATAATTAACAAGTTTATTATTTAACCATAACTTAATTTGCATACTTCCCTTTGAGACTCGCATTGGTTAGAAATAAATTTTATCTTGGATTTTGAAAAGTTAATGTGAGTTGAGTTGACTTATATGTGTGAAAGAATCGCATGGCTGCTTATTTATTAGAAATTACAGTGTTGGCGCTTGCGTTTTCTCATCTGTAAATAGGGTACGATGACAATACCAGACTCATAGGACTGTTGTAACACCAACATGAAGATGTTGGCTGTTTTTACTATTTTTATTATTACTGAATTTCTGTTTTTATTTTTTTCTATTTTATTTTTATTATTGTTGCCTGGGCTAGAGTGCTCACAGCAACCTCAAACTCCTGGGCTCAAGTGATCCTCCTGCATCAGCCTCCCAAAGAGCTGGGACTACAGGCACACCATCACACACAGCTAATTTTTTCTATTGTTGGGGGGGGGGGTCTCACTCTTGCTCAGGCTGGTCTCAAACTCCTGACCTCAAGTGATCCTCCCACCTTAGCCTCCCAGAGTGCTAGGAGTACAGACATGAGCCACCTCACCTGTCCAAATTTTTGTTTTTAATATTCTACCTTGTAACTGTCAATTTTAATGTGTTAGCTGAAAGAAAATTTTTTTTTTTTTTTTTTGCTTGATCACATGTATCTGGGCAGATCAAATAGGTTCTGAAGACAGAACGTATATTTGTAAAAAGGAGTTACACTATATTTGAGTAGGAGCCAGAGAGAAAATACTGGTACAGAAGTTTCCTAGCACTTATTTTACCATGTTCTGTAGTAAAGTGGCTGAAATTGATTGTCAGCAAATTCAGAGAGGATTTTGATTTTATTTAATGTTTCTGGGGATGGCCCTTTTAAAAAATGAAATGTAAAGAATTTATCAAATTTAATGCAATTTCCATAAATATGCAGAATTTTGACAAATATCTATTTAAACTGTGCAAATGTTTTACTTAGTCACTTGCTTTTATGAAGCAGTCTTCACATATCTTAAAACAGTTCTAAAATACTTATTTACGAGTTGGGACATCAAGTTGTTGATGTTAGGGTAATTACAATAAACAATGCCTTCAAGTAGCTGCAACTACTCTACATAGATCTGCAACAATATTTACAAATTTTCGTAGTGATAGACTTGTGGTAGATGTTACCAACCAAGAAGTGGCTGACAAACCCCTTTCACTGTTGTTTCAGTGTTATGCTAGAATTCATACTTTCCATCAAAATAATGATCACTAGGATTGTAATCTGGGTCTTCCAGTTTTAGTAACATGTTGTCTTTGTGATGGTCTTCAAGGTTATAAAAAAGCTGATGTTATTATGCTTTAAATTCTGTTCTTATCCTAGTGTTAGAGGCACAAGTTTTAAATATGCTTTTATAACATGTGTTGTATTCTTACAGATTTCTTCCATATTTAAGGATATTCTTTTCAGATTGATAAATGCAAGAAAATCTCAGTACATTCTTGTAATTTCTCCTATAAAATCATCAAAAGAACCTTTTTCTAATGGGGAGAAGAAGACATGAACACTGAAGTTATGTTTATGGAAAATGCCTTGTTAGATGCTCCTGCAGGAGTTTGCTTGCTTGTGGTCTTTTGAGGAACTTTATTCTTGCGAAGAGCTCTCCTTTTTCTGTAAAGAGGTAATTTTAGAGTACACAGTATCTGAGGCACTACCTTTGAGGAGGGGGTTAAACTTACCAGACTTGAGGTTAGTTTAGTTCTGTTTAGACTTTTTGCTCTTGTTAGGCTCGTTGATACCTTTGGAGCTACTCTGCTTCTCCTGGAGTTATCTTGATTAGGAAGTGAATTTATCTGTTAGAACATCGCATTGTAAGGTAGAAAGCCATTAGGTTCTCTTATTAAAAGAAGGAAGATAAATTCCAACTTGGAAATTTTTTCCCCTAACATTCTAATGCTTAATTTTTCCCGTGTGTAAATGTCTTCCTTAGGAACAGGGAAAATTAGTAACTCAGCTGTGTTTCTTCCCCTTTGCTTCCTCCCGGGCCCCCACCCCTTGTCCCTTTATGCCTTTATAAACTGTGTTTTCACCATTTTTCTGGTGAAGCTGTTGTGGCTCCTATTTCAGTCACGAAGGACTTGCAGTTGAGTGAGGTTCCTGATTTTGCATCTTCTTTCGTAGTCTTGTTGTTTCCCATCAGCCCAGGCGCCCAGTTAGGAGAGCTAGGCCGTAGACTGCATTGTAATATTGAAAGTATTTCATATTAACATGAATTTGAAAGCATGCTACTTAATTTTTTAGGGGGAGTTTGATAACCATTGAGACGAGATTTAGTCTTTGCCGAAAATGTTCTTTATTAAGTCTGATGTGCATAAATTTGCCTGAAAAAAATAAAATACTCTGTTGTTTACACACATCATTTTAGACACACTGTAGCCAGAGGTTGCTTGGCCCTAAGAAACTCACCAGGACTGTCCCGGCTCCTGAGCACAGTCTGCCTTCCCTGTGTGACTGCCCCATCTTCCAGCCTGGGCCACCGCTTTCCTCTCCTCCTCCCCTCAGAACACTGGCGTTGCAGATTTAGTAGCTATTGCTCTTGGTAGTTTCTGAAATCGAATGTCCCCCTCCTTTTTAAACATTTTAAAACTGATAAATTTTTACATTGCTCCTGAACCCATCCTTAAAAAGGTTTTATAGGAGTCCTTCGGGATTCATAGCCATAATTTCTGAGGTTGTGCTTAGTGATTCTCTGTTTCCTTGGCACCCTAAGTGTGCCTTTGTGTTATTTAGCATGCAGTTAATTAATGTAAGCTCCTTGTGGGTGAGATCCTTTTTTATGCTTGTAACCTCTTTGCCCAGGCGAGGTTTGCCCAGCTTCAGTGTAAGCTCTGTGAGGTGGGGCCTGGTAAGCTGTAGCTATTCAGTACAGTCAATTCATGTTAAGGGATAAAAGCATGCCTGAAGATGTCTTCCACTTCAGTTTTGGAGAAATTATTTGCTGATCGCATATTTGCATGTTTCTGTAAACAAATAAGAAGATCTTCATTTGAACAGGATACATTAGAAAGTTTCTCCTAGTGCATAAAAGTTATATTTACCAAATGCTAACTGACTTTTTACAGCTACGTAGAGTGCACAAAGTGTAGGTGGAGTCGTGTAACTGTGACCTTTATAATGCTACTTCTCAGTCTTTAAAATGTGCCCCTCTTTGATGGTCATAAAAATGTCTTGCCTTTATTTTGCCTTAAAATTAAAACAATTTATATTAACCAGAATCAAAGCAATTACAATATTAAAAGTGTGTTTTTTAAACTTTAGTGGATTTTTCCATTTTTTATTTCCTGTGAATCCTTGCTCTACAGGGCCTGCCGTGAAGGACGGACCTTGAGTGGGGAGGGAAGGGTCTTTTCCTTCCTGTGGCAGGTGTTCCTCACCACTCAGACACCAGGAACACAGATGGAAGACCCCAGAACTTTCCTGTAAGGCTCATCGTCCGGGAGGAACTAGGGACGTGCATTGTTCTGTGTAGAGCCCTGCAGACTGGCATTTGCACGCTGGTGGCTCTCAGGTCCATGCTGCTTCTGTGCAATGGCCACGTCTGTCTATCGTGGCACAGCCTGTCCTGGGCTCTCCTTATCTCCCTTCCCTGTGTTTGTCTTCCTGGTGCTTACGGCATTGTAATGTGCCATATGGGTCACTTACATGCGGTCCGTCTTCTCGCACTTCAGTGTAAGCTCCGTGAGGTTGGGGATTTTGTCTGTTTTGGTCCTTGATATGAACCCAGACCTTAGAACAATACCTGGCACATGTAACACGCTAAATAATTGATGAGTAGATCCCACGGTTGTCATGGCGAGCAAAAGGGATAAATTGTCCTCTTTTTAGAGCTTGGGCAGGCAGACAATCACGCACTCAACTAGGGAGGTACGGTGTGCTAGGACTGGGCACAGACGTGGACCTAGAGGGTCAGGGAGGCCTCCCCGAGTGGCGGTGGATGAGCTTGGGGGCTGGGCACGGTGGGAGAGCAGCCTTCTCACCAGACAGGATGGGCGCCCTGGAGAAGCCGGTGTGCAGAGGCTGGGAGAGGGGAGGTGGAAGGGAGGAGCTGGCGTATCTCACGGGTTCTGGGTGGTCCCCATGTGGGTTGAGATTGTGCCTTTCGCCCTGAGAACAACGGGAAGCAGTTGGAGTGTTTTACAGTATCAGAAGTGTCTTCCTGTTGTTAGGGAGTGATGTCGGAGGGCAGAGTGTCGCACGCAGTGGGTGTAGCCGGGTGGCAAGGTGGGGAACCTCTTTCTTGTGTTCACCTCTCCATCACAGTCCAAAAGGCCAAGCCCCAGTCTGAATGAAGAATAGCTTGCTTAGAACACCTTTAATCCGTATTATACATAATCATGTATGTGGAAAAATGCTTTAAAAATAGTTTTAAAAGTATGCCTTAAATCTGCTAGCATTTGTCAGTTGTTTAAAGTATATTTGTTTTTTTCAGATAATTTCAAACTAATTAACAGATTCCTTTTTTAGGAACATCTCTGAAAAATGGGAACATTTTGTTTTCACATCTCAAAAAGCTTTGTTTTTATTGTCAGTGCCCAAAATACAGGAATAAAAACCTAGTGACCAATTTGATATGGACTTACAAGTTACCTTGATGATTATCTCTTTGTGAGCATGTTAAACATCCTCTTTTTAAAAAATACCAAGTTCTTTAAAACCTTTTCTTTAAAGATTTCATACTTTTTTTTTTTTTTTTTTAGACAGTCTCACTCTGTTGCCTGGGCTAGAGTGCCGTGGTGTCAGCCTAGCTCACAGCAACCTCAAACTCCTGGGCTCAAGCAGTCCTCCTCCCTCAGCCTCCTGAGTAGCTGGGACTACAGGTATGCACCACCATGCCCGGCTAATTTTTTCTATATATATTTAGCTGTCCAATTAACTTCTGCCTATTTTTAGTAGAAACGGGGGTCTAGCTCTTGCTCAGGCTGGTTTCGAACTCCTGACCTTGAGCGATCCTTCTGCCTCGGCCTCCCAGGAGAGCTAGGATTACAGGCGGGAGCCACCGCGCCCGGCCAGGCTTCATACTTTTCTGAACATTATTTTTCATTCTGTGTGGATTACATTATAGCTTTGTAATTCATTGTTGAGATTTTATCATCTGTGTAATTTTGCCTTACCAGTCCGGGTGTGTGTTTCTGTGTCTTTCCACGAAAACTGTGTCTAGTCTGTTAATCCTTCGATGGGTAGCTTACCAATACTCACCTGTCGTCAGAGAACACCAGTTCCCTTTAAGAAGCCTGCAGAGTTTTTTTTCTACTGGGTCCGTACAGAGGGAAATGTTAGTTAGGTTAGGGAACAGTCGTGCTTCTTCCTGAGAGGCAGTACCAGCTTCCCAGTCTGGTAAGGTGTCAGCAGCTTACCTTTCCAAAGGAGAAGACCCCACAGTGGGCAGGATTCAGACCTGTGCCGGGAAACCCTGGTAGATCTCTAGCCCATCACCTTGACCACTCGGCCTGACGTTGTGACCAGTAACCTCTAAAAGTAGACTTGAAGTCCCTGTGGACAGTTACCTTTAAAAATCTAGACAGTCAGAAAGGTCAAAGTGTCTTCTCTCGTATTTTTAGGAGGCAAAGACATTGAAACAGCTGATGGTTATACTGGTGGTCGTTAGTGTGTTTCTTGAGTACTGCTGTTGTGGTAGCTTGGTGTGAAACTCCTCTGTGGTTAGTGCCTGTGCCTCCAGTAATACCCATCACCAGGCCTGGGTGCTGGTCCGGGTGGCCCTTCAGCAGGTCGCTTGGTGCACAGATGATTGTGCACATGATAACTGATGAATCAGCAATATTTGCTCTTTGCACGTCAGCCAAGAACAAGGAGGAGGAGATGCATGAAGCCCTGTCACAGTGGTTGCTGTATGTGCACATGTCCTTGAGTTTTCCACGGCTCTTCCCATTTCCTCGTTCCCGTTGATGAATTTCCTCTGTTCTGCTGAAATCATCGTCCTTTAGGGCTCAGTGCAGGAGAGTCAAAGAAGCCTAAGCGTGAAAGAGCTGGAGGTAGAACTTAGAATTGCCCAGAAGAACTGCAGGAGCGTTCGGGTACTGAGTCTTTAGAGGCTCTGTGACCTGGTGAGACCCCAGTGAGTAAACTTTTCTCCTACAGAGTTTCTCAGAATGCTAAGTGACCACAGGTTTTAGTGTCTTTCCGTCAAGGCCACGGGAACTCTTGGCGTGCTGTTTCTTACAGGTTCAGAATATTGACAGTGTGTTTGATTGTCACAGTAGTAGTCTTTAATGTATTATCAAGTATAAGTTTTCATGAAATCACATGAGGATGCAGCTCAAGATAAAAAAATACAGATCAGATATTTTCCCGAAGTCATTATGTGGCCACAAATTGCATTACTACAGAATTACGTGAGCGGGGCAGATACATGCTGGGTCATTAACGTCCAGTTTACAGTTTGGTGTTGTGGGGTGTGGTCAGGTAAGCTTGTTGTAGAGAGTGTATTTACCACATGTTTAATAATAACGATTATGACATTTAATCAGCCTTACATTATTTTGTCAATGAGATTGGATAACTGGTTTCTGAAAATAATTGCCAGGAAAGCAGGGTCATATTGCAGTTGCCGTTTCAGGATTTTTGAGCTCTAAAGACTCAGAAACTGAAGCCTCCAGAGGTAAAGCCACTCAGAGACGTGCCTGGCTAGTGGAGGCAGAGCAGAGGCTTTGGCGGGTCTCCTGCGAGCCCAGTGTCCCCCGGTACTGTGATTGCAGAGCTCACGCAGGCCTCTCTCAAGGCACGCCCTCCACAGTGGGACTTCACAGAAACCTTGACATTGCTGAAAGCATTAACTGTGTGTATGGTATAGAATTTTAAGCACTATTAAAAATTTTTTCAAGTAGATTTTAATTTAATTCATTTTTTTAAGGTAGGGTCTCGCTCTGTGCCCTGGGCTGGAGTGCAGTGGTGAGATCGTAGCTCACAGCAGCCTCAAACTCAAGGGCTCAAGCGATCCTCCTGCCTCAGCCTCCGAGTAGCTGGGACTACGGGTGTGAGCCACCACACCCCGCTAAATTTTTTAATTCTTTGTAGAGACGAGGTCTCGCTGTGTTGCCCAGGTTGGTCTTGAACTCCTGGGCTAGCTTGATCTTCCTGCCTTGACCTCACAAGGAGCTGGGAGTACAGGTGTGAGCTGCTGCACTCAGCCTTAAAGAAAGTTTTTAAAGCAGCTCCTAGGCTGCGCTTTTTGAATGATCGAAGTGTATTTATTCAGGAAAATTAAGAGTTTTGTCATTTTAGATAATCCATCAACCATAATTCAGATAGGGAGGTGCTAGTAAGTGTTCTGGTTAACACCCTCCCATTTGTTTCAGATAGACTGCAGCTTATAGTTCATCTTTGAAAAATTTATGTAAATTAAATGGTTTTTTCCTGAAGTATTCAGACAGCTGCTCATTTGAATGTACACACCGTTACCAGAGGCCCAGCATCAGTACCTGTGTTCATACCCATCACCTTTTTGCGAAGAGGAACTCACGCTACAGAGGACGTGACTTGCGGGGAGCTGTCCTGGCCTTTGGTTTACCATCCTCAGGCAGCTGGTGTGTGTGTCAGGATCTAAGGTTTTAACAACACCCAGCTTTCTTAGAAACCGTGAGAAATGAATGCAAAGCGCAACAACTCCCAACCTCAGCGGTGTATTTGGCTTATAATTCAGAGGACTCAGAGCCTTTGCTTCCCCCCTCCCATTTATTTTTCAGAACACCTATTTTACTGTTTGGGAAACTGAGGCCTGGAGACAGTTTGCCTTATCTCATGCAATAAAGGAAGAACAGAAAATGGGGTCTGTCCAGCTTCTTGTCTCCAAGCCCATTGCAAATAATACCCAACTCTTAGAAAGGGCCAATATCCTGTGCAGTACCTTGTATCCAGAAGACAATATATTTGGGGGCTTAAGTCACACATCATAGGAGTCAAAGGGAAAAAAAGACCAAACTCTGTAATATAAATTTAAAGACATTTACTCTGAGCCAAATTTGAGGGCCATGACCCAGAGCCACGCCCAAAAGCCTTGAGTAAGTGGACTCAACGTGGCTGGGTCATAGCTTGGTTTTATACGTTTCAGGGAGACGGGTTACAGGTAAAATCATAAATCAATACATGGGAGGCGTACATTGGTTTGGCCTAAAAAGGTGGGCCATCTCAAAGGCAGGGGCTGGTTTAAAAATTCTTTGAGTTTTAATTGGTTAAAGACATGAAACTTTGTCTAGAGGCTTGGAATGTTTTAAGATAAGAAGCTGTTAATCAGAGATAAGCCACCAGGACATGTATTTGTTGTATATATTGATGACCTGCAGGTTTGTCTTTGAATACCCTTAGGCATGCTAGTGGGTTACAAAGGACCTCTCCAAGAAAGGTGAGGGGAATGATGAGGCATGTCTGACTTTCTTCCTCCTGGAAGGCAGTTTAGTTTTAGGATATTCCTTTGGCCACGAGGGGGTCCATTCAGTCAGCCTGTGGCAGGGTGAGCTTTAAAATTTTATTTTAGTTCATATAGGTAAGCATCAGAAATGCAGGCTCTAACCAGAAAGTTGTTTTTTTAAGATGGAATCTCACTCTGTTGCCCATGCTCAAGTGCCGTGGCATCAGCCTAACTCACAGCAACCTCAAACTCCTGGGCTCAAGCAATCCTCCTGCCTCAGCCTCCCTAGTAGCTGGGACTACAGGAATGTGCCGCCATGCCTGGCTAATTTTTTCTGTATATTTTTAGTTGTCCAGCTAAAACCCAGACAGTTTTAATAGTACTTTTTATAGTGGTTATGGTTGAAGTTGGATGGCCTACTCCCCAAAATTGACACAAATTCATCTACCTTGCTGAATAGTATTTCAGAATTACTGGAGCTGATTGGAATTTTAAATGGCTGATTCTGATAGTTTGCTTTAAGCTTTTATTGTGCTGTTAGCACCTTGACTATTGAAATGGGCATATAACCTTACCGGCCCTTGGGTTGTAATCTGGTATATTTACAAAATAGAAGGAGTACTATTGTGTCTGGGATACATATCTTTTGGAATATTAAACCAAAGAAAGATGTGTTTTTGAATTCATAATCTTGGAACTTAAATTCATTTTTTAAAAGTAGTACTGTTTTTGTCAGTTACTACGTTAGGGGCTATTCATTACATTTTAAACAGTTCGCCCTGTGATCTTGGAAAGCCTGAATATGTCTGTGATGGTGATGCCTGATATTTGAAGATAGTGGTTTGCTTTGTGCTTGGAATCGGTGACTGGCTTTCTGAGCAGGTTGGTATTGCGCAGCCTCCCCAGGAAGGTCTGGCTTCGGCTCTCTGGTAACAGGCACGACTAGGTGTTTTAAGCATGTGCTGTGTGCTGGGCACCGTACTGTCTGCTCTGGGTGTCCTAAAAGGTCCTCAGGACGCCACGGGGAGAAAGAGACGGGTGAGGTGGCTGTGCGTGGTGGCACCGTCTGGCAGGTGGGGTCAGGCCGTCCAGCCCGTGCTCCCGACTTTCGCCCTGTTACTCCAAGATGGACTTTGGAGGAGTCCTTGAACTTCCAGTTCACATTTGAAATTTTTAGTGCGTGTCTCTTTTTCCTGTGAAAGAATCTATGGCTTTCAGCAGATTTTCAAAGGGACTTTTTAACCCCTTCACCTCTGAAGAAAGGACAGACTGCTTTTCCTCAGCTCTCGCCCCGCATCAATCACCACAGAAGACTTCGGCCACCTCTGGTCAGCAAGAAGTGTGTGGGGATTTCTCCCACAGCCGCCAGGCAGACCTGCAGCAGACACCAGCTGGGCGTCCTCCAGTCGGTCCCCACACTATACCGGAGGTGGCATCACCCACAGGGGAGGGCTCAGTCCCACAATGCCTCGCCCCCCCATGCCAGTCTCCCCCCAGGTGGTTTTGTCTGTGCTCTGACCCTACGAGTGCCACGACTCCCGCCTGGGGTTCGGTTAATTTGCTAGAGTGGCTCACAGAAGTAAGGGAAACAGTACATTTACCAGTTTGTTATAAAGGATACCACAGAGGTTACTGATGATGGATGTAGAGCACGAGGTTTTTGCACCACGCTCTAGGAACCGCCTGCTACCTTGCTATCAGCTGAGTCGTGGGAAGCTCCCATCATCCTGTCACCACCTGGGCAGGCCTGGCTGGTTAATCACTGGCCATCAGCTCCCTTCCCCTGAGGGTTGCCGGGTGGGGCTGGCTGTCCCAGTCCTCCAGTCCTGCTGTGGTCTTTCTGGTGACAGCCAGTTACCCAGAGCTGCCCGGGGGCTGCCAGCCACTAGGCAGTCATTAGCATACAAAAGACTAGTTACTTTGGAGATTCCAAGGATTTTAGGAGTTGTTTGCCAGGAAACCGAAGACCAAATGCATATTTTACAGTGTGTCACATGCCCAATGCAAATAATTGTTTTAGTGTGTTTTTGCCACTTAGGAACTTCTTCACTGATTTGTTGTTGTTTTGATAATTAAATTAAATTTCTAAATGTCAGCGTCACTTTGTGTTTACCTCTTTTGTATGTTTAGATCCCAATTGCACACTTACATGCATGTAAACGTAGACATACACAAAATCTAGAGAATGTAAAAAACAACATAGATCAGGCATGTTGGCTCACACCTGTAATCCCAGCAGTTTGGGAAGCTGAGGTGGGAGGATGGCTTAAGGCCAGGAGTTCAAGACCCACGTGGGCAACATAGTGAGACCCCCATTTAAAAAAAATTTGTTGGGCGTGGTGGCATGAACCTGTAGTCCCAGCTACTCTGGAGGCTGAGGCAGGAGGATCATTTGAGGCTGTGCAGTGAGCCACTGCATTCCAGCAACAGCGTGAGGCCCTGTCTCAAAAAAAGAAAGAAAAATTAACTCAAAGTAATTTTACCCTCACCTGTAAATTATTGCCTTCTCGCATGTGACCATATCATTTGGAATATGCAGCAACAGACGATTTTACTTGGAACCAGCTCATTTTCTGGGCTTTATATTTTCAATTCTTCCCACGTTTGTTGCCACAAAAGAAGAAATTATTAAAAACGCGCCCCTGCCCCTGAAACCCCCCCCCCCACTGGTGCTGAGACTTCCTGTGGGAGAGGTGGTGACTGATGGCCGGAGAGGTGGTGACTGATGGCCGTGCTGTGCTCCTGGGGCAGGCTTTGCAGGAGCACGTGGAATAAACAGCCTGACTGTGGGAGGGTGGGGGCATCCCAGTGGCCGTGTCTCACTTTCTCGGGGTGCAGGTGCCAGAGGGCTTCAGCCGCAGATGAGTTGAGTGTCAGGCTTCAGGGAGGCTGATCTGAAATGACCCGAACAGGGGAGACCCTTTAACACATGAACCGCCCTGCGAGTTGTATTTAACTTATGGTGGTCTTGAGCCCCGGGCCTCGTGAAGCATATGTCACTCATGCCTCTTCACTTTGGGAGCCGAGAGAACTGTTTTTCAAGTTGCATATAACTCACGTACAGGAAACCCTAAAAAAATAACCAATTTTTCATTAAATTAGAAAGGATCATTTTGTTTTCAAAGTTTTTATTCTGTTTTTGTAATAAAACACTGTGGTCACAAAGAAAAAAATTTTTCCTAGTGTGGCGGTCAGTGTGTTAAGTTGGGGTGGTGATTCAGGTCAGAGATGGTGGTTTTCCAAACACTTTCACAAAGCTAGACGCTTACTTGAGAAGAGGTTAGAAATGTGTTTGCAGGTTTGCTTGGACACCTGAGGAGCTAAGTCTTCCCTTGAGATGACTGGGATTGGTTATCAGATCTTACTTATTTGTTTTAAATGAGAACTGGGGATGGGAATGGCTTTTTTTTTTTTTTTTTTTTTTTTTTAGCAGTTGATTTTGAGGAGTCTCTCCTGTTCCTGGGTGTTTGCTTAGGTAGTTTTGCACTGAATTCAGCATGTGGTTGTGAACTGCAGCTGTGGAGAGCTGGGAGCACAAGAACATAACTGCAGGGAGGCCCAGAGGACCCTGTCGCCGGACTCGACCCTGTCCTGGGGTCTGTGGGTACCCGTGGGTGTGCTGGGACTCCCACCACTGGAGCTGTGCGCTCCAAGCCAGGCCCGCTCACCCCCAGACTTGTTCACGTCCGTCGCGCTCGCTAGCGCAGTTACGTGACTTGACTGATGTCAGCTGATAAAAACATTGCACAAACAGTTACTCGTTTGAAAACTCTGGAGTGTCTCAAAAACAGTCACTGAGAAACTGCTGTTGAGTTAGGTTATCTGGATAAAACAGATGAAAACTGGAGAACAGTCGTTCTAGAAGCATTGTGCCATTCAGAGTATTTTTTAGAGCCCTCAGTTGCACTTTAAAGAAACAAAGTGTAAGTCTTAGGTGACACATTGTGGATGTGGTTTATGTGAGAAAGAGGTAAGACTATCTAATTGAGCCTGAGAAAGGGCCCAAGCGAAGGAAGGTATGTAAGTTAAAATGGCTAAATATTTGTGTAGTAGTTTCTATAACTGCCTACTTTTCACGTTCGCTCCAAGTGCACAGGGCAGGAGAGCTTCCGCTGTCCCTGGTGGGAGGAAAGGCGTCCTGTCCTGGGTGTGTGAGGAAGCAGGTGAGGGAGCAGGAGAGAGGAGGGACAGGGCCTCCGGGGTGGGGCCCTTCCAGAGCTACCTCCTGAGCTCCTTTCAGCCGTCCACCTCCACCTTCACATCTGCTGAGACAGCGCAGGCCTGGGCGTGATGGGAGGGTTGGCAGGGAGGGTTGAAAATAACCAGGAAAGGGGCAATTGAGAAGGTGCAGTGGGTGGGATACAGACAGGTGCAGGAGCTGTAGATAGGGCCCCCCCCATCCTGAAGCCAAGAGCTTGTTTTTCTCCAAACCTTTGATATATAAACTACTGAGAAAAGAGCTCATTCTTTTTCATGAAGTTTTTGTAAGTTGTCTCATGTCTCTGCTATATTTAGAAACCTCTTGACTTGTGTGATTTTCAAGAGTTCTGTGGGGTTATGATGTTACGGACTGTTTCCCGTTCGTTCACTGAAGTGCTAAGAAATAGGGATCTATTAAGAATATTGGATTCAAGAAAGGAAGGCTGCACGTTAGTGTATGTCTTGAAATCAGGCATATTTTATCACTTCCCATAACACTATGAAATTGCTTTTAATTTTTAAGGAAGGTGGTGTGTATGTTCAGACCAGACTTTAGGGCTGCCTGTAGGTCCCTAGTAAGGGCTTGAGGAAGACACCCTCATTGTCACAGGCTGAGTATCCCTATCCAACATGCTTTAGACCAGAAGTGTTTTGGATTTCAGATTTTTTGGATTTTGAAATATATGCATAATTCTTACTTACTGATTCTATACCTTTAATCTGAAAATCCAAAACCCAAAATGTTCCAATGAGCATTTCCTTTGAGCATCATGTCTATGTTTAAAAAAGTTTCAGCTTTTGGAGCATTTCGGGTTTTCAAATTAGGATGCTGAACCTGTACCATCTGTGTCGTCATTGAACAGCTATTTACTGCTTTAGAGCTCTGTAGACCCTTTGGAATTTCTTCCTGGTCCACTGAAATTCATTGCCCTTCATTTGGAGAAACCGTTCTTGCTTTGTTTTGACTTACTGGTTGGTTGATTAATATAGATCGGAAGTATCTTTTCCCCAAAGCAAAGCTTTTCTTTTAATTTAAGGCACTAGAAAACTACATAATTGCAGTACTTTAAGAAATAGTCTTTTATAGAAGAAAGATGTAAAAATATAGATTGAGTATTCCTTGTCTTTAAATGCTTCGGACCAGAAGTGTTTTGAATTTCAGATATTTTTGGATTTTAGAATATTTGTGTATAAATAATGAGATATCTTGGGAATGGAACCCAAATCTAAACATAAAATTCATCTGTTTCATGTACACCTTATGTACATAGACGGAAGGTAATTTTATGCACTATTTTTAAATAATTTTGTGCATGAAACAATTTGTGTACACTGAACCATCGAAAGCAAAGGCATCGCTGTCTCAGCCACCCACGTGGACAGTCTGTGGTTTGCAGTCACCGTCACTCTGACTGAGTCTGTGTCCTACAAATAAGCCATCATTTTCTTACACTTACTCACACATAAGTACTTATCAGTAAAAAATGCGAAGCACCCTTAGCACCGTGGAATAATCACGTGTTCAGGGCAAGTGAGCAGCACAGTGGCATCACTAGAACACCCGTGACGGCTGTCAGGCAGTGGCCACAGCAGACGCCGTCCGCAGGCTTCAGTCTCCACCTGCGGTGCCATGTGTGACTCAGAGGTTACTGTACACTGCAGGGTTCCGACATTTCATTTTTATTATTTATTCATTTTCAAAGAGATGGGGTCTAGCTGTGTTGCCCAGGCTAGCCTCCAGCTCCTGGGCTTAAGCGATCCTTCTGCCTTAGCCTCTCGAGGAGCTTGGTCTACAGGCATGCGCTAATGTGCCTGACTTGTATTTTATTATTTTAGGCAAGGGATGACATCAGACTTTGTCACTTGTGGTCCTGTCAGTGCTCAAGCAACTTCAGATTTTAGAGCATTTCGGATTTCAGATTTTCGGATTAGGAATGCTTGACCTGTATTCTGTCAGTGTCTAGTGTAAAGTTTTGTTTTTGTTTTTTTAACGAAATCAATTTATGTGTCATTTCAACACGTCAGACAATTTACATTCTAGAAATTGGAATGTGCTTTTCTTCCCCCATAGAAGAGTCGGACGCCTTGGTCTCCAGTTTTGGTTCTCTGACTCCATTCTTAGGAGTCACCGCCCCGTGTTACTCTTCACACATTAGGCATCTTCAGTTGAAAACTGTGGTTACGTGATTGTACATTGGAAAGCTCAGTAGAGCGTGATCTGCAGGCCTCGGAGAATGCAAGGTCCGTTGGGAGGGCGTGAAGTGGTTTCACCCCCTCGTGTTTCTGACAGGAAGGCCCTTCTGCGTCGGGCGCTGCTTCTGACTGCCCTTTGGCGCAGGCGCTCGCTGACACCGCCACGCTTGTCCATCGGTACTTTTTGTTTTCAGATGTAACTGAGAGTAAGTGAAGGTTTTTATGGAGAATATCAATAATCTCAAGAAAATGCCCACATATTCAAAATGGAATTAAAGCTGTGCAGTAAGAGAAGAAGTACATGCGTACAGTTCCCTAGGGCAAAACGTAAATTACAAAAGATACCGAATCGGGAAGCTGTACTCTTTGTCCAAAAGGTAGTATTGCATATGAAATGTCAGCAGGAGGCTTCTTCCTCCTCTGGACTCTAGATGGGTTTTGCTTCCCTCCGACGAGGCAGGTGCGGGCCGCCGGAGGAGCTGGCGTGCATGCGTGCTCTGAGGACGGGTGAGCAGACTGGCCTGGAAAGGGCTGGGAGAGGAGGGGAGAGGACACTTGCATCAGGCGGGGAGTGCCAGTCGCCGCAGCGTGGCATCCGCTAGGTCACACTGGGCGAATCTGGCCTGTCCAGGGAGCATAGGAAGTAGTTGATAATGAAAAAAAAAAATGCTGATAAACAGAGCAGTGGAGATCAGAATGCATCTAAAACAGGCTGGACTCAAGGGACAGCTAGCTTTCCAACTATGGAATCTAACACCTGCATTAAAAAGGTTTTTTCTTCTATGTTCCTCCTTCCACTCTAGGTTCAGTGAAGTCCACATGCTGCATCGTGCCCTGTGGGGGCTGCGGGTTTGCGTTCTCACGCTTCCTGGGCAGTGTTCGGTGTGGGACCAAGGAGGATACGCGAGTTAGCTAAGCGTGCGTCCTGGACAGATAATCCCGATGCAGTTGTCCACTTCCCTGTTTGCTTGCCCCCCTTGTGACAGTGTGTGGATGCTCTTTATTAAAAGGCACAGCACAGAGCGAGAGGGGGAAGCGCACTCTGAGGGCAGAAGGCCGCGTGTGGTGAGGCTGTGATCCCCCTGCACAGCTCTGGGCTCGTGTGAAACAACGTTCTGTTCAAGGCACATTTAAGTTCCATTACAGCCACATGCAAAGTGAGTGAGAGGATTTTTTCAGCTCCTTCACGTTGTTTCACTTGGTACGAATAATATTCAGGCTTCCTCATAACCAATTTTTTTTCCCCTGAGACAGAGTCTCATTCTGTCACCCAGGCTAGAGTGCCGTGGCGTCAGCCTAGCTCACAGCAACCTCAAACTCCTGGGCTCAAGCGATCCTCCTGCCTCAGCCTCCCGAGTAGCTGGGACTGCAGGCATGGGCCACCATGCCCGGCTAATTTTTTTTTCTCTTTTTAGTTGTTTGGCTAATTTCTTTCTATTATAGTAGAGATGGGGTCTAGTTCTTGCTCAGGCTGGTCTCGAACTCCTGAGCTCAAGGGATCCTCCCGCCTCTGCCTCCCAGAGTGTTAGGATTACAGGCATGAGCCACCATGCCTGGCCTAGATTACTTTTTTTAATAGATAGGATGCAGCATAGTCAAATTGGGAGCATTGCGTTATGCCAAGACTATGCTATGGTTACGTTTTTAACCCTTCATTTTGGAAATTCCAGGTATACAACAGTAGACAGACTAGTACGATGAACCCCTCTGCCCTCTCCCATGATGACCCATGGTGAACCTCCATGTCTCTGCCCCATGTATTCCACACATCATGTTATTTTCCCTGTAAATATTCCAAAAAATGTGCATAAATAGTTCAGTGTGAATCTCTAAAATGTAGGGTCTCTTTTTTTTTTTATTAAACATAACCATGACGTCATTGCCATATCTGAGAAAATGAAAGAATTCTTTAGTACCAACACATGTCCTGTCAGTGCTATTTCTCTGATTGTCTGTTTTGTTTTTATTTTAATTTTATCTTCTTAAAAAATAGTGGGTTTGAATCATTTATTCCAATGAAACCATAGTTTGGCTAGCACATGTCTTAAGTCTCCTTCCGTGTTGAAGAAGCCAGGTGCCTGTCCAGTAATTTCCCACTGCATAAAATCCCGTGATTCCGTGTCCTCGTATTTGCTGTAAACTTGTGGCAAGGTTTGGGGACACGATCACATTCTGTTTTTCGCAAGACCACTTCACGCGTGGTGCTGTTGGCGTTTCCATCCCGAGGTATGTGATTTCTGGCCGTCTGAAAAAGTATAGGTGCTGTAGATAGTAATGGGTTCTTCTAGCTGGGGTTTTCCCCTTTTGGCTGTCATTTCTTATTGTCAAGCAAAGGTGAGTCCTTAGGAACAAACATTTTTTTCTTTGAGAATCTTAAAAATCTGGAAGTTAATATTGGTAAAACAGTCTGCACCGCCTCCTGTGACTTGTCTGTCAGTCTGGTTGCTGAGCCACGTCTTCCGTTCCCGGGTGTACAGGGTGGTTGTGTCAGAATTGATGTTCAGCAAGAGTAAAGGAAAGGTTGTCCGGAAGCCGCCTGGGAGTGGAAGCCGCTTCCCCTGCTGCTGGGAGGGGAAGGGAGGGGAGGGGATCAGAAGTAGCTCTCGGCTCTCAGGTGTTTCAGGATGATCCACTTAGCTTTGAAAGACTACAAATGTCTGAACTGCAAAACTACAAAATCACAACTTCCTGTAGTGATTCTTCAGTGCATCTGAGGACTGAGGACCAGTGACCTAGAATCTCAGACCAGCTGTTCCCTAAATCTGTGTTTTCTAAAATTTAGTTACTTGCATTCTACTGTCAAGATTTTTTGTGTGTCCCAGTAGTGTTTATACTAGTACTTAATGTGTTTCTTTTTGAGATAGAGTCTCGCTCTCTTGCCTGGGCTAGAGTGCGGTGGTGTCAACCTAGCTCACAGCAACCTCAAACTCCTGGGCTCAAGCAATCCTTCTGCCTCAGCCTCCCGAGTAGCTGGGATTGCAGGCATGCACCACCATGCCCGGCTAATTTTTCTATATATATTTTTAGTTGGCCAATTAATTTCTTTCTATTTATGGTAGAGACGGGGGTCTCACTCTTGCTCAGGCTGGTTTCGAATTCCTGACCTTGAGCGATCCGCCCACCTCGGCCTCCCAGAGTGCTAGGATTACAGGCGTGAGCCACCGCGCCAGGCCCTTAATGTGTTTCTTTAAATGGATTCACTTTTTTGTTTAATGGAAAATGTTGGTACCACACACATAAAAAGAAGGTACATACACATTAAAATATTTACCTATTAAAATCTAACATATTTGTCGTTTATCCCACATTTGGAAAATAGTGAAACTCTGTGAAACTTACTGAAGTTATTTCAAGCATTTGTTTTCTGGTAGTTTACATTTCCAAATCTGTTTTATAAGATTTAATTTTTTTTGTGCTTTTGTGATTTCTGACACACTTTTGACAATTGCATGAGACTGTGTGTGATCCTACGGTTATTTTGTTAACAAGAGTTTTGAGAATTTGTCACAAGCAGGTTATTGAGAATGGGGAGCTCCATTATAGAAATGAAAAACCTTTGTGATTACCTAGCAAGACAAAAATAGTTGTGCTTTTAAATTTCTTTTTGTGGCAGTCTGATACTATGTGTTTTCAGAAGTGCCCCAAAAAATCACTGGGTTAAATCAGATTATTTATCTTGTCTGTGAAGCATTGTAGCTTGCCGTGAAAAGAAGACAGGCCTTGAAGTCAGACCTAGATGTCTAGGAATCCTCGTGACATGTAATTATGAAAGTTATCCCTCTGAGCCACAGTTACTTCTGAAGTCATTTGGGAAAATTAGAGATTGTGTGTGAAGTTTTGTGTCTGGCCATTGGGTTGAGCCAATGCAAAAACGCCTTTGAAGTATTTGTACCACGCACTCAGACTGTTGTTAGTTTCTTGTGATTCAGGAGTGTGAAGTGTGATGCCGTTTTAATTATTCTTTATTTGTCCTGACAGCCGTTGTCCTTGAACAAAATGAAATTAATGGGACCAATCAAAAATGTATAGTAGGTCCCTGAATAACCTTATTTTATCCTGTCATATCGTTACAATGTTAGCAAGAAAAGAAATCGATTTTCAGCTGGAGCGGCTGTCTGTGTGGAGTTGACATGTTTTCCCCAGATCTGTGTGGGTTTCCTCCCACATCCCAAAGATGTTCACGTGTTAGCTGCATTGGTATGTCTGCGTGGTCCCCCTGGTCTGAGTGAGTGTGGGGGTGTTTGAGTGCATGTGGATGTGTGTGAGTGAGCGTGGGTATGCATGTGTGTGTGAGTGGGTGTGCGTCAGTGCGTCCTGCGATGGGTTGGTGTCCTGTCCAGGGTGGTTCCTCCCTTGCTCCCAGAGCTTCCAGGACAGGCCCTGGCCGCCCACCACCCGAACTGGAACGAGCAGGTTGGAAAGTGAGTGAATGAATGAATGAATGAATGAATATGTATATCAATTATTGTGAAACAGAGATTCGTAAGGTCTACAAGCATGCAAATAAACGACCATAAACGGTGCAGTACGAATGCGCGCACTGAGCCCGGCGCGTCTGTGGTTGCGTGAGCTGCGTGGAGGGGGAGGTGCTTCTGACAGTCCCGCTTTGCGCACGTTTGCTCCCCGACGTGACCCAGCACTGCCTGACCACAGAGCACGCACCCATTCACTGAAGATTGGGTAATTATCTCACTTGTTTTTGTTAATCTTTCTTAAGTATACGCGTAACTCAAATTTATTTCTGTGTTTGATATTAGAGGTGTTTTGAGTCTTTATTTAGAAGTTTGGTGATGTTTTTGTGACCAGAAGTATGCTGTAGGAACTTAACTCTTGTTTATGCCAGTTAGCCTGTGGTGAAACTGGTTTCATTATGTTTCCGTTCGATTAAAGTCCCCATTTCCAAAACCTTTTAAGTGAGGACTTACTGTGTATAAATTTGTGATTCATCAAAAGCTATATATGTTTTAATTTCTGGAGTTCTATTCATTTTGTAATTTTTGGTATTTCTTTCTTTTTTGAGACAGGGTCTCACTCTTACCCAGGCTGAAATGCAGTGGCCTCGGCATAGCTCACTGCAGCCTCAAACTCCTGGGCTCAAGTGATCCTCCCACCTCAGCCTCCTGAGTAGCTGGGACTACAGGCGCATGCCACCACACCCACCTAATTATTTTATTTTTTGTGGAGACAGAGTCTCACTTTGTTGCCCAGGCCTGTCTTGAACTCCTGGCCCCAGGTGGTCCTCCTGCCTCGGCCTCCCAGAGTGCCAGGATTACAGGTGTGAGCCACCACGCCTACCTCTGTCTTTATTTGTTTTTTAATTGTGTATATTTAAGGTGTACAGTGTGGTATTTTGATATCATAGTGAAATGGTTGCTGTAGTCAAGCCAATTGATGCATCCGTCATATCACATAATTACCCTTCTTTTGCATGTGATAAGAGCACCTAAAATCTCTCTGAGCAGATTTCCCGTGTACAGTATAACTGTGGTTCTCATGTTGTACATTAGATGTTTAGATGTATTCATCCTGAATATCTGCAACTTTGTACCTTTGATACACATCTCCCCGTTTCCTACCTGCCCACCCCATGGTGACAACCACGTTATTCTCCATTTCTGTGCATTCAACTTTTATTTTACTTAGTTCGTACATAGGAGTGAGATGGTGCAGCGTTTGTCCTCTGTGCCTGGCTTATTTCACACGGCACAGTGTCTTCCAGGTCCAGCCACACTGTAGCCTGGGACAGGATTTCCTAATTTGTAAAGGCTGAGTAGTACTCTGCTTGTGTGTCTCATAATTTCTTTGTCCGTTCTTTTGCCGATGGACGCTTAGATTGTTTCCGTGTCTTGGTTATTGTGCGTGATGCGGCAGTGGACATGGGTGTAGATATTCTTGTCAGGTGGTGGAGATATAGTCTGCAGGATACATAGTTGAAAGGGGAGAGTTGCTGGCTCGTATGGTAGCTCTATTTTAAAATTTTTGGGGAGCCTTCCTGCTGTTTTCCTTATGGCTACACCAGTTTACATTCCCACCAACAGTGTACTGGAGTTCTTTTTCCATGCCCTCCCCAAGACTCGTCCTTCTGATTATAGTCATTCTAGCAAGTGTGAGGGGATATTACCTTTTCATACATCTGTTGGCCATTTTTATATCTTTGGAAAAATGTCTATTCATGTCCTTTGACTGCTTCTTAATCAGGGTTTTGTGTTTTGTTTTATTTTGTTTTTGCTATTGAGTTGTGCAAGTTCCTTATAAATCTCAGATATTAACCCATTAATTTTCTGTTTTTTAAAAAAACATGAGTTTCTGGGCATGAGTGGGTTTGTCTGTGTTAGCACATGATTTCCAAGCTTTCCAATATGGTCATTGTCACCAAATTGGTGTGCAAAGGACATTCACCTATTAAGAAAGAATTACTGGCCGGGCGCAGTGGCTCATGCCTGTCATCCTAGCACTCTGGGAGGCCAAGGCGGGCGGATCGCTCAAGGTCAGGAGTTCGAAACCAGCCTGAGCAAGAGTGAGACCCCCGTCTCTACTAAAAATAGGAAGAAATTAATTGGCCAACTAAAAATGTATAGAAAAAATTAGCCGGGCATGGTGGCACGTGCCTG
Source organism: Cheirogaleus medius (assembly GCA_008086735.1). NCBI lineage: Eukaryota > Metazoa > Chordata > Mammalia > Primates > Cheirogaleidae > Cheirogaleus > Cheirogaleus medius. The sequence continues at coordinate 313,880 of VBSM01003148.1, read as the reverse complement.
TAGTCCCAGCAACTCGGGAAGCTGAGGCAGAAGGATTGCTTGAGCCCAAAAGTTTGAGGTTGCTGTGAGCTAGGCTGACGCCACGGCACTCACTCTAGCCTGGGCAACAGAGTGAGACTCTGTCTCAAAAAAAAAAAAAGAAAGAATTACTTCTTTAAACTACTTAGAATCCAGAGGCATAAACATTTGTCCTGGAAAACTTGAGGATTTTAAGACTCCTTTAGCAACTTTATTTTAAGAGTCAGTCTTGCTGTGCCTCCCAGATGGCCTGTTTGATTAATGTCTTTGCTGTTCCGCAGCATCCGAGGTCGGCATCTCTCTCCTCCAGTGGAGCCCATGACTTCTGACCAGGACACTAAAGTTGTGGCTGAACCGCAGGCGCAGAGAGTCCAGGAGGGCAAGGACAGCGCTCGTCTGGTGGGTCCCTGGAAGGGGGCTGGGGGGGCCCCGTGTCTCTGGTGTCTGTGATGCAGGACTCTGCAGTGGACTGGGGGACATGAGAGCAGTGACACTGGAGCAGCTCAGGACCTTCTTAGAGATGTCACAGCTCTGTAGGAGAGAGAAGATTGCTCACCAGTCCGAGGTTCATGGCTGAGGCGTGTGTAACGACAGACAGATGTGAACAGGAGAAAAGCATGCATATTTATTTAGGAATCAGTTTCTGTGACACAGGAGCCTTTATGAATGAAGACCTAAAGAAACAGGAACACTCTTTTTTGCTAATTCTGACGCAGAAGTGGACAGTTGCAGAGAAACACGACTGGACAAAGGGGTGTGGTCTGAGGGCAGTTAACCGGGAATGACGTAGCTGAGTCTGTGTGCTCAGATTCTTCTGGGCGTCCCAGTGTGACATTCCTTTCTTCTTCTGGGTGTGGAGCAGGACCCTTGGGGACCTGTCTTCAAGGGAAGGTCACCGGGTTTCATGGCCCCCTTCAGGGGAGCAGGGGTGAGAGACTCTAGTTTCTGTGGCCTCATCCTGCTGTTCCCCCAAATGTCCAGATGCCTCGTGTTGAGGTAGCGTGTCCAAACCCCATCAGTCTGAACAATGTGTGGGCAGCTGAGGAGAGGAAACTGCAGGTACTAGGCGGTAGGGAGACAAAACTGAGTTGTAGCCCTTGGTACTTAAAGCTTTGTATTTTAAATCAAGAAAATGCTTTAATAACATCACAGCCATCATAGGAGGATGTATTCAAAGAGTTAATTAGGATTTTAATATAAATGTTTTATTTTGACTACCTTTGTTCAATTTAAAAATTTTATTGTGTCAAGCAGTAATATTTAAAGTTTCAAAATGACAAAAAAAAGTTGAATCTGACACTGAATTAAAAAAAAGTTTCAAAACGGCTTTGGGAAAAGTAGCTTTTCTTAATTTTCCCCGTTAAAACTATAAGGAATTTTACTTATCAGTCAGAATTTCAAAATCTAAAATTTTGAGGTTCCTACATCATCCTGAGTATATTATTAATTCCTGAATTTGACATGTAAAAATATGCATTTCTCAGTGGGTTTTGTTTTGCTTAATTTACTGTGGTTTGAAAGTGTGTTTTCTTTACCCTGTAGTGATGGTGTCTTTGTTTTCAATTTTACAGATGAATGGTCCTATATCTCAGACCACTTCTCAGACAAGTTCCATCCCAACGTTGAGTCAGGTAATTCAGTTTCTAGATTAATCACAGATTGTTTGATCACAGCTGAAGCTCACAGCTATTTCCTTGAGACAAATGTTTATTGAAAAAAAAAAAAAGTAGGAAATGTAGATGTTTCTCAAAATGGTGGGGGACCCGTCTCTCGCTGCACCCCCGGGTGTCGGAAGTGTCCTTTCCCGGTGCGTCCTTGTGTGGGTTAGGGACACAGCTCTACCAACAGCAGTGTGCCATGTGTGCTGATTTAGTGCCAGGTAGTCATCACAGTGTTTAGTGGGTCGCCGGCTCTCTTGCATGTGTGTGACCAGCTTTACGTGTGATAGCCTGTGTTCTTCAAGGCACATAAGTCTAATAGGAAGCTTTCACTAAGAAAATTTGTTTCAGGCTGGGTGCGGTGGCTCATGCCTGTAATCCTAGCACTTGGGGAGGCTGAGGCGGGGGGATTGCTTGAGGCCAGGAGTTCGAGACCAGCTTGAGCAAGAGTGAGACCCCGTCTGTACAAAAAATAGAAAAGTTAGCTGGGTGCGGTGGTGCACGCCTGCAGTCCCAGTTACTCGGGAGGCTGAGGCAGGAGGATCGCTTGAGCCCAGGAGTTTGAGGTCACAGGGAGCTGTGATTGCGCCACTGCCTTTTAGCCCAGACGACAGAGTGAGACCCTGCCTAAAAAGCAAAGATTGTTTCACGTTTTTGTTATAATTGTTCTGTCTGAATGGTAGCCTCTCGTGACGTGGGAACCAGGAACAACAGCTTCTCTCAACCTAGAAAATTCCATAATTTCTTTTAAAAATTGGTAATTTTACTACTTGCTATTTGTGTCATTTGGAATATTACAGTTTCTTGCAAACTCTTTTTCATTTTAGGGTTGTATATTCAGTTTAAGTTCTGCAAGGCATTTTGTTCAACAGTTGATTTACAGATCAACTTCGAGTGGCGTCACTGTGCAAACAGCTGCACTGAGAGAACCGTCAGACCGAAAGGAGGGGTGACCAGTGTGTCGCAGCTGGCTGCCTTGGTAGGCGCCAGGGCTCTCACATGCGTGTTGAGGTACAGTGCGTATGAGCACACACACAGATCACAAGCGTGTGGCTGAGAGTTTTTGTGAAATGAACATAGGCAGGGACTCTACCACCCAGATCCTGACACAGAACATTAGCACAAGCCCTCTGTGAGTTTGGCACTCATTTGAAGACATACTGTGATTGTAGAAATTGTGAAAATAGGAGAAACGTGTATGTTTGAGTTGGGAAACGTTTACAGACGAGACACCTGAGAGTCTCATCAGAAGAAGGGCCAACTGTGGTGCTGTGCGTGGTTTCCCAGACGGTCAGGCCGTGTGGCCTGTTTGGACTTCTTAGGCCACATTGCCTGGTCGCTGCAGACACCTCCTCACTGGCTCCCCGACACCCTCCTTCCTGACGGCGGCCAGAGGGTCCCTTCAAGAAGGCCAGGCCAGGCCTTGTCCTCCTGGGCCACACGTCAGAGTCGGCCGAGTCCCAGCGGGTCCAGACCCTCCGCAGTCTGGCGCCTGCTGCAGCCCCACGAACACTCCACCTTGGCTGGTCTGTGCTCCCCTTCCCCAGGGGTCTCCGAGGCTCCATCGCACACCTCTGCAGCTCTTGGCTCACATCGGCTCAGTGTGTCCTGCCCACGGCATTCTCCTTACCCCTGGCTGCCCCAGGCTCCTTACCCTGCGGCAGTTAGCACCTTCTTACCTCGGTAGGTGTCTATGCGTCCAGTGTCTGTCTCCTGGGACTAGAGCACAAGCTCCATCAAAACTGGGGCTTTGGTTTTGTTCATTGGATGTCTCGGGGTCCACCTGTAGATGACTCCTGCTCAGTGTGCGTCTCCTACGTGAGAGAATATATCACACGTGGTGGCAGCCACAGCACTAGCCACAGCCTACCACACGGCACTTCCCATGCACTGTTTTAACACTTTGGTGCTTTACTCCTAATTGCCGTTAGCCTATACCTGTTATACCCCCAGGTGCTGTTATCTCCATTTTACTAATGAGGAAACCAAGGCACAAAGAGGCTTAAGTAATTTTCCTAAGGTAGCTGAATTAGAAAGGGATGGAACCAGGAGTTGAACCCAGGCCACGGTATTGGGGGGTGTGGCCTAGTAAGAGGTGATGAGGTCATTAGGGCAGAGCCCTCGTGAGTGTATTAATGCTGCTACCGAGGGAGCAGGTTGGTTATATCAGGAAGTAGGTTAGTTATACACGGGAGTAGGTTAGTTATGCTGGAGTAGGTTAGGCATATGCGGGAGCAGGCTGGCTATACGCGGTTCAGCCACAGCTCTTTGCATGGCGCTGTCTGGCCACTTCCTTCTGCCCCGGGATGACACAGCACGAAGGCCCTCCAGAGGCAGCCCTCGACCTTGGCCTTCCCAGCATCGAGAACCGCTCCTTACTCGTCACCCAGCCTCAGGGATTCTGTCACAGCGGCACAGAGCAGACCAACCACATGGTTTCCTGGTTTGGGTACTAGAAGGCGTAGATTTATTTTTTTCCTCTTTTTCTTTCCTTTTTCCTAATTGGAATTTTCTGACATCTGTGGAAGTGCAGAGAATAACATAATGAACCCTGACGCACCCTCATGAACTTGCACAATTACCTACTCTTACGTTGCTCTGCTCTTGTTTTTTCTTTTCCTCCCTCTGTGCACATAGGTGTCTGAAATTTTTATGAATGTATGTATATATTTACTGTATTTCTTAGAGTATTTTATAGCAAATCTTAGACAATGTGTCATTTTATCATAAATACTTCAACATGCCTCTCTGACACCATTCCATTTTCATGCCTGACAAAATTAGCAGTGGTTCCTTAATACTCACAGATGTTACTCCCTAAAGCTAGAAAATCAGGTACAACTGTAAGTATACATTTTAAGGAACAAGTTTCTGATACTGTTTTCCTTTTGGGGGATTCACACACTAACTTCTTTGGTTGTCACCGTCCCATGACATGTAATTTCGAGAGTGCAGAAAAACCAGAAGCCTGAGATCCTTCTTTGGCTGGGATGATAATTTTCATTATTTTTTATTGAGCTTTTGAGAATAGAAAACGTGGTCTGTAGCGTCCTTTTGCGGCGGTGTGAGCCTGTGGACTCCCCGTGCTGTCTGGGTCTTAGCACGGAGAGGACGAGGGCCGTCAGGCTGGATCTGTTGTCGTCAGGATCTGGATTTGAGTGGCAGGAGCATGTGACCACTGTGCAAGGGCTATTTTTGGTGTCTGGGTGTTGGCTGCCCCCCAGGAACCGCAGCAGGCTAGTGTGAGGTGTGTCTGTGGACGCTCGGAAAACGGCAAGCACTGCGATATGAGTTTCTGAACTTTCAGACATGGGCTGTTGCTTCAGCAAAGAGTTAAGTAGCGACAATGACGACGAAAAAGCTGGCCTGTTACAAAACTCTGTGGAGGAGAAGGAACGGCAGAACAGGATAAGTAAAACTTTGTCTTCATTATTTGATCCCCTTGGAGGTGAGGAGCCCCGCCATGTCGACGGTGGAGCCAGTGCGGCAGCCGCGGGCCCTGGGGCGTGGCCTGCGCACAGGCAGGGGCATGGACCCGAGAAGGCGCTGAGCTCTGACTCCTCCCTCACGTGTAAGTTCTTAACGAAGTACGCAACCTTAGATGAGAGTGACAAGAATTCAGGTGCCGTTACTGAGCAGGACTCTGAAAGTGCGTGTGACCCACCGTGTGTGGGGGACGGTCCCCTCTCGCGTGTGCCGGTGTGTTCTGACCAGGGCCTGCAGGAAGAAGCTCGTGTGAGTGGCCATTGCCCGGCCGCTTGTGAAACCTCTTTAACAGAGAGAGAAATAGGGGTCAGTGCTCAAATCAGCAGTCGCAGAGGGAGTGACTCGTTAGCCATCTCTGATGGGGAGAAGAAAGACGGAAACCCTGTTTGTGCTGATGGCCAGCAGCGCGAGGATTCGCGAGAGCGAGCGTTGTACAGCATCTGTGCTGTCGGCCCTGACTGCCTGCCCCCTCGGGGGGAGCGGGGCGCCCCCCTGGACCAGGAAGCTGCCGGGGGCGAGCGTCGCTCAGCTGTCCCTTCCCAGGGGACTCTGAAAGCCGACTGGCCTCCGGGTAGCGAGAAAGCGTGTCCAGTCTCACACGCCACACCGGGGGCAGGAGGGTCGGCACCACAGCGGGAAGAGCTCTCACGCCAGGGCGTGCTGGGTCCGGGTGAAAGGAGGGGAGTGTTCAGGGAGAAAACCAAGCCTAGTTCTGAGCTTCTGACGGACACCCACGCACCTGGTGATGAAGCAGACACTGGTAACAGGCCAGCGGAGGCCTCAAGGGCAAAAGCTTGCACTGGATTCCCTAAAGATCACACAGAAAGTAGTATGTTACATAATGCTGTTGGCCCACGCCCTGGATTAAATAGTAACACTCTCAGTGACTCACCGAGATGCACGTGTGCCGTCCCCGAAGACAGAGAGAGCCACAGTTCAGGAATAGGAAGTCATGTGGGTGACTCACCTCTTCGCTTTCTCGGTGGCACTTCCTGTGTTGGAGGGAGTGGTAGACCTGGGACGGAGACAGCTGGTGTGGACCAGCACTCGCACTCTGAGAAGGGAGGAGACGATGGCTCTGTGCAACCTCTACACGACAGTGCTTGTTTCCATTTGAATGTGAGCAGATCAGAGAGTGTCCTTTCCGTCGGTCTAGACAGAATTAACTTCAGTCCCATGAGGTTTACCACTTCCGTGAACAGTGGACACGAGGATCTCTCAGTTCGCACCGACTTCAGAGAAGCAGCCCCCAGCGGACTCGCGGGCCCTGAGCTTGAGCACCTCCTGGGGCCAGCGCTGAGGGAGGGGCCGGGCACAGGGAACGGCGGCCTGGAGGCCAGAAGCCCCCCACCAGCAGGCAGAGGAGAGCTGCCTCTACAGTCTGGAGATGGTGCCTCTCGTTCCCAGGAGGGCAGGGCTGTCCTGGAGGCCAAGGGTCACGTCGGGTGGGCTTCTGAGCTGCAGTCTTGGTGTCAGGCAGGGCTGTGTGCAGGCCGGGGGGCCGAGGAGGCTCCAGCCTGCGCCTCAGATCTCGTGGGACGTGTCCAGGGGAGAGGCAGCCCCAGACGCAGAAGGACACGAGGGGTGCCCCCACACGGGGAGTCCCAGGGTCAGTCCAGACCTGCTCATGGTGACCGCGTGTCCTCTGTGTGCGTGTTCACCCGTGCAGATGAGGGAGGAAGGGAAGCGGGCCTGGAGGGTGAAGTCTGTGTGCAGAGTCCAGTCAGCTTCTCCCACGACCAGCCGGGCGACCCCCACAGGTTAGAAAATGCTGGAAAAGAATCACTAAAAGCTGATCATAGAGAGAGAAGTGAAGATGACGTAGGAAAAGTCAAGTCAGATTCTAAAACAACCTTCGAGTGGGAAACAGGCATGCTAAGACTCAGAGCAGTGCCCCGTGAGGATGCACTCACTGACGTGAGTTCCGGCTTAACAGAAAACCTTGATTTCGAAACTGATCCAATAGAAACAAGCCACGAGACCCACAGAGTGAATGACTGCACACGTGAAGGTCTCGGTGCTGTCCCGCCTCTAAGTCAGAGCTCAGGTTCAGCTAAACAGAGGTCAGGAGTGGAGAGGAAGTCTGTTAATAGTGGTGAAGGCCCGGAGCTGAGGCACATTGACTCTGAATCACCTGAAGAAGTTTCTGGTGCCTTTGGAAATAATGCGTTGGGGTTGAGCACACTAAAACTAACGTGTAAAAACCAGGAGAGACTTTACTTGGAGAAAGACAACACTGATCCTGTCGTTACTGACTGCCTGGGCCCACCTGGGGCCGGCGAACGTGCCTGCCGCTCCGAAGAAGGACACGCCAAGCCCACCATCGAAGAGTCTGCTCTACGCAGCGGGATGGACTTTGTGGGAAATTCGAGGGTGATCTTTGGAAACGTGGAGTTACGTGGCACATGTGGCGGGTGTTCCTGTTGGGCTGGCACCGAGCCCACCCAAGGGGACAGGTGCGAAGCTTGCAGGGCACCCCAGGCAGCTCCTGGCGTCGCAGCTGACAGCAAAGGAGCTGCCGCAGCTGGCAGTGACCGTGTGTTCTCACTCACAGAAGGCATCTTAAATATGTTTGAAAATCCCTCAGAAGTGAACTGCCAGAGTTTCCCAGAAGAATTCTCCCACTTTTTGAACGGACTTGCCTATTACCCAGTGGGAGGATTGGCAAGCCAGGTATTTTCTGAACGGCTGGCGGATGGCAGTGGCGGGTGCCCCGTGGGCTACTTGTGGACGGACGTGGCCACGGAAGGGCTGCTGGAGGACGGGCAGAGGTCTGCGGAGGCTGCGCTCGGCCTGCCACGGGCCTGGGCCGCCGCCCCGCTCCCGCTGGAGAGGAGCCCCGAGGAGCCGCTGGCGTCGGAGGACGGTGTGGTCTGGGGCTGGCGGAGCGGAGGTGGACAGTTAGTAAGTATGTTTCGTCAGTGTTTGTTGCTGTGCTGTGCTCTGCTGATCTTCGCGTTTTGATTGCTCTTGACTTAAAATTAATGGAGATTTACTCTAAACAGTGGGCAGGTGTTTGGATGTTCATATAAGGCTGTGGACTACGGCAGCATCCATTGAATAGGTTCTGAATTGGGGACCGTGAACCCCCTGCCTGGTGAGTTTAACTCCTGCTGGCGCCAGAGCGCACCCTGCCGGTCGATGCGTGGGCCGTTTGTGCTTGTGCGTGTTGCCGGCTGTGCTGTCTTTCCGGAGGGATCTTGTCACCTGGGCAGGTAGTGTGCCGCCGCCAGCACTGGAGCCCACTGAACGTGTAACTCACGCTGCAGAATATAAACTTGTTTAAAATCTGCATTTCAGGTTCTTTTGTGTGTGTCTAAGGCAAGTCAGATTCGCTGCTTTTAGCTGGCTCCAAAATCTTGGTGCTTTTCTTTGTGGGAGTCACCAGGCAGCTCTGTCTCAGGTCCCTGAGCTGGGGCTGGCCCCTCTGGGCGGAAGAAGCTTCACAAATGGTTCTGTGGGCAGCGAGTTTGAGCCTCTTTCTAGAAATTCTGTAATAAATGCAGATGCTCTTCACCAGGAACTCAGTTTTGCTCATGAAGCAGATGTGTACCAAAGCAGCGCGACTAAAGAGACTGTAGTAATAGCAAAATCTCACCGGTTCAACCAGTGGGTTTTCGTTGGTGGCTTTTGTGACATCGGGCAGGAAAACTGTTGATGTTATTAAGGAGGCAGATGTGGCTCAGGTGTTAGTACCTGAGAATAAACCAGCAGAAATCCCGCCTTGTGGTTGAAGGAGCTACGGCATTAGCCTCTTTTCTTCCCACGTTCACGTGCGGCTTTTACTGGAGAGATTCACACTCAGAGTCATCAGCTTTGCCCCGTAAACAGTGGTGGAGGCAGAACACTATAAAAGGAGGCCTTTACAATAACACGCATGTGATCTTTCACATAAGTGGGTGTGGTCAGCAGTTGGCTAGTGTCACTGCTTAGAACAGCAGCATGGAGTGCAAATGCTTTCTGTCGGTCTGCGCTCAGTGCTTTAAATTAGCAGGCGTTACCACATTTAATGATGTGATTGCTTTTCAGAATTCCAGTTTTCAAAGTACTGTTACAGCCAGTAATAGACATCTTTTTATACTAAGTCTTGTATAGCAGCTGTTACTACATTTTACAAAGACCCAGAAGTAGACACTTCCCTGGCTCCACAGTCAGCGAACTGCTCCAAATTACTCACTTCTTGGTGCAACTCTGTAGTGCTTACTTGGAGTGTTTCTTTCCCCTGTTGTCTTAACTGTTTTATAGTCTTCACCTACCTGTCCGTTTTCCCCGGTATTAGTTTATCTAGTTCCTACTCAGTAACTTGTCAGGGGGACCGTTCTGTCTCCTGTCCATAAAATACAAATTTATTAATCGATACGTTATTTCTTTAAGTGGAGCGGAGTGTTCTGGGTGTGACCTTCTAGGTGAGCTTGCTTCTGATTTTAATACGCTTTGCTTAGCCATAAATTATCAGTGGAAAGAGAAGACTTGCCTAGCCGAGCACGTGACACCAGGGTTCTTGATCATCATTTGGGTTCCCTGTGGCTACAAGAGAATAACCATATTTTAAAGAAGGTAGTAGATTCAGGTCTTTGTTTAACATAAATTCTTTCTCATGCGAATTATGAAAAGTCAATGAACTCTTGATGAATGTTGTGTTTTGCTGAACACAAATTTCTAGTTACCATCATTTTTGTGGACAAAATGCCTTGATTTCCTTACTTGTGAAATGGAGCCAGTCATGACCACTTCCCAGGCTCGCTCTGGTTCAGTGCAGGTAAGCGCGTAGGTTGGGCTGGCGCACAGCAAACTCTCCAGTGTTACAGTAGTTGTCCGGTTGTTAGGTCCTTATTACGACAGGAGTCTCTGCTTTTTCATTCCTGGTCACATCTCCTCCCTCAGTGTTTACTGCATGCTGGTTAACTGCCTGAAATTGTGCTGAGTTTCCAATACTTGATTTGGACTTGTTTACAGCTTGAGAGGCAGCAGTAGCTTAAGGGTAGAGTCCCATTCATTTGTGGCACAAGACCTTGCACAAGTTGTCAGACAGTGGACAGTATCAATGTCTGTGTTGCTGAACGCAGAATCAGTGAACATTGGTTCACTCTGCAGATACATCCAGCACTTCCCCTGCGAAGGTCAGGGCCGCACCAGGTATCGGCGATACCGTGTGAGCCACGTGTGGGGAGCACAGATGGGCTCCAGCCACGGAGACCCAGCTCTCAGAGTGCTGCCTGTGGCACCTTCACTTCCAGGACAGCGTGTAGTCTGTGTTAATAAACTGTAAAATGTATTTTGGCGATACAGGACAGTCGGCCGGAGAAGGTGCTAAAAATAGAAGAGATTAACATTGGCAGGTGTTGGGAATCTAAGGAATGCGTAGCATGTACTTGAGATAAGGGAGTTGGCCGAGTGGGTGGAGGGCCCTGGAGCAGGAAAACTGGATTGTGTGCTGGGGTATAGTGAGAGAAGGCGATCTGTGGGAATACCGGAGTAGGAAAGAGAATAGAGGAATGGATTTTGAAAAACAACAAAGCAGGTGAGAAAGGAGGCGTCAGTGCTGACAGGCGGTGCTGCGTGTGAGACCAGGTGTCTCCCGCACCTCCCGCTTTCCCCGCGAGGTCGAGTCTGCCGTCCTCTGCCGTGTCCCGGTGCTCGGTGCCGTGTCTGGCTCCAGCCCCCTCCTGAGCATTCGGGAGGTGCTTGCCCCGTGGGCGGATAAGAGAGGAGAGCAGCTAACCCTGCGCAGGAGCAGAGGCCAGAAAGGAACTGACGTTCAGATGCAATGTGAGAAGAGAAACTGAAGAGTCGGTGTCTCCATATAGTATTCTTGAAGGGACCCTGTTCTTTGGTCTATCACGAATACTTAGACAAATAGGAAGGCTTCACATAGGTCCTCGTGTGAGCATCTGGTTTTGTGGGCGTGCTGCTTGCTTCTCACCCAGTGATGAGAAGAGCAGGAAGCGCGAGTTACCCCAGGCACGAGCAGTGTGCATGGTGTAGTTGTGACCATGGCAGCCTTCCTCTGTTTCAGAAGTCGTTTCGGCAGCCGCGTCACTGAGCCAGCAGGGGTCTGCTCTGTCCTTGAAGTCGTGCACGTGCCTGCTGTTTCGATGTCTCAGGGTGGCGCTTCCCGACCCTCTCCTGTGTCCGGGTCAGGGGACCCGGCCCTGTCTGTGCTGCTCCCCTCGCAGCCGCTGCCCAGGGGCGCCTGGGTCCAGGGTCCTTGCCCTGCCTGTGGCAGCTCTGACTTCCTGCACCATGGTGTGAAGGGCAGTGATTTGTCTGGGTCTGTGGGAGGATCGTGGTGGCAAAACTGGAGTAAGAGGGACTTTCCCTTAGAACGTGGGAGGTGTCGCGAGCAGAGGACGAGCTTGCGCCAGAAAAACTGGGAGTGGGGAGGATCCACGCGGTGGGGGCCTGCTGTGGGTTTTGTAAGATTCGACAGGAAAGACCGCCAGCCCCCGGGGGAGGTGAAGGCGTGAGCCATGTGGCTTTCTGGGCAGACAGGATGGGAAGAGCAAGCGTGTTCAGAGAAAGCATGGAGGTCAGCGCGCCTGGGAGTGGACAAGGCCAGAGAGCGGCCAGCATGGGGCGTGGGGGAGGCGGTTGTGGCCGCCGTAAGAGCGTGATCCTCTACTCTGAACGAGCCAGGCAGCGTGGAGGGTTCTGAGCAGAGCGCTGCGGCATCTGGCTCACTGAGCTCCCTAACAAGCACCTAGTGTGCCAGGCTCCCTGCTGGCTGCCTAGCGGAGACCAGGAAACTTGTTCTGCAGGAGGGGTTTTCAGAGGTTGAGTGAGGCTGTCTGTGGCAGAGCTGGAACACCGGGGTCACCGGCAGATTGTCCTGCGGCAGGACTGGGAATCTGTGTTTCGCAAAAGCGCCAGAGATGACACTGAGGCTCTCACGGGAATAGGAATAAGTAGCTCTTTTGCAAGCATGAGTTGCTGTATCTCCTTCCTCAGTGGATGCTTTGGCTTCCTCTGCTCTCGCAGTGGCCTTGCCGGACCCGTTAGAAGACCTTTGTTCTTAGGAGCAACTTTCATTTTCTACATTTTTTGCTTATGTGAGTTTTTGAAGATTTATACTTAAAAACTTATACATCTACTTTGTATTCAGATTTGTAAATCTAAGAATCATGGCTTTATTAGGTAGGCAGTTCAGGAAATCGGCAGTTGTTTGCCAGTTGCATGGTGGGTAAGACGCTGGAGTCTCGGTGAAGCAGGGACACTGGAGAGCCGTGGGCTCCGGCGGAACTTGGGAACCTAAAGGGGGATTAAATGGAGTTTTGACTGCATTAGGTGTTTCTTTACTTTTTACCTGATTTCGTCCTAAAGGTATGGGTACCTAGATAGGCTCAGCCATTTTAGCCTAAATTCTCTTAGCATACACGCGGTTTTAACTCTGCATTCGTAAATGAGATGTTTTGGTTGAAGTCTGTATATGAATGTGCGTATCAAATCTTTTCCTAGGTGCCCGCCAAGGTTTCAGAGCTCAACCCTAACGCGAAAGTATGGGGGACCCACGTGTCACCCGTGGCAGCGAGTAGCGCGGCGGATGGCGTGAGCGCCGCGTGGGAGGACCGCGGCCCGCAGGGTGAGTGGGGGCGGCGAGGCGGGCTGTGCTGCCCTCAGGTCCTTCCTCCGCGCCTGTCTGTGTCTGTGTCCGCATCGCGGGCTGTGACGGTGCGTGGCGCTCGAGAGCCCGCAGGTCCTTTACGGTCCGGTGAAAGAAGCCGAGTGACTACAGCCGTTTATTTTGTTTTAAGAAAAGTGCTTCTAACCCTGCCTTTTGGGGTAAAATTCCTAATTTCAGGGTTGGATGCCAGCTGCGATGGTGACAAAGGCCACGAGGATGTGGCGGCGCAGGAGTCGGGGCAGACAGACATGAGCACGCTGGCTCTGGGTCCCTCGGAGTACGAGTCCGCACCTGAGAGCAGCGAGACAGGTAAGGCTCTTCTGTGTGTCGTTTTCGTACAGCACGTGGGGCCGGTTTGTCTTCTTTCTTTCCAGCTTACTAAGTCCTTCCCCAAACGACGTGCCTTTCGTTGCCTCCTGTCTATTCTACTTTGAACTCACTCTCACGGGGAGGCAGAGACGAGAGGCCCGGTCAGGGACAGCATCCTGGAGAACGTGAGACCCGAGTAGTTCCAGAAACTGAACCACGTTTACCAGGAGAATCAGAAGGTCGCAGTGCGGATGGGATGTTGGCGCTGGGATTGCGAGAAGGCAGTTTGGGCGGGGGGGGGGGGGGGCCTGGACACGCGGCAGTGGCCGTAGGAGTGGACGGGAAGCGAGTGGCGGGGAAAGGAGATGGGGACCTGGCTGTGCAGCGGGCCAGACAGGTGTCACTGGAAATGTGACTGTGTGAAGTCTCTGCCCCTCGCCACGTGGAGGAAGGACTCTCGTTCCGGGTTTGCTGAGAGAGTCTGTGAGGAATGGATGTTGGAATTTGTCATCTACGAGGATGGTTATACATTTGTTTTTTCTAGTGTGTTAAGATGAATTACATTAATCGGTTTTCAAATGTTGAGCTGACTTTACGTTCCTGGGATAAACATCTGTAGATCATAATGCAAAACACACACTCTCGATATACTGTTGGATTAGATTTAACGAAATTTTGCTTAGAATTTTTATACCTGTATTCATGAGGGATACTAATCTCTAGTGTTCTTTTCAACGTATTTCCTCCTATTCAGTTTTTTGGAAGAGGGTTATGTGTTCTTTCTTCCTTATGTGAGGAAGTAAAGCAAGCCACGTGGGCCTGGAGTTTTCTTTGTGGGAAAGTTTTTGACTACACTTTCTTTTTTCATACAGAATTACTCAGGGTATTTATTTATTTCTTCTTGAGGGAGCTTTGGGTTTTGTATATCTTACAAAGATTTGGTCTATTTGGTCTATGTTGTGCAGTTATTGCTCAGAGTTGCTCCTGGTGCTCTGTTACTATTCGCTCAGCATCTATAGGGGCTGTAGTCACGCATCACTCACCACTTTTATTGGTAATTAGTGTCTTCTCTCTGTTTTCCGTCAATTAATATGGGTAGAAGATTGTCAATTTTATTGACATTCTCAAAAAACCCGGTTTCATTTCATTGATTTTCTCAATTGTTTTACTCTTTCCTATTTCATTGTTTTTTCCTGATCTTTATAATATATTTTGTTTTGGTTTCTTTGGGTTTAATTTGCCCTTTTTTAGTGTCTTAAAGTGGATGCCAAGCTCACTGATAAGAGGCCTTTCTTATTTTCTAACATAGTCATTAGTTTTACTGATTTCCCCAGGAGTAGTGCTTCAGCAGAATCTCCCAAATTCTGATATGTTGTGTTTTCATTTTCACTGAGTTCAAAATACTTTCTAATTTCTTTCAGTTTTTTTCTTTGATCTATGTGTAGTTTAGAAGTATGCAATTTATTTTCCAAATATTTGGAGATTTTCCAGGGATCTTTCTTTTATTGATTTCTAGTTTAATTCTATTGTTGTCAAAGAATATACTTTGTATGACTTGAATCTTTTTAAACTTATTAAGACTTGTTTTATGACCTAAAATATGGGTTATCGTGTTAAATATTCCACTTGCACTGGAGAAGAATGAGTATTTTGTTGTTATGGGGGGGGAGTGTTTTGTAAATGTTAACGAGGTCAGGTTGGGTGATAGTGTTGTTCAGGTTTACTGTATTCTTTGTGATTTCTGCCTACTTGTTTTTTTTCTTTTTTTGAGACAGAGTCTCACTCTCTTGCCTGGGCTAGAGTGCCGTGGCGTCAGCCCAGCTCACAGCAAGCTCAAACTCCTGGGCTGAAGCGGTCCTTCTGCCTCAGCCTCCCGAGTAGCTGGGACTACAGGCATGCGCCA
>VBSM01003148.1:272407-294953 GCA_008086735.1 Cheirogaleus medius | reverse complement strand
TTTTTACTCCTCTATAGTTTTATGCAATAGTTTGTACTACAGAATTGGTAATGTGTTTCACTTAAATGTTGGATAGAATTCTCCAGTGAAACCAATGTGGACCTTGAGTTTTTTTTGTGGGAAGATTTTTAACTACAAATTCCGTTTCATTCATAGATACAGGTCTTTCCAATTACCTCCTTCTAAAGTGAGCTTTGCCAATGTGTCTTTTAAGGAATGTTTCTATTTCAAGTAAGTTGTCGGATTTATTAGTGTGAAATTTTTTCATGCTGTTCTCTTAATGCCCTTTTGGTATCGGTAGAAACTGTAGTGGTGTTGGTGCTTTCATTCCCGAGGCTGACGGTGTGTGTCTGTTTGGTGATGAACACCACTGAGCGCTGATTGTGGTCGTGCGTGCTGGGACTCGCATCTGCGTGTGACATAATTTCATACAAGTGACACCAGAATGCAGACTTAGCAAACAGGGGTGCATGTAAAACTGGCTCCGTCTGCATTAGGCTGTTCCTGAGTGGTTGGCGTCGAGCCGGCGCGGGTGTCCTGTGCTTTCATTAACGGCGCTCGGCGGGACATGAGATGTTACGGTAGGGAGCGCCTGGGAAGGACACGCAGGAACTTCCTGAGTCTTAGAACTATTGCAAAATGACAAATTGTTATAAGACAAAATTATTTTAGGGACTTTTTGAGAGGAAAAAGCCATCTACCATATATTTTAATTTGCTTTTATTTTTTTAGTATTTGAACTGCTTAGAACATTTGTTTCATGGTGTTACATCTGTTAAGTAGTTTTTAAATTTCCATATTTCTTAGCTTTGAAAAATTTAAGGTTGGTTTTAAAACCTTCTGATAGTCTTTGCTAGACTAGTAAAATTTTTGACAGTTTGCTCTTTGTTTACAGGTTTCTTTAGTAATGTGGCATAACATATTCCATTGAAGTATCATATTTTAATACTTTTTTACCATTGATTTTTCTTCTCTTTGTAGCTTTACCTTTAGTCCAAGTGGATGAGAAGGGAGAGAAAGTACGGCCAAATCAGAACCGCTGCATCGTGATTCTGCGTGAAATATCTGAGTCTACCCCTGTGGAAGTAAGTAACGTGTCTGAAGGGCACTTGGATGTTTTCCTGAGGGTCTTTGTTGGCTTTGATTTTTTTTTTTTTTTTAACCTCTGTATTTTTTGGAGGGTGTATTTTGAAGAATAAATCCTTACAGTTGCACTGTTTCCTGGATTTACACTCTTGAGTAGGTATTGTGTGACTCGCTTGTAGGAGGGAGCGGCTCTCAGACCTTGGCCACAGGACTCCTTCACACACTTCACATGAGAAAGACAGGATCTGTGTATTTCCATATTTAGAGATTGCAAAAAATTTATTTATTTATTTATAACTAAGAATAGTAAACCCACAGGTTGAGATAGCACTTTTGTGATAAATAACTTTTCAGAACGTGTTTGTATGGTGGGGCGGGTGTCGTGAGGAGCCCCCTGAGCTCCAGGGTGCTGCCAGGGCCCAGCGGGCGTGCCCACTCTCTCTCCCACCAGGGGCTTTGCACCGTCAACACACATATTCAGGGTGAAACAGGCGTAATCTTTTCCTGTGAAAATGAGGTCCGGAACTCACCCTGGGAGAACCAGTAACTTGGGCAGTAGTTTTAGGGAACCATAGTGTTCGATAGTTCAAGAGTAATGAAAAGCAATCTGCTGGTACGCGTTGCTGTAAGTCTGTTGTCCAGATGCTTGAACTGAGTCGCATCCTATCGTGAACACACTGTCGGGCACGCCTTGGTGTGTGGGAGCAAAGTCTTCATCCAGAGGGCTGGGAACTCAGCTCTTCTCCCTCACGGCTTGGCACTTGCCTTCTCTGAGGACTTAGCGAACTCAGGAAGCCTAGTGTGGCATTGTTGTCTCGTGTGTCACACCATTTAAGCCTGAGTCACTCGTGCTGCGTGTCTCAAACGCTCTCTCTGCAGAGGACACAGGCATTTCTATCCGTGCTCCCAGGGTTTGGCTTTTCAGTCCCAGTGGATCAGTACGTGAGAGCTTGTTAAGGAAGACACTGTGAGGTGTAACAAAGGTGATGAGTCCAGCCAAGTTCCGTGCCTAGAGTAATTTGAATTTTACTTGACCAAGTATTTTTATATTCTTATAAGTCTCTTGTGCTTCGTGTTGAAATGCAGTTAAGTTACTGGGAACCACTTGACCATTAAGGGATATTTGTCAGGTGGCATCAGAGCAGCCTTTCCTCCTGGGCTTGTTTCTGCCTCTGCCGGGGCAGCGCCCCTGAGTGCTCTGCCGTGCCCTGTGACGTGAGGGGGACAGGCCTCCCTCCTGGCGAGTTTGGGGCTGTCGTTCCCCTGCCTCCGGCTGGGGGCCTGGTGGGGCCCTTTGTAGCTCCCCCCCTGCCGCCTCTGCTGCCTGGACAGTCCAGGCGTGAACTGGGCGCTTGCCGGGCTCACCGTGTTGACTCTCCTCTCGGGGGTCGCTCTCCTGTGCTGCCTCGTGTCCGGTGCCTCAAAGCCAACCTTTCACATGTTTTGTCTCTTGTTTTTAATTGTGTCATCTGGGAGGGTAAATCTAGTTCATCTTGGCCAGAAGCAAAAATCCAGGTAGTTATTTTTATTTCATAAATTACTTTTTAAAAAAGTTATATAGTTATCAACGTAGTGGTAAAGTGGTGTGATGTTTTTCACATTAATTTACCTTGATGGTGTCTTAGGAGTAGAGAAGAAAGAGCCGGTAAGTTGTGTGTTTTCCATGGCATTGTGATTCTAACTCTGGGAGCCCCGCTGTACCCTTCAGCCTTTTTTGAAAGCGGTTTCCTGGGCATCACGGTATGTTGGACCTTCTTTAAGGATAGATCCTGAAGAGGATGCACTTTAAAAAAAAATTTTTGTGAGAACAAAAAGTGGCATAGTTGAGAATTAATTTCTAACATCTCTATTTCCCGTAGGAAGTAGAAGCACTATTTAAAGGAGATAATTTACCGAAATTTATAAACTGTGAATTTGCCTATAACGACAATTGGTTTATCACATTTGAGACAGAAGCTGATGCACAACAGGTATGTTTTCCCAGCCCCCATCCGGTGCATGGTTTGCCAGTGTTTGATGTTAGCAGGTGCTGGGACCGTGGGCATTGAGATCCCCGTCACATGACGGTGTTAGGTCTGAATATGAAGTGCAGAGAAGACCACGTTGAGGGAGCTTAAATGGGTGTGTTTGTGTAGACAGTTTTTGTAACCACAGAAAAAGCGTGTGACGCATTCTCTAAGGATATGGTGAGCCAAACAGCCTTAGAAAATCATTTCTGCTCTTACCCCTGGGCAGAGGAAGGGTTTGCTATTTGTAAAGTGTTTGGGGGAAATTTGAACCTAACCATAATCCTTCAGTGAGCATCGTTGCATGTTGCGAGATGCCGTTACAGCGATAGAGAAGTGAGTTCTGTGAGGAGATATAGGAGTTAAGGTCCTTTTCTAGCCCGTAATGGGAGCATCTTGTTTGAGGGAAACAGATTAACACAGGTGAAGGAATGCCAGCGTGCTATCCTGCATTGAATGGCGTAAATGCTGTCGGGGATTCAGAGAAGACAGCACACAAAGCTGAAAGATGGGTTTTAATGGCTCAGAAGGGAAGAAGGGTGGTGAGACCTAAGGCTCTCCCGACCGCGGAACAGAGTGAGCTCTGCGGGCCTGGCTGGGGGGTGGCACTGGGGGGCACGGAGCCTTCAGAGCGAGGGGTAGGGTTAATGGAGATTTAATGTGGAGAAGAACAAGGAGGTATATCAATAACAACTTTTCAATATACGATCCTAATCTTCTCCCTTCCTGTCTAGCATTTCCTTTCCTGAACTGCTTAATCCCAATGTGAAATTGGGATTAATACCAAGAACTGAGTATTCATCGTTTTCCCTAGCTTAGGATCCTTAGCCTGTGGACTTCAGGAGACTTTTATGGTATCTATTAATACTTAAAAAATTGCATACAGATCTTGTTAATGAAAATTTTGTATAGAGGTTCTGTAGCTCTTATGAGGTTATTTTAAGGAATGTGTGACCCAGAGGGCCAGGAGTCCCTCTGCTAGGTCCTCTTCACCGTATTTTAAGTACGTGGTTGGTTACCTGAGCTGCTAAATCGGCTGTCAGTTCATCTTACTGACGAGGCTAACAGAGTGAAATCATCTATTTGATTTTGCCCTCAGGCTTACAAATACCTTCGAGAAGAAGTCAAAACTTTTCAAGGAAAGCCAATTAAGGTAAGCAAGACCATTGGTTACACTTTCTTTATTTGCAAATTGATGTTTTTAAGTATTCTCATAGAAACTTAAATGGTTTCACACAGGCACGGATAAAAGCAAAGGCAATAGCTATAAACACATTTCTGCCAAAGAATGGATTCCGACCTCTGGACATGAGCCTCTACATGCAGCAGCGCTACACGGCGTCCTTCTACTTACCTCCGGTGTACGGCCCCCAGCAGCAGTTCCCCCTGTACGGCCTCATCGCGCCCCACACCTGGTCGGCCGCGCACAGCTATCTTGACCCACCCTTGGTGAGTCCCGTCTCTACCCGGAGTTTACGTAACAGAGCTGTCTGCTGCAGACTCCGAGCTAGGTGCTTTCAAGGGTTGAAATTCTAGTCCAGCGAACAGACCTTCACGTCATGCCATGGATTTTAAATCGAGGCGGGAACTCAGCATGGGCTGTGCGTGACAGCTTTGGAGGGCTGCGGTGGCCGTCCCCGTCCAGCTGCCGCCCCCTGCTAGGAAGACACGGCGAGCCGTGGAACTCCAGCGTGCCTGAGTGTGGGGGAGGCGCCAGGGGTTTAGAGAAACTGTGCTTGAATGGGCTTCTGCCCGTCGAGGGCAAGCAGCAGAAGTGCCGTCCCACAGGCTTTGTCTCACTTCCCGCCAGCCTTATCGGTTGGCAAGATTAATCTTCACGGATTTTGGCCTTCATCGGGGCCTGTGGTTAGCATTCGTTAACTTGTAGTGGATCCGGTCATTTTTTCCCGTCTGTGCTGCCGCAGGTGCTAGGAAGGCCAGGTGGGTCCTGGCTGGGAATTAGCGTGAGTTTGACGGGGTGGGATGCAGGAGAGGTGGCGGCAGACTGACGCAAGGTCCTCGTGGCGCAGGTCTGGGCTCAGGCGAGAAGATGGGCTTGTGGGCTGCAGTGCGTGTGAGGTGGCCACGTAGGGTTGGCTGGAATGAGAGTGACGGAAGGTGGAATGCGCTGAAGGTCGTGGTCAGAAAGCTGGAACTGGTTAGTACCTTTGACGAGAGTTCATGTTCCGCGTACGGCTGCAGACCTGGTCAGGGAACGACCGGGCAGTGCTGTGGGTCGGACGGCGGGGAGCCTCCCCACCGCATGGGCGTCAGCACCAGCAGGCAGAAAAGAGGCTGGTGTGGAAGAGAGAGAACTCAGAAAAGTGTAGATTCAGCCTGGATTGCGGGTGCCTGTCGTGCACTGGAGAGAAGAGAACTGTCCTTGGAGAAACTCAGGCTGGAAAAGACAAATACGTGAAGCAGGTGATAGTTGCAATATAGACATTTTTAAACTTGTAATTAGAGAGCTTATCAGGTGTTGTGTCGTCATCTGAGTTTATCAGAAAGGGTCAAAGGGAAAGAAGTTTCATGAGAATGAACAGCAGATGCAGCAGCAGGCAGATAGGTGTGTGCATCCGCACTGAGGCCTGGCCTTGACAGGGAGCTGGGCAGGCTGGGGACAACCTGCAGGCTCTGGACAGGGAGCTGGGGCAGGCTGGGGACAACCTGCAGACTCTGCCTGGACAGGGAGCTGGGGCAGGCTGGGGACAACCTGCAGACTCTGCCTGGACAGGAAGCTAGGCAGGCTGGGGACAACCTGCAGACTCTGGACAGGGAGCTGGGGCAGGCTGGTGGCAGCCTGCAGGCTCTGGACTGTCCTGAAGCATGTTGGCTTTCACCTCGTGGCTCGTGGGAAGTCATCTGAGGTTGCTGAGCAGGGAAATGAAGTCATACTCCACTTAGAAAATAGCTCCCATGGCCCTATGAGGGACAGGCAGGGACAGAGAGACATTTTAGGAGAGACTCTCAGAGGGGCTGTGACTGTCCCCCGGAAGTCTGGGACAGTTGCAGTAAAAGAACGCTTGGCCCGCAAGTGGCTGACATCCAAATAATTTCTATCTCTTTTGAGTGAATCCTATTGGTAAGAAAGAGTACTACTTCTTTGCAGTGTTATTCCATTATGAAAGTGCACCCGTAGCTGTACAGTTCCTTTCCCCAAAACACATCACGAGAGCACCTTAGAGAACGTCAGTGGGCATAGGCTTGCTGCTGAGTGACCTTCCCAGGCCTGGCCGGTGCCAGCTCGCCCTGCCCAGTCTGCAGTCAGCTGCTCCGCCCGCTGCTGTGGTCACTTGCGCCGAGAGGACAGGCCCTCCTGGCATTGCCCATTCAGGCCGCTGTGTGCGACGGCTGCCGGGCCTGGCGGGGCCTGTGGCGTCAGGCTCACCGGCGGCTGCCCCCTGCGCCGACTCACATTGGAGCCAAAGTGAGGTGGGGCCTATCTGCCCCAGCAAGTTACAGTATGAAGTTACCGTGTTAGGAACTGATTTTATTTTTTTTATTTATTTATTTTTGAGACAGTCTCACTATGTTGCCCGGGCTAGAGTGCCGTGTCGTCAGCCTAGCTCACAGCTACCTCAATCTCCTGGGCTCAAGCGATACTCCTGTCTCAGCCTCCTGAGTAGCTGGGACTACAGGCATGCACCACCATGCCCGGCTAATTTTTTCTATACAATTTTAGTTGGTCAATTAATTTCTTTCTATTTTTAGTAAAGACGGGGGTCTCGCTCTTGTTCAGGCTGGTTTCGAACTCCTGACCTTGAGCGCTCCTCCCACCTCAGCCTCCCAGGGTACTAGGATTACAGGCGTGAGCCACCGCGCCCAGCCTATGTAGCCAATTTTATTTTTTATCTCTTGAGCAAAATTACCCAAATACCAGAGTTCTGTGTGTAAGATTATATATGTGAATTAGTCTTTATTAGTCTTAACTGATTTATAATTTACAGAATCTAAGTCTGAATTAATAGCTCTTCTGGTGTGATGTATTTTTAAATAGTCTGATTCTTGCAGACTAGAGTTTCTCAGATTGTAAACTGAAGATTCTAACAAAGTTTTCAGTGTTTCCCTTTTGTTGCAAGTCAGGGAATGACTTGACTTTGGGCCTAAGCTGTCTCTAATACTCCGTTTCTGTTACAGCTTCCAGTTAGCTCTCATTAAAGAGAGTCACTTGCTTTTTTCTTTGCTATTTCTTTCCACCAAGGAGGGCCTCTGTGTCTCTCTGTGACCCCAGGGAATCGTGGGGTCAAGTGCTATTGGAGGGAGGTCGGGTCAGGGAATTGGGGGCCACACATCCAGAAGCCGAAGAGTGTGATCTCTCTCTTCTCTTTTCTTTTCAAAGAACCGTTTCCACGCCGAGTTTCATCTTACTTTTGTATGTGTCCAGATTTGAAAAATAGTGGGCTGATATTTAAAATTTCATGCTTAATATTTTTAACTTTTTACTATGTATATGCCCATTAGGGTTACATGCCCTCTGTAGCCCCTTCTGATTGTCTTCTGAATCTTATGTCAGTATATTTGAATGCCATGTGTCACCTCAAACTGTGACCTGGGGAATAATTACTTATGGTCTGAAGATACCCTACTCTTCAGAGCAAGGCGTGTGCAGAGGCAGAGGTTAGGGACAGTTCTCGCCGGCTGTGATCGGAAGAGAGACGCGTGAGTCTCAGCAGGTCTGCACGTGATCCAGGGGTTGAACTTGAATGAGTTGTATTGGAGTCATCAGGAATAAAGAAGAATCACGTACTTCTTCCCGGGCATGGAGGGGGTGTTGTGCGTGAGCACGAGAGTGAGGATTTGGGCTTTTCCAGACTGTGTTGAAGGACACATCTGTGCTCAGGAGCCCACGTGATCTTGAGCGAGTTTCTTTTTTCTCTTACTGTCAGTTTCTACACGTGTGAATCATCTTCCTCAGCGATTGTTGTGAGGATGGACTGACAGGGTGCAGGAAAGGTCCACGTTCGGTAAACACCACCTGTCGGTGATAACCGCACGGCACGCCTTCTCAACCTGAGATTGTTTTCTAAGTGTAACGTACCATCTCGTCAAGATCAAGACACGATCTCGGTCACCCGCAGATATGACAGGACTAACCAATTTGAAGTCCGTTTCATGGTTTGTTTACTTGTGTTTTTTTTTTTTTTAATGGATCTAGGTGACTCCATTTCCAAATACTGGATTCATAAACGGGTTTACGTCTCCAGCGTTCAAACCTGCAGCGTCTCCGCTGACTTCGCTCAGACAGTATCCTCCCAGAAGCAGGCAAGTGCCCGAGAGGTGGCGGTGGGTGTGAGCTGCACGCCGCCGCGCTGCGGGACGCGATGAGAGACGTGTTCGGCACTGGGCGAGCGGACCGGCCGGAGCGCACTGCTGCGTTCTGTGAAGACTAAACACCGAGGTCTGCGTAGCTGCCTGCGTGGGCTCTTGGGGCAGTGCATGCACCATGCCTGCCTGCTTTTTAGTCTGGCCCCGGACTCGAGCACAGAGAAGCAGGGCCTCGGCACATTATCGATAGATTTGCCTTGTCCAGAGTGTGATGTGTTAGCCTTTGCCAAGTAACACTTCTATATTTTATTAAATAGAAAACAGCTTTTAGCTTAGATATTCCGCATTAGCACGCTCGTTTTTTAATGCCTGGGTTGTTTTATAGCTGAGCATATGCAAACGTTTTATTTACAGGAATCCCAGTAAATCTCATCTGCGCCACACGATTCCCAGTGCAGAAAGGGGACCCGGGTTACTAGAAAGCCCTTCGATATTTAACTTCACTGCGGATCGATTAATTAACGGTGTCCGGAGCCCACAGACGAGGCAAGCAGGTCAAGCCAGAGCGCGGGTGCAGAACCCCTCCACGTACACCAAGAGAGAGGCTGGCACCGGGCGTGTGGAGCCCAGCAGCCTCGAGTCCTCGCCCGGTTTAGGGCGGGGAAGGTGAGTTGCCGGGCAGGTGCTGCGTACCTGTCATGAACTGTCGATGTTTTTTGAACCCTTTAATCTAGATGTGCTTTATAACTGTTTGCAAATATGTCACAGAAAACCTAATCGAAGGCTATAAACATGAAAGGTTTATATAATTGCTGCGAGTGGTTACTTTCAGAACAGAGAAATTATTTAATGAGAACTATTGGTGGAATCGCACAGTTTCAGGTCACAGTCATTGTTCGTGGCAGATCAGGAGTTCGGTGTCTGGATTCTATGTGCCTGCAGCCTCCTGGCGGTGTCTCCGGCCCCCATGTCCCTCCCCCAGCAGGAGGACGACCCCCACCCCACTAGGCACTGGGCACGCCCCTCACGTCCCCTTCTGGGGAGGGTTTGTCTTTTTTCCCTCTGACATTTTCTCCTGGACTGAGGCACTGAGAGGCCCCAGAGAGCCCTCTGGGGCCAGATCCGCTTCCCCACCTGTGCACGGCGCCACGGCAGGTGCGTCGCCCTGGCCAGGTGCAGCGGAGCGAGGGGCGCAGGTGGCAGTGGCCATGTCTGCCTCGACGCAGCCACGGTTGTCGTCCTGGGAAGGCATTCCTCTTTGGGTCCAGGGCGTCCTCGTCACCACAGTGAGAGTTGTGGGCGTCACGGTGATCACTCCTCCGCTGTGGGGCCTCGCTGGGCCCATGCCGTCCCCTGTGAGTGGGACACACCCCAGCCCTGTCACAAGTGCCGGCCCTCCTGGCCTGCGCTCAGAGTGGTGGGCGCTGCCACCGCAGGCGGGTTTCCAGGGCTGGCGGAGCGCCACGAGTGCGCAGAAAGCTCGGGTCGGGTCCCCTGGTGTGCTGTGGGTTGGACCAGGGCAGGCGCGGCCCCCGTGGTCAGGCCTGTGGCGGGGCTGCCCTGGGCAGGCCTGTGCGGAGTCTCTGCCCCACGTCTGAGTGTGGAGCCTGTGGTTGGCGCTCACCCCGTGCTTCCAGGCGCTCCTGATGGGGCAGTGCCGGGCCAGCGTGTGGCGGCCGCAGTCCGGGTCCAGGACCCGCCAGGTCAGGCTTCCCAGGAGGCTGTGGGTGGTTGCGGCGAGGATGCACGGCGGTGCAGGGCCGAGCCGCCTGTCCCTGCAGGGTGGTGGCGTGCTGGGCCACGTGCTCCTGCCGCTCATCTCCCTGTGCTGTGCTGGGTGTGTCGCTGCGTGTCCCATCGTCAGGCCTGCAGCCTCTGCCAGGGCCCAGCAGAAAGCCAGGGGCTACTGAGGGGCGGTTGTCTGCGGGAGACAGCGGGCTCTGCCCCAGATCCCACAGGTGTGTGTCGTGCTCTGGAGGGGCCAGCCAGAGGCCACCGAGCCCCTGTGCTTGGCACGGAAGTGGGGAGGGACCCAAGCTTCTGTTTCAGTTGGTTGTGTTGTCTTAGGCAAGACCACTTTTGGTTTTCTGTAAATAAAGAAATGCATCAAGATGATCTCTAAACTCCTCTCCAGCTTATGTAATATAAGGTCCCTGGAGAGTCTGTGCGTTCACTTGAAGTGATAAAGGGATAAATAAAAACAGAATTACACATTGAAATTAACGTGTGACTTGTTGGACCACACAAGCCCATCCAGGGCCAGTGTAAACGTGGCCTCTTACGTCCTTGAGGCCCGACTTGGAGCTGTCCCTTCACACGCGTGTGTTTGTGCAGCTCTGCACCACAGTGTGCGGCCTTCCTTGGTGCCCGCGGGGGCTCTGGTTTTGAAAGCAGAGATGCCGGACATGGTTCCGAAGGCTGGCGCGTGGGGCAGGCAGAGCTCAGGAGGTCAGAGGTCCTTGTGTGGCTCCCTCCGTGCGTGGCACACGGCAGCAGTAGAGGCTGAGGCTGGGGCCAGGGAAGCAGGTCCTTTGGGCTCTTTTAAATTTTGCTGATGAGCAAACACACACTCAGTGAATTCTCACTCACCATCTTAACAACTTACCTGTGTAGTTCAGTATCATATTTTGTACATCGTCATTCCAGCTGAACAGATACGCACATGTCCGTAGCTTAGCAAAAATTTTAACTGTCCAATAGGTAAGTTCTTCTAATAGATGTTTTTCTTTTACTTACCTATCTAGACATCAGGCTTAGTCCTTTGTTATAAACCTTCTGTTGTTGCTTTGCTGATTCTTCTTAAGGTTGGGATTTCAGAACCAAAAGTCATCTTCGAAAGATGACAAAGTAGTAAAGACTTCATCGATGCTTGCTTTGAATGTGTGAGCTCAAATGTGCTCAGTGGAAAATTTTCCAATTGAAGAAAAAGTAACGGTCTTTTACTTTCCGTTCTTCTAGGAAAAATTCCTTTGGCTATCGGAAGAAAAGAGAGGAGAAGTTTACAGTGAGTATACAAAGCATGTGTCATCTTTACAAGACACTTGAGTCTAATTTATACCAAACAAGCATGAGAGTTAATTAAATGGGTGGAAATCTAAGTAGCAACTGACATTTTTTATATAGCCAAGGGAGGAGGAGATGGTGGAGGTTTGGAAGTCTCAGTTGCTGACTTGTGCTGAGTGTGTTCTATCTACGCCGGTCTGTGCTGCAGAGCTTGTGGCCAGAGCGCCCTCTTGCACAGGCGGCCGTGGCATGCGGTGTTCGGATGAGTCCTTCTGTGGGGTGGCCACGCTGTAGGATCTGAAGTAACTGGAGCCATTAGTTCTGACCAGCAGAATAAGCTTCTCCCGTGTAGGGATGTGCTCATCGGTATTTTTCCTTCAAAACGTTTTCAGCATGTGCCCATTCTGTACAGAGCATTACTGCCTTCTGCTGTCACTCACAGACGGGACAGGCCCCGGATACGCAGTGAGCACACACGTGCGGCGAGCACACGCGTGCGGCGAGTGCACGAGCTGCAGTCATTTCTGCTCGGGCTGGTGAAACCGAGTTTCCCCTGTGGACTCTGTGCTGGGCTTCAGTGGAGGCTGGTGTGGGGCTTCCCACCAGCAGGGGTTGGGGGCGTCGAGGGAGAGTCAGCAGCGTGTGTGACAATGACATTCAGGAGTAGGTGCGGGACTTGCAGGTGCAGCGAGCGTCCCCCACTCAGAGGACTGGAGAAGACCCCGAGAAAGCCCTTGACTGAGCTGTCACGTGTGTGTTCCCGTCCCAGCAGACACATCCTCTTTGTCCCAAACTCAGAAGTTGTACCTTTAACGAGGTCGGCTTAGTCTGCTTTTTGATGAACCCTTTGGTAAGGCAGTTTGTATCAGTTAATTCCAGTTGGAGTCAGTGAATTCCTGTAGCCGCTTGGACGAACGGGGCGCTCATCTGAACACCGTCACGAAACGCGCAGGTGCCGTTGTGCCTGCTGCAAAGCAGCCGCTGCTTCTGTCTGTCTTCCTGGTCCGTGTGTTCATACCTGTGAACACTGCGGAGCTCAGGAGCGCTGCTCAGTGTTGTGTGTCACGGAGAGTGTGCCTGTTGTCGCGCTTATGCACTCTGACATCTGCGGGAGTTTGTGTGTGGCTAACAGACGTGTGAGCATTGGGGCGCAGCCACACCCGTAGGGCCACATAACCAGATGCGCCTGTGCCGCAGAAAAGGCAGGGACTCCCCAGACAGACAGTGGGCTTTTGTCAGCTTGGACTCGTTCATCCCTTAACTTGCCCTCACTTGAGTTCTGACATGTTTCCTCTAGAAGGTGCTTATGTAGGGATCATCCTCCTGTTGGTTT
The DNA here is from genome assembly GCA_008086735.1 of Cheirogaleus medius. Classification (NCBI taxonomy): domain Eukaryota; kingdom Metazoa; phylum Chordata; class Mammalia; order Primates; family Cheirogaleidae; genus Cheirogaleus; species Cheirogaleus medius. The sequence goes on along the minus strand of VBSM01003148.1, from coordinate 282,260 downwards.
AAACTTCTGGGGAATGGGAGCCTTTTCAAGTCCGGCGGGTCCCACGAGAGCTTTGCTTCCTGATTGAAGCAGCTTCCAACTAAAAACACTCGTGTCTACCTGCGTGTACACTGACTTCCCCTTTCTGTGCCCTGTGTCATCAGCCAAGGGACCGGGTACTTACAAATGGCTTCTAGCTTGTTAAAGTTAGGTGATCGCTTCTAGTAAAAATGTTGCCACTGCTTTTCTCCTGAGACCTTGGGCTTATGAATTATACTCCCATGTTATTATACTAAGTTTACTTTTTTTTCCCCCCTCAAACCTGATCTCTATAAAGTACTGAGTTTACTTTCTTTCTTTTCTTTTTTTTTTTTTTTTTGTGACAGAGTCTCACTCTGTTGCCCGGGCTAGAGTGCTATGGTGTCAGCCTAGCTCACAGCAACCTCCAACTCCTGGGCTCAAGTGATCCTCCTGCCTCACCCCCCCGAGTAGCTGGGACTACAGGCATGCGTCACCATGCCAGGCTAATTTTTTCTATATATTTTTAGTTGGCCAATTAATTTCTTTCTATTTTTAGTAGAGACGGGATCTCGCTCTTGCTCAGGCTGGTCTCGAACTCCTGAGCTCAAACGATCCTCCCTCCTCGGCCTCCCAGAGTGCTAGGATTACAGGCATGAGCCACCGCGTCTGGCCTGAGTTTAATTTCTTGAAGTCAAAGAATCTGATAAAAATTTATTAAATACTGTGTTTTTGCATAGTTATTTAAAAACGTAAAGTGTTTCAGGAAGTTAATGTTCAGATAACTGAAGTGTCTGGTGGAGTTTGAGTCATTGTGTGCCTCTGCCCTGTGCAGCTGTCACCCTGTCCTCACGCGTGCCCGTCCCTCCCCTGCTGTGGCCGACTGTGCTGGAAAGCATAGGACCCCAGTGGTCACGGAGAGGTGGCTCTGTGACAGCGCATTGACCGTGTGTCCCTTGTGACGTGTCCCTTGGGCCAGCAGCAGTCTCGAGAGTCCAGCCTCACACCTCTGCTCTAGGTGGTCGACGTCGCCTCGCAGATGGCCTTGGACTGGGTGGTGGTGGTGGGCTCGACTCGTCTGGTTAAGCTGTCTGTGCGTTGTTTGCTCACAGACTTTTCCAGAAAATGTGGAGGGAGAAGATCCTTTGCTCTCGGGCCTTCTCTGCTCACTGCGTGACTCTGGGATGTTGTTCTGTTGCAGAATAGCCAGACGCAGTCTCCAACGCCACCAAAGCCTCCGTCACCGAGCTTCGAGCTGGGGCTGTCCAACTTCCCCCCGCTGCCTGGAGCTGCCGGCAACTTGAAGACAGAGGACTTGTTTGAAAACAGGCTATCCGGGTTGATAGTAGGATCAGCAAAAGAAAGGGTAAAGTATACCTCGCGTGTCTAATAGTTGTTGACATCACCACGCGCTGGTTTCCTGTAGGCACTTTGCTGAGGTCCTTACGCACGTCGGTGTTCAGCACTCAGAAGAGGTTAGAGGTTAGAAGTCAGCGACTTGCAGGGTCACGCGGACCTGGAGGGATGAAGTCTGTGCTGGACGGGCCAGGCCCTGTCCTCCCCTACTGTCCGCTGAGGTCAGGAGTAGAAACCTCTGCCCTGAGTGGCTGTTCAGACCCTTTCTCTCACCCAGAAACCTAGGCTGCATTTGCACTGTGGTTATTCAGACCTGCCTTTGTTAATTTATAAGACAGCAGAACACAACAGGAAAATCTGAATCACACTGGAAGTAACATAAGTTTTAGTCATTTCCAAGAGATGAGTAGCAAGAAGCCTGGAAGAGCTGTATTGCTGGTGGCTTTTGGTGAGGTCTGCCGGCTGCCAGGCGAGTTGCTGTCACCCACCGCAGTGGCCATCACCCTGAGCATCCACCTGAGCTGCTCATTTCAGTATTCCTGGGTCCAGCGTGGTTGACACGCTGAAGGTGGGAGTTGTTCTGCGGCCGGGATTGTTGTTCGAAGGCTCTGGACAGTGCGTGGAAACCATTTCTGGCCGGGTCCTGGCTGATGCGCCCAGAGCAGGATCCAGGCACCCCGCCCCTCTGCTGCCCCCAGAGCTGAGGGTCACTGCTCCGTGGCCTCTGGATTTTGGGGGAAGGAACCACTGCACTGTTCGAGTCAGAGCCACTGCTGTGGGTGCGACCGTTCCTCAGTGCCTGGGGCGGGTGTGGGGTGGATTTGCTGCAGTGTCTGGAAACCAATGCCAGGTGACGCGTTCAGTCCTTTTCCCATTAGTAGGTGGCAGTTGCTCCCGTTTGCAGCCTTGGAGGCTGGGTGCATTCCAGGATTCTGTGTTCTATAGTAGCAGTCACACGTTAAATTGGGCATGTGTTAAAAATTATAAGTCTTAAATTTCCACACAGTGATTACTGAGTGTTTAATGCCTTACAGAATGGTGTCAAGGAATCAGTGCACTATAAAGATCATGAATTCTAGTGTCTGCACTGTGGCCTACGCCTGGTAGGCCAGGAGGAGAACCGGCAGATCTCCACCCCCGCTTCAGAAACAGCAGCCACTACTTTGTGTATTTTGAATCTCTGTGTAAGATTTCTCTTGAAGAAATTGCTACTTTACAAACGTCTGGGAATCCACCTGCTCAAGGCTTCTTGGGCATGGCTCCGGGTCATAGCCCTGAAATTTGACTCAGAATAAATCTCTTTAAAATTAAAAAAGAAAGAAAGAAAATGTCTGAACCCGACCCCATGGCTGAGTGCCGCAGTCTCCATCGCTGCTCCTCACGTTGACGAGACACTCGGCTTCAGAGCTGCAGTGGGTGGGAGAGCCTGCGGCTCAGCCCCTCCGCCGTGGGGATGGGGTCACTCCTGCGTCCTCCGCGGGGATGACGGGGGCAGGCTCTGTGGATGTAGTGGAGGTTTCTGTGCTGGTGCATGTTGGACCCTCCCCACCTGTAGCGGAAGTCTGACGCATGCTCCTTTACCCATTATAATCTGTCACTTGGTGATTTTCAGAGCCTCAGTGCAGACGCGACTTCGAACACTATCCCCGTAGCTGTCCCCAGAGAGCCCCTGGTGCCGGCTTCCTGTGCTGTGTCAGCGGCCTACGAGCGGCCCCCCTCCCCGGCCCGCCTGCACGAGTGAGTACCGTCCTGCCGCCAGCTCCGCGCTGTTCTCTGGCTGACCGGCCTGCGAGGCTGCTCGAGATTCTAACACCAGATGTCATTTTCGCAGGGAACCCAAGGCAGCGGAAAAGCAGCGGGAAGCCCACAGCACGGACAGGCTCCCCTCAGCCCTCGCCACGACCGCGTGCAAGTCAGTGCAGGTGAACGGAGCCGCCACGGTACGTGCCTTGCGCCTCTGGCTCCTGACAGTCCATGCCCTCCTCCTGCGTCAGACCGTTTCTAAATCCAACCTGGAGTAGTGGGTTTTATCTGCATCTGTATGCGTTGTGTTTCCTGTACATGGTGCCCTGGAGATATGCTGCTGACTCTCCTCTCCCACCCCAGTTACCTCTCAGTTCCAGCCATCGCGTCCGTGTGTCTCAGTGTCAGTAGAGGCTTCTGGAGTAGTGAGATCCCAATGCCTGCTCTTCTGTAGGATTTATTATTATCAAGTACACATTGCCTGTGTGTGTGTGTGATCTGTCTGGTAACAAGATAGCAAGGGCCGGGTGCGTTGCCTCACGCCTGTAATTCCAGCACTTTGGGAGGCCAAGGCAGGAGGATCCCTTGAGCCCAGGAGTTGGAAGCCACAGTGAGCTATGATCGTGCCTCGGCACTCCAGCCTGGGCGATAGAGTGAGACCTTGTCTCCAAAAAAAGAGAAAGAAACAGGAAGAACAAGACAGGGCCCCCACAAGCCTCTACGCGCCCTGGGTCTAGGAGGCCCACACGCTGCGGCTCCTGCCTGGTGGTCTTCCTCCTTGGTGAGTCCAGCCTCTTCTTCTGATCTGCGTCACCCTCAGTTTGATTCTGAGTGAGCTTTTTCCTTAGATTTGGAAGTTTAAGCCCTTACTGTCCACTGGGTGAGTCTGAAAAGATTTTTTTAATACGTTAAAATTATTAAGGTAACAAATCGTTTTCGTAGGTGAAATATTTTAGAGCTTTTGGTTATTTAGCCTGTATGCCTCCACTTCTCTGAAGACCATGTTACACTTTATTTTCACCATTCGTTTCTGTGTGCTTAAGGTTTCTAAATTTTAAAAATTAATTTAGTTTTTATTTATATTGATAGATTTAGGGGGTACAGGTGCTTTTTGGTTAGATGGAGGAACGGTGTAGTGGTGGTGTCTGGGTTCTCAGTGTACCTGTCACCCGAGTCGTGCATGTTGCACCCGACAGGCGGTTTTTCCTCCCTCCCCCTCCCTCCCCCACCCATTGGAGTCCCCAGTGTCATCGTCTCTCCCGTGTGCCCTGCGTCCCCGTAGCTGAGCTCCCACTTGCAGTGAGAACATGCAGCGCTTACTTCTCTGTTCCTCGGATGCTTCACATAGAGTAGCAGCCTCCAGTTCCATCCAAGTTGCTGCAGAAGACACACCGCCCTTTTCCGTGGCTGGTCAGCACTGCACGGTGTGGATGTGCCACGTTTTCTTTGTCCGCTCACCAGTCGGGGGCACGTGGGCTGTTTCCGTGTCTCTGCAATCGCGTCTTTGCCATCCTCAGCGCACATTTCCAGCCCTGTGTAGTTCAGAGTGTGTGAAGCGTTTTCAAAGGCGGCTGTGGTCTGCCGTGGCGGGCTCCGCGTTGTCTTCTCGGGGCAGTGGGGCGGAAGCGAGCTGCGTCTGTGTCTTTTCTGGGGTGTCGTTTCCTTCTTGAGGCTCCTGCTAGGTCCGCGCTGTTCAGAGTGCAGCCAGTGCTTGTCGTCGCTACACCTGCTCCCGTTTTATCCATTTTTAGAAGATTCTGGGAGGGAAAGGCTTGCTGCAGGGGAAACTAAATTACTGGATTTTATGAACTTTTTAAAGTTAAAGTAACTGGTGAAGATGGAAATTTATTACAGTTAGAACTAAACCGTCTTTTAAGTGAGTGTAATTCCCCCTGTTGTCCCTGGAGGTGTCCATTTGTGTGATCCAACGTTTGTCTGTTTCCAGGAACTGCGAAAGCCCAGCTATGCAGAGATCTGTCAGAGAACGAGTAAAGAGCCCCCTTCCTCCCCCTTGCCACCCCCGAGAGAGCACAAGGCGAGTGCCGCCGGCTGTGGGAAGGAGGAGAAGCAGCCCGCAGAGCCCGTGGACAGACACCGGGAGCCCCCTGCCCTCAAGTCCACGCCGGGAGCCCCCAGAGACCAGAGGCGACAGCCTGGGCGCCGGCCCTCGCCCCCCGCCCTGGGGAAGCGCCTCAGCAGGGAACAGAGCACGCCCCCCAAGTCTCCGCAGTGAGAGCCGCAGATCCGGGGGCCGTGGAGAGCTGCGGTCGCCGCGCATGAGACACTCTTCCCACTCAGTGCGAGGATGAGTTGCTGGTTAGGGGCTTGCAGTGTGTGAGGCCGGTGGGATCCTGCAAGTTGTTTTTCTTCTGTGAGTCGGATTCTCCCCCTCTAGGAAAAAAAATCTATTTTTCAGGATTTAATTAATATAAACCTTATTTTAGGTTGGTGCTTAACTGGAGGTGATGCATAAGTCAGATTTTTTTTTCCACAGGATAGAAAATGCATTTATCCTGACAAATTGGTGTTTTTTATTAAGCCTCCATGTGGCTCTGAATGCAAGCTATACATAGTGAGTTTTTCTAAATTAAGGAGCAATGCTACTTCACTTTTCAGTACCTGGTCTGCTAGTGCATATGTCTAGGAAGCCCCGGCAGGAGGGGAGGACCGATGGCTCCTGCGGAGGCAGGTGTGGCCCAAGGCGGAGGGGCTGGCGGCCTCAGTGCCCCGGCACGGGAGCTGTGCTTCCATCTGAACCATAGCAGGGACTCTGGCATTTACAGACGCAGAGTCCTTTTTTGATCTAGTGGCAGAATGAACCTGCAGAGAGCACCTAGGGAGACCCGAGACCTTTGAGTCTGATGTACTGCAAGCAAGTAACCAGCTTCTCACTCCAGTTTCAAGTGGCTATTATGTAAAATAAATTCAAAGCACATTGTGAATAGAACCTAAGTGAAAACACAGACTCTGTTGCCCACTGACATGTCACCAGAAGTTGTCCCACGATGTTGTTCTGATCCCCTGAGCTCCCGCGGCGACGCCTGCTCCGTGCACATGTTTGTCCGTGACCCCCCGCCCCAGCACCTGGTTGGAGAGAGTCCGCATCCCGGCCAGCTCCGCGTGGACGTCTTCCTGTACCTCTGCGTCGGCACGCGGTCTAGAGTCACGTGATCGTGCGAGAACGGTGTCTGTGGTTGCCCCTCTCTGGCTGGTGGAGGACGAAGATCCCTGCTCTTTTACCTCCAAGACGAGGGTCTCGTGGATTCACTTCTAGAAGTGCCGTACTTCTGAAGAACAAGGATGCACTAAAGTTAGCGAGTTTATAATAAAGTTAAATATAAATTATTTTGTTTTAAAATGCCTAAAATTCTTCTTTAAGTATTCTAAGCAGCAAACATTAAAGTTAAGAATATTTCCTGCTAAATGTAACCGTACAGTTTATTCCACAAGATGTTATTTAACAAAGAGACTGAGGGGTTTTTTTTAAGAAAAGAATTATTTCCATCCAATATTTAAAGACTTGAATTTTATTTAAACTTGAAAATGACTTTGCCTTAACTTTTGTATGAGACGGCCTCGCGCTCGCGGAGCCCGGCCCGGGTTGGCGCGTGTGTCGCGGCCAGCTGCTCTGCTCGGTCCGTGTGGGTCTGTCGCCGGTTTCGCTGAGTGGGCGTCTGCAGCGCAAGGACCAGCAGGTGTCTGTGCTATGCCGTGGAGGTCTCACACAGCTGGCCTTTTTTCAGATTGTCGGAGAATCCTGTAAATGCGAGTAGTCGATACTGTATTAAATATGTGCACTTGGGCGTGTGCTTTGCTTGTACAGTTGTAAATAATCAGAACATATTAAAAAAAGGTACCCTACAGAGAAAAATCTGATAAAAATTATTGATATATTATAAATGTTGCTGTTGAGCTGGATGTAGATAAACTAAATGTTGTGGTTTGAATATTATTTTAATTTGTTGAGATTTTTTTTTTTTTTCCTTTTTCTCTTATACTGGCGTGTTGAACTGATGCTGGCTCTTTGCTGCAAAAGGGAAAGTCTCACTGAAAGCCTTCAGATGTCTCCATGCGCTTTTTAAAAGTATGTAAATGCACACTAGTCAGACCTAATGTGAAAGGGCTTTGAAGTAAAATCTAGAAAGCAGAAACTGGCAGAATCTTCAACTGAAGGTAAAAAAAATTATCTACTAATTAAAATCATAAGTGGCCAAGCACGATTTACCCTCCAGAGGAAAACACACCCGATGCGTTTGACCATTTCCTTTCTGTCCATTGCCATCAGTCAGACGTACAGAAACGCACATGCTGCTGTTTTTCAAATGCCTGATAGAGGAATTTGGGGATTTATTTCTTTGTAGTTGTCAGATCACTGGCCAAAAAAAGAAAAATCAGAAATAATTGACCTCTGAACCCCAAACCAACGGGTCAAGGCAGGGCAGGCGGCTTAGGCCCTGGCCCTCCCAGGCGCGTCTTTGCCGGGGAGGTCCGGGCCCTGTCGGCTGCCCTCGTTCCCAAACCGTGGCGCCCGCCCGCCCACCAAGCAAATCCTCAGTCTTTAACAATGGGCAGCCCTTTCCCCAGAGGCGTGAGCAGCGTAACACAGGTGTGTGTGGGGTCAGAGCCGTGTCGGCACCACGGCCGCCCGCAGGAGAGCAGGGTGGGCGCGGCTGCCGTTGTCACGGGCCACGCTGCCGTCACTGCGACAGCCTGTGGCCTCGAGAGCTGCAGCTCTGCTCGATGTGATTTTCACAGCGTTCTTTTTAATTAAGCAAAGGTGACATGCCAAATAGCTGTGTAATGTCAAAAAGGCCTTTCTGATAACTACTCTGAGACTCTCTGCTCAGAAGGGAGCAGGAGTTGTCACACGGGAAGTGTGTGGCAGCAGCAGCAGGCTTCGCTGTGTCACACGCCGCGGGCAAAGGTGGCTTTCACACATTTTTTATTTTTTTAAGTTAACTCCTCCCCGTCCCCCAGCAATGACCAATGACATCTTGAAATCATAAATTCCTGTGATGATTCTTGCCATGTGGAGAGAGAGGAGGTAAAATCTGGCCCTGTTGCTCCAGGCAGGAATTCCCGGTGGAGGAGCCGCTCTCTGGGAGGAGTTTCCCACCGCCACCCTGCCACTGCCTCACGGTCGCTGCTAGTGGGCGGCAGAACACGCCTGGCACTGCTGTCTAGTCAGGATTTCTGCAGCTTGTCTAGAAGCTGGCTCGGTGCATCCGGGCGACAGGTCGTGGGTGGTGCACGCCTGTCCGTGTGCCCCTCCGGCGCGCTCAGCGCCGCGACGCAGACTGACCGCACGGCAGCCGCCAGGTCGCGAGTGGGAGTGTGATGTGATGTGGATGCGTTCCGAGGTTTTTTGTCTTCATTCTACTTTCTTTCATTGAGACTGGAATCAAGCTTACATGTAAACTATTGGTAATTTAAGTTTCCTTTTGTGTCATTCGGTGTAAAAATGTCTAATTTGAAAAAAAAAATTGTAGGTTATGAAAAATAAAGATTTAGGCACTGTTCAATTTTTCTTTTGATTTTTTTTTTTAATTAAAATTTTCTTCAAGAATACATCTCTCTTAAAAATAATTTTTTTTTTTGTCCGTTCCTGTCAGTGTGCATGAGAAAGAAACAGGGGACCTCAGACTGGTCTGGATGGCAGAGGCGTCTCACCCCGCTCGCTGGTTGTCTGCGACATGAGGGGTTCTCCCCCTTGGTGTTTTAAGATATTCGGATGAACATTAAAATCAAATATTCATGAGGAGACAATCATTAACTCCAAGATTTACCACAAAATAAATATCCCTGTGTCAGGACTTTTCATTTCTTTTGTTAAAATGTCAGTGTCTCTCCCAAGATGTCTCCATAAAGTTATTTGGAATTGGTGGGTCATTGTGGTTTCCAGATCATAAATGACTCTCACAAACACAGTAATTGACTCATCCGTCAGCAGTGGTGATACCGGCAGTAGTCAGTGGCTGAATGTGGACGAAACCTCTCGTGGTATTGAGAGGACAAGTAGTCTGATTAGGATGTTAATGGACTGGATTTCCTCCTCTGTGAATTGCCTCTTTATGTCTTTTCCCCATTTTCCCACTGGTTATCTTGTTCTTATTGGATTGATATTCTTTATTCTGGCTACTAATCCTTTGTTACACATGTTATAAATATTTTCTTGCAATCTACCCATTGTCTTAACGTTATTTAGAAAAATGTCTTTTATACTTTTTGACTATTATGTAGTAAAATTTTTCAGTCTTTCCCTTTATGGTTTGAGCATCTTAGACTTGCTAAAGAATTCTTTCCCCAGCCCCACGTCTTAAAGATATTTTGTGAGTGTGTCTCTCTAATCCAGCTGTTACCGACTGCGCGTGTGTTCTGAGGTAGGACGTGTGTCCCTAGCCCAGCTATTATCGACCGCGCGTGTGTTCTGAGGTAGGATGTGTGTCTAATCCAGTTCATGTCGACTGCACATGTGCTCTGTGGTAGGATACGTGTCCCTAGTCCAGCTGGCGTCGCCTGCGTGTGTGTTCTGAGGTAGGATGTGTGTCTAATCCAGCTGTTACTGACCGCACGTGTGTTCTGAGGTAGGATGTGTGTCCCTAGCCCAGCTGTTACCAACTGCGCGTGTGTTCTGAGGTAGGATGTGTGTCCCTAGCCCAGCTGTTACCGACTGCGCATGTGTTCTGAGGTAGGATGTGTGTCCCTAGCCCAGCTGTTATCGACCGCGCGTGTGTTCTGAGGTAGGATGTGTGTCTAA
>VBSM01003148.1:203579-221850 GCA_008086735.1 Cheirogaleus medius | reverse complement strand
CCTCCCGCCTCGGCCTCCCAGAGTGCTAGGATGACAGGCGTGAGCCACTGCGCCAAGCCTTTTTCCAGAGGTTTCTGAGTATTACAATTAAAAAAATCTCTTAGTACATTTTTTATTTACGTCTGTGATCCACATGTTAAGTTTTCCTTAGGTAAATTTCCTGGAAGCTCCTTTCTATTCGCAGAGGACTTCGAGCCTTTACTGTTTCTACACCAGCCACTGTGTGTGCAGTCTCTCCTTAGAAAGTCGTGTTTTAACTTTTCAAAAATATGAACACATGGCCTATTTCTCTTCTTCAGCTTAACGCAAGAGCAGGGAAAATGGAACAAGAGTGCAAGTGCCCTGTCAGAAAGCTCACCTTTGTTCCGGCCGGGCGGTGGCCAGCATCCTGCTGGGTGGGTCTTGCTTTGGCCTTGGATCCTGTTCTGTGTGTAGCTCCTGGGAAGAGTTGACTCAGGGCTGGCCTTGCCCTCTGCCTGGGGCATTTGTCTGCTTCACCAGAAAACTAGGAATAATCTGACAGAGTCTGTGATTCAAGAAGTCCAGTCAGAACCTTATTCAATAAGAGGCTTTGTCCCAGAGGCCGAAGCATGAGGACAAGTTTCCTCTCTAATTTCTTAAGAGACCCCTTCATCGCTAATCTGCATTTATGTATGAGCGCCTTATGAGCCCTCTGAAGTTTTATTGTCCTGCCGGAGCTCTGAGGGAAGTGGTTGTACATGTTTTCATCATTAGCTGTATTCGTTAAAATTATTTTTTAAAACCCTGTCTGTATGAGTTCTAGTTTGGAAAAAAAAAAAAATTCACTTACGTAGAGCGGAGAGCCCTTCCCCGGAGTGTTTAAAGAGCAAAATGCTATTCATGGGCCTTTTGGGTCTCAGTGTGTGTAGACTGCATGAATATATTCACACTGTATGTACACGCAATGTGTGTGTATGTACTTTTTTGGGTACTTTGTCTCCCCATTGTGTATTTGTGTGTGTGCGCATACGCTATATGTGTACACTTTGAATATTGCATCTGCACTGTATATTGTATATACTATATGTACATATACTTTATGCATGTATGTACAGATGTACATATGCTGTATGGACATGTGTGTGTGCTGTATAGTACATATAGTTTATGCATGTATGTACAGATGTACATGTGCTGTATGGACATACGTGTGTGTGTGCTGTATAGTACCAGGGATGGAGCTCCAGCTGGGCTCTGGTGACACACCACCTGGCCAGCACCGGAGTGCGTGTAGGATAAAACCTGTTGTTCTTTCCTCTTTAATACATAGTTGATGGCCTGTAATCCCAGCACTCTGGGAGGCCAAGGCGGGAGGATCACTCAAGGTCAGGAGTTCAAAACCAGCCTGAGCAAGAGCGAGACCCCCGTCTCTACTATAAATAGAAAGAAATTAATTGGCCAACTAAAAATATATAGAAAATAAAAATTAGCCGGGCATGGTGGCTCATGCCTGTAGTCCCAGCTACTCAGAAGGCTGAGGCAGGAGGATTGCTTGAGCCCCGGAGTTTGAGGTTGCTGTGAGCTAGGTTGATGCCACGGCACTCTAGCCCGGGCAACAGAGTGAGACTCTGTCTCACAAAAAAAAAAAAAAAAAAAAAAAATATATATATATATGCATAGTTGATGAAATTTGTTGAGTTATCGGACCTTTGCTACAGTGCGGGAACCAGTTGTTTCATTGATGTGCATGCACGTTTAATTGTCATGACAGCTTTGTGATGGGTTCTATCCCCAGATAAGTGAGAAAAAACTTAAACGGAAGTGACTTATTTAAGGAAGCTAAAGCAATAACATTGTATCAACTATCTGGTTTTCCTTATCCCGGCTTTTGTTTGTTAGCACTTAATAAACGAGGAGCCTCCTCAGGAGACCTGTGTTCATTTTCCTGCTGTTTCTCTTTACTCAGAGAGTGGTTACTGTTGTGTGTTTTTGTCACTACGAAGCAAAATCCCTCTAATGTTGCCAGTATAAACAGGTCAAAATAAACCACAGTATCATTCTCTGTTAAAATCGAAAGTGATACGTAAGTTCATTTTGAGGTACTATTTGGAAGGATAACAAGGAAGACATTTAGGATGAGGGAAGAATAGCGCACTTTTAAGTAAACAGGGAAAATCACTCTGTGTAAAACATTTCCAAATTTGGGATTTGAGAGTAAGGTATCTCAAATCTAAGATTATCTATAATTCTTCTGAGATTTTTAAAATTAGTACTTTCGGTTTTCCATTTCACTGGAAATTACACTGTTGGTGGGTGATTGCTAGAACCATCTTTTTCAGAACAAAAGGGCAGTCTGTGTCAAAGGTAAATTCCACGTTCTGCCTTGGAGAAACGGAAGTCGCTTGTGACTTTTTAAAAGGCACGTCGTTTTTCAGTTCTTTCCTCTTCGATGGTTAAAAAGGTTTTCTGGGTTTAGTCCCAGCCAAGTTCGCCTGATGACAGAGCCATAAATTTCTGACAGGTGTTCACGGCCTCTGCCATTCATGGTCATTTAACTTTTCACATTAAAAAGGAAATCTTGTACTGGTCAGATTTGAGTACCTTGAGGGCAGGGAGGGTGTTTTACACTTTTAATGAGCCAACAGAGCTACAGATTCCTTCACCTGGTGGCTCATCCTTTTGACAAAGGCTCAAGGTTCTCACGTGTGCCAAGCCCCACAGTGTCAGCTGGGCAGGTGCAGAGGCGGATACCAAGTTCCTGAATGCAGGAAGCTCTGGCCACCTGCAGAGAGAGCACGTGACAACTTCATGTGATAAAGTGTAAACAGGAGGTGTACACACTGCTGCAGGCACATGGGAAATGGTGTTGATTTGAATGTGACTAATTTTTCAAATTTACTTTTGCCTTTTTAAATTCCTAGTTACAATCCTGGTGTTTTTCTTCCTTTAAAAAAAGTCATTGCTAGTCACCAGTGAATTAGTGATACATTATGTTTGTATGTTCTAAGTCTAGTGATTTATTTAATTGGAAACCATTCTCTTTGTGCTATGTCAAAGATAGTTCAACTTCACATTGTCAAAAGACCGGTGAGTATTACAGGATTCATCCTGTAATACTCGTTCATTCATCCTGTAATTGCTTGTTTATGAAATGTAAGCGTCTCATCTTTTGCTATTAGGCATTCGTTACTTGTGAAAGTGAAATTAGTTCAAATTTAAACATTTTGAGGATGGTTGGAAAGATACACAAGATCATAATGAATAGGTCAAGCATCAGCTAATGAACTTTGTGTCTTGAGTAAATGGAATGTGGGCATTAACTCGAGATCAGTCTTCATTTGTGATGTTCTATTCTAACAGTCTCAATAGCATCTGGTTTTATTAAACGGGGGGAAGGTAAACTGAAATGAATATTAATCTTCTGTTACCTCAGCAAATCTAAGATCTCTGTGGCTTTGAGTGTTTGAAAAAATTGTGTTTGTTCAAGTAGAGATTGTACGCCCCTCCCTCCCAAAAAAGAAAGATACCGTATTCGTGATTTTTGAGAGCCTGGCATAAACACCTCTGTGGTTATGCCAAAATCTTTTTGTGAAAATTAACATCTCTTGAAAGGGAATACGTGTTCATTTCCCGCCAAGAAGACAAACATTAGCTGTCTCTTCCGGAGCCTTCCAGGGAGAGACCTCCGTGGTTCCCAATACACTTTTTTCCTGTTTCTCAGTTAAGATGAGGTTTGGGTCAGGATACTTCAGTTTGTCACATGTCACATGAGGCTGTCAGCTGAGGGATTGTTTTCTACTTCACTGTTACCATTATTTGAAAATACTGTTTTCCAAAGCACACACTACTGAATTTTTTCATTTGTATTTGTGCCCATAAAACAATGGAATAACTATTGTGCAATTCCCTGTTCTCAGTTACTTAGTTGTGGAAAGATAACAGTGGAGTTTGCCTTGCTAAAGTCTATGCTGGGAATTGTGTAGAACCTTCATGTCAAATGACCAGTTTATTAAATTGAATTATAGCTGTTCGTATGTAAAAGGGAAAAAAGTCTTATTGCTAAAAGGAGTAAGCTCTTTATTGATGTGAATAAAGGTTTAAACTTTCCATCTAGTCAGTAAAATGCATTATAACATGAGAGAAGCATCAAGAATTTTCTTTTAATCTGCCATGAAATTTGCAAGATAGTTGAGTGGAAAACCAAGGATCCCCCTCGACCCCCCCACCAGGGAAATTAATATCAGGAGGATGGTTCATAGTGAATTCAGAAATCCGAAGCCTGGGCAAGCTTTCTGCAAATAATCTTGTCACTTTCTAGTCCTTGTGTAGCGATACTGTTACGTCCACAGTATTGCTTTCGTAGGAATTTAAGAATGTTGTTTTCATGCATAAAATACCTTTTCTTAGCATTTCAGGTGTTAGTTTTGAGATGCGTAAAAACTCTAACACTTTCTCTCTCATAGAATTTGCTTTTTTTTTACTTGTAAAAAATCTTGAGTGCACGATTGAAGTGCGTTAAGAATTCACCATGGTGACCTGCCATCCATACTCTACCTCGGTCTGAACTTAATTACATTTTAGTCTCTTATTAGTATTGAAGTTTTCTTCATTAATCATCCTCATTCCTACGGTATATTGTTGCTTAAAGTCTGGAACAAGCGGCCATCTCTGTCTCTTTTTTTTTTTTTTTTTTTGACACAGAGTCTCACTCTGTTGCCCAGGCTAGAGTGCCGTGGCGTCAGCCTAGCTCACAGCAACCTCCAACTCCTGGGCTCAAGCAATCCTTCTGTCTCAGCCTCCCGAGTAGCTGGAACTACATACAGGCATGCGCCACCATGCTCAGCTAATTTTTCTATATATTTTTAGTTGGCCAATTTCTTTCTATTTTTTTTAGTAGAGACGGGGTCTCACTCTTGCCCAGGCTGGTTTCGAACTCCTGACCTTGAGCGATCTGCCCTCATCCGCCTCCCAGAGTGCTAGGATTACAGGCGTGAGCCACCGCGCCTGGCCAGAAGCAGCCGTCTCTTAATCGTAACTCTTACTGGGTTGCTGGAGTTGGGAGGGTTTTCCATTCACTGGGATGTGAGTTACACAACTTTGACTTTCGAGATGATTTTGCTGCATCTGATAACAAAACCAAGAACACCTCGAGAGTTCACTTGTGCTACTAAAACGTGCGTGCTTTGCAGTATCTTCCTCATAGGATGAAAGCGGCATCTTCCATCTGTGGGTTGATTGTGGTGTTTCCTGACGACATTTTAATCCTCCGGCTGTATTTAGTAGCTGGGTAGTTGTCCGGCTGTTGTAGGAAATTAGCGGGATGGAGGTCTGGACCCTGCCAGGCTTTCTGTGCATCGAGAGACCTCGGTCTTCCAGCTACTTTATTTAGCCGGATACTGCTGGCCGCTGTTGATATTTAGTCTGATACCGGGGAAAGCAGATTCCTGGCAACCTGGTCTCTGAGGGGGGCGGCTCTGTGAGGTTTACCTGGTGGAGCCTGAAGGAGCCCTTCTCTTTGCACGAGGGCGTCTCTCTCTCTTACCTGGACCCCGTTCAAACCTTCGGGTCTTCGTGAAGGAGAAGCACGGCTGTGGCTTCCAGGTGAGGAGAAGTTGCACTGAAGATAATGCTCACTGCTGTTTCGGATCTGCAAACACACCTTGAAGGCTGCGAAGTATTCACTGTTGCAGAGTGTGTACGTCAGATGCATTTAAACTCACGTTGTTTGCAAATATGTTACTTTAAAAAGTGGCAAATAATAGAAAACATTTCCCTCATTAACTTCTCTGTAAGGAGCTGGCAGTACGCATCCTTGTGGAGGGTGTGGAAGAAATACCGAGGGGCCGTTGCCGGCTTCAGACGGGCCCACTCTGCGCAGGGTCCTGCGCGACCCGGCGGGACCCCCGGTGAAAAGAGGCACTGAGGGGTTCAGGGCGCGCAGGGTACCTGGTTAACCGTGACGCGGAGGTGGAGTGCTACGTCCTGCGAACGTTGAGAGAAAGAGGAGCTACGGTTGACAAGTGTGAGTGAAACACCGTGGTCGTGTTGGGAACTCGCTGCTCACGTACTGGGTGGTGCCTCGATGCACTAGATCCGTAAAAGGCTGGTGTGTGAGGCCGAGAGCTTGCCCGGGGCTTGTGCACCGAGGCCCCACCGTTGCCACCGGGGTAACCGGGATCAAAGGCTGGTACTTGGACGGGACCCCTGGAAGGGCTCCTTGCAAAGAGGAAAACGTTTCTAGAGCCTCTGGGTAGGGTTCCATGGTTTTATTATAATGCTGCTTAGATATTGCTACCGTGAAACCAAGCATTTATTCCTGAATCCTGCAGGTCTTCTGTAACTATTGATCCAAAGTAACTTGCAAGTTAAATAACAAAACTAAACAATCTGTCAAATTCAGATTAGTGTTAATTTAAACATTTTGCTGAAACTAAACTGCTGCTTGGTTCGTGAATGTGTGGCTGTCTCTGCCTCTCTGGGTCCTGTGAAGGTTCGATTCCCTTGTCCGTGTTGGGGACCGTGTGCAGCTTTGCTGATGCAGGTGCCTGGGACGCCTGACAGATGATGCCACCAGCCTCGGTCACGGTGTGTGGCCAGACCCTTGCCTGGTGTGGACTCGGAACTCAAACGTGTTCATGTTAATTTCTGAGAATAATCGCTGTGGGCCGGGCGCGGTGGCTCATGCCTGTAATCCTATCACTCTCGGAGGCCGAGGTGGGAGGATCGCTCAAGGTCAGGAGTTTGAAACCAGCCTGAGCAAGAGTGAGACCCCGTCTCTACTAAAAAATAGAAAGAAATTAATTGGCCAACTAAATATATGTAGAAAAAATTAGCCGGGTGTGGTGGCGCATGCCTGTAGTTCCAGCTACTTGAGAGGCTGAGGCAGGAGGATCGCTTGAGTCCAGGAGTTTGAGGTTGCTGTGAGCTAGGCTGACGCCACGGCACTCTAGCCCGGGCAACAGAGTGAGACTCTGTCTCAAAAAAAAATTGTAAAAAATTGTAAACGGCTAATGAAACCCAACTTTTTGTGTGTGTATTTTTAAAAAATAATTTCTTATTAATTTTCTTATAAAATACTTTTATCATGTCATTTTTTTTATTTTTTCACCAAGGTGTGTTGTTAAAAACCCAACTTTTGATTCTTGCAGAAACCCGTGTGCTCCGTTTTGCTTTTCCTGGAACTAGTTGCTGGTGTGAGTTCACGATTGATTGATTGCCGCTCATGTGGGAGGCGGAGTTCTGGGCGTGGGAGGGTTTGCGTGTTTGTAGTCAGGTCCCTGCTCTCAGCGTGTAGAAGCTCCAGGCTTGAGCCAAACAGAAAATAACTTGTTCGCCAGAAATACTCAGACGATTTAGGAAGTGTTTTTGATTAAGAAATTCACGACCCCTATTTAATTGTCTGCCGCGTTTCTCCCTTTTGGGGGAGCATCGTGGGCAGGTGTCAGAACACCTGGGGGCTTCTTTAGACAGGTGCGTGTCTAGCAAGCCCTCAGGTGGGGCCAAGCTGGGCTCTGGGCAGTCCACCGCATGCTAAGGTTTCGCTTATTTCTTTTGCTTAGAACTACTTTTCTTTCTGAGTAGGTCAGTTCATCTTGAAGAGATTTAAACTGCTATAATGTTGGTTCTGAAATTGCTCCTTTGTCCGTTAGTGGTTTGTGGAAATAGGATTTCTGTCACCCAAGCTTTAGCTCAGAGACGGAGCGCTGGGTAGGTGAGGGCCACAGCGTCCTCACCTTGGACCTGGTGGCGCATCTGTGTGTCAGAGCAGCCACCGATGCCACCGTGTGTGGCGTGCCGTGGCCCAGGACCGTCTGCTTGGTGGACTTGGCTCTCTGGATGCTGGGTTAGAAGCCACAGCCCCCGCCTCGCTGCTGTCTTAGCACTCAGAGGTGCTGGTGTCGTCTTTAAAAACATCACTTCTGGCTGGGCGCGGTGGCTCACGCCTGTAATCCTAGCACTGTGGGAGGCCGAGCCGGGAGGATCGCCCGAGCTTAGGAGTTGGAGACCAGCCTGAGCAAGAGTGAGACCCCGTCTCTACTAAAAGAAAAATAGAAAGAAATTAGCTGGAAAACTAAAAACACGTAAACAAAAATCAGCCGGGCACGGTGGCGCATGCCTGTAGTCCCAGCTACTCGGGAGGCTGAGGCAGGAGGATCGTTTGAGCCCAGGAGTCTGAGGTTGCTGTGAGCTAGGCTGACGTCACAGCACTCTAGCCCAGGCAACAGAGTGAGACTCTGTCTCAAAAAAACAAAACAAAACAAGTCGCTTCTGCGGTGAGATGCTTGAGGAATCAGAGCCAGCAGCTGCCCTGGCTGGGAAGGAACCTCACTCCCTGCTGGAGAAAGGCGGGAAGGAGCCCGTGCTCCACCTCGTGACTCTGGGGTTTCCGTACTTTCTGCATGTGTGAAAGCTTTAGAGTCTAAACGAACAGTAAAAATAGCAATTCTGCCACGGTTAGCTCTGTTTATTTTTGATGTGCTACTGAAGAGGAAAGGACGGTGGCTCCCACAGCGCCAGGGTTGGGGGCACTTTCCCGCCGGCCGACAGTCCTGGTGTCCTGAGCAGATAGATGGCAGCACAGCCTTTGAAGAAAACGTTACGCGTTTATGCCGCGGACGGTTCAAACCGGAAAGCGTATTTGTAGGACTCTGGACTAGGCTTTTAGTGAATGGTAATCGTTAATACTCTTGTCTTAAAACAGGCAAAACATTGCATTATAGCTCCTCAGAGATGCTAAAATGTGAGCTACAGTGTTTTTTGAACTGGGGATTTTAATATAAGAAAGTCCTGAAAGAAAATGTGCATGAAGAAGTGTTTGTTCTTTAAAACGTGTTCCAGTTGTGAAGTAGGTGTGTGTTTTCTGGTGTGTTTTGGAGGCGGTCCCGCCCTCCACGACGGAGTCCACGGCACCGTGACGTGGGTCTCCCCGTGTAGAAAGCGTGTCTGCCAGAGGAGGGGGCCTCTCGGCACAGGTTGTGCGTGCGGCGCTCTGCCAGACCAGCGCCCGTTTTCCCGGATGTGTGATGGGCGCTGGTCGGTAGTTTCCTCTTTCAGACTCAGCCGTGTGTTTATGACGTCGTTAAACTGCTTTATGCTTCTGAGCAGTGGCCACGTTGGAGAGCGTGATTCCTGTGTTTACGTTTTCTTTTCTTTTTTTTTGAGGCAGAGTCTCACTCTGTTGCCCGGGCTAGAGTGCCGTGGCGTCAGCCTCGCTCACAGCAACCTCAGACTCCTGGGCTCAAGCGATCCTCCTGCCTCAGCCTCCCGAGTAGCTGGGACTACAGGCGTGTGCCACCATGCCCGGCTAATTTTTTCTATGTATTTTTAGTTGGCCAATTAATTTCTTTCTGTTTTTAGTAGAGACGGGGTCTCGCTCTTGCTCAGGCTGGTTTCGAACTCCTGACCTCGAGCGATCCTCCTGCCTCGGCCTCCCAGAGTGCTGGGATTACAGGCGTGAGCCACCGCGCCCGGCCCCTGTGTCTATGTTTTCTTTGCTGCTGTTTGTCCAGCTCGCGCTGCTCCGGAAGCACATGGTGTTACGTGTTAGGTTTTGAACAACTCGCCGGGTTTGAAATTTCAGTGCGTTCAGTACGCCGCTAGAAACCAAACACAAGTGTCAAATGGGAAAAGAGCAGTTTTACATCCTGTTGCTTTAGCGCATGTGGATTTCTGCGGTCTTAAATTCCAGGGGAAGTTGGGTTAGCAGCCTGTGGAAGATGTCATCTTTTAAAATTGGAAAAACTTTTTTATTTTTTTATGTTTTATATTTCAAGAAAATTTGAGAGTACAAACATTTTGGGTGCATTTTATATCTTTGCCTCTGGAAAAACTTATTAATCCTCATGTGCCCTGTTTAAAGAACAGAACCAAGATGGGAAAGAAACCTCCAGGCCAGTTCCGGCTGAGGACAGGTTCACTTCACGTGAAATGCGTGTCTTTTTGGGGAGTCCTGATAACGGCTTTGCGTCGCGGGAGTGTGCTGGTCACTGTTCGCAGTTGCTCTTTCGGAACTCAGGTGCCGTTTTATGTTTCCAGGAGCCTCGTGCTGTTTGCTCAGCTGCATTAAAGCTGCTGAAAAGGTAGATGCCCGAAAGTGCTGGCACCGTGCTTTGTGCAGAGGGACGTCACGCTCGGTCTGTTGGGTGTGTTCTCCTCCCACCTGTGGCCGTGTGCGGCTTGGAGCTGACTGTGATGGGCTAGGAGCACCCCCTACCCCCCCCACCTGTGCGTGTGAGGTCAGGTGGTTTGTGGCGATTCACAGCCTCTCCTGACAAGGTGTGTCGTACGTAAACAGCACGCAGAAAGTGGTGGCTTAATATCCGATCAAGCAAAATCTAAAGCATCAAGAGCAGGTAGAAAACGTTTCTTACCTGCCGCAGGTGGAGTGACTGCCGCCTCTCACCTGTCTCTTCCTGGCGATGCCGTGAGGTTCTCGCACCTTCAGCGTCGTCAGAGTCGCGAGCGTGACCGTCCTCGGACGACGTGTGTTTCTCACGGTGGGGACCACGTCTCCTCGCTTCCTCGGTGCTCGGCGCGGATACTGAGATGCTTGTTTGCTGAACGGGCTCCCGAAAAACAGAAGTGGTGACTTTTAAAGCCTTCTGTTTATGTTAAATGCATGAGGCCAGACTTTAAGTTTTTCAACTCGAACTTTTGCTAGAACTGGGCGTTTGCACGGGGTAGGTGAGGAATTGTGTGGCTGAAGCGAAGGGTGGGTTTGTGGTTTTGTAGCAGGTTTACTGACGATGGAGGAAACTTAGCAACGGCACCTGCACCTTCAGAGTTAGTTTCTGCAAATCCGCTCGGAGTCACCGTCACGAACACGCAGGGCCCTGCCACCGAGACGAGTCCTGGCATGCGTGTGCTCAGCTGAGATTGTCCTGAGCCAGCCGGTGAGAAGGGCCTGGGCCCGGCGCCAGAGCGACTCCGAGGGTGCTTGGGGCAGCCTGGAGGCGCCGTGGCTCTTTCCCATGTCCCGCCGGCCGGGGAGTGAGTGTGTGCAGGGCTTCCCTGCCCGGCTCCTCGCTTCAGGGCTATCCCAGCTCTGTGCACGGTCTTCAGGATGTTGCCGGTAGCACAGCAAATGTGGGCTTCCGTCCCGGGCAGTCCACCGGCAGCCGTGGGTCAGACACGGCCACTCGCCGTGGCCGGGCTTGTCCCAAGGCATTTTTTGATCCGTCGCGACCAGCTGGAGCCCATCCTGGTTTGGAAGGTTTGTCACCTTTTTCTAATTTACGTTTAAGGAATGAAGGAGACAAATACGATTATTTTGGAATATTTAATATACTTGGTGTTATTAGAGCACAGTGTCCTTAATACATCAGAATAATAAGGAAGGATGTTTCCCTCTCTCGTTTCTGAAGAAGAAGTGTAAACAGCCTTTTGCTTGGCAGGGGCTTTACTATGTATCCAAGCAGCAGTGGGCACGGCTCCCGAAATAGACCCGTCTGTTCCTTTGCACGCTTCCTGCTGGAATCTGAGCTAAATCTCTACTATCTCCACGTGACAGATTGTAGCATTTTTTTTTTCTGTGCTGGAACTTCCTGATGCGTTCCCTTGAAATAGCAAATAGAAAGTTTGGACCGTGAATCTCAAATGGGCCAAGACTCTCGGTTTGGGCTGAGCTGCCGTGGACGGCGTCGGCATCTTGCGGAATGTGCATCTGGGTGCTCAGAGACGCTCCCCGTGGCGCCCAAGTGCGCCGTTCTCAGTTCCCGTAGCTGCAGGGGCAGCGTCTGCCAGGACCCGGGGTCGGCACGCACACAACGGGGGGAGCTCCCGTGTGCAGCCACCGCCCAGCAGCCCGCAGGACCCAGAGCTGCCCTTCGGAGGCCCAGTGAGTGACGTGCGAACCCCAAGCCTGGCGCGGAGGGTCTCGGGGTGACCTGTCATCGCTCCCGTGGGAGGCTGCTGGGCCGGAATCTGCACCCGGGTGTGCGAAAGGCAACTGTGTCCATGCGGGACCTTCCGTGGGAGGGAGGGACGGGAGGGGAGGGCTGACCACAGGGCTGCAGGCTCCCGCGTGGCTGGCGTTTCTTGCTGCGTGTTTGCTGGAGGAAGAAACACACCTGCTCTTCTGTTCCTCAGGGGGGGGCAGGCACGCCTGGGTCTCCTGGGGGGGGTGTCCCTGGCAGTTGAACATTTTGAACGTCCTGGAAGAGTTTGGAAGTCACAGCGAATGCTCCGGAGGGCTCAGTGCACGTCGCTGGGTGGACACGGTCTGAGTGTTTTCCCTTCCCCAGGAGCAGCCGGGAGGGGGATCTGGGACCTGCTTCCCCACCAGCTTCCCTGCTCCGTTCTTACTCCTGGACACGCCGAGTGCCGGCGCCCTGGGCTGCAGCTCTCTCGGGTGACGTTGGATGTGGAGGATTCTAAGTCCACAGCTCGTAGGTTCCTGGGTCAGTTCCCTGTGTTCTGTGAAGTAGAAAGTAAACTCGAGCAGCCTGTGTTTTAACTCCGCTGACCGGACAGAATCCACTTCCCGTTCACGTGGCGGGTGGGGCTCGCCAGGCTGCGGGGATCTCTGTTTCTGATCTTAAAGGATTTCTTCACTCGGTTTTTTGGTGCAGCTGCTCTGTGTTTCTCGCTGCCAACGTAACATACCGTCCTCTGGTCTCGGAAGTGGCTATATTCGTACTGCGCTTTAAATGCACACAATGGTTCTAAATTGCCACTTTTCCTTAGAGTTAAGTATAACGTTTTAATTAAACCGTCATCCGTGAATCAGGCTCAGACCGTCTCCGAGCCACGTGAGTGTGGCGATTCCGTAGCTGCTGCCGTTTCCCTCCCGGAAGCGCTGCTCACTTGCCCGTTAACTGCGCTGCTGCGTGTGCCTTGGAGGCTCCGCGTCCTCCAGTCCTGTGCTCCCGAGTGGGCCTCCAAGCCAGGTGTTGCCCAGGGTGCCCCTTCCTTCCCTCCAGCCGTCGACGTCTGGGCCTCACTCCGGAGCACTCTGTGGCTCCCGTGTGCCCCACCTCCATGACCGTTCCTGGTGCAGGGCAGAGACTCGTAAGCCTGGATTGGAAGGAGAAGGTGCTTCCGGGAGTCGTTTAACATTGGGGTAGAAGCGAGGATCATGACACCCCCTCACTTCCCTGAGAATCTGGTCCTGATCAGCTCAGTGAGGCGACGTGTAGAAAGTGCTTTGCACGCAGGAGCCGTCCCGGTGGCTGGAAGGAAGAACGGCCGTCCGCAACAGAAACGAAAGCCCAGATGTCAGAAGCTGTAGCAACGGCAGGGAGGTTGTGGGGTTCCCCGAGGGTGGGTGCGGCAGAGCCATGTGCGCCCTAAAAGCCCTGCCGAGGAGGGAGGGGTGTCGTGTGCACATCACATCCACGGCGGAAATGCCGTCACGGATACGGGGTTGAGGTTCACAGACGCGGTTCTGAAGATGATCTCCAGGGGCCTGTGGGAAGAGCAGAGGGTCACCTTCCGTTCTCTGATCTCAGGTTTCTTATTTATGTAATAAAGTGGTGCAAATAATGCCTCTGTGTATCTCGCGAGTTATTACGAGGATCAGATCAGATAATCTGTGGTCATGCCTTGTAAGCGCGGAAGCTGACGGAATGACAGTTTGTGGGGCCGAGGCTGCTCTCTGCTCCCTCCCCTCTCTCCCCTCTCCCCTCCGTTCTCAGCCCTGCATGTTCTTGGGTATCGGGCACAAGAGAGCACCCTGTTTCTGGGGCCCCCTCGCCCACCGCTGGCTGCTGAGTGAGGACAGCGTGTGTGCTGGCCTTTTGCATTTGGGGGGGCTGAGGCAGCCGTCCTAGCCGGAGGGCTGGGGAGGCGCAGTGAGAGCTGGGGGGACTGGGGCGTGGGGCTCAGGCCCCCCAAGAACTTGCGGGCGCCTCCCTGGTTTTGCTTCCTGAGCGAGAAACAGACTTCAGTTGTGTTTGACGTTCTCAGTTCTGGCCCGCTGAACCGGGACCCAGTGGATCCAGGTCATGCGATGTGATTTGAATTTGATCAGAAGCTGTAGCAACGGCGGGGAGGTTGTGGGGTTCCCCCCCGAGGGTGGGTGTGGCAGAGCCATGTGTGCCTTAAAATCCCTGCCTAGGAGGGAGGGGGGGTCGTGTGGACCTCACATCTGCTGCGGAAATGCCGCCACGGATACGGGGTTGAGGTACACAGACGCGGTACCTCGGTCTGGCCTGAATGAGTGAAAAGCTCGTTAATGAAATGAAAAATTATTTCAAGGGTGGGATTTGGAAGTTGAGCTGATCGGTGTTGGTAGGAGAGGAGATCTTCAGTGACACCCTGTAGTAAGGAACAGAAATGATTAATGGGCTTCGTAGTTCAGCATCCTGGGTGCCTAAGTCCAAAAGCAGTCTGCTCTACAAGGAAACGTTTCTCCCAGAACTCCCTATGACAGTGATTTTATTTATAGACTAAATTATTTTCATTCATTTATTTATTTTTGAGACAGAGTCTTGCTCTGTTGCCCGGGCTAGAGTGCCGTGGCGTCAGCCTCACTCACAGCAACCTCCAACTCCTGGGCTCAAGCGATCCTCCTGCCTCAGCCTCCCGAGTCGCTGGGACTACAGGCATGTGCCACCATGCCCGGCTAATTTTTTCTATATATTTTTAGTTGTCCAGCTAATTTCTTTCTGCTTTTTTAGTAGAGACGGGGGTCTTGCTCTTGCTCAGGCTGGTTTCAAACTCCTGACCTTGAGCGATCCGCCCGTCTTGGCCTCCCAGAGTGCTAGGATTACAGGCGTGAGCCACTGTGCCCGGCCAGACTGAATTATTTTTATCATAAGTCGTGGCTCATTCTTAGCCCTTCTCTGAAAGGGTATAAACTGGACAAGACGGCGTTTGTCCTTTTCTCTGGTTTAAGAGAGGGGTCTCGGTGGCTTACAGTTTTGAGTTAAGTCTGGGTACAAAAGCAAATCCATCGTTCTCAATTCTGCAAACTCCGTCACGCGTCACCGAGCCGACGGTGAGATCCTGAAGCTCTCGGGGCCGGTCGTGGTGGCATTTCTGCTGTCCTGGCCCCACCATGTGCAGGAAGCAGTTCTCTAGGGCTGAGGCCAGAGAAAATACCGGCATTCTAAGGTGCGATTTCATTCCTCACTGTGCAAACAGCGGGGGAAAAACCACACGGTGGCTATCACGTTCACAGGAAAAGAAAGCCGTTTGGGGCGAACGCTCCCGTTGAAACGGTAAAAGTGTTTCATTAAATCTTAATGCTCAGACGCGCCGCCTTCAAGGCTCCGAGAAGCGGGAAGTGTGCGCAGGGCACCTCCGCCAAGCGTCGAGAGTGACAGGTGATGTCAGCGCATTCGAGTTGTGAGCGAGGACCCGGGTACTTTGCAGGGAGCAGCCCTTTTTATTTGAAAGAAGGACTTACATGCTGCGGCTGTTCAGACTGAGACTTTTGCAGATGTGTCCTGAAAAAGGAGCAAATTGATTCTTTCACTTCGAGGAAAATAACTCACATTATTCCCAATGATACAAATTTGGGCTTTTTGTAATCCTAACACTCTGGGAGGCCGAGGCGGGCGGGTCGCTCGAGGTCAGGAGTTCGAGACCAGCCTGAGCAAGAGCAAGACCCCGTCTCTACTAAAAAATAGAAAGAAATTAATCGGCCAACTAAATATATATAGAAAAAATTAGCCGGGCATGGTGGCGCATGCCTGTAGTCCCAGCTACTCGAGAGGCTGAGGCAGAAGGATCGCTTGAGCCCAGGAGTTGGAGGTTGCTGTGAGCTAGGCTGACACCACGGCATTCTAGCCTGGGTGACAGAGTGAGACACTGTCTCAAAAAAAAAAAAAAAAAAATTGGGGCTTTCAAGCGCATATTAAATATGAACACGTATCCACAACTGTGTCCCATGTGATTAATGGTGATATTAATAGACATGATTTTTGGATCCTGTGTGATGAAAGGCATCAGCATTTGGAAGCTCTGCACAACTCTGAGTGCACCGGTGTTTTCTGAGTGACCAAGTGTGGTAACAAGCCATGTGCTGATGACAACCAAGTGCAGAGGGACCCCCGGGGTGGAAAGGAGTCGTGTGTGGAGGGTCCGTCCCAGCCTAGACTGCACCTTCCAGACGGCCCCTCGGGAAGTGCCAGGTGGGAAAGTTGGCACAGCAACAAAGAAGGATGCCCAAAATTATCCGAGAAAAACTAGTGAAATCCTTCTTTCCCAATTATATGTCAACGTAAGGCTGGATTTTCTTTATAAACCTGAACCAAAGCTATGCAACAGAGGGGACGTATAAGCAGGTCTGAAAATCCTGTGATCTGGAATGAAACAAGACATTAGAAATTTGCAACAACCCAAAACATTGCCACACTTCTTTACTTTTGGAAAATAAGGTGTTTTTTTTTCCCCTTTAAGACTGTGTTTATTAACATGCAATGAGTTCACCCTTTTAAGATGAATTCAAAAAAGTAAGACATTCTTGTCATAGTTTCCAGTGTGGTGAATACTGATAGATGCAGCCCACAGGGAAGCTTTTTGTGACCTCCAGTGATTTTTAAGAGTGCAGAAGGGTTCCTGGGACCCCAAAAGTTTGAAAACCACTGGCTCAAACTGATACTGAACTGTTCTTCCAATCTGTCTTCTACTCTGTGTTGCTGGAGAAATGGTTGAAGGAATTACTTTACTTTTTCCTCTCCCAGCGCGTTATTGCATATCTTGGGCACATCCTGAGCGGTGCTGGCCATGCAAGGGGCGTTTCTGGAAAAGTTCTCAGCGGCGTATGGTTTGGAAAACTCCAGGGGGGACGGCTGAGTCACGCAGGCTCCCAGACGTAGATCCCATCTCAAGCTGGCGGCTCACAGAACCCGGCAATTAGCCTGAGTGGAGCTTTCGGGGATGGAAAAAGAACTGGGAATAAAAGATCATCCGCACCTGGAGAACATCTTTGCTTTTAAATCTGAGCAACTCCGGGGGCTCCCCGAGGATCAGCCTCAGACTCGGTGATTGTGGACAGAGCAGCTCAGAACTCAGCAAAGCGGTTACACCGACGTTTGCAGACAGGCCATACGGTGCTGTTAGCTGACCTCCACCTCCGCCCCCTCCAGAGGTCAAGGGGAAGCTGCGTGGCCCGAGGCCACCACGGTAAACCACACTGTGGGCATCGACCCTGCCTGGTGTGGCCCGAGCCCCTCAGGTGAGCATGACTCCCTCAGGCAGAGTGTTCCAAGGGCTCGGTGGCTGCCTCCAAGGAGGGCAAGGTCAATCCTTTGCTGCACAGATTTTAAATTCCCCAAAGGATTAAAATGAAACAAAAAGTCAAAGCAATCTTGAAGAAGAAAGACGAAATTGGGAGACTCACATTTTCTGTTTTCAAAACATGATAGAAAGCTACGGCAGTCAAAACTGTGTAGAGCTGGCATAAGAACTATGTAAGTCAGTGGATTAGAGCAGAGGGTCTGGAAGGAAGCCCGTCCCTCCGTGGCCAGGTGAGACAAAGGTGCCGAGACCATTCGGTGAGGAAAGGACAGTCTCTTCAACAAACGGTGCTGGGAAAATCGGATATCTACTTGGAAAAGAATGAAGTTGGACCCCTACCTCACACCATACACAAAAACAACTCAAACGGAAGAGCTTAAACGGTAAAACCCATTATTAGTTTGTTTGGCAGTTCCTCAAAAAGTTGAGCGTGGAATTCTCATAGGACCCAACGATTTAACTCCCAGGCATATGCCCAAGAAAATTGAAAAAATATTTCCACAAAAACTTAATGAAGGAATCTTCGTAGCAGCATTGTTCGTAAGAGCCAAAAAGTAGGAGCAGCCCAGATGACCGTGAGCAGGTGGGTGGGTAAACACAACACAACAGAATGTTACCTGGCCGTGGGAAGGAATGAAGGAAGGAATACCTGCTACGACCGGACGCACCTCGGAAGACACCAGGCAAAAACCGTCACCTGCTGTGTGGCTTCGCTCACGTGAAACGTCCAGAACTGGCAAATACAGAGACGCAGGACATAGATTAGTGGCCGCCGGGGGTGGGAGGAACAGGTAGTGACGCTTCATGGGGTTTAAGGTTTCTTTTTGGGGTGGTGAAATGTTCTGGAACTAGATGGTGACAATGGCTGCATGACCTGGAACGTACTAAAAACACTGAATTGTGCTTTATGGGAGAAAGGGAGGTTTATGGTTTGTAAGTTGCTTTTCAATTAAAAAAGGAATTAAGGCCGGACACGGTGGCTCACACCTGTAATCGTGGCACTGTGGAAGGCCAAGGTGGGAGGATCGCTCAAGGTCAGGAATTTGAGACCAGCCTGAGCTAGAGCGAGACCCCTCATCTCTACTAAAAATAGAAAGAAATTAATTGGCAAACTAAAAATATATAG
>VBSM01003148.1:165765-192953 GCA_008086735.1 Cheirogaleus medius | reverse complement strand
AAAAAAAAAAAAAAAATAGAAAGTCATGTTTGATTACTTCCATCACCACCTACAAGACACTCGAGAAGGAAGAACGCGTGACAAGTTACAAAAGTCTTCTTAAAGCTGTGGGTCATCTACGAATTCCTGTCTCGTAGCCAAAGACCTAAGTAAAGAGTGACCCGTTAGGCCGGGCGCAGTGGCGCACGCCTGTCATCCTAGCACTCCGGGAGGCCGAGGCAGGAGGATCGCTCAAGGTCAGGAGTTCAAAACCAGCCTGAGTAAGAGCGAGGCCCCGTCTCTACTAAAAATAGAAACAAATTAGCTGGATAACTAAAAATATATAGAAAAATTAGCCGGGTATGGTGACGCATGCCTGTAGTCCCAGCTACTCTGGAGGCTGAGGCAGGAGGATTGCTCAAGGTCAGGAGTTCGAGACCAGCCTGAGCAAGATCAAGACCCCATCTCTACTAAAAATAGAAAGAAATTAGCTGGAAAACTAAAAATATATAGAAAAATTGGCCGGGCATGATGGCGCATGCCTATAGTCCTAGCTACTCGGGAAGCTGAGGCAGGAGGATCGCCTGAGCCCAAGAGTTTGAGGTTGCTGTGAGCCATGCTGACGCCACGTCACTCTAGCCTAGGCAATAGAGCCAGACTCTGTCTCAAAAAAAAAATAAAAAACAATGAAAAAAGAATGACCCGTTAAACCTCGGCCTCTGAGATCTAAAGGGAGTGACTTTGAGCTGTTTGGCTCTATCTGGTTCTTATCTCCAAAGAGCAAAGTTAGGGGTTTATGAAATAGAAAAATCAGTTAATTATAGAGGACCTCTTGGAGGTGACGCCCCTTTCCTAAGGCTGAGGTCACCCTGGCAGGCAGTACTTCGATGACAAGTTCACGAGGCAAAAGGTGAATCCAAGGCACCTTTGAATAGAATCAAACAATAAGCATTTTTGTAGGTTGAGTTTCTAGGTTCACGTTCCGGGTTATACTTTGAATAACGTGCGTTGTTTTAAAATCACGAGCAAAGGAGACGCAAACTTCAGTGTCACCCTTGGACACCGGAATCTCGAAAGAGGGAGCCCGGCCTTTGGCTGCAGCCATGTCCCTCTTTGGGGCCAGGTGACTGGGACGAGGTCCCTCGAGGGGCGAGGGAGGCCTTGGAGGTGTCGGTTGTGGGTTCGTGTCCGAGTTTATCCTAGTAAAACGTGTGAAACTGGAACCTGCCTGGTGACATGGACCCCGTTCCCACACAGCAAGCACTGGTCCCCGGCGGCCATGGCGTCGGCATCACCTCTTGGGTTGGGGCTCGGGTCCAGCCGGCTTTGCTATTCTCCTGCCCGTCTTCACGCTGAGACGCGGCCACTGGGGTGATAGGTCGTCGGTTCCCTGCGACCTGTCTTCTGGGGCGCAGGAGGTGAAGCAGGTGTTTCCAAAGCTGGGAGTCCATCCTCGGTGTTCCCGCTGGGGAAAGAATTCTTTCTGGATGGGATCGTCACGAAAAACTGGTTTTCTTTTTGACTCCCCCTATGCTACCGTGTGATTTTGTATAAGGGGTTTGTGTTTCAGTGAACTTTATCAAACCCTTTTTCCCCTAACTTTTTTTTTTGAGACAGAGTCTCACTCTGTTTCCCGGGCCAGAGTGCCGTGGCATCAGCCTCGCTCACAGCAACCTCAAACTCCTGGGCTCAAGCAATCCTCCTGCCTCAGCCTCCCAAGTAACTGGGACTACAGGCATGCACCACCATGCCCGGCTAATTTTTTCTATATATTTTTAGTTGTCCAGCCAATTTTTTCCATATATTTTTAGTTGTCCAGCCAATTTCTTTCTATTTATAGTAGAGACGGGCGTCTCACTCTTGCTCAGGCTGGTTTCGAACTCCTGACCTTGAGCGATCCTCCCGCCTCGGCCTCCCAGAGTGCTGGGATTATAGGCGTGAGCCACTGCGCCCGGCCTGAATGTTTTTATTTATCAGAGGAAATACTACGATTTCTCCAGAAAGTGCTCTCAAAGTACTTCTAGGATGACGTTTGGGTCCCACGGTTGTGAGTCAGCGTGGTGTCTGGCAGGAGCTGGGGGCTCGGCCGTGGCACCGAAGGCCGACCCACGACGGCGTGAGGATAGCGCGCCAAAGGCTGGGAAGAATTAGGAAAACCACATATGTAATGAAAGAGGGAAGAATGTGTTGATAGTCGTTTCCAAAGAGAAAACGTGGCCCGGGGGACTCACTCACGTGGCACGTGGGGACACAGTGTCTTGCTCAGACCCCTCCTCGGTGATCTCTGAGCCCAGATAAACTTACAGAAACAGAACAAATCCACCCCGTGGCGTCCTCTTCCGAGACACCTCGATGACAGAGAGCTGGCTCCATGGCAAGTCTCTGCCGCCTGCACGATTCGGGCCGTGGTGAATCCCACGGCGCCCTTCGCAGTAAAATCCCAGAGTTGCCGTAAACGGTAAAACTCCCCCCATCCCACGCGGCGTCAGCTGGGTGCCGCAGATTTCGTCCCTGGGCGTCAACCTGAGACGGCAGCAGCTTCTGTGTCTTCTTAAAACTTTGCTGTTGCCTAGATGCAGCCTTTCGTGTTGAGATCACGGAGACACCTCTCCAGGGCCCCAGGGTGCGAGGCGGCTTCTGCTCACGTGGCGTGGCTGTTGAGGAGGGACACGTGGGTGCCAGGCGCCGCCGTGGGCGCAGGAGCGTGGTGCCCCGGGGCTCCCGCGTGTTGGGCCGGCAGCGAGGCACGCTGGTTGCCGTGCGCGCAGGACGGTGTCTGGGAGCCCCTGGAGACCTGCGGCAGAGGGAGAGGTACAAAGGTGACAGTCGCCAGTGAACGTCAGGTCCCACAGAGAGCAGCGCAAATGCCCGTGAGTGCCGTGGGGAGGGGCTCAGCTGCTGGAATTGTCCCTGTGCCCTCCTGGCTCCCGCGGGGGTGGGGCAACCTCCCGGGGTCGCCACCTTCCCAGCCCCCGCGCCGGTGCCCCTGACCCGGACACACCTCCTGTGATACGGCGGGTCTTTCGTGGCTGTCCTGGGAATTCGTTTTCAGTCGTGCTTCCCGAACTAAGTGTAGTGACGGATTGAGCCTCAGCGGTATGGGTGGTAAGCGGTGATCACGCGTGTCTGGCTCTCCGTGTCTCCAGGAAGGCGCCAGCTCCCCTCACGTTAGCCGAGAGCTGCCCTCCTGCTGCCCAGGGCGGAATTCTAGCCAGACGCGTTCGCACCTCGTGGGTTTTTGTTGCCCGGACACACCTTTGAGCCACCTTGAGTCTCACTTGGAACGAGATCGGGTGAAAGTCAGTGAGCGGATTATGCACCCTGAACCCTAGTTCCTATTTATTTATTTATTTATTTATTAAGACAGAGTCTCACTCTGTTGCCCGGGCTAGAGTGCCGTGGCGTCAGCCTAGCTCGCAGCAACCTCCAACTCCTGGGCTCAAGGGATCCTCCTGCCTCAGCCTCCAGAGTAGCTGGGACTACAGGCATGCGCCACCATGCCCGGCTATTTTTTTCTATATGTTTTTAGTTGGCCACTTAATTTCTTTCTATTTTTAGTAGAGACAGGGTCTCACTCTTGCTCAGGCTGGTTTCAAACTCCTGAGCTCAAACAATCCACCCGCTTCAGCCTCCCAGAGTGCTAGGATTACAGGCGTGAGCCACCGCGCCCGGCCTTCTAGTTCCTTTGAATGTCTTACTGCTGGCCACCCGTGGGCACGCTCATCTTCCTGTGTGGTTTTATTCATCTGTTTTAGAAATTGCTCTTTCACCCCTGCATTTCAGTCTGCAAGAGTAAATGTTCCCAATGTCTGTGTGCAAAACTAGCTCTCTGAGGACAGATGTGTGAGGTCTGTGACAAACCCACAGCAGCCCACACGGTCACGCAGCTTCTGTGGGCCCCACGGAGAGGTCAGGGCTGGGAGTGATGGCAGGAAGCGTGTTTGCATGAACTGGTACTGGTGACGGTGCTGACACTTCAGCTAACCATTTAAAACAATCAGGCCACTGGTTATTCTTGGAAATTTGAAGATGTGCGTTCAGCTCCGTTTCTTCGCAAAGCGCACTAAGATGTCAGTGAACGTACGAAGAAAACCCCCGGGATGAGCGAGTGGGGGAGAGCATGGCAGGTGTTTGTAGGGTGGAGGTGAGGAGGTCAACGTCAAGGGAAGCCAGCGGAGGAGGAAGCGAGGGAGAACCCTGGTCCTCCCGGTACGGAGCAGAGAGCAGAGACGGCGTCTGAGAAGCAGGTGACACCACGTCCCTCCCCCTCTCAGAGTCCGTGATCTGGAGAAACAAAACCGCAGAGGCTGCAGGTTCAGGGGACGCCAGGCAGCGCTGACAGCGGGCACTAGATGGGGTGAGAGCTCCCGTGTCGCGTGACCAGCTGTGCTCGGTCCCACGGCAGGAGATGGAGCAGCCCGGGCAGGAGGGACCGCTGGTGGCCCACAGCCCTTCAGTGGGGACACAGGACGAAAGAAAGGAACGGACGTCACTTAACGATCATGGCATCAGAATGACGTTTGCCCTCTCGGCTATAACAGAAATGAAATGCAACGAGTGCAAATGATTTCACTTAGAATTCCACATGCGAGAAAACAACCCAGGCACATTAGGAAGAGAAACACCTTCGTAGGTGCAGGGCTTCCTTCTCACTCATCCTTTCTTGTTTTATTTTTTTCCCTATGGGTTTTATGATATCGATTAATTTGTTGGAGAAGGCTGAGGAATCTGATAACATATTGAGGGAAAACCATCTTTCAAAATAGTATATCACCAATAATACTTAACAGAGTTAAGAACTACATAGGAATGCATAGATACATCAATGATTAGAAAATTCAGGACACATACACATACATATATGAATTAATATATGATAAAGGTGTTAATTTAACTACCAGAAATTTATCCAATTGTAATAAATAAGGATATATACAAATATTTAATTGTAAGGATATTCATAGTACCACTGCATATAATAACAAAGAAAAACAACCAAGTTTTCTTACTATTTTAGTGTGTTTGCACAATGACTATAAATTGACACATACTAGTTGTGCATTTCACGGGGTATGCAGTGATGTTTCTGTGCAGGGATCGTGTGGTGATCAGATCCAGGTAGTTGGCCCAGCCATCGTCTCTACCTTCACTCCACTGTGTTGGGAAGGTTCAGCGTCCTCCTGGCTGTCTGGACCTAAATGGTAACTGTTAACTGTCGTCATTCTCTGCCCTCCTGAAGAAGCTACTCGAGGTTCTCCCTTCAGGTATGAGCTTAGAGGAAGAAAAGGGGACACTGAGGAATGTGAGACACAAATGACCTCGTCTCAGGAGGAAGGAGCCCCACGCCTCGAGGCAGGTCTGGGCGCTGCAGGAGGACTTTAAGGAAAAAGGAGATTGAACCGCAGAATTACCACGAGCTTGTCGGTGTTTGGCCACAGGCGAGAACGGTGTGGGGAAGAGTTTCCCAGCTCCGTTGGGCTATCTCGAAGGGATTAGTGGTTGGCAATTGAAAGCTAAGATAGTGGGGACAACAGGTATGATACTGAGTGCAGAGTCGTCAGACAGGTGAGACGGGGGTGTTGGTGGCACTGCTGACCCTGCAGAGGAGAATCTATACGTGGCCCTGAGGATGGTGGTGGTGACCACAGGACATAGGGAGAGATGTCCACGTCGCGGACGAAAGGCAGTATTCAGAAGATCATTTTATTACAAGGCTCATCTGTGGGCAGTACCTGGAAGGTGTTTGGTAGCTGCAAACGGTTCGGTCATCAAGAACTGCTAATTAATGATTTTAATGTGCTCGCTAAACGAAGAGCTATGAGATCTAACAAAACCACGGCGTGGGGGGCTGTCGTTACCATTCTAACACATTTAGCTGCGTGTGTGGGACCCGCAAACTCGCTGTTGGAAGGCAAGTGCGGGGGTCACGGCGGTAAGAGGAACGTTAAATCCATGGCATAGACAGCGTTGTGGAAGCCACCACAGGGAACCGGGGACTGTGACCCTTTTTTGGTTAAAATTTTTATGTCTGATTTGCTGTCAGTCAGGTGTTACGGGTCCTTTTCTGAAGAAGCAACCCTTAGTGGTTAATGCTCAGTGTCACAGAGTTTATTTCTTAAGCATGATGGTTAAATCTTGCCCGATGACACTTGTTTTTACCTGGACCATGTTCCCTGCCACCCTGTGATCTAAGCATAATTGGCGCCCCCATGGGCAGGTTGAGGTCCACTCTTTGATCCTGGTGAATCATTCTTGCCTGACCATGTCAGCGTTTTCTGTAATTCATCAAAGCCGTATTCATATACGATCTGTTAAAATACTCAGCCTTGGATGCAGTGGGTTTCGGGAGAGTCGCCTCGAAATCAGCAAAGCTGGGAGTTCATGCTGCATCCTGGTGACTGACTCATGTTGCTAAAACATCCTGCAAGGTTTATTTTATAGTTAACTTTAATTTACTGATCAATGCAATTTTTACTTCTCTGAAGAATTCGCATGACCATTTCTGTGTATTTATTTGCTAAAAGAGCTCATGACTTGACTCTGTCTCAGGCTCCATTTCTCTCCCCTAACTCCGGAGGGTTCGTTCATTGCTCGTGGCTCAGTCTTCCCGTGATGTGGGCACTTGTGACCTGAAGCAGCACAGGCTGCGAGTTGGGGGACTCCCCTCCCACGTGTGGGCTGGGGCGTCTGCCCCACCCACCTCGCTGGGGAGTGAAATGAGTCAGGGCCGTGTCCTCCCGAGTGACGAGTGACACCGTGTGGCGCCAGCTGACTCCGTGTCTGGCGCAGCCTGACCCTCACTCTGCTGTTCTCTCTCGCACCCAGGGGTGGACCAAGCTTTGCCTCAAGAGCGCCGGGCACCCGTTACGCCTTCCTCTTCCTCCCGCTACCACCGCCGGCGGTCCTCAGGCTCTCGAGATGAGCGCTACCGGTCAGGTAAGGCGGGGGCTGAGGCGGGGCCGGCGCAGTGTTCCTGTCGGCTGCGTGGCCAGTGTGTGACCACAGATGTGGGGGCAGAGGTGCCGTGCGTTGGATGTTGCACAAATAGCACCTGCCTCGTGCACAGATGTGTTCTCTCGGGCAGACGGTAACCTGCCAGGAATAACATCATCCACTCTTTAGAATTTCATGATTAAAAAAGTGATAATCTCTCGGGAGCTGAATTTTGTTCATTTTTTTACGTGTTACTGTTAAACAGTTGATTTTATTTTTTATAATCTTGGTTGCTAGTATATATTTTTTCCCTTTTTTAAATCTCCAGTGACTTCTTGTTAAGTACAGTTTTCCAAAAAGAAACAAAATCCTTAAACTTTCACGCGTCCATGTTGATTTCCCCTTTGTGTTTACGAACCGTCTGCGAGGGGCTGCGGCCGTCACCTGGGGTTGGCTGGCTTCAGTTTCTGAATTTAGCAACAGAAAAGTAATATTTTCATTACTTTTTTTTGAGAGTTTTTTCCCCAAAATGTAGATTAAAGTTGATTTTTTTTTCATATTATTGTTTTCTATTTACTTTCTCTCTCTCGCTCTTTTTTTTTTTTTTTGCAGCACACATCATACCTGGGGAATAAAATTGGTTCTTATTGTTTCCCTGACTGCAATTTTTAAAAGAAAATTACCTGTAAATTTCGTTGTTCTTGCTGGGACTCCAGTTCAGGGCACGTGTGGACCGGTGGTGACGGTGGCTTATACTACAGCATTTGCATGTCACTCTGTATCTTTCAAAGTGCTCTTCCCAGGCATTCTCTCATTCAGTTTCTATGATGAGCAGGTGAAGTGTCTATTGTCTCATGTGTCAGAAGAGGAAACTGAGGCTGGGATTAAGGTGTCATCTGGTTCTGAGTTCTCTCTCTGTGTGGAGTTCTCCAGCCACCCAAGTAAAGCTGTGAAATACTGTGCTGCCTTCTGGTCCATGGTACCCGCTGCGGTCGTCACCACCTGGCTCTTTGTCTGTCTGTCTAGGTGTCTATGCCTCAGTCACATCCCTAATTAGGGTCGTCCATCCGTCCATCCACCACCTACTTACCTACCCAGCTAACAGTCACCCATCTGTTCATCCCCTTGCATCTTCCATCCATCCATCTATCCATCCATTCGACACCTATTTACCTACCTGTCTGCCACCCATCTGTTTATCCACCTGCATCTTCCATCCATCCATCATCTGTCCTCTGTCTTTTCATCCGTCAGCCACCGGCCTACCTACTTATCTCCTCCTGTAAGAAGGTAAGGTCCACAAAGGCAGGATCTTCGTTCGTTCGTGTAGGCTGAGCACCTAAAATATTGGCTCCTGTTTTTTGAAGGAAGGAAGGAAGAAGAGGGAACAAAACACATTTGGGGAGGGGCGAGAAAGCCGCCGGGAAGGGCTGGATCACCGAGCATCTTGGACATCGTACTTCGGAATCTGTATGTCACCCTGCGGACATCGGTGCCACTGGAGAGGCTCGGTGGGAGCCGGTTTAGGGTTTGGAGATGCTTCCTCGGAGCATGGTGGGGCATAGATCAGACGCGGAGGAGCCCGAAGGACCCGAGATTGGTGTGTGTTTGGAGATGAGTCAGGACCAGAGGGCTTTGAGATCCACTTAGAAGACGGTGGCAGCAGGACCTCGTGGCTGAGTAGACGGGTGTGAGAAGGAGTTGAGGGTGACTCCTAAACGTCTGAGTTCTACACCTGCCCAGGTGACGGTCTCCACTTCTGCACCTGCTTCTCTGTCGCCACGTAGCCGGGCTTCCTGTTTGCAGGTTAAAGATGGTGAGTTTGTCGCGGCTGCTCGCTTGCCGTGTAGACGATGTCACGAGAATTGCGACAGACTGTAACTGACTTTCTCAGAGTGTAGTCTCGCGTGTCATTTTAAGAATGAGCTGTGAGGTACGAGGAGCTCGTTTCAGTCTGTCGCCAGCATACGCATTAGAGAATTTTCCAGTTCTTTTTTCTCCTGGGCCCACTTGGAAGACGGAAGACTTTCACGAGGAACGTTTGCCGTCCTCAGGAGTCGCTCGCTGGGACTGCGACCACTCGCCTGGCAGCAGAGCCGCTTGGCTCTATCAGCCGAGAAGCAAGTCCATTATCTCTTAGATCATTGACCTAATTAACCGTCAGTCTCTGAGTTAGTCTCTCCTGGCTGTATTTTTCCATTTCATTTTGAAACCTACGACCTCACGCTGTAACGAACTCTTAGAATTCTGTAGGATGACAATGCACCTTCCTTCTTTTTAAATAGCTTTCTTTGGAGGCCAGGCGCGGTGGCTCATGCCTGTAATCCCAGCACTCCGGGAGGCTGAGGCGGGTGGATTGCTCAAGGTCAGGAGTTTGAGACCAGCCTGAGTAAGAGCAAGACCTCATCTCTACTAAAAATAGAAAGAAATTAATTGGCAAATTAAAAATATATAGAAAAAATTAGCCGGGCATGGTGGCACATGCCTGTAGTCCCAGCTACTCGGGAGGCTGAGGCAGGAGGATCGCTTGAGCCCAGGAGTTTGAGGTTGCTGTGAGCTAGGCTGATGCCACGGCATTCTAGCCTGGGCAACAGAGTGAGACTCTGTCTCAAAAAAAAAAAAAAAAAGGTTTCTTTTGGAGTGTAAGTTTGACTTGGGAAGTGAATGAAAATGAATGAACAGTAATGCATCAGACTCTATATTAGGACATTTTATTGCCTTGGCTTGATAAAGTCTGAATTAGAGCTTAAATTCTAGTGTGTTTTTTTTAAACACCCTTTCCAACCCATAACCCTAGAAGAGAAAACCTTGAGATTTGTGTTGCATGCATTCCAACCAAGACTGCCCGTGACAAGGAAGAATATTAAAATTCGCATGCGGCCTGCTATTTCCTAATATGGTTAGACCTGTTTGTCTTTTTTATGAGCTTAGAAACGGTTGTGAAAAGCATTTCTTACATGTTGCACTTGTGTGCACAGACAGCAGAGACCAGGAGCTCAGTCTTGGCCTTGCTGTCCTTAACGTAGAATGTGCCACTAGCCTGCGTCCCTCCAGGATGGCAAACCTCAGAGTCCGGAGTCCCCTGTGGGATCCTGAGATCTTCCAGAGGCGTCTGTGAGGCCAAACCGCTGCCCGAGCAGCACCGTCAGCTCTGCCTCCTCCACTCCCACCTTCCACGCGCCTCGGGGCCGCGTGACGTGCCGTGTTCTGACAGCTGGTGGATTCCGTGATTGTGACGTGTGCTGTGTTCCAAAAGTTTTTTCAATTTACTTCCAAATACTATAAATATCAAACTGTCAACCCCATCAACAAAAACTATTTAATTTCGGGGCAAGTTTTAGGAGTTTAAATTGTTCTTTGGGGCAAAGAGTTTGAGAATCATTGTCTTAAGATTTTTTGAATGAGTTGGAGATAACGTGAACTACAAACTCCTGCATCTGAACCCCATCCCTGACGCTGGTTTTGTGCTGATGGTAGAACTTAAAGTCTGAATCGTGACGGTGTCAGGTTCTGGGACTAGACTTGTGTCCTGGTGTCCAGTCGTTCAGCAGGTGTGCAGAGAGCTCATGTCTCAGGCACTCTGTGCTGCAGGTGAGACAGAACTACAGAGAGCGTTGTCCTCTCTGTTAGGGTTACCCTGTAGCGAGTTCTCCCCTTGTGCTAAAGTTTAATTTTCTAGGTTGAGGAGGTTTGTCTTTCTTGAGTCAGCTTGGATTTGGATTGACCGATTTTACGGAGGTCCCCGTTCTGCGACCTGTGTTCCCTCCGAGCAGCTCCGTTCTTCCATTGCTGGTTCTGGTGCGATGACGCTATTTCCCTCTTCCTTGAGAGTGTGGTGAGCCGGATCAGGCCGTGTAGCCAGCTCAGTGTCCCCACCGCGGGCGACGTGGGCCCCATCTGTGTAGGGCTGCGCTGTCCAAGACGGTGGCCAGGGACCACATGGGACCTTTTACATTCAAATTAGTTACGATTAAATAAAACGTTGCAATTGTCCTTCTGCTGTACCGGCCAATTCCAGGCAAGCGGCTGCCACGCCA
This sequence comes from Cheirogaleus medius, assembly GCA_008086735.1. Classification (NCBI taxonomy): domain Eukaryota; kingdom Metazoa; phylum Chordata; class Mammalia; order Primates; family Cheirogaleidae; genus Cheirogaleus; species Cheirogaleus medius. The sequence continues at coordinate 182,004 of VBSM01003148.1, read as the reverse complement.
GACGGCCAGAGCTCGTCCTACCGCTCACGCTGCTCTGGGCCAGGGCCGTGGGACCGAGGCCAAAGTCAGGCCGTGAAGGTCTGTGTGTCTCACGCTAAAGAAAGGGAGTTTGATCATGATACCTGCGCCTCATCATTTAAACAGGAAATTTTAGAAATATCAGCGTAGCAGAGACGTGTGGGATAGGTTGGTTGGGTCGGGTCGGGTTCTTGTTTGGAAGCAGGAACACGTTAAGAGGCTGTTTGTATTTCAGGTAAAAAAAAAAAAACGACAAAAAAAACAGTGAATCAAAATGCATGGGATGCAGCGAAAATGGTACTTGGAAATAAATCGGTAGTCTAAAATATTTAATGGTAAGAAGAGATCCTGGAAACTGTTGAAATAGGGATGTAACTTAAGACTTTAGAAAAGAAAATTTAGAAAAGGAAAATCAAGTCCACAGAAAGGAGAATTCACAAGACAATGAAGAGAATAAAATGCAATAGGAGATACCGAGACTCCCAGGTTCCAGTCCGGCGTGTGAGGAGCTGGAAAGTCGTCACACCTGTCGTCTGGAGAACGAAGCCGAGGCTCTGCGACCCCACGTGGGTGCACGGAGCAGATGTCCGCAGAAGGAGACGGTGGCTGAATCTGGCCGCGGGCTGCGGCTGGCCGAGCCCTGCTCCCAACGTCCGCGGCTTCCCGGAGGGTCTGGGCATCCGCGGGCTGAGGAGAGGCTTCCTGAGGGCGCGGGAGCAGCGCAGCCGGGTTCAAACCCTAGCAGCGCCGCCCACCGGGTTTAGGACTCTGTTTCCCTGTTTGCGAGATGGGAATAGTACAGGTGCCTCCTCGGGGTCGTGAGAACGTCCCGAGGGCTGTCTGTGACTTCCAGCTGGCTCCCTGCCGGTCTTCTCTGATCCCAACACACGGAAATCACACCGCGTCCCTCCCTGATTAAGCCCCGTCCCTGGTCTTCGCGCGCACTGTCTGCCTCTGTCGTGTCCTGTCTGATTCTACGCCCGTTTGGTCGTCGGTTGCCCGTCTCCCATCTATCCGCAAGTCTACTGTGTCCCCTCACCGCCCTGTCCCAGCCTCGAGGACCTCCCTATGGAGCGGGCGTGCGGCAAACACGTGTGCCGTCCATACGTGGATATCCCAGAGGCGCCCAACACGGTGCTCGTGACTGAGCATGCGGTAACGTGCGCTGTGACACTCGCCGCGTTACCAAGAGCATGAGGTGTACACGCTTCCCTCAGCAGCACAACCAGGGGTGTGAGGCTTAAACACGTGGTTTGTAAGGAGATCTCCAAAGACCCGAGGTCCTTTCCCCCAGGAAAAGTCACAGAGCTGCTCACAGCCGGTATTTGATGGTTTACATAGATTCTGCGGTCACAAAACAAATACCGTGTTTCCCTGAAAATAAGACAGGGTCTTATGTTTATTTTTCCTCAAGAAGATACCTTAGGGCTTATTTTCAGGGGATGTGTTATTTTTTTAAGTACGGTACAACAATCTACATTTATTCAAATAGAGTTAAGACGTCGTCTTCTGGAACATCATCATAACTCTCCAAACCCCGAATTCCATCCTGAATTTCTTGCGACTGTATTTCCTTTAGAACCATTGGCCCCAATCTCTCACGTCGAGCCATAGAGCTCTCATGGGGCAGATGAGAAGGGCTGCTCGTCTTCTTGACCGCTCCGCGACGAAATGCATGGGTTATGCAGATGCGCTGCGTAGCCACGCCCATCACTAGGTCTTATTTTCAGGGTAGGGCTTCTATTGAGCAAATGCTTAGAGATCCTGCCAGGGCTTATTTTATGGGTGGGTCTTATTTTCGGGGAAACACGGTAATTGTAAGCCTGTGGATGAGTTTTAATGTCTTTTCCCTGGAGCTTTCCAACTCACAGGTTCAAACTCCTCGTCTGTCCCTGCCCACCTGCTAGCGAGTTACCCGAGGATGGGAGGACTCGGAGCTTCGGGGGCTCGGCCGGGCAGGGCGGTGACAGTGCTCTCTTGCAGACGTGCACACGGAAGCCGTCCAGGCCGCGCTCGCCAAGCACAAGGAGAGGAAGATGGCGGTGCCCATGCCGTCCAAGCGCAGGTCTCTGGTCGTGCAGACCTCGATGGACGCCTACACGCCCCCAGGTGAGCGGCGGGGCCCCGTGCCCGCTTCTTGCACGTGGTGGTTTGTCACGGTGCTAAGTGACCACGGGCCCAGCAGTCAGGTTTTTAGCTTTCAAAATAACGGTGCTGTAATCCAGATTTTGTGGACCAGACAGACGTCTAAATTAACAGTATATGAATTTACATAAATTGGAAATGAAAGTTAACATTACTGTGTGTGTATTTGCCCAAATGCATATTTTAAACTTATCAAGATTCAAACATACCATAGATGCTTTTAAAATCTTATAACAGTGTATTCATTTAATTCTTCATATGGAAAAGAGAAGAGTTTGTGCCTCTTTTAGTTCTGATTGAAATTAGACTTTCTGCTTAGACTGGTATATACATACTCTGAAGTCTTTATAACATAAATGTGCTACATTGTTGCATTGCCTAAGAACAAAAGTGAATCAGACAATTCAGGCAGTGACTGGAATCAGGGTTGACAAACTTTGCCTGTGAAGCGTAGATAGTATTTTGGTATCCATAAGTCGTAGGTCTCTGTCACAACTGCTCAACTCTGCTGTTGTGGCGTGGAAGTGGCCGTAGGCAATGTCAGTGAATGGGTGTGACCAGGTACCAGTAGAACTTTATTGACAAAAACAGGCAGCAGACTGGATTTGGTCCACAGACCTGCCAACCCCTGATCTGTATGATTGAAGGTAATAGCCATTTATATTTCCATTAAGTGATACTGCTTTTATTTTAACCTTGAATTTTGCATAACTACCCACATCCCCTGTTATACTATGCTCAAGTAATTATCAACTGTATCTCATGATCTTCAAAACCACAGTGAAGCAGAGAGTTGAATTATCCAGGTATCTCTTGGAAACAAGCAGGATTGAACCTACTTACTTGATGTTTTGTCCTGTGATTTTGGTTCTGACATTCATGTCATTGTTGCAAGGATTGCTTGAGTCCAGGAGTTCAAGACCAGTCTGGGCAACATGGTGAGATCCCATCTGTACAAAAAATTTAAAAATTATCTGGGCCGTGGTGGCATGCACCTGTAGTCCCAGCTACCTGGGAGGCTGAGGCAGGAGGATTGCTTGAGCCCAGGAGTTTGAGGCTACGGTGAACTGTGATGACGCCACTGCACTCTAGCCTGGGTGACAGAGTGAGACCTTGTCTTAAAAAAAAATATATTGGGCACGTACAACATTTTCTGGAGTATTTTTATATTTTTAAGTTAATCGCAGAGTGTTGGCACGCAGTAGGGTGATGCACACACCTCATTTCAGCTGTGGTCAAGTGTGTGGAAATATTTAAAACACCTCTTTAGTGTTCACCTTGATGTGCCTTTGAAAGTGAAAGTACTGAGCTTTATAGGACAGAACTTAGTATATTCTTTTGGTTTTTTGTTACTTTTTAAATTTATAAATAAATGTTCTTCATCTCAAGACTACACTGTTCTCGTAGGCAAGGGAGTCCTTTCTGCTAATGGGCTTATTAGCCTCCCTCCTTTCCCCCCAAATTATGTTAAACCACAGAACATAATTCGAGACTATCTAAAAATAATATGCTTAATTCTGTTTAGTTTATGGTTACAATTTGCCAAAATTTATAACATGGTAAAAAAAATCTTTTATTTTGTTTGTGTTCTTTGTGTAATAAACAAAATGGGCTTATAAGTGTAACAACCCGCTTAAAATATTTTCAACAAGATCTTTGGAACTAGGCAGTGTTTGGGGAAACAGGCATTTTTCTGCCCGTTTTACAAGAGAAGTGATGAGTTTAACGTGCAGGGAGCAGCGTGATGACTCACGTGTGAGTGCATTTCACATGTTGAGTCCGTCCACCGGGAAACGTTACTGGGTCATACCTGGTAAAAAGCAAACATTGTCATACGAACGTACTGCAAAATATAGAAGAGCACAATTGGCAACGTTATTGCGATGAAACATTTGCATTCTGTCAGTCGGCTAGCATTTTCACGTAAACCATTTAATACATTTTGTAAACGTTCATCGAGAGTCCTGGTGGTGAACACGGGACGGTTCTGTGGGATCATGAATGTCACTGCCGTCGTCACGGAATTTTTTTTCCACAGACCGCCCTGCGCTTGGTGGTCGCCTGCGTGCTCACACCACACTCGGACAGGGTCGTAGCTCCCTTCTGCGCCCGTCCTCCTTGGTTGCCGGGAGCGGCTGTTAGGATCCTCTCCTGCCCGTCACTCTTCAGAAAATACTCCTGACGCTTACAGTGTCTGGAAAAATCTAACTAGGAGTGTTGTGATGCTCGCCTTCGACTGGTGAAACTTTCCTGTAGTTGTAGAATTGCAAGAACAGCTGAGACTTCTGCTTCCGACCGTAATGAAATCACTGGCGCCCGACCAGCGCGGCCCCTCTAAGCAGCTGCAAAACCGCGTGGAACGGAGGAGGCCGCCGTCCTTAGCTGTGGCCCCGAGCACGGGAGAGCGTGTGGGGTGAGCCGTGGCGCCCGGGTCCTCCGGCAGGTGTGACGCCGTGGGTGGGACTGACCTGGGTGTTGGATACAGCAGAAGATGGAGTTTTCTAATCTGCCCTTAATTTATTCCCTGAATAAATTACATATAAATATTTATATTTATTTATATACTATTTATATATAATATATATTATATAATATAATATAGTATAATATTCATGTTATATATATAAATGTTTAGGGAATCAATTGCAATATGTCAAAGAACTAAAGAAGTTAATACTGGTGCTGAGCAGAGAAAGGGAAGAATTTTTTTTTAGTAATGGAGACAAGGGAGTTTCAGGTTCTGCATGTGAAGGACCTTGAAGGTCGTCACCACTCCATCCTAATAGCATGTAAAGACCTGAACAAACTGAAAAAAATCAATTCTTCTTAGATTTGTGGGAAAAGTACAGTCACAGGGCAAAGTGCCGTCCCCAAAATCGGAGAGAAGGCAGGTGGACCCAGGATCACAGCAAACTGGAGCAGAAAGTCCATGGGAACCAGAACGTCCCCAAGGAACCGGTGCTGGGACCCGGAAAACCTGAACGGTGATGGCCGAGAGCCGTGGGCCAGAGGGGACGTGTCTGGGAGCCATGCACCGGGCGGGCTTGGTCACACAGGGTCTCCGTGGGACTTACCTCCATGAACTCGATCAGGTTCCCAAAGTATTAATAAATATCTTCGAAAAGTCCCCAGTGCTTCCAGCAGGGGAGGGGACAGGACCGTTTTGACCCCTGCCAGGGCCCCCTTAGCAGGGTCTGCCTTCAGGAGGATGGGTTGGCTAGAGACCCACCTGCCGGGGTTTTATCAGTTTCCACCTGGGCCGCGGGAGGGAAACATCCAATTCTGACCCCACACTGACGGTCAAAGAGAGCCCTGCTAACAAGAGCGGAATATTCAAGAACTGTGGGTCGGCCACAGAAAAACTAAACGAACACGTGACGAGAACACCAGAAGGAGAAGAAAGGGGGAGAGGAAGAGAAGAAAGATTCAAAACGACGACGACTGAGAATTTGCACAAATGAACGTCAGACACCAAACCACGCAGATCCAGGAAGCTCAGGAAAAACCAGGCAGGATAAATGGAAAAGACAAAATAAAACCAAAAAGCAACAAAGAAACACACTACACGTGGGCATGTTGTTTTCAAAGTTCAGAGCATCAAAGATAAAAAAATCCTGGCAGAAGGTGGAGGAAAAATCATTTAACTTGTAGGGACCAAAGATGAGGATTACATTCAACTCCTCAAACTGTCAACGCAGGAAGAAAGTGGAGTGGGATGTTCAAAGTGTCGAGGGGGAGGGGGAAAATCACCAACCTAAGTTGGGCACTCTGCAAAATTGTCGTTTGAAAGTGGCAAAGGCCGGGCGTGGTGGCTCACGCCTGTGATTCCTGTGCTTTGCGAGGCTGAGGCGGTGGGAGGATGGCTTAAGGCTACAAGTTCAAGACCAGCCTTGGCAACATCATGAGACCCCAACTGTGTAAAAACAAAAAAAGTAGCACACATGGTGGCACCCGTAGTCCCAGCTACTCGGGAGGCTGAGGCAGGAGGATTGCTTGAGCCCAGGAGTTTGAGGTTGCTGTGAGCTAGGCTGACGCCACGGCACTCTAGCTGGGGCAATAGGGTGAGACTCCGTCTCAAAAAAAAAAAAAATTCTCAAATTGATGTAAAACACCAGCTTCCAGACCCCAGAAGTTCAGTGAACGCCCGGCAGAACAAATATACAAAGGGTCTCACCTAACTTCATAGTAGTCTAAGTGCTGAAATCCAGAGATGAAGAGGAAATCTAGAAAGTTTATCAGGAGAAAAGACACAATTGCGGGAGAACAACCGTTCGAATGATGAGTGACTTTACGGAGATACAGGAGAGGCCAGAAGGCAGCGGGAAGGCACCTTCGTCAACTCACGGCCAGTGAAACGTCCTTTATAACAGGGCTGAGACGACACAGACACGAGAGCCGAGAGAGTCACCAGTCGAGCTGCGCCGCAGACGGGCAAGCGCGTCCTTTGGGCTGATTTCGAGCGATGCCGGATGAGAAGTTGGCGCTATAAAAAGGAAGGAACGCCGGACATAGTAAATAGCTGGGTAAACAGAAGAGCCTGTTTTTCCCTGGTAATTTTCTTTTAAAACAACAGTTGCACAAAAGGCGAGGACAGATGAGGGGAATTACGCTGTCATGTGCTGGTGACGTCCGTGGAGCCGGAAGCTGGCATGGAAAGCCGCGGTGAGCGGTCGTCAGTCGTGTCCCGGGTCAGGGAAGGGAGGGTGGAAGGCTGTGTTTTCAGCTCTGGGGTTACAAATTGTTTCAGGACAGTTGCAACCTGACCCCGGGCAGGATGCACATGTCGTTAGCATGAGAGAAACCACTGAAGGTGAGAAGATGTATAGGCAAGAATTTAATAGAGGCGTAAAATGAAACTCTTTAAGGAAGTTTGGTGAATAAAAAATGAAGGTCAGAAAAATTAACGCAGGAACAAAAAATCAGAGGAATGATGAATGGAAAGCTGCAAGATATTTAGATTTAAACCCACTCGTTAATGATTACAAGAAGTGTCAGGGGACCAAACGCACAGTTAAAATGTAGCATTATCAGAATGAGAAAGAAAGATGATATGTCTATTAATACATATTATCTATAGAGGAGACGTGTTTAAATAGAAAAACACAGCTGGGTTTAAAGCTATGAAAAATGTACAGTGAAAACATTAAGCATAAGATGAACAAATCTATATTAATATCAGACAAAACAGACAAGACAAAGTATTGCAAGATATAAGGAAGGACGTTACGTAACGGAAAGACGAGCAGTTCAACCAGGAAGATAGAACAGAGGATATTCATACGCTGAGAAGCACAGCATTGCGATTTATAAACAGAAATATAATAAAGGGAGACATAGAAACACCCACATGGTATTTGGAGGTTTTTAAATACTCTTCTTAAGTAATTGTATGAAACTTGCCCAGAAGAAGGGTGGAAGATCTAAACTGTGCTGTCTATCAGCTCAGTGTAGACAGCCACACCCGACTGTGGCCGGGCACGCATTCACTTTTACTGCCTTTCTTGAGGTTTAATTTACATCCCATGGGACTAATTCACAGCTAGTGTGTAATTCAGTGATTTTTGGTGAACCCGGTTAGAGCCTTTCACCCCACACGCAGCCCTGGGAGCCACTGACGTGCTCTGTTCGTGTCTAGATTTTCTAGCCATTTTAAATAAATAAAATTACATTCTTTACACTTCCTCTAGCGTACTGTTTCTGAAGTTTGTCCGAGTTGTGCGTCAGTAGTTCACTTCTTGCTGTCGAATTCTCGTAGATGGATTTGTTGTCACATGTTGTTTATCCATTCCCTGGCCGATGTCTGTTCACACTGTTTCCAGTTTCTGGCTGTTATGAATGCTGTCAACATTTGTGTGCATGCTTTTGTTTGTACAGAAATTTCGTTTATCTTGGGTAGATGCCTAGGAGTAGAATTGTTGAATATTGTTGTAAGTTTATATTTAACTTTTAAGAAACTGCCAAATTAAAAAAACAAGAAACTGCCAAATTGTTTCCAAATGGCTGTCCCATTTTATACTCTGACAAGCAGTGCACGAACATGCCAGTTTCTCCGTATCATCACCAGCAATTGGTATTATTGTCTGTGTTTTATCCGTTCTGATGGATGTGAAACAGTATCTCATTGTGGTTTTGGTGTGCGTTTCTCTGACAACTAACGATGCTCAGCTTCTTTTAAGTCCTTATTAGCCATTTGTTTATATTCATTGGTAAAATGTCTGTTCAAATTTTTTGCCCATTTTTTAAATGTTTGTCGTCTTACTGGGTTATAGGTGCTTTACGTAATCTAAATAATAAATCCTTTGCAGAGGTACGATTTGCAAACTGTGGTTTGTCTTGTCTTAACGGTGTCTGTGGTGGACAGAATGATGCCCTTCCAAGGAGAACTCACATTACCTTACCTGGTACGGAGACTTTGCAGCCAGGACTAATCTGGAGACCTTGAGATGGGGCCACAGGTGAGGATGCAGGAAGCCTCCAGGAGGTGGAGGAGGCACAGAAGTGGATTCTCCCTGGAAGCCTCCAGAAGGATGTAACCTGCTGACACCTTGATTTTAACTTCTGGCCTCCAGATCCGTGAGATAATAGATGTGTGTGTTGTCCTCAGCCGCTAGGATCGAGGTGATTTGTTACATTAGCTACAGGAAAAGAATAGTCTCTTAAAACTTGAGATTTTCCTTTTGATGCAATCCCATTTATCAATTTTCATTTTCTAGATTGTGCTTTTGGAAGTTTTAGAAATTTTATAGTTCTGGTTCTTCTATTTAGGTCTGTGATCCCTTCTGAGTTCATTTTTAGGTATGGTGTGGGGTGAGGATCAATGTGGCGAGAGAGGATGTCCTTATTCTCAGTCTTAGAGACTCGGTCATTTTTTTTTACCAGCAAACACAGTGTTAGCTGTGGGTTTTCGTAAATGCCTTTTAACAGTTTGAAGAGATTTTCTCCTATTCCTGATTAGTTGAGAGTTTTTTATCTTGAATTTTCAAGCACTTTGTCTGTCTTTTAAGGCTATGACATGTGGTTTTGCTCCCTTTAGTATATTAACAGGTGGGTAACATGAGTTCACTCTTGAATGATAAATCAACCTTAATTCCTGTCCTTAGTGTGTGAGCCCAGTCACCACTCAGTCATGGTGTATGATCCGTTTTATACATTGCTCGTTTGTTTTGCTCATGTTTTGTTGAGGATTTTTGTGCTGATGTCGTGAGGGATGTTGTTGTTTAGTTTTCTTGGAAAAGGCAGGTGAGGTGGAGGATGAAGAATCAACAAGGGGAGAGGGAGAGGGCTGTGCTCGCTGTGGAAAAATGAGTACATACATTTCTAAAAAGTCTCAATTCTCGATAAAATGTGTAAATTTTATTTTTATATAAATTTTCACAAAATGTACAATTTTTTTTTAAGGCAGGATGGGAGGAGATAATTTTAAGGCTCTTCATATTGTTGCTTTCATAACAAATTTTAACAAGTAAACTTTTAAAAAATTTCCAGACGATGTAGGTCATGTGACCGTGGTAATGGTGTAAATATTCTTTACGATTATCATGGTGCTGAAAAAGCTGCATCTTAAGATTAGTCGTCATCACTCGTGTTCTCATCGAGGGCTTGAGAGCCGCCTGCCCGTCCTCGTCCCTCCCGGCACCTCGCATCTCACCTGCAGGGGACCCTAGCTGTCATTCTTAGACTGCAGTTTAAACAACCACCACACCAGTAATTCAATCTAAAAACCTTTGATGCTAAGTGAAAGGTTATTAAATGAAAAATATTTTCGTTCATTGTAATGAAAAAATTGATGTTTTATCTCAATCCAAGGTATCAAATGTTCACAAATAGAAAAATAAATCAGCTCTAAATAATGAGAAATCTCATAGGAAATGAATCCTGTAGGAGTGGATAGGTTCAGTCTGAGCACAAAGTCCGTGCCGTGGAGTTTGCGGTGTGCACGGAGGGCGGGAAGGCAGGGCCAGGGCCGCAGGGCGGGAGGGGCCCGTCCTCACAGACGCCTGCCTCTTTCCCAACACCGAGTCCTCAGTATCCCCACCTTGGAGGAGGTGCGTGGCTGTCTCGTGCTCACACGGAACTTACATAAATTATTGCTCAGAAAAATGTCTCAGGACTGACATGGGTAGAAATGATCACACTCTGAGACTCACGAGAGCAGCACATGCAGTGGACATGCAAAAAACATGCCTCGCCTTCTCGCATGGCATGCATACACACACACACACACGGAACCCCTGGTTTCTTCCCGGGCTGCTGGGCGGAGGAAATGAGCATGTCCTTGTCTGAGATTATAGTGTCACGATAAACATTTTGTAGCATATTTAAGGTGTTTTGGGTGAGAACATCATAATACTAAAAGACTCAGTGTCAGCCAGGCACGGTGGCTAAGCACTCTGGGAGGCCGAGGCGGGAGGATCGCTCAAGGTCAGGAGTTCTAGACCAGCCTGAGCAAGAGCGAGACCCCCGTCTCTACTAAAAATAGAAAGAAATTAATCGGCCAACTAAAAACATATAGAAAAACTTAGCTGGGCGTGGTGGTGCATGCCTGTAGTCCCAGCTACTCAGGAGGCTGAGGTAGGAGGATCGCTTGAGCCCAGGAGTCTGAGGTTGCTGTGAGCTAGGCTGACGCCACAGCACTCTAGCCTGGGCAACGGAGTGAGACTCTGTCTCAAAAAAAAAAAAAAGACAGTGTCTGAACGGTGGTGTAACTTCTCACGGGTGTTCAAAGCCGGGGTCTGTGGGCGGTGGGTTGGCCGTGGGTCGTGGAGAGGGTGGGAGACGGGGCTGCCTCCTTGCGGCGGCCGACAGTGAGCGCGTCTCTCTCTGTGCCAGACACCTCCTCGGGCTCGGACGATGACGGCTCGGTGCAGGGCGACTCCCAGGGGACCCCGACCTCCAGCCAGGGCAGCATTAACATGGAACACTGGATCAGCCAGGCCATGCACGGCTCCACCACCTCCACCACCTCCTCCTCTTCCACACAGAGCGGCGGCAGCGGCGCCGCCCACCGGCTGGCCGACGTCCTGGCCCAGACCCACATCGGTGAGTGCTCGGGCCGTCCTTGCTGTCCGGTGACTGAGCAGAGCCCTCCGGCCCTGGGGTGCTTTGGTCGACTGTTTTAGGGGGCTTGCTCTGTGGTTCACCCCACCTCCCGATCTCCCCCACAGCGGGAATCCAGGGCTCTGTTTGGAAAGGAATCCTCGTTCCTTAGAGCAACTTGCAGCTGTATCTGCTCACATGCTTGCTTCTCACCTCCGCTGAAAGATGCTCCTAAACAAAATGTTAATACCATTTTTCCTCAAAAGTAAGACAGGGTCTTATGTTTATTTTTCCTCAAGAAGACACCCTAGGGCTTATTTTCAGGGGATGTGTTAGTTTTTTTTAAGTACGGTACAACCATCTACATTTATTCAAATAGAGTGAAGTCGTCGTCTTCTGCAACATCATCCTAACTCTCCAAACCCCGAATTCCATCCTGAATTTCTATTTCCTTTAGAACCATCGGCCCCAATCTCTCCCGTTGAGTAACAGAGCTCTCATGGGGCAGATGAGAAGGGCTGCGTTCGTGCGTCCCTTGCTGGCCGTGGCACCCTCGAGGCCCCGTGGCTCGCATGGCCTCCCGAGTAGCAGCCGCCACGGCCCCGCGAACCTCACGCTGTGCTTCTTTGCAGAGAACCACTCCGCGCCCCCCGACGTGACCACGTACGCCTCTGAGCATGCTGTGCCGGCCGAGCGGCCGCAGGGCTCCACCGCCTCCCGGACGGCGCCCAAGTACGGCAACGCCGAGCTCATGGAGACGGGGGACGGTAGGTCTGGGCCGAGGCGCTCTGGCCTTCTGGGGACTGTCCCTGCGGTCCCTGTCCCTGCCGTGGCCGACACGAGGTTGAGCTGTTGCGTCTCCGTGGACGCCGGCCTCGGTGGTGCCCGTGGTCTACCAGAGGCAGCCGCGGGGAGACTCCCCCCATCCCTCGCGCCCTTGACCCAGGCACGTCCGGACCGCAGGGATGTTTGTTTCGCCGAACCCAAAGTAACACGACTCGGACTTTATATTCCCGTTTATTCTCCTTTCCTTAAGCCCCAGTCCTTCCCAGGGCCCTGAGAGTTAGAGCAGAACCGAGAATGAAATAAAGTTTCTTTGTCGCAAGACGGGACGTTCGGCCCCTCCTGGGCCACCTCTGCCAGGCGCCTCGGTCACTGCGGGGCTCGTTCCAGCCCAGAGTCGGTGGCTGGCCGGCGCCTGCTGGGGGCCCTGTCGGCCCTGGAGGGCGTGCTTGGTCTCGGTGGGGTGGGGCCGCCTGAGTCCTTTCTCCCTCGCTCGTTCATTTATTTGGATGATGCATCTTGAAACTTTAAAACTTCATGGCTTTTCCAGTTACTTGTTTGTTTAGTTGATTTTCAAAATGACGTGACATGCATCGCTGCAAGAAATAAACGCGACGCAGGGTGGAGTGGATTCTCGGTGTGCGTGGGCGGACGCACGCCAGTGTCCCATCACACAGACGCTTGGCCTTGTTGACTTGGTGGCTGCGCTGTAGCTGGTGTGGCCGGGGGTCTGCTGGAGGCTGTCTGGGTGGTAGGTCCCAGCCTCGGCCTCTGTTAGGAGAGAGCCGGGCTGAGCCCCCCTGGGTTCATCGGGAGTCCTGGGCGGACGTGGGGAGCTCCCGGGCACCAGTCCCCGGCAGGGTGTCCCCCTGGCCCCGTCAGGCCTCGGGCGAGGAGGCCTTCGAGAGTCCTCACTGCCCCGCCAGCCGTCTGAGCCTGAGAAAAAGGGGCCCTGAGGCAGCATGAACACGAAGGCCACGCTTTGCAGAGGACAGATTCTGCCTGAGAGTTAGAGGTGGGGTCACGCGTATGCAGACCCGCGGCTCTTCACGAAACAGGAACTCACGCAGTATCAGAGAGTCTGGTGCATCCATTGCTCTGAGTCTGTCCGCCTGGTGGATCGAGCCTTCGCCCTAGGCCGCGAGGGGATCGGGGTCTCGGGCGCACAGGGCGTGGGCAACGTGACAGCCCTGGGATGGCGCGGGGACCTCTGGTTTCGGGCCGTTTTGCTGTGGCTGCTTGTTCGGACCGTGACGACGGCTCATCTCTGGTTCCTCTCTTGCAGGAGTCCCTGTGAGCAGCCGGGTATCCGCAAAAATTCAGCAGCTCGTCAATACCCTCAAGCGGCCGAAACGGCCGCCGTTACGGGAATTCTTCGTGGACGACTTTGAGGAATTGTTAGAAGGTGAGAACCTTTCCGACTCCCATTTCCTTGGAGGCTCCTGTGTGCCCACAGACAACAGGTGTTTTTCCTACAAGGATTTTTTATTAAGAACAGTGATCTTTGCCTTCACCGGACGATGGGAACCCGGAGAGGAGGGTGTAGGTGGCCACACTGTGGGTAGATCTCCGCAGCCGATGGGGTTTGTTCTGTGAGCCAAGCCGTTGCTAACAATTGTGTAAGATTACAGAAAACCTTAGCCTGCAGCATAGTGGTTCTCTCTGAGCTATGAGGAGTCGTCTACCCTGCCTCCTCCTGCTCTCTGCAAACGCAGGAGCTGAGTGGTCCTGAGCCTTTGAACACAGACCACTGAAAACTGAACCGAAATACGGGAACCGCCGTTCACATCACACCTGAACTCCTCATTTTTTTATTCACTAAACCATAAGTAACACATAGCTGATTTTCTGGCCAGCAGGTGGAAATTGTCAACTATAAACTAGGGGAGACAAACCTTTTCCAGAAATGGGAGAAATAATTTCGGTTTCTCACCTATCTAAGGGATTCAGCAGGTGGTGTTTTATTATTAAAGATGATGCATTTATCTTCGTTTCCTTCAAGGAAATACTTGGTTCATGCTCTGTGATTCGGAGTAGTTGTAGCAAATTTAAATCTACAGGGCAAAATACAATGTTGCAAGATTTGAGCAATTTGGAGTCAGGGACCATCCGCCTAGGTTGATAATTGAAATTTTAAGCCTGGTGTTTCAGTTCTAGGCTCTGAGCACAGCACGGTGTATACTCGTACCTGTTGTCAGTTTGCAGGTGTATTCGAGTCAGCCTGAGTCATCCATACCCCATGTTGCCTTGGAAATTATAAGGATTAAGTTCCAACATCCATGAGGCCAGTATATAGACTCAGATTCTAGGAAAGTGTGTTTTCTGTCAGCTAACAAATTCATACCTGAAGCATAAACCACGTCACTTCTTTAAAAAAGAGTAAAAGAGCAATCGTGCTAATGCGGTATTTTTCTTGGAAACCTTTTGTGTTTGAAACGTACGTAGTTCAACAGCCAGATCCGAACCAACCAAAGCCGGAAGGGGCCCAGATGCTGGCCATGCGCGGGGAGCAGCTGGGCGTGGTCACGAACTGGCCGCCGTCGCTGGAGGCCGCGCTGCAGCGGTGGGGGACTATCTCCCCGAAGGCCCCCTGCCTGACCACCATGGACACGAACGGGAAGCCCCTGTACATCCTCACTTACGGTAATGCCGCGAGCCGGTCCGCGTCTGCGCGCTCGCGCCTGTGTGTAACCGCCGCCACGTGTGCGGAGCGGAATAGCTGTCGGGGCGGCCAATGTGTGTTTATCTTTCTGGCATAGCGGTAAACGGAGTCCGCTGGGCACGGTAGAACTCTCAGGGGCTGAGGCAGAAAGGATCGCTTGAGGCCAGAACTTAAAGACCAGAGCCTGGGCAGCATAGCAAGACCCAATCCCCCGAAAAAAATTTAAAAATCAGCCAGGTGTGGTGGCACCTCCCACAGGCCCAGCTCTTCTGGAGGCTGAGGTGGGAGGATCACTCGAGCCTAGGAGGTCGAGGCTGCAGTGAGCTGTGATTGCACTGCAGCTTGGGCCACAGAGTGAGACCCTATCTCAAAAAAAAAAAAAAAAAAAAAGAAAGAAAGAGAAAAAGAGAGAGAGAGAAGGAAGGAGAGAGAGAGAGAAAGAGAAATGTAATCTGAACACATTTTTTTAGAATAGGATGTTTATTTGGTTTCAATATGAAAAGTTACCATTTGTTACATGTTTTTTGAGTTAAAACCGGAAATGGATACTTAAAGCAGTGATCATGGTGCTAAAGAGATGTTAGATTTTAGTTCTTGAATATATACGTGATTTTCTGGGGGAGGGAAGAATGCTTTCGGCAAGGTGGGTGCTTTGAGAATGTGCATCTAAACTCTTTGATAGATATCACTGGGAAGAAACAAAATGTTTCCAGAGTTTTAACACTTTTTCAGAAAGCCAGAGAAACAAGCTTCCCTCCGATTCCTCATTCAATACAATTAGTGCAGTCTGCAAACTTTCTGTCATAGTTAACTGCAGCAGAGATGCGTTTCTCTTCGTTCCGTGGACAAAGCGGGTGGAGACAGCGGATGGCTGGGTTATTTCTCACTGTCTGCTTCAGCCTTGCAAAGAAACTAACCTGATAACTAAAAGGCCAAGCTGGCTGGTGTAGTGTCTGTGTGTGCGTGGTCAGATGACCTCTGTTGACCTTCCGGTTTTCTCTATATGACGCCAACATGCTTCCGAGTGCAGGTAGGAGAGAGACTGAGTTCTGCCTTATCCACCGAGGCTGGGAGCTGAGTCATGGAGCCTCGGTGCAGCGCAGCATCTCAGGGTGGCACCCAGAGGCGCCGGCTGTATACGCCTGTGTGGTTCCTGGACAGAAGTGGATTTGGGCTTCGGGGCACCTGTTTTGTGGCCCCGTGTTCTTATGGTTTCATTGGGTGGCTTTAAATGGATCCCGGGTGTCACCCATGACGAAGGACAACTTCACGTGTTGTTTGACTTGTGCTCTTGGAAAAATAGGTTTCGTTCAGTCACGAAGGTGGGAGGCTTCTCCGTGTGACCCCCGTCTCTGGCGAAGCTCAGCCTCGGAGCTGATCGTGTGCTTGGAATCGCTGAGTCCTAACAGCTGGCGGCTCCGAGGCCATCACGTCTTCATCGATGTCCTTTCTTCCCTCTCTCCCCTAATTCGCGACTGCGCTCCAGGCGTCTGGAGGAACTTAGATGCCAGAACTAGAAAGGCGCCGCGACCTTCCCTCACTGTCGTGGCCCCTTTGCAGGACGGGGGATGGACATATAACACAAAGAGACACAC
>VBSM01003148.1:127371-146487 GCA_008086735.1 Cheirogaleus medius | reverse complement strand
AAAAAAAAAAAAAAAAAGAAAGCAAAATCTTACTATGCTCGTTAACTTTCCTTTTTTGCTGTGGAAATAAAGTTTGAAAACCAGATTAAAAATGTAGGTCTTCTCCACAAGCACAGGCACGTGCAGCTCTTCAAAGAGCCGCGGTTATTCAGAATCGCCAAACGTCAGAATCTCAGTGCACGGAGGAACCCCTGCCCGTTGGAGCAATGGGAGGAAGACAAGGGTCGGCTTGAGGAAGCTGATCCTGACCCTCCATAGTGGGCGTCGGCCCCGCTTTGCATGTGGTTTAGTTCTCGGAGGAACCCTCCTCCTCCTCCCTGAGGAGGTGTCAATGTCCTGGGGCTGTCCTGTGCCGAGGGGACCCCAGTTGTCCCTCTGCAGCATCCGCCCAAGGCGGAGTCCCTAAAAACAGGAAGTTTCTGCCACTTCCGGTGGCCGTGACGTTCACGGAGACCACGTGGGGACCCCCCCACCCCGTGACAGTGTCCTGTGCTCTCGACCCACAGTCACCGAGAGCCCTGGTGTCCGAGGGACCAGGCGTGACCTGAGTCTCCGTGGTGTCCCTGTGGCGTCCCGCGTCCCGCCGACCCCCGGCGGCCGGGAGAGGAGGGAGGAGAGGAGAACGGCGCTGGGACTGCCCCTCCCTGTGTCTCTCCGAGCTGGACGAGGGAGGGACGGGAGGACTCGCTTCCCGCAGGCCGGCAGCAAGGTCTCCGTGTCCCGCGGACGTGTCCAGCGTCTGTCAGCTCGTCCTCTCCAGGCGAGAACGTCACCGGCAGGTGTCACTTGATGACACGGCCGCCCCGCGTGGAGAAGACGCGGCCTGTGCGGGACTCTCCTGGACGCGGCGTCCTGAGGATAGACGATGAATTTCAGACCCTCCCACACGCCGGCTTGAGAGCTGCCCTCCTGGGAAGGCACCCTTGTCCCCAAGGTGGCCCGGAAGCTTTGCTCTCTATTTTTGTCTCAACCTCAAAAAGCGGCAGCCAGTATTGTCAAAATCGTGTTTCCGAAGGTTGCCAAAGACAGAGGGCAGCATGCGAGCTAAATTTCTCATTTTATGAGCACCTGTGGGTGGGGGTTTTCGAGAACCAGAATCAGGATGTGTTTTCAGACACGCTCTTGGTTGCTGTTGTGAGACGTCCTAGCCCCCGCAGTCCCAGGACCCCAGGAAGTGGACAGACCACGGGCTTTGTGTGGACGGAAAAGCCGGTTATTGATCAGGGGTCAGCGTTGCTCCCCGGAATGCGGAAAACTCCGGAAACTGCACAAACCAGACCGGGAGCTGCCGTCTCTCACAGGCTGCGGCAGGCAGCTCAGGGCTCCCACGCGGCGAGAAGGGTCTAGTGGGAACAGAGGGTGGGCCACGTCCGCCACCGCTGTCCTCTGACACAGCCGCCTGCTGGCCACGAGCCCGTCTGTTCCGGGTGACGGGGCAGGTGGGGGTGCTGGTTTTCCTGCCTAGCGACCGGCACTCTCCAGTGTGGATCCGGATGCGTCGTCTCCGGGCCTCCGCCGGGCGTCCTAGTCCCATTTGCTTCGAAGAGTCAAAGGACGTGGGGGTGGGTGTGTGCTGGTGCAGGTGACGGGTGCGCTCACTGTTCAAGTGTGAGGGGGCCGTCTGGCCTCAGAGTTCCACCTGCTGACGTGCTGGCTGGACTCAGACTCCTGCCTCCTGTGTCTGGGTCTCTGCTGCGCCCTGCTCTCTGGCTGTTCTGCTTCACGTATCTGTTTCTATTCTCTTACTTTGTGACCTTCCCCTGAGGAGAAACAGCCGAGGCCGGGGGACGTGAGCAGGCTCAGTGCAGGGCCGGGGAAGCTGGACCTCCTGGGTCAGAGGGTCCCTGGCTGGGCAGCCTCCACTGCCCTGACCTGCTGTGTGGTCAGCAGAGAGGACGCAGCCCCCCGCCGAGCCAGCTGCAGTCATCGGTGGTTTTGTGAGCGTTTTTGGCAGGAGTCAGGTTCTGGTGTCCGTGTCTCAATGCATTGTGGGATATTCCTAGACACCCAGGCCTCACGGTCCGTGCGTGTTGAGGTGGCTGAGACGGGAATGCGCCGCGCTTTCCCGACCCTGCTCAGTGCCGGGATGCAGCCCCTGGATCCTCCCCCTCGAGGCAGCTGGCTCCTGTGTGCAGGGGGGGCTCTGGGGACCGTAGGGCTCCCCCTTCCTGCCCCTCGACCGCCGGCGGAGCTGCCTGCCCTTACGGAGCTGGTCACCACTTCAAAATAGAATCTGATCGTAAAGAAGCCGTTTTTAAAGTAGCTATAGATGGCGATCTCTTCTCATCTTGGAACGATGCAAATAAACCTCAGGAAAAACTTTTTTGGGTTAGTTGTATAATTTGCAACTTACTTGTGTTTTTCTTTACCGTTTACACAGCGAATCCTGCACCATTTTGGTATTTTTTAGTACATAGCTTGCAGCTGATCTTCCCTAACTCTTTTTAAGATTATTTTTTTTTGGTCCAAATGTGTTTTCTGTTTGTTTCTACATATTTTAAAAGTCTACATGAAGATGCATTTGGCAAATTCTTTTTTTTTCCCTTTAGGTTTTTTTCTGGGAGGGCAGGATTACTGCTTTTGTTGGTTTTGAGTTTTGCTTTTTGACCTTGATTTCTGGTGTGGTCTTTCTAAATAAACACTTTAAATTAGTCTTATTTATCACTGTATGAATCCTGCGGATTTACTAGTAATTCTCGCTGCCTATGGTAAAAACACAAGTCCGAAAATTACTAGTTTTTTTTTTTTTAATTCAGACGATTTAAAAAAAATATTTGTTGTTAACACAAACATATCTAGACACTTATTTTATTTGTGCTTGTTGCCTAGTTGGAAGAGAACAGGATCGACCTCTAGCACACTCAGGGTGTTGGGGGAATGGCAAGAACATTCTAGAATTGGCTGGTGGTGGCCGCACAGCTCTGTGAATGTCCCCAAAAGCCACAGGATTGCGCGTTTTAAATCAGGGAAGTGACATGGTGTCCCCACAAGCCACTGTGCCGGGAGAGCCCCTCACCCGCCTGTCCCCCGGCCCGCAGGGCACGATCGCGAACTCGCTGACCTGCGTGCAGCTGCACAAGCGGGCGGAGAAGATAGCCGTGATGCTGGCGGAGCGCGGCCACCTGCAGGACGGTGACCACGTCGCCCTGGTCTACCCGCCAGGTAAGGGAGACGGCCGGGCCGCCCCGTGTGAGAGGCGCTCGGCGCGCCGTTGCCGCGTGGTTGCCAAGTGCGTCCTCTTGGGCTCTAACTGGGCTCGTTGTGGCCGGTCACTCCCGCTCACGGGGACCAGCCACCTGCTGTGATTTGTTAGGTGTCTGGGGCAGTTCACTTGATCAGTAGTGGTCAAATCTATACTAAATTCTCATCACAAAGCTGAGTATCTCCTTAGAGACGTTGAAGTCCAGCTGGCTTTGGCGGCTCA
The DNA here is from genome assembly GCA_008086735.1 of Cheirogaleus medius. Classification (NCBI taxonomy): domain Eukaryota; kingdom Metazoa; phylum Chordata; class Mammalia; order Primates; family Cheirogaleidae; genus Cheirogaleus; species Cheirogaleus medius. The sequence continues at coordinate 143,063 of VBSM01003148.1, read as the reverse complement.
CAGCTGAAGGGACAGGGAACTGGTCACCGGGGCTTTCCCAGCCCACAGGGACAAGGGGTCTGTCTCCTGTGTCTGCTTTTCCTGGACGGGGTGGCGGAAGGCAGGCAGCACTGCTCGGCTTGAGTGGGGACTTCTGTTCTCCTCCCTGTGCAGGGATTGACCTCATCGCCGCCTTCTACGGCTGCCTGTACGCCGGCTGCGTGCCCATAACTGTCCGGCCCCCGCACCCGCAGAACATCGCCACGACGCTGCCCACCGTCAAGATGATCGTGGAGGTGACGCGCTGGGGGGTCCGGGCCTCCCCTCCCGGCCTGGGTGCCGGGTCTCGGGGAGGTGCTCGCGGGGGCGGGTGTCTGGGACCAGCACAGCAGCAGGGCGGGAAGGGGCTCCGCCGTCTGGGCCGACGATCCGGTTCTGGAAGCGAGACGAACTTGCGCAAAAGTGGAGGGAGGTGGGTGGTGGCCGCTGTGCCGCGGGTCCTGGTCTCGGGCCCCTGGAGGGGGCTTCGCCGCCGTCACCGGGCTCCCCGCACACCAGCTGGGTGGGGAGCAGTGAGCGCATTTAAGTTACTTTCTCGAGATTTAGAAGATTCCTGTTCCTTTTGAAAGCACAGATTTATTTTAAAATGTTTATGCCCGAGGAAGTTTAAGAGGATTTGGGTATGTTTTTCCCCATTGGGGGAGGAACCACAGGAGCAAAATAATTGGGGACAGAGAGTGCCAGTGTCCTGTCCTGCTGAACGCATCCTGGCAGTTATGTAGGGGTAATCCCTGGTGGTCGGCCTGTGCCGCGTCTGGGGGTGGGGGTGTGACATTCCTGCCGCGACAGATGCTCTGTTGGTTTTGACGCTCTGCTCTGAGTGTAATCGAGGTACGGTGGCTGCTGGCTCTCTCCGACCTCAGCTGCCCGTTAAAGCCACGCGGTTTTGATGCACATAACGAGCACCTGGGCTTCCTCCTCTGCAGTCTGCATTCGCCCTCCGACCTCTGCTCTCTGACCTCCAGGTGAGCCGCTCCGCCTGTCTGATGACCACACAGCTGATCTGTAAATTGCTGCGTTCCAGGGAGGCGGCGGCTGCCGTGGACGTCAGGACGTGGCCCCTCATCCTGGACACAGGTCAGTGCGTGGCCGGCGGGTCGGCGTGTGGCCGGCGTGGCTGAGACGCGGGTGGGACGCGCCGGTTCTTTGTCTTGCTCACAGATGACTTGCCAAAGAAGCGGCCGGCCCAGATCTGCAAGCCCTCCAACCCCGACACCCTGGCGTACCTCGACTTCAGTGTGTCCACGACTGGGATGCTCGCTGGTGTAAAGGTGAGCCGCGGGGGCCATGTGGCACGCGGTTGACGGCCCTGTGTATGTGTCCATGTGCTTCCATGTAGCCACGTGTAGGTGTACATGTGTGTCCATTCACGCTGTGAAGTACGTGACCATTTCAGTAGTTAACTAGGCTGTTTCCAAACGTTCCAAGTTTTTTTTTTTTTATGTAAACACAGTCTCGTTAGCCCAAATAGACCACCGCATATGTCTTTATGTTTTGCCGGTCCTCAAACCTCGACCCCGTTGTCAGCCTGTGCTTGCTGCCGTTTCTTGCTCCGTTGTAACCAGCCAGGTTGCTGCTCAGTGAGCCGCGTGACCCTTTTTTTGTCAAAGAGTGGAACCACTGACGCGACACCCAGAATCCAGACCCTCACGGCTTGGGGGGGGGGTCCCTGTCGAGGTGTCAGGCAGAGCTGAGCACTGATCCCTGTGCCCTCTGCCCCCCGACCTCTGACCTGCTGGGAGGCTTGCTGTTGGTGTCCTGTTCAGCTCCACCAGCCACCTGCCCTTTGGTAGGATTTGGGGTGTTTCACCCACTGACCACAGTGGGAAACAAGGTGAATTTTCAAAAGGCTTTTAAAGGAAAGAAGCGTCTTCAGGCCAAGACGAATTGGTCACTGCAGTGCCGGGGTCGGCTTGGGGCCTCCCGCTGTCGCCAGAGAAGGGCACGTGCTTTCGATCCTAGTTTCGTGGTCCGCAGACATGGCAGCTGAAATATCAAACCTCGATTCAGTAAACACATTTCCGTGTGAAGCAGTGATAATGTGACCTGTGTTTAGTGCTTCCTGCGATTCCACTTAATCTCGGTGACACACCCTGGACGACCCAGAGAGGTGAACAGCTGGACTTCCTCTCAGACATGTAGAAGTTTTTCTTGAACTTGGACTGTTTGATTGGTGTCACGAATCTGTGCTCTGGGCGTGTGTCCCGCTGTGGACTTTGCAGGTCGCAGAGGTGCCTGTTTTTCCCAGAAAGAGATTTCCATTTAACGTCAGCTTCTGGACAAGAGTGTCACCCAGTGTTCAGTAACGTACCTTTGAAGTTGGGAGAGAGAGGCTTGTCCAGTGAAGTGTTTTCTCTATAATGGGCACCAGAGAACATCTGTTCCCTGTTTCCTCTTAGGTTTGTTTGGCTAGAAACCTGTGAGAAAATCGGTTTTATTACATGTCTTATAGTATTTCGAGGTAATTCACGTTTCGTCCTGGCCGTGGTGTCTTGGTCCTGGGACTGGGAGGGGACCGTGGGGGTTCCTCTCTGTGGCTTCGATGGTGGAGCGCGTGGACTCCGGCTGCGTCTTGCTGTGGTGGTCGTGGTGGAAAAGGCGTTGGCGTGAGAGCTGGGCATCTGACTCCAGCTGTGACTTATGTGACCTTCAGCAAATGCTCTCACTTCTCTGAGCCTCCGTTTCCTGCTCACTTAGATGATCTGAGTGGTTTGTCCAGTTTGTCTTTGCTGAGTCACACCCTGGAGACACCCCAGGAATGAGGCCTGGTCCCGTCAGAGGCGGGAGTGAACCGTGGTGTCTCTACAGGTGTCTCTGCAGGCTGTTGTGGGGTCCCGTGAGGCCCCCTTTATGTATAACCTGCTGTTCAGGTTCCAGTACGTTCCAGGACGTCATTGCTTCAGTGACCGGAGTTATCAGGTCCCAGAGGACCACGAGCTCCGAGTGTGGCTTACTTGTTGACAGTGGGGACACCAGTGAAGAACAACAGCCTGCCCTCCCTGATGCCACGTGGCCTGGGCTGGGCCCTTGTGGTCCCTGGTCCTGAAAGGGTCTTTGGGCATTTAGTGCCAGGTCCTGTGCATTTAATGCATCCTTGTTGCCTTATAGTTTTCTTGGGGTGTTAAGTGTCAGGTCCCACTTAACGTGGCCTTGTTGCCTTGCAGATGTCTCTGAGTGTCACGTCCCACGCACTTAATGTGGCCTTGTTGCCTTGCAGATGTCTCACGCAGCCACCAGTGCCTTTTGCCGTTCCATTAAGCTGCAGTGTGAACTTTACCCCTCTAGAGAAGTGGCCATCTGCTTGGACCCTTACTGTGGACTTGGATTTGTCCTCTGGTGCCTCTGCAGGTGAGATTCCTCTTTAATATCTGTTTTCAAAAAAAAGAAATCATACTCTCTCCTTTCCAGACCTTTGGCCCTGCCGGGCAGCCCCAAGCACAGCCTGGCCTGCAGGACGTAGGACCCGTCCCCGAGCCTCTCCTGACGGGCCAGCTCCTGGGGACACGCAGTGCCTGTGGCGTGTCCCACCTTTGCAGATCTCGATGCGGTTTGCAGGAACCTGCGGAGGCAGTCACCTCTGGGAGCTGTGGCCCTTCACTCCCATTGCAGACTGCCGGGCCGCGGACCGGGCTCTGTGCCTTGGTTCCCGGTGGTCCTGCTGGCCTGGGGTCTTCCTCGGTCAGTGGTCATTCAGGCTCCTAAGTCCTCCGGGCTCCATGCCGGCTGTTGGCTGGAGGAGGACGTCAGAAGCGAGTCCCAGGGCCCAGCCTGCATCTGTGTTGTGCTGCGCTCAGCAGCCGGCCGAGAGCCTGGCGCACGGCAGGTCCTCAGCAGATACTGTGGCGTGAATGATGGTCCAGATGACAGATGTTTTGTCGTGGCCCGTTTGCAGGACGGGGGATGGACATATAACACAAAGAGACACACAAAGAAAGACACTGACACACATAAAGATGGTACAAGACTGCAGCGCCAAATGCCCCATTTTATTCTTATACTCAAAAAATCAAAGTTACTTCCTTATATGTGACCACCCAGGCATTTCAACAATGGCCATAGATTCCGGAACACGTAGCCTAAGGACACAGATGTCCCATGACTCGGGGTCTTAATGCGGTTGCCTTAATGCGTTTGCTTAAGTCTAGGGCCATAAGCCAGAGTTTGAGATAAGCACAGATAAGCAATGCAGCCACAAAGGGGAACTTTCTGTTCCCATCCTTTTCGGCCTGGCCCCCTGCGGCTGTGCCTGTCTTAGATTGTCCCCCTCCTTGAGGGATCTTACCCGTCATGGACTAAACAGCCATCCCATGAACTCAGGCAGTACCCCATAAGGGCAAGATGTTTATCAAGTGGCCTCCAGACCCCCAGGGCTGTGGGGATGGGCAACATTTGCTTACGTGTAGAAGCTCAAACTCTTTGTTATGACTTCAAGCAGCAACCCTGTTTGTTAGGTGAACCTAAGCCGGAACGTATAAAAAGTACAACAAATATATTTTATTATCTTTATAAAACTGAGGTGCTGTGCTATTAAATTGGTCATAACTTTATTTTTTTTAATATCCTATAGTGGATTTTTCCTCATGTCCTAAACACTCTTCTAAAATAATTATTTTTTAATGCATTTGCAATATTTAATAGTATTAATCGGACTAAAATCCAATCCTGTGGTTTTGGAAAACACTGACATTCTAATTAGGACAATTAAACTTTATGAGAAAGCCAACGGAATTAAATAACTGAAGCATCTAATGATTTTTTGCCTCAATCCAAGAGGCCAGTAGCACCGTGAGTCATTTTCTTACTTGGGACGTAGAACACACCTTTGGGGCAGCCGAGCCGGGCGCCCTCGGACGGACGTGCCAGCCGGGCAGGGGCGGAGTCTGTCCTGAGCCGCTGCCCCTTCCAGGGGCCGCTCTCGCTTGGAAACAGGGCGCCTTGCACGGCGACTGCCCAGGCCTGGCTCCCCGGGAATCCAGACGAGGTGTTTTGTGGAGGGGGGAAGTAAGTTCTCGAAGTGAATCTCTGATAATAGCAGAGACTCTTTAAGGGGCTTCCAGGTTTCAATGAACCTTTACTTAACCGACATCTTTTCTGCAAATTAACTGAGAAGTTGCAAAATCACCACATTCTGTTGACTTGATGTTTTAACTTCCTGGCTCTCTTGTAATGATGCTTAGCTTAAAACACAAACATGTTGTACAACTGTACACAAATATTTCTTTATATCCTCATTCTATAAGCGTTGGTCTATTTTTGTTTTTTTATTTTTAAAATTTTTTACTTTTTAAACTTTTTCATTAAAAATTAAGACACAGAGACACACGTTGTCCTCGACCCACACGGGGTGGGATCGCCAACATTGCTGTCCTCCGTCTCCACGTCTCGTCCCCGGGAAGGTCTCCGGGGTCAGCAGCTCGCACGGAGCTGCCGTCTCTTGTGACAATGACACCTTCTTCTGGCCCCTCCTGTGGGCGGGCCGGAGGCTGTTTAGAGTTATCTTCGTTTCATAGGTAGAAGTGCGTCTAGAATAATAAAAAGTACGATACAGTAAACACGTTAACTGGTGACGTGGTTTGTCATCATGTAACTGTGCGTGCCGGACTTTCGACTGTAGCGGGTGTGTCTGTACCAGCGTCACCATGGCTACGACGTCGCTTGATGATGGAAATCTTTCGGCTTCATCCTGGTCTCCCGGGACCATCATCAGACGTGCAGTTGGTCACCAACAGACACGCTATGCCGTGAGTGACTGTGCAGATTCTGAGAATAACGGAGGCAGGCACCACTGCATTCCCACTGCGATGGATAGCTGTCATCAGCAAAATGGGAAATACCACAGCGAGTGCTGGCCGGGATGCGGAGACCCTGGGATCCCTCCCAGTGCTGGTGGGAGCGTGCGGTGGTGCAGCTGCCGTGAACACAGTGTGGCGGCTCCCCGGAAAGTTAAACACGGAGTCGCCGTGTGATCCGATGGCTTTGCGTGTAGGCGTGTGCCCAAAGGACTGGAACCAGGACCTCAGACAGACGTGGGTACGCGGTATCCACCGCAGCAGTACTTGTGGCACCAAAGGTGGAACTGCAGTGTGTCCATCGGTGGGCAGTGGACGAACAGACGTGACACACACCTGCGGTCAGATGCGGTCCGGTCACAAAGGGGATGGGTGCTCCAACCTCTGACACGTGCCAGGAAACACGCCGCTCAGTGAAATAACGCCGGACAGCGGAGGACACACATCACACGGCTCCACTGACGTGGAGAACCTGGAATGTGCACGTTCAGGGACGGCGCAGAGGGTCCCAGCGTCCGGGCGGGAGGGGGATGGAGAGTCACTGCCGAGTGCAGGAGTCTCGGTGTGGGGAGATGGAAAAGTTCTGGACTTAGACGGTGGTGCTGGTGGTTCCTCGATGCGAATGGAACTGGTGCCCCAGAAATGTAGGCTTAGAAAGGGCCAAAATGGTAAATTTTATTTTATGTGTTTTACCACGATACAATTGTAAAAATTAAAACAAAAATAGCCAATCTAGAGTAGAGTGATAATTTGAGGACTGATGGTCCCCCTTTGTGTTTCCGCAACGATCAGATCTGTGACGGCCGCGGCAGAGGGTGACGCTGCTGCAGAGCCGTCACCACGGCTGGGTGGGTTCCGGGGCCTTCCCTGGACCTCACAGTCCAGGTACTCGAGTTCCTGACGCGCCTTAAATCTTCTCTGGTTCCTCGCGACAGCTCGTGCAGCGCAAGTGCTGTGTGCAAATAGTTGTCATCCTGTGTTTTTATTGAGTAATTACAAAAACATAGGTGTTCGGTACAGGCATGAATTTTCCCCCCAAGTATTTTTCATCTGTGGTTGGTTAGAGCCATGGATGTGGAACCCACAGATAAGAGGGCCGAAGAGGGCCGTCTGTATTTCCTTTTAAGAGAAATAAATGAAACTCTGGTGGGAGATAGGAATAAAGAAAGAAATGGAAACTTATTCCAAAAAGCCCTTTGTCACGTTCCCTGAAAAATAGTTTTCATACCAGGAGTCTGGTTTGAAGTAGATTTTATTCACAAACTTAATTTCCTTATATATATTTTTTAACTAAGTGGGATTCTCTCTTAAGCAGTTTTGAAATTTTGAGATTGGCCACTTAAAAGAAGAACTGGGATTAGTATTAGAACATAGCAGTTAGTGAGACCTAATGCGCTACTTTACCAATGAAATTTTGTGTAGCTGGAACATCCCTTTTATTTAAACCTCAGAAGGTGATTTATCCAGGATATTCTTTTACAACGTACGACATCTATTAACATTCATTCGAAGTTGTAAACCAAAAAAATCAAAGCTATAAAAAAATGTAGTTTTTACGGATACTTCATTCTTCCGAGTCCACGCTTACCCATCAGCTGATCATGAATCAAAATGTGTGATCTATCGTTTTTTTCATCTCCCTAAAGGTGCTCTCTAATACAAAGGTAAAATAAAAGAATGATTATAATTTCCTTAGTGCTTCTGTTTGTTGATTTGTTTGGATCATTTTAAAGTAAAAATCTGAACTTAAAAATACTAAGCGACTAACTTTAATCGTCCAAGTTCTCTTCCCCTTGTGCCTGGCGTCCGTGTCTGAGCCAGTGCCGGCCACGTCCTCCTCGGTGGGCGTCGAGTCCACGTTCGGGCCCCGTGGTCCCTGTCAGCCCTAAGCTGCTGGAGGCCACACTTACCCGAACACGTGGTCACCCTGTCCCAGCGAAACCGTCTGTAACAACAGGCGGCGTCTGTGGTTTGCGTCTCCTCTGAACTTTCGGATGTTCTTACCCAGATTTGGTCCCTGTGTTCTCTGCTGTGAACGAGGATCCCGTTTGTTAATGGAGCAGCTTTAAAAAAAACCTGGGAGTGTCACACCACTCGGCAGTTTCAAATAAGCGCTCGCCACGCGGGACAGTGACTCTGCATGGTGACTCCTGAAGTGCCCGTGTGCTTTCCAGAATGTTGTCACAGACTCGGTTCTGTCTTGTGGAGCTGGTTTGCTGCCCCGTCTTCCGGCCTGGCTGTCGCCAGCCTCCCCCCTGCTCAGGCTGGCGTCCGCCCTGCCTACCCTGACGGCCACCTCTGTCTCCACAGCGTATACTCGGGGCACCAGTCCATCCTGATCCCGCCCTCGGAGCTGGAGACCAACCCTGCCTTGTGGCTTCTCGCCGTGAGCCAGTACAAGGTCCGGGACACGTTCTGCTCCTACTCGGTGATGGAGCTGTGCACCAAGGGGCTGGGCTCGCAGACCGAGTCCCTCAAGGTAAGCGCCGTCCCGCCCACGGGTCTGGGGGGCCCCCCTCTGCGGAGGTGGTGACGTTCGTGTGATCCTCCAAAAATGCCAGGGCATGATCTGCTGTCGCCTGGAGCTTACAGATTGTTTTCATAGGAAAACATTTTTTTCTTTGTTTTGTTTTTTTGAGACACAGTCTGGCTCTGTCACCTGGGCTAGAGTGCCGTGGCATCTGCCTAGCTCACAGCAACCTCAAACTCCTGGGCTCAAGTGATCCTCCTGCCTCAGCCTCCCGAGTAGCTGGGACTACAGGCATGCGCCACCATGCCCAGCTCATTTTTTCTATATATTTTTAGTTAGCCAATTAATTTCTTTCTATTTTTAGTAGAGACGGGGTCTCGCTCTTGCTCAGGCTGGTTTCGAACTCCTGATCTCAAACGATCCTCCCGCCTCGGCCTCCTAGAGTGTTAGGATTACAGGCGTGAGCCATCGCGCCCAGCCAGGAAAATGTTTTTTAACGTGACTATTTCCCCACTACCATGATGCTAATAAGCCAAGGTGTAAAGTATTTTATCGATGTCTTTCATCCCACTAGATCTACCTGAAAGATCCTAAATTTGTTTTTGTTTGGTCAGTTAAGTTCTTCACGGAGGTTAACTGTATCTGATGTTGGTGTTTAAGTAAGTTTTCATGTGGCTGCTCACTTTCGTTTTCCTTGAAGATCCTGATCTGTAAGTCTGGACCCTGACCAAAGTTCATTTGAACAGTGCTGTGTTTTGTTTCTTATAATTTCTTACTTATCATGTGTAAGTAATAGTATTTCCCTCCATTTAAATGGAGGACATTTTGGCAGAAGTATTTTCATAGTAAATTAATCCCTAGTTCCAAGTAAGTAGGAAGGAACAATGGTGTGACCTGTTTGGATTATATTTGAACCTGCTGTTCACTGTATGTCCAGATGTGTGTCTCCGCATATATGCAGCCTATATTGTTTGTATATGTACACACACGTAAGTTATCCTGCACACGTATAAACAGTGAAGTGTACATTTATCACTCCTGCATTCTGTTTTCCCAATGTATTAAGCTTGCACAGGAAAAAAAAAAGCAAGATAACTTTGATATCAAGCTACATCAAGGTGCAATTATTTTAAGTTACATATTTGTATATGAATAAAATTATAAAACATAATTGTTACTCATGCCACCTATATAGTAGAAGAAAATGATCGAGTACATTGTCATGAACTTTCCCTGTTAATACATACATAAGTAACCAAAATACTAATAATAGCATAATTCAGGGATTTCTAAGCACTTTGTGCGCTCAATTAAGCTCTAAAACAGCTCTCAGAAATAGGAACAATTATCGTCCCCGTTTTAATGATGAGGGAACCTGAGTTACAGGGAAATTGAACAAGCTTTCCTGTCCTTAAGTATAATAAACTTGGAGCCAAATTTGGCATCTTTGGCTTCAAACCCACCGTCAGAACCATGTGCCTTATCACCTGTCAAACAGACACAGGTGTAAATACGGCATCACCAAGACCCCAGTCTGTCCCGTGTACGTGCAATCATATTTATATACTTAACGTCAGAGTTACTTTCAACTGAGTTTCCTTCTTGTTCAGGACCCTGGTCGGTTACCTATGTGCTGAGACCACCTTGAAAATGCTGGAAGGGCTGAATGATTTGGGTTTTGGCGGCTGCTCTCTTAGCAGCTCTGAGTTTACTCTCCTTCACGTTCAAACGCAACTCCTGTCACTCACGTCCTTTCCCCAGCCTGGCCCAGGAAGTGCCGGCTCTGCCACAGAGACTTGTGCTCAAGCCTTTGAATCCCCTCTCCTGTGAGTCCCGCTCTTGCCCAGCTGACTGCGTTTGGTGCAGAGAGTGAGATGTGCTTAGTGATGAGCACCTACCTGTGATCTTTCGGAGAGCTGCTTTTATGAAGTTGTCTAAGAATTGCAGTTTTACATTCTTGTATTTTAAAACGTAGGTTTCTTGTTTCCCTCTGTGTGTTCTTGCACATCCGTGCTCGTAGGAATACATCAAACACTTCCCAGACCCCGTCCTTTAATTACCTTATCCAGGATGTAGTTTTTCCTTGACCTTTTTCCTCCTCATGGTTCTTGCTGTTGCTGCTTGCTATTGTTTAAAATATTTATAACAGCGTTCCTGATAATTTGAGTGTCTGTGTGGTTTTTCACCAGCATCCTGGAGAGGTTCAACGAACGACACGTCTGGGGTAGCCCTGGACGTGAATAGCCGTGCTGAGCTCTCCGACGTTTCTGTGGGGTTCAGACCGGAGGACTCTCCAGGTCACATGGAGCCTGGCGCACTGCAGGCTGACTCGGTCGCTGTCGTTATTTCCAGGCGCGAGGACTGGACTTGTCCCGAGTGAGAACCTGCGTGGTGGTGGCAGAGGAGCGGCCTCGAATCGCGCTCACGCAATCCTTCTCCAAGCTGTTCAAAGACCTGGGCCTCCACCCGCGGGCCGTGAGCACCTCGTTCGGCTGCAGAGTGAACCTGGCCATCTGCTTGCAGGTGCGTCTCAGCGATACCGGCAGTGCCGGGGTCGGAAGGGTCACCTCGAATGACAGGGCACAGCAGACTCGCTCAGCGTTTTCTCCTTGGCTGATGCTTAGCTACATCTGGAAGAGTCTCTTTTAACCATATGCATGTGGTGGGTGCACATTTGTTTCTTTTTTTTAAATTACAGTCTGCCTTTCTATCCATTACTCATAACTCGCATTCATCGTGCCCGTACTCCGTCCCAGAACATTGTAACTTTTGTAGCGGGAGTAATGGTTTGCCCACACCTCTGCTGCCAGACTTTTTAAAAGTTGGGCGCAAGACACGTTTCAAGAAATCCTGTCCCTCGAAGTAATTAGTCTCCTGTATGCAGACAGGCGATGTGGGAAATGTCATCGCGACTTGAAGCAGGTTCAGGAATTTGCTGCTGTGGCAGCAACATAGAAACAGGCATGAGTGAGGCCACTCTAGCAAGATGGCCCTGCATTAACTGTGGCTGGAAAATAGTTGTTTTCCTTTGCTGAACGCTTAACGTAAAACACGCCCATCCGCGGAGGTCCTTATGCCAGGTTAGGCTGCCCGGAGGCAGGGAGGTGGGGGCCGTGGGGAAGCCGTCCCCACGATGCAGCTCTGCCCAGGGCAGGGCTGCGGGCGTGTTCCTGGAACATTCTGAGAGAAGCAAAGCTGCTCCCAGCAGGTGCTGGGAAGGTGAACTGTTGGCATGAGTCAGCCCCCCACCCCCCGCCCACGCACCAAAGGGGTTGAGTTAGGTTGCCATTGGGTGAGCCTCAGGGGCTCTGGGTCTGTTCTCTTCTTGCCTGTTCAGTGTGTGGACGTGGCCACCGTGTGGGAGGAAGGGGCTTCCCTCTCGCCATGCGGCCAGTCTAAGGAGATCACTTCAGGAAAACAGTCACAAAGAATGTTTTTGATTGTCACATGGAGAGTGTTCCTTGCTTCTGTCTTCCTTCCCTTTGAATTAGCTCCTTTTTTTTTTTGAGACAGAGTCTCACTTTGTTGCCCATGCTACAGTGCCGTGGCGTCAGCCTAGCTCACAGCAACCTCAAACTCCTGGGCTCAAGCGATCCTCCTGCCTCAGCCTCCCGAGTAGCTGGGACTACAGGCATGCGCCAACATGCCTGGCTAATTTTTTCTATATATTTTTAGTTGTCCAGCTAATTTCTTTCTATTTTTAGTAGAGATGGGGTTTCACTCTTGCTCAGGCTGGTCTCGAACTCCTGACCTCAAGCGATCCTCCTGCCTCGGCCTCCCAGAGTACTGGGATTACAGGTGTGAGCCACTGCACCCGGCCTCCATTTCTAAAAAATTTATAAACTACCAAATTCTTCTCCAGAGTCAGTTAAACCTTGTGCTAGGATTGAAATTAATTCTCTTTTCTTAGAGGTCCTATGAAAAATTAGATTTATTTTGCTAAACTAGTTCCTTAAATACTGAAGTTTTCTTTCCTTGTATACCTTTACTGCTCCCGGTAAATGTTCCTGGCTCTCTGTTTCTTTAGGAGGAAGGGGGAATGCGGAAGTCCACTTCTTAAATAAGTGCGGCAGTAGCTGATGTAACGGACTCCCAGTCGAGAACATGCTCGTGAGGGCAGGCACTGCCCACCGCGGTGGTTATTCTTCTGTGTTTCGTCCTAAGACACTGGGGAGGGGGGTGAAGGGAGAAGAGCAGAGTGGATTCCATTTCAGCACGCTGACCCTGAGCATCGCTCACTCCAGCAGGCATCAGAGTCCTGCAGGTCCTCACTGTGCAAGAGTGGCTGTGAATAGGAGGAATGGAGCACAGTCAACTCTTTATTTAGTTTTGCGTTTATTTCCAGCCTCCTGGATCCAAAATGTTTTAACGTAGTTTATCAAGAAGGAGTACATTAAGCAGGGAGGATAAGACACACTACAAATAAAAAGATAGAGGTAAAATAAAAATAAGAAAGTGGCAAGAATGACATAAAAAAATCAAAAACATAAAAAACTGAGATAGTCCCTAAATTCCAAACTTTGTACTTAAATGTTTAAAGGCATGGAAAAATTTACAGTTTGCCTCTGGAGCACCAGAATCAGCAATGCACGTGGGAACGTTTGTCTTCGGCCGATTCATCGCGTTTGACGGCATCGTTTTCTTCCCCGTGTTGTCTGCTGTGGCTGTCGGCCTTCAGCCTGACTCTGCCCGTCCTGGTGGGGAGAGCCCAGTCGGAACAAGGGGAGAGTTTCTCTTGCTACAAGGTTCTAACTAGGCAAAGAGCGTTGCCAGAAAAGAGACGGACCCTCAGCCACGTGTCGCAGGGCTGACAAAGCGTGTGCTTTTGGGACGGTGTCTGTAGAGCTAACGCTGTCTCCGTCAGAAGGGTTGCCCGGTCTCCCAGGAAGGCTGGCTGACGCAGCTTGTGGGCTGTTACTGCTGCAGAGCTTGCGGGTGGCCTTGGCAGTGCTGAGGTGCAGCGTTGGGTCCTTATGGTGACGTCGTGTGTGGTTTTGCCAGTGCTGACTTGAAATTGTGACAGGTGTTCTCTAAAACATGTCGGATAGGCCCAGGTGCGGTGGCTCATGCCGGTAATCCCAGCACTCTGAGAGACCGAGGCGGGAGGATCGCTTGAGGTCAGGAGTTCGAGATCAGTCTGTGCAAGAGGAAACCCCATTTCCACTAAAATCAGAAAATTTAGCCAGGCCTGGTGGATCCCGCCTGCAGTCCCAGCTACTCAGGAGGCTGAGGCAGGAGGATGCTGAGGCCCAGGAGTTTGAGGTTGCTGTGAGCTGTGATGATACCACCACAGTCTACCCAGGGCAACAGAGCGAGACTCTGTCTCAAAAAATAAACAAGTCTGATACGTGAAATTTCCAGGTACGCAGAGATAAATTAGAGGTTGTTTCTACATTGCAAGTGTGACCATCGCTGACGGTCCCCAAGCGTCTCTCTCCCCATGTACGATTTCATACAGAGCTGCTTTCTCACGTAGTCTCCACACTTTTGCTTCCTGACACCTTGACTGTCCTCTGCCCTAAACGACTTTTCCTCAGGCCCCCTCTGTGAAGTCTTATCTGATCCAGCTACAGATACCTCCCTCCCTCTGAATTCCCATAGCACTTCCTCCCCCCCACCTCCCACATCCTGTGTTTTATAATCATCAACTGTCTCTGCCCTTCTGCCCCGTGAGTAGCTGTGCGAGAGAACAGGTTTCATTGAATGCTGACTCGCGTTCTTCCGCAACACGAAGATTTTGTTGAATATTCACTCCTGAAGGTGCATCTTGAAACTTCAGACTTTGTGCCTTAGGGTTTTTGAAGTGTGGAAGCATCTGCGCTTTAACTTCTGTCTCCCCCTCTGTGCGTCCTGTGCCCATGCTCAGACCTGCTCTGCTCCAGGGGCCGAGCTGCCCCACACAGGTGCAAGATAGAAAGTGAGGTCCTGGTCACACGGGTCTTTTTCTGAGATAGGACCTTAAGCCGTTATAACAGAATTTGTGAATTGGGGTGATTTAGAGAGAACGTTGACTGACTTTTGTTGCAGTTAACGTTTAGGTTTTGGGGAGTCTTGAGGGAAGGGCATCAGGTCATTCAGCCTGAGCACATTCAGTAGGAGCCCAGCGTCTGGGGAGCCTGTGCCCTTTGTTAGCCCGTTGTTTTCTTTCTTCCTGCCCTGCCTCTCTCCTAAAACGGGCACTCAGAGACAGTGGCAGCCATAATCACCACAGCCAAGGAACAGAGAAAAATGGGATCATGATTTTTAAAAAAAATCTCGAACCATTGCTTTTTTAAGTAGACTCAGCTCTCTTTTGAGTGGTGGTGGTTTTTCAGTCTCCCTTTGTTTATTACCAAATTTCAGCCCAAAGAAAACCAGCTGAGAACTTTTCTATTGCCGCTGCCACGTCCGGCGTCTGCCCAGTGGCTGCCGTGGTCGGGGGTGTGGGCTGCACTCGCCATCCACACGGAGAACGGTGCATCTGCCCAGGTGCTGGGAAAAACCTGCTTTTTCTCCTTTTCTGGGAACATTTGGGGAAGATACCTAAGCGGCCCAAGGGAAAATACCTCACACCCGAGGGGGTTGCCCAGTTGCTTTGCGGAGTTTTCCCACCATGCTGCTCTACACAACATAACGCGGGTGCCACGGCCACGGAGGACCAGGAGGAGGAGAAAACAGACGTGGCCGTGTCTCTGGGGAGTGGCCGCTGTGGCGGGTGGCGCGGTGGTCTCACCGGGGCAGAGATCTCCCCTCGGGCTGCTGAGCCAGACGTGGGAGGAGCCGGGTGTTTCTTTCGGGCTTGAGAGGCACTTTTGTTCCTTTCCTTTACCCAACTACGCAGCTGGGGAGGGCTGGGTGCCCTGATTTCAGATGCAAAAGCTGACAGGTGTCCCTGTCATTGGAACTGTTCCAGTGAAGGAGCAGTCAGTAGATTTAGCCGATGAGATGTGTGCTCCCACTTCCCTCAGAAAGAGAAGAAACTCAGAAAGAGCCCCATAAAGTTAAACCGCCCGGTAACACCATCCACTTTACTAAAAACCACTCAGATCTGTCTCTGTAGGTGGTTGTCTCTTGCTCTCTCTCCTGTTGCTCTGTGGATATGTTGACATCTTTAATACATTTTTTTTTTTTAGCCTTTAATGGTACAGTGATTAATTTTAACGATTTCCATATCTGACATTGCTTTTGATCTTCTTTTTACTTTGTTTCCTGCTTTGTGCATCCTCCCTCCCCCATCCCATTTCTAACTGTCGGGTGGTGTGTCTGTGTCTCTCACTTTGGGTCTCTGTCGCTGTGACGTCCTCCCCTTCCCGTCCCCAACCCCTGCTGCTGTAGCCCCACAGGCTGTGGACACTGGCCGAGCAGGTAGGGGACCTTCCTGCCCGCCCCGCCCCTCACCTCGCCCACGTCCCTCG
>VBSM01003148.1:108983-127271 GCA_008086735.1 Cheirogaleus medius | reverse complement strand
TTTTCTTATGTTTCTACAATATAAGAAAATTTGTGCCTATAGTACATAATTGGGATTCTCTCTCGAGGAATGCTAGTGTAGTTCTTCAAATAAATCCTGAAGGACTATTTATTTCTTGGCACAGTAGTCGTAGGTTCAGTCTTTTCCCAGCCAAGGTGCTGTGTTGCCTTCTAGAGAAATGTCTGTAAAATTTTGGTTTGTGATGCAGCTGTCATGATGTTGCTCTTAGATCACTGACGAGAAGTGATTTAAGTCAACCCCGCATGGTCTCTGAGGTGAGTTATGGCCCCCGTGCTGCTCATTTAACAGCCCGGCAGCTCATACCCCGCTCCTGCCGAGCGGACGGTGGCAGGTGTCTCCCTCCCCTACGCATCTCTGCGGGGCCACCTGAGGCCAGAGAGCAGGGCTGGGAGGAGCGCCGTGGCTCTTGCTCACGTGTCCCTCCCAGCCTTGTGGCAGCTCCCGCCACATATGGCTCAGTACCAGGAGCTTTGAAAACACACCTTTTATCCTAAAGGTGGAGCATGTAGTGGAAACTACACAAATGACGCGTCACATCCTCGGCAACCTGCTTTTGCCAGCTAACCATTTCCTCTCGGCACTTCCGGCTTTTTATTTGGCAAACTGTGTGGCATGTCTCTTATTTTTTTACGTGTGCGTGGTGGTCGAGCCGTGTGAAAGTCCAGTGTTATCCTAATAAGATGTTCCTTTGGGAATTTAGATCGTCAAACTGAAAGTTAGAGATAACTTGGATGGTGTGGTTTTAGTGCTTTTATTTTTATTTTTCAGTTTAAGATTTTACCAAAGACTTGCTTGCTAGCTAGTAGGGTGCCAGAGCCAGATTTCCCTCTGCACGAACCTGAGTTAACCACACTCTGTCGTTGCTTTCAGGGGACCTCGGGACCTGACCCAACCACTGTCTATGTTGACATGAGAGCCCTGAGACACGACAGGTACGGTACGCTTGCGGCTTTTTCCTTTCTTTTTGGTTGCCAAGCACACGGGTATCCCTCTAGAAGGAGGAAGAAGGTCCACAGTGTTTATCTGCTTGAAGTATAATCACCTATGAATGAAGCAGTAGAGTTGAGCAAGTTGGCTTGAACTCTGCACGTGAAAACCGCGCTGCACAATAGCAGGAGAGTGGTGAGGGCTGCACCAGACGCAGCCTCTTGGTTCTTTTCCATGGCCGTTCTAGTCAGGCACCATTTTGCCCATATTTTACATGCACTGAAATTTTTCGTGAAGCCATTTCCACGAAAAGCTAAAATAGAAGTCAGGTTCCTATTTCTGTGCAGCTTCCTCAGCGGCCCCGAGCACGAGTGACCAGTGGTGTTACTGGTGAGTGTGCAAGTGAGGACAGCTCGGGAAGGACAGGTGGTCAGTAGGAGGGAAAGACCTTTAGGGGAATTTCGGTCCTAGCAAGGAGGACTATTAAAATGCCCGGGGGCGGGGAGAAAGACTCCCGTGTTTTTGCTGTGGTCCCTCCCGTGGGAATAGATCGTTT
The DNA here is from genome assembly GCA_008086735.1 of Cheirogaleus medius. Taxonomy (NCBI): domain Eukaryota; kingdom Metazoa; phylum Chordata; class Mammalia; order Primates; family Cheirogaleidae; genus Cheirogaleus; species Cheirogaleus medius. Next base: position 125,767 of record VBSM01003148.1, on the reverse strand, counting down.
TCTGTCTGGTGGTCGTGGAGATGCCCGTCCTTGTTGCTAGGGTGATGCGCACGCCGTGATCTACAGTGCTACCGTCGTAGGTGATTAGCAGCTGCTCAGCGAACGCGCTGCTCTGTGCCGGTCACCGGGCCACCGACTGCATTTTCTCACCTCCCGACGCCGGGTCGTTACGCCACGTAACTCATGGGAAAGTGTAGCGAGGTGGTCATGTGGCAGGCAGGTGGGAAACACAGAGGAAATCTGGCCTGACTGCGCGGGCAGTGCGCTCCAACTGTGCGCTCCAACGACAGGAGCTGCTGGGCCGGGTGAGGAGGGTCCGAAGCTGCTGGCTCGTCTAGTCGGCCCCGCATGCTCCTCCGTCTAACCAGGTCCTCGGCAGGGCGCTCGTGCCCCGGCGGACACCTGGCCGGTCTGGAGCGTTGGTGATTGACGTGACTGGGCGGGCGGGGTGTGGTGCTGCCTCGTCGGTGGGGGGGCAGGGACGCTGCCCAGCAGCCTGCAGGTGCCAGGACGGCAGAGGGCCAGGACACAGCTGAAAGGCCACCCTGCCCGACCATGTCCTGCCCGCGGTGGCCGCCTGGCACCTGCAGCCCTTGTGTCGGAGCCTCCTGTTCGAAGGACTACGTATGACATGGCCCAAAAATGACGGGAACCCCTCACAAAGTGGCTGAGGGCCAGAGAACGAGATCACCCCCGAGATCACCAGTCCCAGGCAGCAAAGTTCGGGAACATCGTCAAAAGTCAGGAATGTAGTTTTAGGGAGATTAAATAACTCGTCCCTGGGGCATACAGTTTTCTAAATAATAACTTCTGGACTTTAAAGCAAATTTACTTTACTCTCTATAGAAATTGTTTGAAAGATAATTTTATAACTGTGTAACTTTCTCAAGAAGTGGAAACTAGGTCATCAGGGAATACCTGTGTAGCATTCATGCAGTTGCTTGTGGCCCGGCTCTCACATACGTGAAGGACAAACATCACAGTAACACGTATAAAAACTGCCGACCTTTGGGCGTAACCTCCTGTGTGACGAGTGTCCGGCAATACCGGAGCAGGCTGACAGTTGGGATTTAAGGGCTTTTCTTTCTGGGAAGGTACAGGACTGCGTTTGCCAGCCTTTCCACCCCACCTTGGGCTGTCTTGAGTGCAGCTTGTTTGCCTGTCGAGAAGAGAGGTGATTTGGGGAGAGTGAAGCTAGGGCCGGTTCGAGGCGTGTGGCAATGAAGTAACGGGAGTCCAGTCTCAAAGAATGTCGTCGTGCTGGAAGAAGCGGGAGTCCTCACACGGGCCTCTTTGTGGCCTTGGCTCGTTAACTCCTTGACCTTGGCCAAGTCAGTCCTTCTCAGTGACAGTTTTGACCTAATCTGTAAACTACTTTGTAATAATACTTGTCCTTGAGAAGCTCCTAGCTCATTACGCAAAACATCCAAAATAGAACTAGAAGCGCTTGTGACCTGGAACCCACTATGCGATTCTGCGCACTTCAGTGCGCTGGCGATTCCGTCGATCGGCCATTCTCAGGCGCTGACCCTCTCGAGAGCCGCCCTTGGCAGGGCACCCGGCACCTTGTTTGTTCTTTGGTCACAGCAATCTCTGCCTTGACGTAAATTCTCAGCGCTCTCCTCTGTCAGAGACATAGACTTCTTCTGCCTCAGCGTCACTTACAGGAACAAAGCAGAGCCCTGCTCTGGAATGTGAGGTGACCGTTTCTTTACCCCAGTCCTGCCCCGGGCTTCCCTGGGGGGCATCTGCCCCCCACCCTCCTCAGCTCTCCCCTCCCGGCTCTCCCTCTTTCTCACTTCCGTTCCTACAGGGTTCTCTCTTCTTGGCCCTTTCTGCCTGGGTCTGTCAGTGGCCCCCTCCATATGGCTGGGCCACTTCTTCCTCACCCCAGCATGGAAAGTCACAGAGATATCTCTGTCCTTCCCTCACCTTCGGTTCCACCTTCCTGACACCTCCCCACCTACCCACACAGGCCCAGCCCACCCTCCAGGGAGCTTGGCCCCCGGGGCCTCCCCCCAGCCCTGCTGCGATTCTCTTCATTCTTCCAACTTCAGCTCAAATGCCACCTCCTTCTAAAACCCTCCCTTGAATATTCCTGGGTAAAAATGCTTTACCTGTCCAGCATCACTTTCAGCCTTTATTGACAGGTGTAAAACGCACCTTACGCTGTAGCCACTGGTGTGGAGGCTCTGGGTCAGAAAGGTCAGAGTTCAGATCCCCTCTCTGCCTTAGGTCCTGAGACTAATGGGTGAGCTCTCTGACCTCAGGGTCCCTGTGCTTGGAGTAGGCACAGTAAAACCGGACACCTACCAGGACTGCGTCAAAGAACGCTGCAAAGTGCCAGACGGGTAGACGCTGCCACTAAGAGCGCCAGGGCGGCTTCAGGGCTGCTGTTTGGAGGGTGAGGTGATGTCCTTCCCCACAGAGGACTCACCTCTTCTGTTCCACAGCACCCAGGGGTGCTGACCACAGCGTGGGCAGGAAACTCAGCTAGTCTGAGGCTGGTGGCTGGGAAGCAGTGACCAGGAGAGCCACTAGCAATGTGGAGCCCCGTTTTTTCTTGTTACTGTTCCTATGAAAAGGGTGGGTGTTTACTCACTTCTGTCACAGGGTTAAGTACTTTTCCCGTTGCTTTCATGGTGCATGCACTTGGCAGCCTCAAGACACCGACCACTTGTCATTTAGTCACCGCGCAGAAGGTCAGCTCATTAACACGTGTGTGCAGTTTCTCTGAGAGAGGATAGCGTGTGCGTGTGTGTGCATACTCACACAGGCAAGACGGGTGACGGAGGAAAACCACCGCTGTGCAGGTGGTGACCAAAGACGTCCCGATGGCCAGTTCTGCCTCTGATTCTAGCGCCCACTATGTTCTCAGAGCTGTGGGTTTGGGACCCGGCCGTGCGCCTCTGTCACACGTCGCCGTGGAGAACGTTTCTGCAGAACGAGGACGTGCAGACTCTCCCCGCTTCCGAGAGCGAGGTCCTCCTGGGCGCCGAGCTCGTGCTCACGCGCGAAACCGGGTCACTCGGCTTTGGGGCACCGCGAGCGGACGGTCCTTTCGTCTGCGTGGACAGAAGTGAGGCTTCTGCTTTGAGTTCCGTTGGGGGCTTGTGAATGGCTGCCGCTGCCCCTTCGGGCCGCCATTCCTTCTGGTAGCCCTTTCTTCCAGTAGCCCTTCCTTCCGGCAGCCCTTCCTTCCGGTCACCCTTCCTTCTGGTCGCCGTGTAGGTCCTTCCTTCTGGCCACCGTGCCGCTCTTCCGGTCGCTGGCAGTGACGTCACAAAGGCGCCTCTCGCTGGGCCTCTTTGCTCCCGTTTGTTGGCGTTGTGTGTTCTGCTCCGTCCTTCCTGCCCTTCCAGGACTGCAAGTCAGAAAAAAAAAAAAGAAAGAAAAAGGCCTGTCAGTATTTTTAAGCAGCGTTCTCTTTGTAAGTGTACGCTAACATTTCCTGCGAAGAGGACGGGATGATTATCAACCTAGGAACAAAGCCGGAGGGACGGAGGACCGCTGTCTTCAGCCTCCGGATGGATCCCCAAGGACGCGGCACCTCCCGGGCGGCTTTGTGGCCAAGACCGCGTAACCGGATTCCAGTTGGGAGGGAGTGTCAGAGAACCCCAAGAGGATGTTTGAGCCGTGTCTTAGGTTTTTAAAACGTTTTATTGTGATGAAATACACAAAACATAACGTTTGTTATCTTAATCGTCTTAAGTGTGCAATCTAGTGGCGTCAATCACCGCAGCCATCTCCAGAGCTCTCTTTATCATCCCAAACTGAAACTCCGTCCCCGTTAAACACTAACTCCACGGGCCCTGGCACCCACCATTCTACTTCCTGTGGGTGAATTCGGTGACTCTACCTCATATGGTTAGAATCATCCAGGATTTGTCCTTTCGTAACTGGCTTATTTTACTTAGCATGATGTCCTCAGGGTTCATCCATGTTGTAGTATGTGTCAAAATGTCCTTCCTTTTCTAAGGCTGAGTAATATTCCATTATGCTCCTATACTAAATCTGTCCTTAGACACTTAGGTTGCTTCCACCTTTCGGCTATTGTAATGCTGCTATAACATGGGCGGACGTCTGTTCAAGACTGCTGTCAGTTCTTTTGGATGTATACTCAGAAGTGGGATTGCTGACCCATATTTTTTATTTTTTGAGAAAATTCCATACTGCTTACTACAGTAGCTGCACCAGTTTACATTCACCGAGGGTTCAATTTCTCTCTGTGCTTTCCAGCATTTCCTATTTTGTATTTTGTTGAAAGCAGCTATCCTCATGGGTGTGAGATGGTCTCTCATTGTGATTTGAATTTGCTTTTCCCTAATGACTACTCATATTGACCATCTTTTTTCATGTGCTTATTGGCTATTTGCGTCCTTTCTTTGGAGAGGTGTCTATTCAAGTCCTTTGCCCATGTTTTTAACTGATTTTTTATAAAATATTGAGTTGAGGCCAGGCGTGGTGGCTCACTCCTACAATCCCAGTACTTTGGGTAGACCAGGAGTTCAAGACCAGGCTGGGCAACATAGCAAGACCCTCTCCCTACCAAAAGTAAGAAAAATTAGCCAGTTGAGGCAGCATGCACTTGCAATCCTAGCTGTTCCACCCAGTGTGGGCAACAGAGTGAGACCTTGTCTCTATAAAGAGAAAAAGATTCTACTTTGGCTCAGTTGTAATGCATGTAAGACATACATGTATTCTAACACTAGGGTTTACTGCAGGGCAATGTGGGGCCTCTGCTTATAGGTTCAATATTTCTTAAATCTGAAACTGTTGTAAAAATATTTTTTAAAAAAACCAAGGAAGTCTAAAAAACCAATGTTTTTCTGAAATTCGGTGCAAACCAATTTGCCATCAAAACCTTATGAATGGACATGAAGGTATAAACGATTTATCCCACTCTTTACTACAGAAATACTAATGTGTTTGATCAGGATCTTAGGTAGCCTGAGTGTGTGCTCAGGATTAGCACTCAGAAGTCTGAACCGTCCTGAAACCTGACGCACATCTGGCCACTCAGGGCGTGGTTGAAGGCGGGCAGGGGTGGGGGGAGGAGGCTGGGCCACAACTCCAAATGGTGTCTTCTAGTGGGAAGAAAAGAATGCAGGACTCTCTTCCACCTGAGGGAGAGACCAAGGAAAAGGACAGACAGAAAAGTCTGGATGCAGGGGGAATGAGTTAAGTTCATAATTTTATAAGCAAGAAGGTGTACAGAGTATGCTTTGGTTCTTCATTTGCACGGTGCTTTTATGTTCCCTGAAAAAGTTCTTCTGTTTTGTGTCTCATCACGCATTTTTAGGGTGATTGGTGCCTGTTTCTGGACTTTTGTGATGGAGACCTGCTCACTGTTGGCCTTTTGTGGCCACTGCCTTGGGTTGTCTCACTGTGATCTGTTGCTTTTACTGGAGGCTGATTCGAGGAGGACCTGCTTTAGAAATAATTGTGCTCTTATATTTTGTTGTTTTATTAGTGTTTTTGGATGTGTGAACTTGATGTCTGTTATGTTTAAGTACTGATTTTTTTCTTGGTGATTTTAATTATCGTTTCTCATATGCATAAATAGTTACGAAGGAAACAGCAAGATGTTAAAATGCAAACTTTGACACTGAAACTTGTCTAATTATTTTCCTGCTCTGTTTGCCTTAGCTGCCTGGAAGCTGAGAACTAAATTCAATCACGGCACCTAAATTAATTAATCTAAGGTTTTTGAATACTTAATTCCCCCTTTATCTTTGGGGATTTTAAAAAACTTATTGAGATGGTCTTATTTTATTGGTTATTTTAGATACTCCAAATTATTTTTGGAATAAGGTATGGCTTAAATTTTTAATTAAAAGTTTTGGTTGTCTTTTTAGCAGTACATCCTTAAATGCCATCCTTAAATGTCGAGCTCGGCTGCGCAGCAACTCAGCTTTGCAAGGGTGGATATTTCTGGGTCCTGTCTGCTCTCCCCCAGTAAGGCCACAGAGCCGGCACAGGAGACAGCGTTAGCCAAACCTGCATCTGGTCTGGTCACGCAGGTTGTCGAGATTGACGGTGCAGATGACCTTCTTCCTCCAGGTCGCGAGTGGCCGTGGGGAGGCCAGCGTGCGCGGCAGTGTGGCAGGCCCGGCTGGCTCCCATCCCCTTTCCTGACCCCACGTCTGTGTTTCGCCCCATGGCTCTGGCTGAGCTAATTCTGAAGTGGTTGTATTTCTGGCAGGGGCAGCCCTGCCACGTGTGAGCGCTCCTCTGTTGGGGCCGATAATACAATTTCGTTTCTCAATTGTTACTAATAAGCCCCAGAGCCAGTGTTTTGATGGACGCTCTGCCTGCCGACGGGGGCACTGCAGGCACTGGCCCCAGTGTGGTGGCCCCGGGGAGCCCCCCTTCTGCGGCTTTGCAGGAATGTGTAGGACTAGAGAGAAGGTTGAACCGTGGCTCTGCTCAGGCAGATGGTGAAGACCCCACTTGTCTAGGCAACACCATCATGCCCATTCCGGGGGGTTGAGGTGATGCCAGCAAGTGCCCATGAAGGGTGGGCACCTTATGAAAGGCCTCTCGTAATGGCCACAAGTCTCTTCACCCCTCAGGGCTGCGCAGACAGCTGATCGGGGCTCCAGCCTTCCAGTGAACCAGGGCTGCTAAATTCAAGTCAGCTGGGGAGCAGTTCAAGGATAGAGCGTGAGTTAGAGACTCACGGCAAATCCCCTGGAATCTCCTCTCTGTTCCTGCCTTCCTGGTGAATGTCTCAACTGGTGAATGTCCAGTCCATTTAATAGCCTAGGATGAAAAATGTTTTTTCCCCAAGTCCAGAATCTGTGCTTGAGTGGATGAAGAACAAGGGGTAGGCAGAAGCCAGGCTGGAAAGATTTATCTGGGTGCCGGTGCGGTTGAATTGCAGCCTGGTGTAGACAGTGAGTGTGCTGTCGAGGCTGAGGCACCATGGACAGAGACGTGAGCCTGGGGGCGTCAGTGCTCACCTCCGGGAGCCGATTCCGTCAGCAATGATGGATGTTAGGGTGGGAGGAAGAGTGGCAGGAAGTCCCAGCTGTGGAATCAACAGGTGTACTTGGCCCCCGAGTTGTTCAGAGCAACTCTGCAGTGTTACCTGAGAGCAGGTGCTCCCATGGGAGGCGGCTCCGCTGGACATCCGCCTTGTCACCAAAGACAAGTGCTCAGGTCACACTCCCTGCGGGACAGGGGAGCCAGGCATGTCTGGGTCCGGACTCTCCCTCCCGGAGTTTCTGCCCACCCCCTCTGGCTGCCAGAGTCCCTGGGCAGCTGCCGCTGCAAGGCAAGCCCTTCCTGCCCGCCCGCCTCTCATTTGCCAGGGAGCCACCTTTGGTTTGTACCTTGTAAATTGCTGCTAATTGAGATGCATTTGTGACAAACACACCTATGACATTTACGTGCCCACAGACCATGGGCACTTCCTGTTCATGGCATGTTTAGTTTGCTCAATAGCCTGCTGGTCACCTCGTTTTCATTTACGTCTGTGAGTTCTTCACACGTTGAGAAAATCAGCCCTTCCACCCGTCCATTGCAAATATAGCTCCCAGTTCTTTTGGGAGATATATCTTTTGCCCTTATATGAGGGGTACGGTTTTTTTTTTTCTCCTTTTGCTATGTGGATATGTTTATTTTTCACATAGAAGAAGGAATTTCTATGTGACATTTGCTGGCAGGATTTTTAGCTGCTTCGTTCAGGACCAACCCTGAGTGATTTCAGCACTGTGCGCCTGCTTTTCTACGAAGCACACCTTTTTCGTACTGACCAGAAAAGAAATCTCCAACAGTGTATCTTCCTTGTTTTCCACATTTTGGACACAATTCTCAGATTCCATCTCTCGTCTCTTCTCTGAGACTGAGGGTAGACACGAGATGGGCAGGAGAGAGGAGATCTGAGGGCAGGGGAGGACATACCAGCCAGAGAGCAAGACGCTGGGCAGCGTGCACCTGGCCAGGATAGCTGAGCTCCTCTTCCTCCCGCCCTCAGAACGACTGGACACAGGCCACAGCAAAACCCGCAGGGACGGGGAGAAGGAACATCCGTGAACGCCGCACATCCCGACTGACTCCAGAGCCCAGGGACTCATCTCATGAGTCTTGTCCATAAGTGGCCCGAGGGTGGCCCCTCTGCGGTCAGCCCTGTGATGGCACAGCCACGCCCGGCAGGGGTTTCCGGCGTTCTAAAGTAGAGACGACTGCGGGGTGGGCGGCGTGTCCAAAACAGCCCTCGCTTTTGGCTGAGAGGCCGGTCACCCGGCCTTTGTGGGACACAGCAGCGAGGTGGTTTCCCGTCTCTCCTGATCCTGCGCTTCCCTCGGGCTCCCTGCCCCACCGCTGCCCACACGCGACGTCCCGGCCAGCCTGGCGAGTCCTCTGTCGCGCTCTCTGCACCAGACCGCCGGCTCCTGGAACCCACGGTCGCCAGCCGGCATCTGGCTGCGTGAGCTGGAATCGGGGTGGCAGCCGGGCCCGCTGGCCCAGCAGGACGGGGTGGCGTCGCTGGGACGCACAGAGTTCCTGGTGATCTCACAGACGCACGCAGTGCCACCCTCTGGACGTGTGCTGTGCACGGCAAGCATCCACGCGGAGGGCGCGTTTGTGTCTTACCGCGGCGTTTGTGTCTTACCGCGCATTCTAAGCAGTGCTCCGGTGGCAAGTTTCACTGGAAACCCACCACGAATCAGCAAACGCTGCCTGAGTCCTGGACGATCTTAGTTTCTCATAGTTCTGTATTAAAGCAGCCAGTAAGTTATTTTTGGGCATTAATGTCGTCGAGTCCATTGGTATATTCTAGAGCAGTTTAAACTACGTGCAAGGTCTCGGTGGCTTTCATCTGCCACTGTTAACATCACGGTTTTCCTTTAAGACAAATTGCAGAGATGGTGGTGGTTGTCACCAGAGCCGAAGTTTCTGCACCAACTTCTCCTGCCTCATCAGCGGCTGCAGCTGCTCAGGCGCCGTCTGCCGCGTCACCTCTCCTCCACACCCTCCTGCGGGGGTGAGATGGCTCAGTCGTGGCTGCGTGTGTGCGCCTTCATCCATCTGCAGCAGCCAGGCGAGGCGTCTTGCCGCCCGCGGTCGGTTCCTCGGCTGCTGAGCGGCCAGAGGACAGGGCGCCCCGGCCGCAGAAGGTGCAGCTGCAGACGGGCGCTCGGGGCCCCGCCCAGAAGACGCACACTCGCTGCGCCTGCCATGTGCAGGACTGTCCATGCCAACAGCATGATCCACGTGGCGTGGCGCCTGTATGTGGTGGCGGGAGATGGCGCCTCAAGGGGGCATCTGCACGCCTGGACACGCATGCCCCGGACGGCCGTCCCTCAGGACCCGGTGACCCTCGGGGTTTCCTCCTCAGCTCCTCTCCGCCGCCCTCCCCATCCATCCTCCTCTTCACCTGCGTCTGCCAGTGGCTGTGCTCGGCACGTGAGAGTGAGTCCCTCTGCATTTCAAGCCTCGCCTGTGCTGCAGACCTCCAGCCGACAGCCCTCTCTGTTCCTGGCCATGGGCAGGTCCCTCCTGCGGTCTGTAGTCTTCCAGTCTTGGAACGCTTTCTCCTCCTCTTCTTTCCGTTTAAGTAAAAACTGCCGTTTACGGGAATGCACAGCATCATAGTCCTCCGTTTCGTGGTAGAATGTGAAATCGGTAGTGAAGACCACACAAGACGGAAAATCACACCGTGGGAGCACCGCTGGCTCGCTCCAGCTATGCTTGGCAGCGGTGTCCTCGGCAGCCCTTAGTATTCAGTTAAATCGAAAAGAGTTTCTTTTCTGAAAAGCTGTCTTGCTCCCCGAGTCGGCTGGGCTCCTCAGCTCGTGTTTCTCGGACACACGGCATAGAGGCGTGTTCTGGGCTGGTGGGCGCCGTGGCCCTTCCCAGTGGCATGTTTGCCGGGCATGGGCGGAGCCATGGGCACGTCAGGACCAGACGTCGCTCTCATGGGCGATTATCGGCAGCTCTTCCGCAGGCGCCATTTAATCCTTATTCTTTTCCTTCTCTGAAAATGCTGAGTTGAATCCTGGTCACTGCAAGTGCAGAACCGTCTCTCCAGTTACCTTGCACATTTGACAGTTGTGACTTCATCTCCCTCTGTTCTGCACACTCACCGTGCATGGGTCACCCTGCCGTCGGGTTGCTCCTTCGTGACTTCTGTCTTTGCCACTGGGGTAACGCTCAGAACGAACGTCCCCTGACAACCTTCCAGGCGCGTGACCGAGTGCTAAGTGTGGTGAAAGGGAACGGAGGCCCAGAAAACACCCTTAGTGACGTTTTGTGTCTCTGTTTGCAGAGTACGTTTGGTAGAAAGAGGATCTCCACATAGCTTGCCCCTGATGGAATCAGGAAAAGTAAGTATTCAAGGAAGAAAAATGCATTTCTGTGTAAACATGAATCTGAGTGTATGGGCTTTGAAATTTTAAGAAATGTATTTTATAGAATATTAAAAATGTATTTTTAAGTCTTGATTGCAATGAAAGAAAAAAAGGGAAAAAAAAGAAAAATGTATTTCAGTAGAATATTAATATTCTATTAATATAGAATTAGAATATTAATTTTATAGAATATAATATAGAGCTTTTCTAAAAGCTCTCTTGAAGGTACTATGTCAGGACTAGTTTGGCTGTGAGCACAGAAACTCAAAACAAGTGTTTTAAACAAGTTAGATCTCTTTTTCCTTGTGTAAAATTGGGGAAATAGGCATCTCCCATGCCACAAAACGGGCCCAGGTGCCTCACCTCTTGTCTGCATAGCCCGGTTCCTGCCATCGTTTCCACATTCCGGGAGAAACAGAAAAAGGAGAAGGAAACAAAACATGCAGACTGGAAGGAAGTTCCCCACGCTGTCTTCCTGACACTTAAGTACCGTTGACAGAATTCAGTCCCTGGTATTACCTGGCTGGGAGGATGCTCAGGAACCGTCATACTGACTCTGACCGTCTGGGCCCAGTCATGATGAGAGCATCTCACTGGGGAAGTAGGAGAGAATGGTTATCAGGAGACAACCAGCAGTTTCTTGCCACAGTGGTTATGTTTGTTTTGTGCTGCTGCTGCTGTTTTGATAGAAGTAAAGGACAAGAAGCATATTTAAGCCTAAATAAAGACCTTTTTTTTTTTTTTCTTTTTTGCCCACTTTCTCCAAGTGACATAAGTCTAAACGCATCTTATATTGCTTCTGGGCCTTTTATAACCTTCCTGTATGACTGCACGTTAGAATACTTTATATAAAGCTGGTTTAACAGTGGGAACGTGCTCACCACCCCTCCTGGCACGGTCTGGCAGGTCAGCCTGGCTCCGTCAGCCGCAGGGACCAGAGTTGTGGAATCTCACTTCGAACTTAAAGTACAACGGGGACCGTTCTAGAAGGTTCTGTGTTTTTATCATCAGATGTTTTGCCTTAAACTAGCTGAACTGAGAAAGACTATATTCGGGGTTTTCAGAATGAACTTTTGATTCCTTACATACATGGTGTCAGTGGGGTTTGAAATATTTTCAAGCTAAATTCCCATTAAGAAAGGAATGTTTAATATTGACATCCATCATAATAAAAGATGTTTACATGGAGCAAAAAGTTCCCCAATAGCTCGAGTTGAAAATGCAATTAGAGATCAGGACAGGCATTCTGATTAGCGCCCAGCAGACTGGACTAGCGTTGACGCGGATTTATGCCTTCTGGTACCACCAAAGCGGCTTTCTACCAAATAATTTTACCAAGAGCGTTTTGGGTTATCTCCGAGCCCACACTCATCCCTGAAAACTTCGCGACTCCCTCAGTTCGGTGATCACGGCAAGCGTCACCTTTCGTTCGTGCCCACATGACATCGTGTGAGGCACGGTATTAAACTCATGTAAAATCTTAATGTCGATAAATTCATTTAATACAAATACATTCAGTGGAGTAACTGCAAATTCCTCTGTTGCAGGTGTCAGGCTGTGTTAAATGTTACCGTGTTTTTCAAAATTTTTCTAAATGATTTTTCAGCAGATTTCTTTTTTTTCCCCAGCTTTATTGAGGTATGACTAACGATCAAAATTCTTAATTTTAAGATCACCGCAACACAGGATATAATGTCGTAGCGGCAATTACCACAAAAATGTAATTGTGGGACTATAACTTTACAACGGTGTATAATTTTGAGATATATAATTTTGGTTCCATGCCCTACTCCTGTCTAAACGCTCTTTAGCAAAGAAACAGGCGTGTGGCATGAAGGAGATCGGGGTTGGCTTGTGTGTTGTGTCTGCCCGTCTTCGTTTCCACTGACGAGAGATTTCTCCTCCCCCACGTAGATACTCCCCGGGGTCCGGATCATAATTGCCAACCCAGAGACGAAAGGCCCGTTGGGAGACTCGCACCTGGGAGAGGTGAGTTCCGGGGCCCCTCCAAGACCAGTGTATCCTTCTGGTAAGCACCTCCTGCTCTCTCTGCACCAGTACACACTGTCCACACGCACCGGTCTGCAGCACACGCTATTGACGTTGGGTAAGTCACGCCCGGCTGGGAAATGACGTGAGATAAGCTTTATTGCTTAAATGATTCCATGAAAGTTCAGACATACAAAATGGGATTTCCTTAAGGAGGGGGAAGTATGAGAGATTCTCTTCAAAGAACTCGGGAAAGATAAAAACCAAGTGTGGACTTGCTTCCTAGTTTCCTGGCTCTCACATCTGTTCTCCACATCCTGCCTTGATCACCGAGGAGCCCTTCGTCAGCCTAGAACGACGGCAGCATCAGTAAATAGTAGTGAAGAGACTAGAAAAGTGGCAGATCAAATGAATCATCTCAAAGAACTGGAAAAGGATGAGCAAACCAACCCGAGACCCAGCAGAAGAAAAGAAATAACAAAGATCAGAGCAGAACTAAATGAAATTGATAACAAAAAAACTATACAGAAGATTAATAGAACAAAAGTTGGTTCTTTGAAAAAATAAAATTGACACTCCTCTTGCTAGATTAACGAGAGGCTGTAAAGAAAGGACTCTAATAAGCTCCATCAGGAATGGAGAAGAAATTACAACTGATGCCACAGAAATACAAAATATCTGTGAATATTATCAAAACCTCTATGCACATAAACTTGAAAACATGGAGGAAATGGACAAATTCTTAGAAACTCACAGCCTCCCTAGGCTCAATCAGGAAGAAATAGAACTCCTGAACAGACCAATATCAAGTACCAAAATTGAAGCAGCAATAAAAAATCTTCCTAAAAAGAAAAGTCCCAGACCCCAGATGGTTTCACACCTGAATTTTACCAGATATACAAAGAAGAACTGGTGCCTATCCTGCAGAAATTATTCCACAACATCGAGAAGGATGGAATCCTCCCCAACACGTTTTATGAAGCCAACATCACCCTGATACCAAAAACAGGAAAGGACGCAACAAAAAACCTACAGACCAATATCCATTATGAATATAGATGTAAAAATTTTCAACAAAATCCTAGCAAACCGTATTCAGGTGCTTATGAAAAAAATAATCCATCACAACCAAGTGGGCTTCATCCCAGAGATGCAGGGATGGTTCAACATACACAAATCTATAAATGTAATTCACCACATAAATAGAAACAAAAACAAAGACCATATGATCTTCTCAATAGACACAGAAAAAGCATTTGACAAAATCCAGCACTGTCTTATAAGAGCGCTTAACAAAATAAGTATAGATGGGGCTTACCTAAAAAAGATACAAGCCATATGTGACAAACCCACAGCCAATATCATACTGAATGGGGAAAAATTGAAAGCATTCCCACTTAGAACTGGAACCAGAAAAGTTGCCCTCTATCACCACTTCTATTCAACATAGTGCTGGAAGTCCTAGCCAGAGCAGTCAGACAAGAGAAGGAAAGAAATCAAGGGCATCCAAATGGGGGCAGAAGAGGTCAAACTACCGCTCTTTGCTGATGATATGGTCTTATATCTAGAAAACCCCAAAGATTCTGCCGTGAGACTACTGGAATTGATAAATTCAGCAAAGTCTCATGTTACAAAATCAATGTACAGAAATCAGTAGCATTCCTATACACCAACAATAGTCAAACTGAGAACCGAACCAAAGACTCAATACCCTTCATAATAGCAACAAAGAAAATAAAGTACCTAGGAATATATTTAGGAGGTAAAAGACCTCTACAGGGAGAACTACAAAACACAGAGGAAGGAAATAGCAGAGGACGTAAGCAGGTAGAAAACCATACCATGCTGATGGGTCGGCAGAATTAACATTGTTAAAATGACTATGCTACCCAAAGTGACCCACATGGTCAATGCAATCCCTATTTCCCCCTATTTCCCACTTTTTGTTGTTATAACCCTTTCCCCTTTAGATTTTGCTTTGTGGTGTTTTATTGCAGTATGTTTCCAAATGTATGCTAACCAGGGGAAAGGGAAAAAGAAATCTTAGCGTTTTTCAGCACTTTTCTTGATTGCTCTTTAAAAACCAATCAAAACATTTTGAAAAGTGCAAGGCAAGTAGCGCAACTTTGTTCATTTGATGTGTTTATTTTTAAAAACAATTTTTTAAATTTTCAATCTTTTTTTTATTTTTTATTTTTTGAGTACATTCTGGGGTACAAATGTTAAGGTTACATATCTTGCCCTTGCCCTCCCTCCCCCCTCGAGTCAGAGCTTCAAGCGTGTCCATCCCTCAGTTTAAATCTTCAATCTTTAATAAAATTCCTGATAGATGGATGGCTTTGTGGGTGGCTTTGCCATAGACTTGGCCTGGTGTCTTTATTCCAGTAAGCTCTGTGTGTCTCTCCAGAAACCTGAATGAGATGAACTTCATCCTGTTTTTTCAGTCCCAGAAAGCTTTAATACCATTGAACATAATACTTTGAATTGCAAAAGCGGTTTTAGCCTCCCTTCCTGGAGACAGTCTAAAGGTAACTCACCCCCGTGACATCTCCCTCCGCTCACAGATCTGGGTCCACAGCGCCCACAACGCCAGCGGTTACTTTACCATCTACGGAGACGAGTCCCTCCAGTCGGATCACTTCAACTCAAGGCTAAGTTTTGGAGACACTCAGACCATCTGGGCACGAACGGGCTATTTGGGGTTCCTGCGGAGAACGGAGCTCACAGACGCGAACGGAGGTGAGAGCCCAGGCTGCCCCACCCCCCCCAGGCAGAGGTCGGGCTCCCCTAGAGAACGTGTGTCTGAGGGTTGGAGCGGCCATACCCAGAGGGACGTGCGTGCCGGCCGCAGACCACCCAAAATCAGCTGAGTGGGAGAGAGAGGAAAGCAAACTGCAGATGTGTCCCGTGAGCTGAGCTGTGTACCAGGCACCCTGCGCTCTCCCGAGAGCCAGGAGCAGACGTAAACCAGGGAGGGGCCCAGAAGGCGCAGGTGTCGGTGTTTCCCCCAGCACAGCGTGCTCCCTGCAGGTCCAACTGAGGCAGAAACCGGCCAGTGGCTGCAGGAGCGTGCACGCTGCAGCTTCCAGGACGGGGTCTCTGCCCGGGCAGGGGGGGCCGTGAGGCTCTTGGGCTGTCTCTGCTGTGGTCACCGTGCCCAGTGTGGGGCTGCGAGGGAGGTGGCCGCTGCCTGTGTCTGCGGGACGCAGGGGCGAGACGTGAGAGTGCGCTTGTGAATTGTATTCTTTGCTGGCTCCAGAATCCTTCCTTACCTCCTTCGTTCCACTAAAAATAGAGGCAGAACATGGCTGTTTTGCAAGGATGGTAGCCAAGGCTCTTAGTGAGCTCCTCCTTGACCAAAGTCCCAGAGAGATGAGTCTCTAGATGTCGGCAGGGGTTCCTGACATAACCGTCCAACACACTTACACTAGCCTGGCCCAACAGGGGCTAAATGTAGAGAAAAAGTGCAAAAATATTCTGGCATAACATTTGCATTGAGGGAAATCTAGACGAATTTGAGTATCTCGGGTCCCTGTGAAGAGCTGAGTTTAGAGATGTAAAATTCATAGCAGTTTCTCCCCCTGCCCCGCAAGGAAGGCCAGGAATGTCCCATCCTGCCGAATCCCAGGGAGCTGGGGCAGCAGGCTGCCACGCCCTGGCCACTGAGAGATTGAATCCCCAACTGTGGGAGGAGAGGTGAAGCTCCCATCGTGAGCAGAAGCCAACAAGTAAATGTCTCCATCTTTTCTGACTCACATTTTAAAAGATTTATTTCGTGGTATTTTATTTGTCAGTCACGTCTTTCAGATTTTCCCTGATGTACTTACCACTCTATAAAAGTCAAGGACATATTTTCTAATCGTTAAGGAGAGAGAGGGCTGACTGCGCGTTGTCATTATTATCCCGAGGTTTGCGTGAAGGAAAAAAACAAATTTCATGGCTACACGAGCTAAGGAAATCTTCCTTCACGAGCATTCCCAGAAACCGAGCTTTCTTCTCCCGCTTACGCATGGCATCAGCTGGTGCCCAGGGAAGAACTGCCGTGACGGGGCCGGAGGGAACGGGGTTTAATCTGGGCCGTGCTGCGTCCTGCGTGGCCCACGCGGGTGGGGCCCCGGAGGACTCTGGCCACGTGTGTCGGCCACGGGATGCAGACGCTGGCCGCTGACTGGGCACCGACTCAGCCCCAAGTGGCGGCACAGGAGTGCGTGACCGTGTGTTTGGCAGCGTCCACACGCTGATCCGATCGAAGATCTGCTCCTATGGTTGCAGCGTGGCGGAAGTGCCGTGGCTCCACAGCCGTGGCTCCGCAGCCAGCCTCCAGCAGGGGGGAACTAGCCATCCCCAGATCAGTGTCCCCTCAGGGTGGCTTTCGGTCACTGAAAGGAGAGAGTGGCTGGGGCAGCGTGGCTGCGAGGCGCTCACACACTCTCGTTC
>VBSM01003148.1:80525-102601 GCA_008086735.1 Cheirogaleus medius | reverse complement strand
TCCCTGGGTTCTTTCTGGAACGAGAACTTCAGCTGATGTTGTTATTTCCCTCTGGCGAGAGTATCACAGGCACATCTGGCTCAAGCCTAGTGGACGCTCAGTTGCTACCTCCTAGTGTTTTTTGGTCTTTAAGGTTAATTCTGTGAACAAAATAACCGAGCAAGACCAACCTGATACCTTAGCAAGCAATTTGGACCGACCCCAGCGCCAACATGGCCTGTCGTTTTGTGATGGGGGCGTCTTTGGGTGGCTGACGGTACCAGCTCGCCCCGGCTTGCTCGGAGGCCCTCCTGTCCACTCCTCGCCACCACTGAACGGCACTCAGCTGTATGAGACACCACATCTGGGGTCCAGGTGCAGGTGCACCTCCAGGTGGGGGGCTCTCGGGGAGCCATCCTCAATTCAGGAGGCATAGAACAACCCATAAAATGGTAAAGTGTGAATCGAAAGTGGGGGAAAGAAGAGCATAAAGGGTGCAGAAGGAGCCAGGTCCCCCTGGACATCCAGTGGCAGGGGCTAGCCAGTTGATCGTCTGCTGCAGGTTTGGGTGGAACAGAGTGGAAGGAAAGTGGTTTTAATCTCACCAAAGGAAGTCATGAGCCAGAGACCCAGCCCTCGCTGTGCAGGTAACCACCTGGACTGTGTCTCCTGGACATCACAGGAAAGGTAAACACCCAGACTGTGTCTCTTGGACCTCACAGGACAGGTAACCACCCAGACTGTGTCTCCTGGACTTCACCGCACAGGTAACCACCCGGACTGTGTCTCCTGGACTTCACCACACAGGTAACCACCTGGATTGTGTCTCCTGGACTTCACAGGTAACCACCTGGACTGTGTCTCTTGGACCTCATAGGACAGGTAAACACCCAAACTGTGTCTCCTGGACCTCACAGGGCAGGTAACCACCCAGACTGTGCCTCTTGGACCTCATAGGGCAGGTAACCACCCCGACTGTGCCCCTTGGACCTCATAGGGCAGGTAACCACCCAGACTGTGTCTCCTGGACCTCACAGGGCAGGTAAGCACATGGACTGTATTTCTTGGTGTCTCCACTCTACGCTGAGCTTGAGGAGAACACCATGTCTTAGGGACCTTCCCATCCCAGCACCACTGAGGTTCCCTGGACTCCAACATGGGATGAGAATCTGAGCCACTTAAAAACACCCTTCAGCAGGAAATGATGTGGTAACTCTTGCTTCGTAGATCTGTTCTTCAACAGGGATCCGTTGAGCACCACTGAGCATCGGCTGTGTTGGCCACATTTCTCCCAGGAGTGGGTCAGGGCTCTGTGCTGAGCATCTGTCTGTTGTATTCAGGAGACGAGGGCTCGGGGTCAAGCACAGACTGACGTGAGCCGCAGACGGAAGTGCCCAGCTTCCACATCCCCCTGGGACACTGAGGCCTGCAGAGAAGCCTCCTACCCCTCTACCTCGGGGGACCCCAGAACTTACACATATGCTTCCCCAATTTTTCAAGAACCTCCGGGGTGAAAGTGACTTTATACTCAATATGAGGCTAAACTTCCTTCTACAAGTTACTCCGAAAGAAACCTTGTGCCTGTTAGTGGTCACTCCTTTTCTGCCCACTCGCTCTCCCCCAGGCCCAGAAAACCACCTTTCATTTTCTGTAGACTCACCTAATTTGGAAATTTCATGCCAATGGAAACATACAACGCATGGTCTTCCGTGACTGGCTTCTTTCACTTAGAATGTGTTCAGTGTTCATCCATGTTGTGGCATGTGTCAGAATTTCCTTCTTTTTAAGTCATAATAACATTCCATTTGTGTGTATACATGCATACACACACCACGTTTTTTGTGTATATATATATATGCACATATATACACCATATTTTGTTTATCCATCTGTCAGTCAATAGAGATCTGGGTTTCCATTCTTTGACAAAAAGAGTAAAGCTGCTGTGAGCAGTTCTGTACAAGTTTTTGTGTGGGTGCGTGTTTTTGTCTATCTCAGGCGCACACCTAGGAGCAGAACGGCTGGAGCACAAGGCACCTCCGTGTTTACCCCTTCGAGGAGCTCCAAACTGGATTCCAAAGTGGCTGCCCCATTTTAGGTTCCTGCTGGCAATGCACGAGAGTTCCAGTCTCTCCACGTCCTTTCCAGCACTTGTGGTCTGTCTTCGTGATTATGGCAATCCTGGTGGCTGTGAAGTGGTATCTCACTGTGGGATTGTTTGTTTTGGGGGGGTTCTATTTTTAGAGTTTCTTGCATTCATTTCCTGTATCTATTCTGCCTTTTGTTGTTTTTTTTTAAATTTTATTTTATTATGGTCAGAACACTTAACATGAGATCTGAACTCAACAATTTTTAAGTGTGCCACATGGTGTTGTTAACAATAGGGACGGTGTTGTTCAGCAGGTCTTGAGAACTCGCTCATTTTGCATAATTGAGACTTTGTGTCCCTGGATTAGCAACTCCCATCCTCCCTTCCCCCAACCCCTGGCAACCCCAGTTCTACTCCCGACTCTATTTCAGACGTCCCCGGTAAGATGGTGACGCTGGGCAGCTCTGGGTGAGGAGCTGGACTCAGTCAGGGTTTTCAAACCGCCCTGGGGAGCCATGAGGATGTTGGGGTCCCTCCCCGGGGCTGCCTGAAATGCCAGTTTGGAACTTGCTGACAAGATGATTTCCAAGTCTCAAATCTGAGACGGAAACAGATCAAGAGCCCACCCTCAGGAAGGCTCAAATTCTGGCAGCAAATGATTAATTTTTTTCTTTTCAGCTCCTAGGTACCAAATAAGCTCTAACACACGTGTGCTGTACAGACACCCACTGCAGGTGAGGCTGATGGGCACATCCTGGCCTGAGGCAAAGCTCCTGTTTGCAGGCCGCTGTCTAGCCCTGGCAACCCCCGGCCACGCGAATGGAGATGCACTGAAGGTATAAAACACGCCCGATTCTGAAGACTGAGTACAAGATAAGAATGTGAACTATCTCATTAATCATTTTTACATTAATTACATATTTCAATCATAATATTTTGGATATGTTAGGTTAAGATGTATTAACATTACTTTCACATTTTTTTACTTTTTAAATATGACTATTAGAAAATGTAAAGTTGCACACATGCTTCACATTGTTGTATTTAATAGCATAACTTTACGGGGGCCGTAATTTAGTGCAGTTTACTTAACCCGCTGTGAGTTTACATACTCCGTAAGACCCTGCCTCTCTCATGTGGTCACCGGGGCTCACGGACCCCTGGCAGGGTCTCCAGCCACCCCAGACCCACTCAAATCTGCATCTTATCGAGGTCTCTGCATGATCTGTGGGCGTCTGAAAGCTCGGGGGCTGGGACACAGATGAGAAGATGGGTCTCCATGACCCACCGGATCAGGGATTCTCAACCCGAGGGCCAAGATGGTTCTGGGCTTAGCAATCTGCAGAGTTTGATGCAGCACGTCTGTGCATGCCTGTGCATGTGTCTATGCACGCCTGTGCATTCCTGTGCATGTGTCTGTGCACGCCTGTGCACGCCTATGCATGTGTCTGTACACGCCTATGCATGTGCATTTGTCAGGAAAGGGTCCACTGCTTTTATTTTCACACTGGTCAAGCGGTGTTCTCAACGGACGGCCCCGACAGCAACACTAAGAATCTGGCAGCAGTTCACACGCTGGGGCGGGACTGAGCCAAGGTCAGTCCCACCTTGGGAGACCCTTTCGTCAGAAGCTCGAGAACTCCTGAGTTGGAGACTGAAGGCAAAGAAAAGGGCGAAACCACTTACTGCTAGACAGTTTAGTCTGGGTCACCGGACTGTGACGTGCCTGGGACCGAGACTGGTGCCGCGTGGACTGGCGGGAGGAGTGCCGTGGAGCAAGGGAAGGTCATGCGTGTGATCCTAGATGATTGCACTTAATGATCTGAACTAATGTCAAACGTTTATTGAATAATCTTCTGTACTTTCTGCCTAGCACAGGGGCTAAGAAAATGGGCTTTGCAATCAAACACACCTGAGTTCCAGACCTGGCTCTGACACTCACCAACCGGGTAAGTCTGGACAAGTTATTAAATCTTCTAAACGTGTATCCTGGTTTGAGCAGGCAGACCACAGCTATTGCTTTGCTACACTAGTCGCAAACTTTTCCTTCTTGTTTATTAACCACACGAGTATGCTATTTCTAGTTTTTTAGATACTTTTCGTTTTCTAAGCCTCTTGTTTCACCACTTGCGTGTGTCCTGCCGCCACGTGGGGAAGCCGCCCTGTCCCCTCACTGCCACTTACTCCCCCTCTTCCTGGGGGCCTTCTTTCATTTTGCTTGAGTCAATGACTTCTCTCGTGATGCTTATGTAAATATGGGTTTTTCAGTTGTCAGTTTAAATATTTTTACTTGAAAAAGCGATTAAGGAACATAGTTCTAATGATTAAGGTCTAGAATCAGGGTTAGTGACTCACAGACACCTCATTCTTAAATGAGGACCAGCAAGTCTTGCTCAGAAAAATGGATCTAGCAAAACAAAGACAAAAAGAGGGTGAACAGAATGGCACTGCTATTATCACTGGGAAGGTTAGAATGCTCCAGTAACTGGGACTTTAATATTCAGAGCTAAATCATCTATCTGACCCCAACTGTGATATACCTACAGGGCAGGAATGATGGAAACCAGAGCGAGTACCACGTGAGGATGCGCCAACACCGCGCTGGGACCCGGGACTGGCCAGCCGACCCTGACCGCCACTCCCACCAGTAAGTGAGAACAGCCGAGGCCTGACCTCAGCTGGCTTCGCGCTGAGAACTTGCTCAGTTCTGAACAGTGTGTCTGGCTTTCAGGCCAGTTTGCAATCATTGATACACAGTAATCATCCTCTCCTTTCTAACTTGTGATACGGTCTTTTCGAAACTGGTGAAAGTAAATTCACCAGTTTTAATGAATTAAATGTTTAAATGAATGCGTTATGTTAACATACTGATTTTACGCGAAGTGAAGTAGTTACCAGCGAATGACCTACATACAGTATATCATTGTGTTTGGTTTGGTACGGGGCTGCGGCCCCCAGACCCCGGGCTGTGGCGAGTACTGGTCCGTGGCCTGTTAGGGACCCCGCCACCCCACAGGAGGGAGCACTGGCCATCTGTGTTTGCAGCCACTCCCCTCCGCTCACGCCACCACTGAGACGTTAGATTCTCACAGGAGCGGGAACCCTGCTGTAGACTGCGCGGGAGGGATCCCAGTTGTGGCTCCATGTGAGAATCTGACACCTGAAGATCTGAGTAGAGCGAGGGTGGTGATGCTAGCGCTGGGGAGCAGCTGCAAACGCAGATCGTCATTAGCAGAGAGGTTTGACCGCACAGAGACCATAATAAATCAACTGCTTGCAGACTCATGTGAAACCCTCTCAGCGAGCGGCAGGTGACAATTAAGCTGCGTCTGGCAGGCTTCATGGTGGCAAGTGAGCGTCTTACTTCTGTCGTACAGCCGCATCTGTGGCAGCTTCAGGTCAGAATCCTGCGCTTGCTTTAGCCCGCTCACGGCCCACCCCTCATTCACCACTTCCGTCCACGCTTCTTTCCCTCGCCGTGCGTTTCTCACTCACAGTTTCGGTAAGCCCACAAGCCAACCCTAAAAAAATGAGCAAAAAACAGATGCTGCTGGAGAACTACTTTGAAAAGGAGGAAAGACCCAACGATGAGACAGCAGAAGACTCTAAGACTGCCAACAAAATGAAAGCTGCATCTACAAGAAAATGCCAAGAGTCCTACTTAAATGACATGCTCATTGCAACAGGTGACCACATTCTCCACGCACACCCTGGTATGTGGTGACCGGCTATCCAACGAAGCGATGAAAACTTCAAAACGTCTTCGCCACATGGAGACCAAGCACCCTGCATTAAAAGACAAGACTTTGGAGTTTTTCAAAAGAAACGTGAACACAAAGAACAGAAGCAATTGCCGAAGGCACCACTTCATCAGATGGGTCTGCCCCAAGAGCACCATTCTCAGTGGCTCCCGCATTGCTGAAGCCAAGAAGCCCTTTACTCTTGGTGAAGAGCTGATCCTGCCGCGGCTAAGGACGTTTGCCGTGAACTTGTAGGAGAGGCTGCGGTTCAAAAGGTGGCAGGTGTTCCTCTTTCAGCTAGCACCATGACTAGACAAACTGAAGAAACAGCAGAGGATATTGAGGCCTAATTGTTAGGATCAATGAGCCACCGTGGTACACAAACGACGCTGTCGACGCAGACAAGGCAACAACAGTGCTTGTTTTTGTGCGACGTATTTTTCAGGAGGACGTGCACGAAGCTATGTTGTGTGCTTTTGTTGCCAACCCACACCACAGCTGCAGAGCTATTCGATGCTTTGAAAATCGGGAAAACTGAACTGGTCGTTCTGTGTCGCTATATACACAAACAGACCTGCTGCCGTGACGGGGCAGCTTTCCGGTTTCACTACTCAGGTCAAGGAGGTCGCTTCTGAATGTGGGTCTACGCTCTGTGTCATCCATAGAGAAATGCTGGCTAGCCGAAAATGTCACCTGAACTAAACGGTGTTTTGCAGGATGTGATTAAAATTATCAACCACTTAAAGGACGTGCCCTTAACTCACGTCTGTTTACGCAGAGCACGTACGTCTTCTCTTACATGTGTAAGTGCGATGGCTTTCTAAAGGTAGATCGCTGGCCAGAGTTTTTGAGTTACGAGAGCAGCTCCAGAGATTTCTTTCAGAAAAGCAGTCACCACTGGCAGCACGTTTCAGTGACACAGAATGGGTTGCAAAACTTGCTTACTTGTGTGATATATTCAACCTGCTCAACGAACTCAATCTGCCACTTCAGGGGAGAACGACAGCTGTGTTCAAGTTGGCAGATAAAGTGGCTGCATTCAAAGCCAAACTAGAATTATGCGGGTGACACTGGGACTTTGGGATTTTGGGGACATGGCATTTTTGACACGTTTCAAACATTAGCAGAGATTCTGAAAGAGACTGAGCCAGGGCCTTCTTTCTCCCAGCTGGTGCATGATCACCTATCTCAGCATTTACTTCCCAACCACCAAAGACCACCAAAACTGGGAAGGAATGGATCCGTGACCCATTTGGGAATAAGCCAGGTGAATCGACTTTGTGCTAGCAGAGGATCAATGGCCTGAGATTGCAAATGATGGTGGCCTTAAAAATATGTTTGAGACAACTTCAAATCTCTGTACGTTCTGGATTAAAGTCAGGCGGAATATCCTGAGATTGCCACAAAAGCACTGCAAAGCCTGCTTCCATTTCCAACATCCTATCTTTGTGAAGCAGGGTTTTCTGCAGTGACAGCCACCAAAACGGTATTACGGAGTAGACTGGACATAAGCAACACGTTTTGCGTGTCACTGTCTCCCCCCACCCCCAGGTGGGATCGTCTAGTTGCAGGAAAACAAGCTCAGGGCTCCCGCTGATTCTGCACTATGGTGAGTTGTATAATTATTGCATTAGATATTATAATGTAATAATAACAGAAATAAAGTGCACAATGAATGTAATGCACTTGATCATCCCAAAACTATTTCCCCCTCTCCCCCTGGTGCCAAAAAGGCTGGGGACCACTGGTATAGGGGACTGGACTAAATCAACAATTAAAGCCAGTTTTTTTTAAATACATTTATTAACCAATGTTAACACATTAAATGAATCTATATATTGCTAGTCAGAGCAGCTTACAAAATGCCAGAATGCATCATAGAACGGGACAGCCACGATGAGTAATTACAATGTGCATAGAGGCGAAGCTCAACACCTTGATATAGCTTTATGATCTGCAGGAAATTTTTAATAATGATTCCTAAAACAATCAATTGTAATAATTTTACCTAAAACTTTTACAAAACCAGGCCACAATCTCTTTTTTTAATTTTGTTTTTTTTTTTTTTTAACACACAGTTTTCACGCTGTAGTAACTTGGAAATGTGCAACCGTGTCAACAGAGACAAAAAAGCCAAAGTAACACGAATCTCACTTTCATGCAGCTATCAGTTAAATATTACATACTCTGGAATGATTTTACACCAAAAATATGTCCACAATAACTTGCTCTCATAGGGGTGGATCGAAGTTTCAAAACTTGAAAATCAATGAAAGAAGGTTAAGCGTGTGATTCTGACACCTCCTCCCTCCGCGCTGAGCACGCGGCAACACCGACTCGTCACGGCAGCGGGAGGGAGCAGCAATGGCAAGTTACTGCATAATCAGAGACAGTGTGTGAAACGGGGCTTCTGGGTGCTGTTCACAAAACATTGTGCACCGTCTGGCAGTAGTTTGTCAATTAACTTGTGTCACCGCCATCTGCAACAGCGTCACGACTGGATGGACGAGATTTCACAGAAGACTTAGTTACATTTTTATCTTCAGAGTGACCCTGACAAACCTGGAGAAGACTTTTTTAAAAGGCTTTTCTCCTGATTCTTTCACTTCCATTGTGAGTAATTGCTTTAATAAATATCAAAGGTCTAAATAAATATTTACAAATTATTTCTCTAACCTCAAAAAATAAGTAAATGATAAATGGGAATTTGACTTGGTCTAAGATCAGTCTTTGAAAAAAAAAAAAAACCATAAATGGTGAGATATTTTTTAAAGGAAAGTAATTTAAGTTTTCCTGGCTGTCTTTTATATATCTATGTATAAAAAAATCATCATTCAACTATCGATCCATTCCTATTGGTAATGCTTCTTAATCCAGACATTCCGCAAAATACAGACTTTTTACAAATCACGGCATCTTTAATACAAGAAAATTAACATGCATTATTCTTCATTCTGTGTACAGTGATGGAGTTCATTAGTAGGCAGTGATCCATTACTACAAACATAACGGCTTCTGTGAAACTTAAGTGCTTTCTTTTCTTTTAGGATTAACTCCCAATTCCCGAGGTGACACCAGGTAATAGGCAGTTCGATGGCATTTGGGGAGGGAGGGGAAACAGTAAAGAAATTTGTATGCCTCATCTGCAATTTCACATATGGATAAAGGTAGTTTTTGGCTTTTTATTCTTGTCTATTTTGTTACAAGCACTCATGTTAGGACAAAGATGAAATGTGCAAACTTTAAAATTTAAATATTCATTTTCTCTAAGATCCAGCTCAGTAAAAGATTACCCCAGTTCCCTGCAATTTTAAACTACAAGATCAAAGCTAATAATTTGTTATAAAAGTTATATATTGAAAAGAAATAATGAAAAACACAATTGGGAAATATTTAAGAAAAAATATGCAGGACGAGCCCTGCTGTGTCAACCCTGTTCCCTAAATTCAATCATATACCCACTGGCATGACCAACAGATAATGCCTTTGAACAGTAAAGTAAGCTGAACAAAACCAGCTCAACAAGGTTAAGAAATAAATGTCACGTCAAGGTAGTATGTTTTATTTCCGAAACAGTTCTGTAGTTCTTACATTCAGATCTACTCTAAATGTTTCTCTGTTAAACTCACTTGTCTTCACCTGTTGTTTTCTTAAAGGTCTGTTGTTTAAAGGTTAAAATCTCTGTAAAACCTAAAAATGTTTTAAAATTTGCTGAAAATGCAACAAATTCTCAATTAAAATTTATTTAAAATAATACCCTCCACTGGTGTTACTGTTACCCCCTGAAAAAACTCTGGAGGAGCATTTAACAAAAGATTTAAACTACTGTGCAAAATTTCTTCACGAAAAGTGTTTAAAGGCTGGTGCAAAATGGGAAGCAAATTTTAAACAATTTTGGCTTCTTGGAAACAAAAACCGCTGTGTCTGGAGAGAGCCACCCGGGAGCCGCGCGGGGCCCGCCTCATCTCTTCCGGCGGCAGGTGCGCTTGTGCTCGGCGTGCCAGTGCTCCTGCTGGCACTTGATGGAGCAGTAGGACGTGTTCCAGCAGCAGTGGTACATGGCCTCCTCCTCACAGTTGTAGCACTGCGGGCGAGAAGCCGGCGGCGTTAGGGCGCGGGCCGACCGCGTGGGGGGCTGGTCGCGGCTGCGGGCTCTGGAGGCTGTGCTGGCAAACGCCGCGCCGGCTCAGCCTCCAGCCGGCGGACACCGGAACGCGACACGTCTCTGCCCCACGGAGGAAGGGGCCGAGCCGTGTGCCCAGCACCACCTCCGCTTTCCCATCAAGACGGGGTCGTGCCCACCAACACACACATCAGTCATTCTCTTTCGTAAAAAGCTCTTGACCTCACATCCCTCTCCAGCTACCACCCCAATTTCTCTGTCCCCTCACAAACTTTTTCTTTGTTTCTTTCAGAGTCTCACTGTGTTGCCCGGGCTAGAGTGCTGTGGCATCAGCCCAGCTCACAGCAACCTCCAACTCCTGGGCTCAAGCGATCCTCCTGCCTCAGCCTCCCGAGTAGCTGGGACTACAGGTATGCTACCACCACGTCTGGCCAATTTTTGTATTTTTTGTAGGGGGGGGGTCTCACTATGTTGACCAGTCTGATCTCAAATGCCTGACCTGGAGTGATCCTCCTGCCTCGGCCTCCCAAAGTGCTGGGATTACAGGCATGAGCCACCGTGCCCAGCCCCATCTGGAGCTATTTTTGATTGTCACAACTTTGGAGGAAGAGGTGCTACTGGCAGGTGGAGGCCTGAGATGCTGCTACACATCCTGCAGTGTGCATTCCCCCTCTGACCAAATGTTCTGAATGACTGAATGTTCTGACCTAAAGGTCCTCAGTATCGAGGTTGGACTGTTTGGACACAGAAGAAAACAGCAAGAAAGGTAAAGCTAAATTTCTAAGCTGGAGGGGGTTGGTAAAATAAGGGTGGGATTGTGAACACACACCCACAGTGAGGCTGAACAGGTGATGGTGAGGAAGATGAGAGACTGAGTTTTGGATATAGACATGTGAGTTTTATAGATAAATGTAGCACAGATGTGATGGCTGGTCAGAGTCTTGGAGGGAGAACAGCCTACATGTGGTACCTAAAAATTCTACCCCAATTTTCTTCTTTACTGTGTATATTATGCTTTGTCGTCTTTTAAGATTTTTTATGGTCTTACTATGTTAGCAACTGGAACTTCAGTACATTTAGAAAAGTGTGGAGAGCACCTTTAACTTTGGAAACCGCTGGGAGAACTCGGTCAGGGTGCGCATCTGGGGCCTGTGCCACCAGCTGGTCATGTGACTTCAGACCAAGTTTATTTAACTTCTTAGTTTCCTCGTCATTAACACTTTAAACAGCACCATTCCTCCTCCGGTCTCCCAAGTTTCTCACTGTTCTCCCATTCTTTGTAGATACAATGTTCCTTACTACAATTCTCAGGGTTGTATCTCACCTTCACATCCACTTTTGGGCACCTGGTACCCCTACACGCTTTCTGTCCTGTTTCTGACCATGGTGCAAGTTGTCTAACCCTTCACCACCAGTCTACTAGATACAATGTGATGAGCAGAAAAGCTTAAAGTCTGGAGTCCCAGCTCTGCCAACTTGGTTTTTAATCATTCTGTTTAAAATCATAAGCCTCAAATTCCTCATCTAAAAGAAAAGGGTATAAAAATACCAACGTTAGCTATTTCATAGTGGTAAAGTGATTACAATTATAGTGTTGCAAGTGTTATAACCTTCTCTTCCCAGTTCCTCGGTTCTTTAGTAAACTTACAGGGATTTCTTCTCATAACTCTGGTGTCCACGTGAAGTTAGAATCATCACAGACACCAGCTTTGGACAATTCTGCTGTTACTATCTTGAGCACATCTTAATTCTCATCTAACATTTGTTTCTTTATTCACCAGTTCTTCCTACCAAGTTCTCTGCATATATTCTTCTAAATTATATGCTAAGTTTTCCTCTTCCTTTTTGCCAAATCTTTATCACACATTTTAAAGTATTTACTTCTTTCATGAAAAGTTTACATGTATTTACGTAATGTAGGCTGGATAAAATGAGAAATTAATATAATTTATTACAAAACTTTATATAGTAATTCATTAAAATTGAAACCAACCTACAAGCTTTTGGGAGCCAAACTCTCCCCACGCTTTGCGGTGTGTGGAGGACACAGGCCCGAGGGTTCAGGAGTTTCTGCTCCGGGGAGCATCTCTCTCTCTCGGGGAGAGTATTAGGGACCAATATTACTACCAATGTAACAGGGTCTGTTGTATACATGTTACGTGTTGGGAAATCTGAGAAATCTTTCATTTTTTATGGTGATCTTTTCATTTATAATTTCATGGTTTGGATATTACCTACCAGAAATCACCAGGTAAAAGTCAGAGCCAGCCAATTCACCAAAGTGAAATACTCGCGTAGATGGAGAAGTTATATAAATTGTTTGTACTAAATATGCTACATACTAAAGTATTAAAATCTCAATTTAAAATAATCCTGAGCAGTACCCAGTAACATGGGATCTGGGGTTGAAAGCTTTTAGGGCTTTTAATGAAATGTTTAAAATTAATTAAAGTTGACAACCTCATAGTTGATCTTATTTCAGGAACAACTTTTGCATAATGCCGCGTGTTCCTTCTGAACTGAGTTTTGTCACCCCTGTGGTGCCGTGTCAGAAATAAGATTCTAAAGAAATACTGATATTTACCCACTGCTTCTTCTTGGTCTGAGAAATGAGCTGTTTGTGCTGCGTGGCCAGCTTCTTGATTTCTTCTACAAATTCTTCTTTACACTTTTCCTTTACTTGCTTACATTTTCTGTCCATCTCACCCTGCATGTTGGCTACAGCTTTATTTACAGCTTGTCTTTTTTCTTCTTCCATTTCAGAGCGCAGCTGAAATGAGAGAGGGTAACCACAGCACATCAGCTCACGACTGACACAGACCGTCTGCGCTTCAATGGAAACTTAAGCGATGTGCCTCTTCCCTTCATTTCATTAAGATGTGCAAGAACTTAGGTAAGAAAAGAATCATTATTACTGGAAACGTCACAGAAGATCCTGGTTGTGTTATATCCGTAGCTCTAAAAAGCCGCCGCCTGGCTGGTGTGTGAATGGCAGGTGCCGACCCGGTGCGGAAGTGGCACCTGCCTCGGGGACGAGCCTTACCTTTTCCAGAGCTTCCCGGACGACTCTCTCGGTCTCCCGCTTGTGGTCGGACTTCATGCGGTCCTTGAAGTCGTTGAAGATTTTGGTGTACTTGTCGTGGCACATGCTCTGGCACACGCCGTCGCTTGTGGTCTGGGTGCTCCGGTGCAGCATCCGTGGGGAAGAGGCACTTAGCTTCCGGGTCTGGGTGGACACTGAGACCCTCTCGACCGGCTGGGGCATCGTGGGGATCTCCTGGCTGGAACTCACTGCTTCAGTCTCGGGTTCCGGCTCCTGAGGGGCAAGAAAGGGCGTAGACGCAGAACGGAGAAGTAATGTGATTCGCTAGTTCAAGAATACTCTAATACACATATAGCAAGTAACAAACTGCTGTTAAAAGGATGTAATTAAGATGGTAGATTTTGTTATGTGTATTTTTATAATTAAAAAAAATAAGTCCCACCGAAAACCAACCAGTGAATTAAACAGAACTTCATTTGTAATTTCATGTTGATACTATAAGATCTGCTTTTAAAATAGGCTAAACAAAAAATTATCATATAGAATATAAAATTATTATCAACTGAAAATGATCCCAGCTTCTTTGGACTATACTCATTAACAAATTTCCTAAAATTTTTTAAACCACTTCTCACTGAATATACATTTGAAATGTGCCCAGACTTAAGTTTTAAAACATGCAGGGCTCATGTCGTTTTAAAAGGTTGAGCTTAACCATCGTCTCCTTCAACTTTTGAAAGTGGGCATAATTGATTTATTGGATGAATGCTTTGTTTTTAATTATGCTGTGAAAAAATATCAGCGTTCCCAGGAAACGCATCAACCCGCCCTTCTCACGGAGACGAGACTCTGAGCGTGTGTGCTGCTCTCGTGTGCAGAATGGCAGCAGAGTCGGAACACAGGTTGGATGTGCTCTGATTGGCGGCGACTGAATTTCACAAGTATCCGGCAGGAGCAACTGTCCTGACCACACTTCGAAGACATTTCCTGCTCAATCTGCCACCTGGACCCTGCGAGGTGGGTGACTTACTTCCTTTTTGGGCTCCACACTTTGATTACGTCGTCCTTTCTTTGCTCTTGGTTCTTGAGTGACCTTCAGCTGTGGGCATTATAAAAGTGATATCATATTATTCCAGACACTAGGCGATAGTTCTCTGCTGAAGATACTCACAGCGGACCCACAGATGAGAAGAGTAAATGACTCCCTTTTGCACTGACTTAGCTACTGTTCTGGTAACCGAAGGGCTGAAAGAGCGTGTGCACCATCCAAGGTGAGCAGTGTACTTACTCTTTTCACACTGGAGGGTCAGGCTCAAGATCACTGGTGGTTATATCTATTTATTTATTTGAATCGGTTTTGGTTTATTTGTGCACTTTACAAATGTAAAAAAAAGTAAGGAAAAATGTCAAAATCTGTTCATTGCAGTGAGGAGTGTGCACTAAGATTTTCACATTTAAAAATGATAATTGACAGGTACTTCCTCACTGAGACACGGCTCACCTGCTCATTACTCGTAGAAGAGATGCTGGATTCCGCCTCTTCCTCACCTCGGTCCTCATTCTTAGACTTCCAGAATCTTCCTTCACGAAGGAAGCGCTGATGCAACTCCAGCTCATCACAGGCCTTCTTCCAGCCCATGCTGCGCTTGACGTGCAGCCGGTGGATGTTGACTGTGATATCTTGAATGTTTTCAGAAGGAATCCAGGCCCTAGGAAAGTAAAAAAACAAAAACACCCCCCCCCCCACAATTTAAGGTAAGTATAATAAAGAGAGGTACAGTCTAATTTGGCTCTTCCTATATGAGCATTCAATTCGAATGGTCTCAATATATGCAGAATAAAATGGTCTGGGGACCCCACAGTAAATGAACCTAGAACATTCTCCTTCTTTCTTGCCTATACTTGATTTCCTGGCCTGGGCCACCTCCTCCTCCAATTCCCTGCTGCAAAAAGATTCAGCCTCCTTAAGACAATCAGACCTTATCGTCTACATTTTTCTCTCTGGCAGGCAAAATCTTGCAAATCCTACAAAACCTCACTAAAACAGCTCTCGTGTATAAACACACTCACAGTCAAATTTTTTCCTGGAGATTTCCAACCTGCGCAGAGTGTAGGAAGGAGCAGCATATCTATTGAGTGTATAGAAGGGGTTGGTACAAAACCGTCTATTTGTTTGAATTTTTTCTCCAACTTAGCCTTCCAAAGTGTATTAATCAAAACTTACAGGCCGGGTGTGGTGGCTCACACCTGTAATCCTAGCACTCTGGGAGGCCGAGTCGGGAGGATCCCTCAAGGTCAGGAGTTTGAAACCAGCCTGAGCAAGAGCGAGACCCCGTCTCTACTAAAAATAGAAATAAATTGGCCAACTAAAAAAAAAAAAAAAATATATATATATATATATATATATAAAATTAGCCGGGCATGGTGGCACATGCCTGTAGTCCCAACTACTCGGGACACTGAGGCAGGAGGATCGCTTGAGCCCAGGAGTTTGAGGTTGCTGTGAGCGAGGCTGACGCCACGGCACTCTAGCCCGGGCAAAGAGTGAGACTCTGTCTCAAAAACACACACAAAAAAACTTATAACTAGTGGCTTCTTTTCAGCCATAACCTTTTGGGGAATGATATGTTGCTTTTATAATTAGAAATTCATGATTATAATTTTATAAAGTTTGTTTTCAATAAATGAAATATTTTAACAGGGTAGAGTATAATTTGTAAAGTATGTGCCAACCAATCATTCAGCTCAAATATCTTATTGGTCATATTGTATCCAGGAAAAGCAAAGGGAAATGATTCTGTATTATACAGTAAAATTATAGCTCTTTTATTTTCTAAAGTTCTGTCCAGATAGAGTCCCATCTGGTCAGAATTGTTCAGGTAAAATCTTTCAGGAAATAAGAAGTTTGGGGGAAAAGCCCTCTGCAAATGTACTTTGATGTTTTAATTCTCTCTCTAGGTGACAAACTTACTCTACAGACCCAAGCAGATCAGCTCAAATGCTACATAGAAATGTTCTCTGCGTGGTGTGCTGAATTGTTAATAAAACATCACTCCTGGTTGAAGGTACTATACAGCTGCTTACAAACTACAAGAAAAATATACAGGTACAAAGTTCTGATTGTCAGATTGTTCTTACCTAGTAGCAGGTAAGAATCTTACAATCTTACTTGTAGATTTTTTTAAAAACTGTCAATTCTTTGTTTTTCTAAGTTAACTGTGTTTTATTTAATGAAATGTAAAAAAAAAAAATGAAGCAAACTTTCCCCCAAGTTCTTTGCATATCTGTATTATAATAGCTAACCTTTACTAAGTATTTACCAGGTACTGCGCTTAGATCTTTCTATATAAAAATTTCTTTAAACCTTACAAAAACTCTTAGGAGGCAGGTACTACTGAGGCCCCTATTTTACTAACACTCAGAGAGCCGGACTAATGTGTCAAGATTAGGGCAGAAGATGAAGCCAGGACACAAACCTAACCCAGAGACTGACCTTAACTTGTGCAGGACGAATGCACTGCCTCCCTGTTTTGATGAGAAATTAAAGTCTACTGAATATGATGTATTAAGTGTTTAATGTTAAAAGTTACCACTTAATAATCATACAATTAAAACATTCATTTTGTACTGAAGCATTTTATTGCATCACTATTTAACTAGTGTCTTTTGGCACAATAGCTGTGTCAGCTAAGTGTGTATCTATGAAAAAACGCAACTTTTCTCGGAAATTTACACCATTCATAGGTTTACACTTAAAAGTAACTACGCTTTTATTAAATTAAGAGGAAGTAAAAATTCACTACAGGGAGAAATAAGGCCCCTCTCATTTTGTAGCTTCTCTAACAATGTCCTCTGCAGAAGACACTTTGTGGCTTTTCATTTAAATCCTATGCAAAATGTGACTTTTAGATCATGTATTTGACTTTCATTATTTTTTTCCCCTTATTTTAATATCTATGTTAAATGAACCAAAAATATTGCATGCAAATTCTTTCTTCCTGTTGTGGATTTATTAGACTCATTAATCTCTGAGTTCTATGATAGCTTACAAAACTTGAATTGACATTTTTAGAATCAATGCTGTTAATGACAACATTGTTATGACAATATTTTACACTTTTTAATTTTCACTATTCAATAAATGTTAAGGCCTTA
This sequence comes from Cheirogaleus medius, assembly GCA_008086735.1. Classification (NCBI taxonomy): domain Eukaryota; kingdom Metazoa; phylum Chordata; class Mammalia; order Primates; family Cheirogaleidae; genus Cheirogaleus; species Cheirogaleus medius. The sequence continues at coordinate 85,472 of VBSM01003148.1, read as the reverse complement.
ATCCACAATGGAGGTAGTTGTAATTTTATAGTCCTCCGGTTCATCTTTCTTTATATGAGATACTTAACTATTCAAAATAATTTTATAGTAATAAAATGGCTTTTACTTTTATGCACAGGATTGATACTCTCTTCTACTCCCAGATTGATTATTTTAGTCTATGGCCTTAACAGGTCCTCGAAGACGGCCGAGACAACTGTAAAATCATCACAATGTCATGAAACGGACCCTTCCGCCTCACCGCGGGATGGATTCAATCTTAGCACCAATATGCCTTTGAGGTCCAACAGGATCAGCTATTAAAAATGTCGTGTTTAAGAAACAATATCTGGAAATAAAATCTATAGAAATCATTTTTAGTTGCATAACTATGTGCTGCTTTTGTTTTTTCAGTTTAAAATAAACTTCACACTGTCTCTGATGGAGAAGCTGTGGGACTTAAGGACGCACAGATCTGACCGCTGCGCGTGGTCTGGGAGTTACCTCTGGTGGTGGTGGCCGAAGAAGCGGACATCCACTTGATTGTCCTCTTTCTGCATGACCTTGGCCGGCCAGAACCCGAAACCTTTCATCTTAGCCCAGACCAGCTCATGATTAGGTATCTGGAAATAAAACGTTTTACCTTGTTATATTATTTATAAAGTATTAAAGTATTAAATGTAAGTTTACCCTGTTCTTTTGAAGATATTTCTTTTGTAACTCCTAAACATAAGATTTTTTCTGGGATTGGTTGATTTTCAAGACTTTCAAGAAAAATAGCAAAATATGAGTATTTGCCCAAGTGTAGTGCTAGGAACCTCATTTCTCAGCAGACGTGGGAATTGGAATGAGGCGGCCACGCGGAGCGCTCTGCTTCACGAGCGTAGGCCAGGGGTCTCGGCACTGCCTGGGAATTTGTTGGAAACGGGAGAATTTTAGGGCCGACACAGACCTCCTGAGTCAGAGCGCTCCACTTTCACAAGATCCTCCAGTGACTGCTACACACAGTAGCGTCTCGCAAGACTGGCTTCCCTCAGCAGCCTGGAAGCTGGTGGTCACTGAGGATGCTGATTTGGAACACGCAGAGGCTCAGCTCCTGCTTGCAGTCACACCCTTTTAGGGGAAGTTCTATAGCTATAGACATACGCAAAGTCTTACATCTCTTGTGAAAGAATGAAAGGAAAAGCAAAAGCTCACTTTCTGTTAAGGGACCCAATGCTTATTTTCTCGCTAAATGCCTCATTTTAAAATCAGGAATGGATAAATATTTTTCCTGTGTTTCAGTTATTTGTACTCATTAAAACCATATATACTATGACATAAAGAAAATGTTTAAGAGGGATTATAATCTTTAAGGAAACTGGAAATAAACTTTTATATACTTGAAATGATAAAAATAAAAAATCACAAAATTTCACATACGCAAGGATAGCAGAACCAATTGTCAGGACGGGCATTTGACAAATAGAAGCAATTCTTGCAAAGCTGTAGTTCATCCAGCTGAAAAAGAAAACCAACTATTTTAAGCTTACATAAAATATACATGCACATTAAACTATATAAAATATATTCTTGTAAAGTAATATGTACATAGCCTTGAATTTTATTCCTTATATAATCCTTTAAGCTTAAATTTTAAATTTTTCAATACATAATGCTAGAAGCCTCTGTGGCTTCTCCCTGGTCTCAGACAGCGCTTGGAATGCCGGTCCCTCCCAGACCTGCTCGACTCCATTCTGTCCCCGCCGCTCAGCACTCAGACGGAACATTTCCAGAACTTTCTCATCAGGCTACACACAGTGTCTAGGGACCGTAGTCCTCATTTTGCCCCATTCTCCATTTTAGTCTCTTGGGCGTATTTTGTCTGTTTCTTTTTTCTTGTCCCGCCCCATGAGCAGGACGCCTGCACCTTGACCCCCACTGCGGTCCTCCTCACACCTCCTGGCGTGTAGCAGGCACTCAACAAATACTTTCTGAGTGAATAAAAAGCAGCAGTCAAATCTGAAATGACTTCAAGAAACAAAACTTTGAACTTTTGCAGTTAATATAGGTAAGTGTTTCAAATACGAAAAACTACCAAAAATATACTTAACTTTGTGGTTTGGTGGTTTTTTTGCCTATGCACAAACCTGAATCCTTCGTTTACTCAGGAGGGTGGCATTCGCCGAGTGTCTGCCCAGCGCGACACTCACGTGCATCACCTAACACGACAGCTCTCAAGGTAGCTGAAAGTCTCCTTGTAGAAGTGCTTAGTAACTAATCTGACTCCCAGGATTATTATTTTCTCTATTTGTGTTATTTCCCATGTATGTCAAACATGAAAATACACTGAAAGGAAACAGCATGATTAAGATGTATATAAGAGTGGAACCCTGAAATAAATGAATCTGGATTACAGCAACAGTTTAATTATTAGGCATGAACAGTACCTCGTGGCATGTGTCTTTATAAAGCATCCTCGCGATGTCCGCTTGCTCACTGTCTGCTGTAATTAAAGACAGACATTACCCATAAGCAGTAATCTAGCAATAAATGACTATTACTTTTTATAGTCTTATTTCCTTTCAGTTTGCAAAAATGGATATATGCCATTTCAATCCAAAATGTGTGTGTGAGAGAGAAAGAGAGACAGGGTCTTGCTCTGTTGCCCAGACTGGAGTGGGATCACAGCTCACTGCAGCCTCCAACTCCCAAGCTCACGCGGTCCTGCGCAGCCTCCTGAGTAGCTGGGGCTACAGGCGTGCACCACCACACCCAGCTAATTGTTAAATATTTTGTAGAGACAGGATCTCACTGTGTTGCCTAGTCTGGGCTCAAACTCCTCCTGCCTTGGCCTCCCAAAGCATTGAGAATACAGGCGTAAGCCACCACACCCAGCCCAAAGTGTATATTTTAAATAAAGTTAAGGCAGCAAAATAAAATCCTATAGGCAGCTTTTATTTTACCTCCAACACAATCACTAATTCTCTAGGTATAGACCTTACCTTTGAATGACAGCTACTGAGTATAATCAAAGTGTTTATAAGAAGCCTCTCAGCTAAAACGAACATATATAAAACCGTAAGAATAAATATATTTTCACAATTCAGTGTACTAAAAATTTGCTTCTAGCCGGTCAATTCCATAAGCTACACCCCTATCACAAATATTCTGAAATTTAAACTAGAGACCACTATGGTACTAATTTTCTGAATGGAATGTTTTATAAAAGACATTTTAAAATGCACAAGAAAGAAGGAGATATCCAACCTCCGTAGAAGATCACGGTGTTGTGCAGCAGCAGCTGGGCATCCGCTTTGAACTCCTCGTAGCTCCGGTATTTCCCTTCGTTCACTTTCTGCAGGGGGCAAAAACGGAATGGCCAGAGAGTCACTAGTGAGACGCTGTCTGGGTTGCACGCACAGAGCTTTCCGGAAGCCCCTGCCGTCCTGCAGTGTTGACAGAGGACAGGCGTGAGCACAGGGCAGTGGGCGGAGCAGGGCTCCTGGGTCCACCGTGCCCGCATGAGCCTGCCAGGGGGCTTCGTGGCTTGGCCACTCGACCCCGCAGCAGTGACAACAGCCGCTGCCAAGCTTTGTAAACCGCGAATGCCTGGCTCAGTGCAGGCGGTGAGACCCTGACGACATACCGAGACGACAGCCAGACCGTTAGCCTCTGTGACCGTTCCCCACACTCACTAAGATGTGTTTTTAATGCTGAGTTGGCACTAGGTGCTGACTTACAAATAATTTAAAACAGAGTCTCAGCTGTCCCTCCATGTACCAAGGCAATGCCAGGGTTTCTCCTATATCAGAGCAACCATGTGAAAAGGTCTCCTTCACTGGAATCTCTGTAGCTTTGCCTTTGGCTGCCAACAACAATTACAGAAGAAATCTGAGGGATTTTTCAGGGCGTAAGTGGGCAAAACTTTTGGAAGTGGGATATGACAAAGTTACCTAGAAGTAGCAAGGAAGCATTTTCTTATCCTGGTAATACAATTGGGAAACTGGCTTGAAAACTACTTGCAATGCTAAGGCCTCCTGTTCCCTGCCTTTGTGCATGCAGCTCCTGCCTGCTGAAGTCCTGAGACCCAATGCCATTGCCATCTCTTCCATGAAGGCCTCCCAGATTCTCCCAGTTGGAGTTACCTACTTCCCATGCGGCATACACAGTGACATGGGTTATTTACAAATATTGATATCTGAGTTCCACCCCTGAATTTCTGAGTGTATCGGGCTAAGGTAAACTCAGGCACCGGCATTACTCAGGAGCTCACCCGGGGGATCCAAAGTACACCTGAATCAAGAATAACTTCCCCACAGCTCTCTCAAAGCACCTTGTTTTGTGCACCTAATCATGGCTCATATTTTGGTCTGGGTTATAAACTCTGGAAAGTATAAAAGACATGTCTTCCTATTAATTTTCCTTGCAGTAGTTTTGTTCATAGCACTTGCTAAGCACAAGGCCAAGACACATTAACCAGCGAGCACTGGTGCAGGTCTACGTGGATCGGACGGGCCCAGAATGGGAGGACAGGGCAGGAGGCTGGCCTCTCACGTGTTCTCCAGAGGCCGTGCAGTGTAGCAGAGGAGGCTATGTCTGCGCTATGAAGACTGGGGGTACGTTGTAATGTCGAAATTACCTGTTTTTGTTCCAGGATTTGCTGGCTACTTGAAGGGAATGACTTTCACATACCTTTATCTTAAATTGACATTAACACAGCCATGATCTTTCTCAGCTACTAAGGGAATTAGGAAGCTTGTAAAATGATTTTGAAATTATTCCTGTGTTCTCCCTATAGGCTGTTATGGCCAACCACAAGATTTTAAATTTTCAACATGACACACAGGCGCAAAATTAGTAATTCTGCAGCCCTGACTGGAAACATGTCTATGTGTCTATTCTGTTTTAATTTGTAACTGAGTATTTACAAACTCATCGATATCTGGAATAGATCTGAGATACCAGAGATGAAACCATCAGTATACG
>VBSM01003148.1:68898-80425 GCA_008086735.1 Cheirogaleus medius | reverse complement strand
GAGGGCAGGCGGGAGGGAGGAGGAAGTGTAGAGTTACATAATGTGTGCCGTGCAACCTGGGGATTGGACTCGCTTGGAGCTCTGGCATGTGGGGGATGGGGAAGGAGTGGGAGGGGCAATATATGTAACCCTAACAATATTTGTACCCCCATTATATGATGAAATACAAAAAAAAAAAAAAAAAAGAACTTTAAAAGGTTTTCTAATTGTAATTGTTATTTTGTTCATTCTATTGTTTCCCAAGACTGTAGATCAGTTCTATCCTCTGCTTTTTCCCTGAAAGCAATTCCCACATATCCCTGCTAAACCGAGACGACCCTGTCCGGAAATGAGTTCTTTACATCTGAAACACTAAATTGCCCAGGCTGCCGTGAATCTTCTTTGATCAACGAGCGTCAAGAAGCTAGAGGCTGCTTAAAGCCAAGCCTTTCAAAGACAACGCCTGCTTGCACTGGAGTGAGCACATGAAATGTACAAGGAACAGTGCTGCATTTGGTAGCGATGCCTTTCTTTCTGTTTGAGTAAGAGTGTGGAGAGAGTGAGCGCTCCAGGAAAGAAGAGCAACCAGAATCGCGGCTTCACTGCTAAATCTTTCTTCAACCTGACAGTTAAGAAAATGTCCTTAACACGGAACTAAGAGGAGACGACTTACCTCTTGTATGGTGGGAACGTCGACGGCCGAGTGCACCAGCCTCCGGTACATCGGGTGCTTGTTGTCCTTCCCCTTTTTGTTAAGATCGATGGCCTGAAAGGTCGTCAGAGACAGCAATTTAAACGAGGCTAAAGAGACAGGTAAACAATTCCGAAATCTCAAAGTGTCTTCTACCTTTACAGAGAAACTTTACGGGAAGTACTTTAAAACTTGACGGAAAAATGTATGTATACTATAAAGTTTAGTGTGGCATTCCTTAAGGTTTTGACAGAAAGAATAGTTATTTTGAATAATTCCATTTTATGTTCATTCTGACAAATGAAATTTAAAACTGTAAATGTTACTAATCTAATGCAGCTAGGAAAATGCCTGTGTCAAAAACAAAGACAAAACAAGAAACCTGACAGCCTGCCATGGAACCGCTGACTGCAGAAAAGACACGCAGGTGCTCCCCACACGCCACGCTGCTGCGCGCACCTGTTCCCCTCAGTCTGGCCGTGAGAACGGACCAGAGTCCAACAAGTCTCGTCAGATTCCGAAAGACCCCTCCGGACTCACCCTCTCCTTCATGCGGGAGACGATGAATCTCAGGTATGTGCCCATCTCCTGTTTGTTTGTATTCTTCTTCTTAATGCTCTGTTAAAAAAAGAAATAATTATAAAATCTGATCACTCATATGCCTACATTCATGTAAGAGACTTATATGTAAAAGACATACAGTATGTAAGGATTTCATTCAAAGATACACTATTTCCAACATATTTGACAGAAATCTTTGATATCTGCATAACAAAATAGTATTTCATGTAATGAGGTAAGAATTGTGAAAATTATGTTGTACTCTATATAATACCTTAGAGAATTATACATTTTTTTTGTATTTTAAAACTTCAGCCAATTTTCAGATAAAAAGAAATAGACATAATGGAGAATCACTTATTTCATCAGAAAATACCAATGACTAAAGTCCTTTAGGGAATATCTGGCATTAGCAATACTGAATGGTGAATTCAAAAATCTGTTTCACTTATTAATATATAGTGCAGCTGCATACTAACATATCTATAACAAAAAAATATCCATTTTATTGTGTTATGGATCTGTTCAGTAATAACTGAATCGTAAGCACAGGAAGTCATTTTAATACGCTAAACACAGTAGAGGAAAGAGCAAACATTTTTCATATAACTGAGAATTTTTAGCTAGGGCTTAAATGAATTGATTATACATACAACATGCATATGTATGGATGCAAGTATTATATACACATATAAAAATATCTGAACAAAAAGTGGGAAAACATTCTATTAGCCAGAAACTCGATTTAATTTCACATATTTAACGTTTGAGGTGCTGATCTCCTGACTCTGCTTCCTGCCCGGTTCTCTGGCAACACAGACACAGTCAAAGCCTCCTCCTCCTGCAGCTTTAGGACTCGTGCGCACAGCTTCTACGTTTACGCCAACGACAAAGCGGCTTTTCCCAACCCTGGCCACGCACGAGAGTCGTGGACTGAACTTTTACGCCGTGCGGCTGGGCTTTGCCCCAAGCATCACGGCTGGAATTTCTGGAGGAGGGGCCTGTGGTCTGTGTGTTTGTTTACTCATGTATTTGGTAATTCCTCAGGTGGCTGTGATACCTGGCCCAAGAGTGAGTACTGATGGTATAGATACACAGTTTAAATGCAATGACATTTCCTGAACCCCAGGTTTATAATCTTTGGGGGAAGGGAAGTTGATGTAGCTTGAGAATCCTTTCTCTCTCATTTTTAAATGAACAGTAACAAACTTAACTGAATTTCAAATGAGTAACATAGCCACATGAAGGGGCAAATGAAGAACTCACTCAAGTAATTTATGAGTACAGTATTTGGCCAAATGCACTGCTTATAGAGATAAGAACTTTAAACAAACATTGAACTCTAGTATGTTTATTTCATCAGCAGCACTGGTTAGCAACTCCTTTTGTATAATTAAAAAAAAATTTAAATTGGCAAGATAAAAACTGTATATGCTTATGGTATACACCACGATGTTTTGAAATATGTATACATTGTGAAATGGCTAAATTAACCTAATTATCATAAACACCACCCCACATACATCGTGTGTGTGTGTGTGTGTGTGTGGTGAGAACACATAAAATCACTCTGAGTTCTAACAAGATGCTCCAGTGCTTCTCATGCACACAAACGGCTGAGAACTATGAGCAGGTGCTCTCGTAGGTCAGACCACAGAAAGGATGATGCTCTATCTTTCCATCCCGACTCACACGCAGGAATGCGAAGGAGCCCTCAATGGAGCTGAAGCACAACCAGCTGCTGATGCGTTTGGACAAAGGTCCTGACCAGCCTGGACATCGCTCAGCGACTGCTCTCTACACTAACCAGCTTGATGAACTCCCCGATGCACAGAAGAGAAAACATGAGAGGAGGGTGGAAGATGGCTACTTTTTCTTAGCACTTATAAGATCTGTATTCCTTTAAAAAGAGGGAAGAATAAAAACAACTGCCTCTAGCTAGGTGGCCTACTATTACACTATTAAAACTGCTGATTTCAAATATCAATCTTATCATTAAATTATGAATGTGTTTGAATTGATATGACAGCAATCTATACCAGCTTAGAAGTCTTGTAATATTAATACTATCAGTAGGATTATGGTTCTTTCAATAGGAAACATACTATGCAGAGGAAATACCCAACCAACACTTTATATGGTGCTGAAATATAATTTTAAGCTTCACTAAATATTGTGCCAGCCCTCCATCAAGCAAGCAGCCCACTCTGGATCTGCCTGTGAACAGGGCCAGCGCCGGGCCCCGTAGGCACCTCCCCAGGCGGGGATGACTGAACACGGCTGGCAACCTCCCTGCACCCAGCACGAGACCCAAGGCACCGTGCACCACATTGGGTGTAGGAGTGTCTTTTCCTTAAGTGCTTCACTCTGTTACACTGAATCTAACCTCTCGTTTATAAACCCTTAGGAAAGAAACCAATCCAAAGTTTCTATGTGGGCAAAGATTATGCATTGCTAGAATCAGAATTTTATATCAGAATTAATACCACTATATAGTTAAAACATCCTAACCAGATTTTTCTTTCTTTGAAATCAAGTACTGAAACACTTTGAAACAGTATGGGAAACCCCTACCTTACTTTGGTTAAGTTTAGGTAACCTGTGCACTAATTTGTTCGTGTAATTACCCAGTTTAAAGAAAGGTCTATATTCATTTCCTACTCTCGCTCAACAGAGAATCTACACAAATTGTGGGCATTACGTGTTCTCTCAAACTTCGGTTTTGCCTGTTTAAACAGTTTTAAGTGAATTGCTAGTTTAGTGTAACCATGTGTGGCAACACTCCAAGACTCTGAATGTACCGAGTTCATGCTGAGGCCCTTAAATTGACAAAAGTAAATGGCATCATGGAGGATGGAAATCTGATTTTGTGTCATGTTTAAATTTGCCTAGAGCTAGTCTGCTAGAATATCTCTTTCTTTCTCTAAGTGCAATTAAAAGGGGGTGATCCGAGCCTGTAAAAATGACCTTTTCAGCAAAGTGTGAAAGGAAACATGGCTACATGGACAAGGCTGACCCCGTCCTCAGCTCTGATAAAACTGTCCAGAATTCTTCCAAAATAGTACCTTTACCTACTAGTCCAGGAAGTCTTACACCTCGTCTAAGAAAGTGCTACTCAGATCAGAGTAGAGACCCTACTTCAGTGTTATTGCATTAGAACCACCTAAGAAGCCTTTTAAAAACACCAATGTCTATTAATATAAAGTTCTAGAAAAGGCAAAACCTATCTGTGACGGAAAACAGAACGCCGGCTGTCTGGGGCGGGGCACAGGACTGGGCGTCTGCTGGCCTGGGGACGAGCGTGAGCTTCCTGCAGCTTGAGGGGACCTGGGCATGCAGAGCCCTAAGAGTCCCCAGGTGTTGGCCGCGTGCAGGTCTGACTGAGAAGCGCTGCCCCCACGCCATCAAAGAGGGGTCTTAACCACACAAACACACACAGGCACACGCTGGTACACGGCTCCCGTCTGAACACGGGCTGCGGTACTGAGGAATGTGAAGTGGTGCATCTTCAAAAGTTCTTTTTAAAACGACCTTGGGGTTAACTTTTTCCTTTAAATCCTCACTTGCCGTATCTCGTGTGATCTCAGTCTACTTACTCATGCAAACAGAAAGACTTCTCTCTCACTACATATGCCAAAAATGCTGTGGTGGCTGTTCTAAGTATCTGTTGGTTCTTTTCAGTTATTAGATTAGAAACGTCAATCATCTGGGCTGTAGAGAAGGTCTGAACAAAAGCAGTCTCACAGCCAAAGAGGATAATTTTGCTGAAAGCTTCCATGTTGCTTGCTTATTTTTTACTTGCTGCCCAACAAGGCATCTTTTCTGGTGATAAATGAGGGATTCTATTTCAGACATTACGAAACCATTCTCAAGAACAGCTGGGACGTGCACGGTGGCCCTGGACACACCGTTCTGCGACCGACAGAATCAGCTCCTCAGGACGCGCTTTCTCGGTGAAGTGAAGCGAACAAGGGGCCCCTCGACAGAACCAAGCTCTCTCCCAATACTTCGTAGGACGAAACACTTGCTGTGAGATGCTTTCACATTTGATAAGCTTTTGGGTTTTTCTTTCCAACATTTTGAAGTTATAATTTAGAGATTCCAACAGAGCACGGTCCTTCTGCCCAGGGCTGTACTGCAAGATCTCTGGGGATCTCTTAGGCGACACGCTGCGGAGCTGCCTTCGTGGCACTCACAGCAAAGGGTTCAGACGGTGCCTGTCAGCCAAGTCAGACGTTTATTATAGTGGCTTGAGAAAAAGCTACTATAACCAAGAAAAACCAAAGCAGTAGCCTCTGCAGTAAACATTATTTTGTTTGTAACATAACTAAGCAGGCAGTTCCTGACAACAAGATCATAAAAACAACGCCCCATAACACCTGCAGATCATTTCTTGTCCAGTTACACCTATAGAGATACTGCAGGCTCCGGACTCCCAGTAACAGCAATTAGGTCAGAGCCTATCATAATAAAGTCCAGTAAATACTGTGCCAGTTCACATCACCTGGCAGCATATTGGAGTGATTCTGCTCACCATTTACAGATAATCAGGAAAGAAATCTCCTATTACGTGGCAAAGTTGTTGCAACTGTTTTAAAATGATAATAATCACATAGCTGACGCAGTGTTGTAAAATCCTGGACACCTTGAACAAGGAACTCTTAAGCCAGTTACAAATATTTGCTGGGCTACATTGAATCAGATGACTCTAGGGAGAAACAAAAGACAAAGCATAAACCAAGTAACTCAGCCACCACTGGTGCCTGGAAGGCAAAAACCATTGGCTTCTCTTGATCCTGTCAAAGTTTATCCATAGCTGACTATTGATAATGATGCCCAAGGATCATTATCTGAAAAAACCATCAGCACTAGATGCCTGTACTGGTCTGAAATTTTCATTTCTTCCAAGAGACCTAGACTTTCAGTCTTAGATACACATTTTGACAAAGAATAAACTTGTAGAAATCTTTGTCATTTCAGTACACTGAATATCCAAAGGAAAGAAAGTGTAAAATCAGGAATCTGGATGTCTTTTTTTAGACTCATATATTTACACTGCTGGATTTCACCCCAAATCTGTGATTAAACAAGGCAAGGGCTCCTCAATGTCCAGAATGTTCTTTCTACAACCGACTAGACCAGAAGTCAACAAACTTTTTCTCCAAAGCTTAAAAATATTTTAGGCTTTGTAACCACAGTTGTTCTCTGTCTCAACTACTCAACTCTGCTGTTGTGGTAACAAAACAGTCGTAAATGAGTTTAGATGGGTTCTAAGAAAACTTTTGGATACTGAAATTTGAATTTTGGGGTAACTTTCACATGTCACAAAATATTATTCCTCTTTTCATTTTTCTTCAATAATCTAAAGTAAAACCCATTCTTAGCTCACGGGCAATACAAAAACATGGGTTGACCATGCACTAGACTAAGTTTTGTGAAAGCAAAGTCCATAATGGTCTACCTCAGTGTTCTTTTGCAATGGCCTTGTACAGTATCAGGCACACAGTAAATGTTCAATAAATATTAGCTAAACTGAACTGACAGCAGTCATCACTAACCTGTATCATTACCTACCAAAAAACTACTGCATGTAGCTGAACTCAAGAAAATGATAATCCTTCCAAAATGTGAAACAGTTATTCATACCCAAGTCTGTCTTAGCATGTTCGAAACAACAGAAGTAATTTAACTTCTGATGTGTGAACCATTTCATGGCCAGATAACACCTAAATGTCAACTGCTGACTTCTAACAATTGAGAACAACGTCATCAACAGCTCACTGCAGTGTTAGTGAGCACACACCCATCTGTGGTGCTGGTCGGACATGCAGATCCCTGAGCCCTTACCACCAAGACAGTCTGGGGGGGAGGGCTGGAGGCCGTTTTAAACAAGCACACCAGGTGATTCCAGTATAGATGGCCTCTGGGTCTTATCTGGAGAAACACGAATCTATACATAAATTACCTACAGTTTTAGAAAGCAGGCAGCTCCCAGATCTCCTTTATAAAAACTCTATAATCACAGAACATGACAGGATCTATGAGAAACCCCAATAATTGAGACTTTAGGAGTGGTGCTGGTCTAGTGGAAGTGGTCTAATCCTGCCCCATCTCCCTCAAACCACTGGGTCCCAATTAGCCCATCACTGAAAAGCATTTTCTAAGACTATTTTCTAAAAATATACCTATGTTCAGTCTTTTTCATGCCCAGTACTTACACACTGAAATTGATTCCCATCTATAAAACGAGAACAGCACATCACATCTACTGCCAGTATTAACAGAAAACATCTACATATGGACAAATCACACTGATGAACTACATGGGATTCCATACAGCTCCATCCTCAATCTCGCGCAGACAAACCAGCAATAGTTATTTGCATTTACGCTTCTGACAATAGTTTTTTTCTTTTTACTTAAAAGAATTGAAATTTAAGTTTAAAAACCTCCTCTGAGCTATCACAAATATGCCTTCTTACAGATAAATGTTGGAACTCAGAGGATAATTAAAACTGCTAAGAATATCTTGAAATGGATTCTTGGAGTATATTGGCAAGTTAAGTGCCCACTCACATGCTACTCCCGAGTCAGGAAGTTAGTCCTACAGAACCACAAATGCACAGGACTTGTTCACCGAGATTTGTGGAAACACCACTGAATGTTACTGTAGGTATACCTATATTTATTAATTTTTACAAAATCAACCCTTTCTTCTCTGATGGAAGACACTAAGTTTTGACTAAGACCAAGAGTCGAAAAGATACAAGCAGCTTTGTAGCAGCCAGTCTGGAATGAGTTAGCAACTACTAACGTATCTCAAATTAATTCTACAGACCACAAAATAGACTTCAATAGAAAAAGCATGTAGTATTTCTAAATCCACAGATTCACAAAAAATTGCTAAAATATTATTAGCTACAGAAAGAAGGGTATTATGCATCTCAGGAATTTTATCATTCAACATTAATGTACTTATGGGGGTAACTTTAAACCCCATTAAAGCCTGTTATAGAAATCAAAAGATTCTTTGAACTAAATGACAAAGGGGACAGAAGTTACCAAAATCTGTGGGATTCAGCAAAAGCAGTCATAAGAGAAAAATTCATAGCATAAATGCCTACAGACAAAAGAGAGAAACATCACAAAATCAACAATCTAATGAATCGTCTCAAGGAACTGGAAAAGGATGAGCAAACCAATCCCAAACCCCACAGAAGAAAATAAACAACTAAGATCAGAGCAGAATTAAATGAAATCGATAACAAACAAATTATACAGAAGATTAATGAAACAAACAGTTGGTTCTTTGAAAAGGTGAACAAAATCAGCACGCGTCTCGCTACAGTAACCAGAAACAGAAAATAAAGGACCCTAATAAGCTTAATCAGAAATGAAAAGGGAGATATTACAACTGATACCACAGAAAGACAAAAATATAATTTCTGAATACTATAAAAATTTCTATGCACATAAACATGAAAATGTTGAGGAAATGGACAAATTCTTGTAAACACACAACCTTCCTAGGCTCAATCAGGAAGAAATAGAATTCCTGAACAAACCAATATCAAGTAACGAAATTGAAGCAGCAATAAAAAGTCTCTCGACAAAAAAAGTCCCGTACCAGATGGTTTCACACCCAAATTTTACAAGACCTACAAAAAAGAACTGGTACCTATACTGCAGAAATTATTCCACAACACAGAGAAGGAATCCTCCACAACTCGTCCTATGAAGGCAGTATCACCCTGACACCAAAGCCAGGAAAGGCCACAACCACAACAGAAAACTGCAGACCAACATCCCCAATGAATACAGATGCAAAAATTCTCAAAATCCTAGCAAACTGAATTCAGCTGCACATCAAAAAAATAATCCACCATGATCAAGTGGGCTTCATCCCAGAGATGCAGGGATGGTTCAACACACACAAATCTATAAATGTGATTCAACACATAAATAGAAACAAAAACAAAGACCATATGGTCCTCTCAATACACGCAGAAAAAGCATTTGACAAAATTCAGCACTGGTTTATGATAAGAGCGCTTAACAAAATAGGCATAGATGGAACATACCTCAGTATTATAAACGCCACATACGACAAACCCACAACCAACATCATACTGAACAAGGAAAAACTGAAAACATTCCCGCTTAGCACTGGAATCAGACAAGGTGCCCACTGTCACCACTTCTGTCCAACACAGTGCTGGAAGTCACAGCCGGAGCAATCAGGCAAGAAAAGGAAATCAAGGGTATCCACATAGGGGCAGAAGAGGTCAAACTATTGCTCTTTGCTGACAATATGATTTTATATCTAGAAAACCCCAAAGATTCTGCCAAGAGACTCCTGAGGTTGATAAACAAATTCAGCAAAGTCTCAGGTTACAAAATCAATGTTCATAAATCAGTAGCATTCCTATATACCAACAACAAACTGAGAACCAAATCAAAGATTCAATACCCTTCACAATAGCAACAAAGAAAATAAAATACCTAGGAATATATTTAACCAAGGAGGTGAAAGACCTCTACAGAGAGAACTATGAAACACTAAGGAAGGAAATCGCAGAGGATGTAAACAAATGGAAAAACACATGCTCATGGATCAGCAGAATCAATATTGTTAAAATGTCTATACTAAAAGTGATTTACAGATTCAATGCAATCCCCATTGAAGTACCAACGTCATTTTTTGTAGATCTAGAAAAAATAATTCTACACTTCATGTGGAACCAGAAAAGACCCTGTATAGCCAAAGCACCCTTAAGCAGAAAGAACAAATCAGGAAGCATCACTCTGCCAGACTTCAAGCTATACTACAAACTGTGCACACTTCGTACATATCTTCAGTTCATCAATACTGTAAATACTAAGTGAGTTTTCTATTTATCTCTATTAAGTTGTAACCATCCTGATATAGAAACAGACCAACTATTATCTTCTCAATCACTTAGAGCTAAAATAAAATATAAAGTTCAATTATGATTCTAAATAACCCACCGAAAGATACATCACAAAGACCAAATATACTACCATCCAAAACACTTCACATGCATACCCAAGCCTTGTGACCATGACATTGTTCAAGACATCATGGGAAGGCAGTACAGAAAATATGTGAACTATTTTTTCTTGCTTGGGTGGGTCTAGGTAGTTTTGTATTATAGATATTAGATAACAACACATGGGATTTTATAGTTTTGTATCCTAGATCCAATTTTTAAAATCCTAGGGCTTTATTGACGCTCCCATTACTTTTTGCTCTGGTTATGCCTGTGACGAACAAGCTGCCTGAAGAAAGGACCTGGGTCAGACACAGTCTCCTTAAAATTAATTTTCTACTTTTGTTAGTATAAAAATTATGACCTGGTTGTCTTTAAAAATTGTGAAAATATTTGATTAATGTTCATTAGTTTAATACTATGATTGCCTACCATTTAAAAAAAATAACATCAATTTTATTTAAAAAGTCAAATCTGCATTCTAGATCAGTTAATATGTATCTTGACGGGAAAGGTACTTACTTCTGGAGTGAGAATATTAACAAGTTTGCCACATTAACAAAGGAAGATCGACCAGAAAGCAAGAGCAGTTGCAGTTTCATAATACATACATAATGAGGAATTTATGTTCAAAATATTTTCATGTAGCATTTGGTTCCATTTTTCATTCTGAACATTAAATGACCATTCTCTTTACTTTTGGAATTTTCAAAGTGTACTGCCCACATACCCAAACACATGAAAACTAGATTCAGAAGTAAATTTCTATCTCTGGTTTCAAGAGATAGCTTTCACCATGACTTCTTCTTTAATTAACTCACAACAAAAAGTCACAGTGCAAATGCCCCCATCAATCATAACTTACTGACATACCAGTGTGTACGCAACTGACAGAGCTCCAGGTGGATGCCTGATGGCGAGTTTTAGCAGACTAGGTAAGTTCCTTCGTTTTTAGTGTCTGACTAATGGGTACACTATAACCCATGTGGGAAAAAAAGTGAAAGGAGCTTAGCATCCAAATTAAAAGTTAATTTTAAATGCTTTCTACAGACTTCTATGAATCTGTTTTTAAATTATTAGCTTTCCTTGCAAAATACACATCTTCATTCTAAATATTTTAAAAAGAAGCTGTAGTAGTAGAGAAATTTCAGGCATGTTCCTATGGGTGTGGAAGTGCCACAGCAGATTCTCCTCAGACCCCAGCCGGCACTGACAGTCAAGAGCAGGTGTTGGCCGGGTGCGGTGGCTCACGCCTGTAATCCTAGCACTCTGGGATGCCGAGGTG
>VBSM01003148.1:54788-65266 GCA_008086735.1 Cheirogaleus medius | reverse complement strand
CAAAATGATCCTTTCTAATTTAATGAAAAATTTGTTATTTCTTATTGTTTTCTGAGATATGCCGAATGACTGAGTTATATATACTTCACGAGGCCCTGGGCTCAAAAACCAGCATCAGTCAAATACAACACACATGGCAGATGGCGTGTTAAAGTGTACACTCCAAATCCACGAGAGAATAAAATACGAATATCAATGCCTCTCCTCTGCTCAAAGTTGTGACTACGCAGACCCTCGTGTGCCCTGATTCCTTGCAGAGAACTACACTCTGTAGAGATCAAAGAGGAGGGCTGTGACTTGAGCCTGGATGCCGATACATTCGGACTCAGATTTATCATCACTTATCTGGCATTTAGCCACGCGGCTGGTAAGTCGTCACTGAACATTTCCTAGTGCTGCCAGCGACCTTTCGTCTGCCCGGCGAGTACGCACAGCAGTGTGGTGAGGTTGAACACACCAAGGACCACAAAGCCACAGCTACCAAGGGAAGACAGGGACGTACACTGCAGTTTGCTCGTCATGCTGGCAGGAAGTTTTTGACGAATGTCACAAGGGGGAAAATTATGAAAACAAAACTTTTTTTTGAAGAGTAAAAGAACACTTAAATTATTCAAGTATTATAAAACATATTTGCAAACTGAACTCAGGAATAACCCGGACAATTTGCATGATTATGAATAAGTTTTGTAATAACAGCAAGTATAAAATAAAAGGGGTTGCAATAAAATAACTCCTTACTTATTGATGCCATATGTAATGTAGTATTTAGTCATCACACATCACTCGTATACACAGACATTCTACATTCTGCAACCAACAGTCATAGCATGTATATTCTTCAATGGGGAAAATGAATCAAAATAATTGTGTAAATTACTTGTTTTTACCTAACAGCAATTTCATTTTGTTTTAAATAAAATAATTAGGATTCTTTATACACAACTGTCTCATCCCTCCATCCTCCAAATAAAATATAAGCAAAAAACAAACTAACTCACGATATGACAAAAATAAGGCAACGTTACATGGATATAAAATGGGAAATAGATAAAGAAAACAATGTGCCTCTCACTAGCTGTGTTTTCTGAACAGCGTGAATCGTGCAGTTTATCGTAAAGTGCTTGGTGAACAGCTGTTGGTGCGGCAGAGTGCTTCTGACTCCCAACGGCTGTCCAGTGGAGGGTCACGTCAGCCAGAGGCAGGTGTAACGTGGAGGAAGAGAAGATACTTTCATGTGATTAAAGCTTTCTAAAGCCCCACCCTGAATATGGCATCACCGTTCCAGAATGATAACCCCCACCCTCCATCCTTCATCCCTTCACCTGGCAAGACCACCTGGGACGTCCTTGTGAGGCTATTGAGTCAGTTCCAACCCTCGACCCAGCACAGGAAAGCTCGTAGGTACTCACCCTGCACACTGGGCACTGCCAGGGACTACTGCTGTCTCTAAGCCTGAACTCATCAGACAAACACTTGGAATGATACACACGAAAACACAGGTCACATATCAACACCTCTCCAGGCAAATGGCATTCAAAACAATACCAGTCATGATTTTCTGTTTCCCAGTCCTACAAAAAATACAAAATAATTTTGTATGACATTTTGTCAGTATCTGCAATGACTAAGAACAAAATTGAAACTCAAGTCCCCAAGTTAGGCATTATAAACAATTTCAGACATTTACTGTGTTAAAACAAGAGGGAAAATAACCTAAAAATTTACTTCTTTAAATTTTAAAATCTTTCCTGAACATATTAATATCCAGAAATATCTTAAGGCAATCTGATAGCAAAACCAGTCCAAAATGAATTAAGTCCAAAGCCAATCCCAGTTCTAACATTATCTTTCATTTTTAAATATAATCTAAGGAATAATTTCTTTAGTAAACTGAGTATCCCAAACCAACCTACAGCTTAGCATTCCAAGTAAACAAACCTTTCTTTTGTTCTGTTTTTTTTTTTTTTTTAAAAATACATACTAAACTATGGGAACAGAGAAAATAGTAATAAATGGTGACGCTGACTATTGTTATCTTCTCATCCATGGTATTGGATGCTTTATTAAAAATAACCACTAATCAAAATGCCCATGTTCTGATAAGTTGTCAAATTTTCAGGGTCTGTTGAATTTGAAAAATTAATTGAAAATGTGAAACTAAAGGATTAATCGCATTATCCAAGGGAGATTATCATAGGAAAAAAAAAAAAGGAAGTAGATTTCCTGATTGTGGCTATTCCTAGAAATAAAAGAACATGACTGTAGGCACACAGGCATTCCTCAAGGTGTTCTTATTTGTGACCCATTTTTTGCACAGCTAGTACCATTTACACATAAACAGAAAGACTGTTAGAGGTTATCTTAGTTTAGAGCTCCTCATAAATATCACTCTTAGTTTTAATTATAAATACTTACATTAAGAGTGATGGGTTAGCTCTCAACCTCCTTTTGTACATGTGGTAACCACACGAACAATGGCAAAACCCACAGTTAGTATAATCAAGCCCTTCCACTGGGGACCCTGACATCCCAAACTGGGGTTCTGCCGCCATTCTCTGTCCACAAACCATCGGCTACCCTGTCTCTGAGGCTGAGCAGCTTGCGTATTTTCTCTGATGCTGCCTCTCCCCTAACAGATGGCCTGTACACAGCACTCACTCAGGAAGCAGCAACTTCTAGAAACACTGGGTTCGAATGTATCACTGCTTGACCGTATCTGAATGCCACTACCTACTCCTCCAAAAGAAAGAGATTCACTAATGTTCCAAAATTCATGTCTTCCAATCCACATCCAGCGTCATGCCTAGAGTGCAGTAGTAAATCCTGCAAAATGTAAACTTTCTGGTTTAGTTTTTATCAAGAAATGGGCAGTCTTTATTGACTAAAATAATAAAGAACGCATGACCATTTTTAGTTCTTTCCTGTATAGGGATATAGATATATACCCTGCAAACTCACTTTAATGGAATAATTTCAGTTGCACTGAAATCATAAAATACCGATTTTACATAAAACCCTGACTGTGCATGGTAGGAAAAAGATCTATCCACAAAGTCTGACCCAGTGCATCATAAATACGTGTGTGGTGCTTGGCTGTATTAAAACAACACTCGCTGGTATACCCATTTCAGATGGCTCATATTAAAGTTGCATTTTAGACACTTCAATTTATCAATTATTGTATCAAAAACCATTGATAAATTAGGTTTCAATGGAGATAAGGTATCTCGCTCAACTTTTAGTTAACAGAACTCCTTCCGAATTTAAGACAAAGTACTTCAGAATATTTCCTCATAGCTGTTCAAAAACATCTTGAAGGATTTTCAGTGGCTTGTATCTCACTCGATATTAACAATAGAAACTGCCATCTTTCACCATGTGAATGTTTTACATCAACTCATCTTCACGTGATGGTCAAAATGGTGGTCACCGGGTTAGTTAAGAGAGGGAAGTCAGGGCGTATTTCTGCCATAGCTCCAGCCCCTGCGTCACTCTCTCCCACCCCTACTCTCTCCCCTCCACCCATGAAATGAAGATGAAAATGGATCTTTCTTCAATAAGGTGTTTAATTCTTGACCTAATGTTTCACAACAATTATAGAAATGCAAGTATAATTCAAATGAAGTAGAAGTGGAGAACGTGTGGATGCGTGTTTAATGTGACTGCGTATCACTAGCTTCACTCTCCGACACGGAGGAAGCACGGCTGGAGCAGGCACTGCTGTCCGCTTTCACTCCTGGCGGCAGCCGTTCAGAACACTCAAAACATGCCAACGTCCAGTTCAAAAGTTACTAGATTCTGAATCCAGGAAACACTTTTCTGAGGTATAAATGATACAGGAATGTTTATTGTAGGCCAAGTTGCCTGTAACCTGTCTTTTAGTAAATAAAAATCATGTACGTAGTGCTCTTGGCTAACACTCAACCATGCCAGTAGCTGGGTCTGCATTTTCGCTGGTCCCACCGGTTGTCATCAACTACTACACACGGCCTGAGTAGCAGCGTGTGTGAAATGCCACTTCGAAACAAGAAAGATTTAAAAAGCAAACCTACTAGCACAAAATTCAAAACTAGAAGCAATGTAAAGATGGTACAGTTTTAACGAACAATTCTAGCAAGAGTTAACTAGGCCTAAACTAAGATACAACTGTAATGCCAAAAAGCAGAATTAAATAAAATAACTTAGGGCACAACTGGTTCATCTGGTTTGGGGTTGCTGTCCTGGAGAAAGGCTGATACTGCAGGCCTTTCAAAATAAAAACAAAGTAATCTTGGTCTCTCTACTGTTACTTTGCTCCGTATCAGGCAATACACAGGGATAAAGGGATTTCATTACATGGGCAAATTGTTTATTATTTCCTATATGGCTTATACTGTTTTGTAGATGATACTAACTGATAACCTATCAATGTGCTAGTCAATCATTAATGAAAAGACAGCAACATGCAAACGTAAGAGTCGTTACTTTTCACACTAACATGAAAGCTACAAGTGGACACAGAGAAAATCCCTCTCCAGGAATTCACGTGTCATGAAACCCATGATGATGCTAACATCATCTTAGTAAAATATTAGAAAAATATTTTACTAATTAACAAATGTGGTACCATTGTAAGTTTACATAAGACATGAATGTATATCTTATTGACCTAAAACTGGTTCACACTGGATTTTTTAAAAATCAGAATTAATGTGAGTGTGGTGAACTCAATAACTCCCCATGGTATGAAATCTGTGCAGGCTGCTCTCAGATCCTAGCAGGAACCTGCACATCTAGCAGCAGTCTACTGATCTAAGTCTCTCTCATCCATGGCACTTGCTCAGGGCTCTGGAGCCAGACTGGTTTGAACCCTGGCCCCAGAGCTCACGCCTGTATAATCTCAGGCAGACTGCTTAGCCTGTGTGTGCCGCTTTCTATCTGTAAAATGAACAAAATTATAGCACCTAAGCCATAGAGTTTTTCTAAGAATCAAATGAAGTAATATGTATCCCGCCCTTAGAAGAGTGCCTGGCACAGTGTGAGCACTCAGGAAGTGTTCGCTGACGTTATTAGGATTGTCTATTGAGTGCACAAAGCAGGACTGACCAAGTCACAAAATGATACAGCAGGCTTATAATTATGTATGTGTGCACATTTCTTTTCCAGACCCTTTAAAATTCATTATTACATCTGACTTTCACAACATTTCTGTAAGCTGGATAGGGCAAGAAATATTAACGCTGACTTAGAGACAAAACTGAATCACAGTCATGTAATAAGGTAGGTGCGTGGAAGAATAAGGGTTCCAAATTATAATCCACCTTCATCAAAAAAGCAATTTTAACTTTTAAGGCAATTTTCTATTTCTACTTAAGAAGCTGATAAACATTACCCTACCAAGTATGTGCGTTTGAGATGGTATTTTAATCTAGATACAATATAAAATTAATGCTCTATAATTTTAGGCTTAGTTTAATTTTATTAGAAATTCACTTAATCATCAGGAGCTAAGAATTTGATGATTACATACTTACAGTAATTTTAAATGTTATTTACTTTTTAAATAAAAACATTATAACATTGCTCAGTAAAACAGAATTTAGACAGAAGGAAAAAGGAAAAACACACACACACACACACACACACACACACACAATCAATATAAACCGAAAAGAGCATAATGTGATAGTATGACCCAAAAGTATTCTACTGAATAAAATGGAAATTCTATACCAAAGCAAGAATTTCTGAGTGTAAGTACATTGTCCTTTAAATGCACACAGAGCCACAGTATAATTGATTTCTAATTAATTAATAACCACCAACAATTTACTTAGTAAATAAATTATGTTTCTATAACTGAGACAGGGCACATAATTAACGCGAATAGAATGTACATTTTGCATCTTAGAAAAAAATCCAAGGGGCATCTAATTTTTCACTGAGGGTATTTAAAACCATATGATTAATTAATTTATGACAACAACTATTATAACAAGAAAAAGGGAAAGACCTAAAATTTAAAAAAAAACTCTTAATGCTCCACGCTGTGTTTATGAAAGCAGCTGGGAGAGCCACACTCGCCTCTCTCAATGTCGTTCTCAAAAACAAAACAAGGGACACACTGCTTGCCAGGGCTGCTTAGGTGTTATTTCTGAAGAATAAGGCCATAAATTCCGATCCTATCTCTTATCTGAAAGATGTGAGCAAAGCCAAATTTCAAGAGAAATACAACCCAAAACTTCTTTTAGACTGATTATTTTGAGTTGGGAGGAACAGATGATGAAAGGAAAAAAGTGTCGGTCTCGCCCCACTGTAAACTGAGATTTAAGTCCATTTACCCCCAATATAATATGTGACTCCTTTAAGTAACCTCAAAATATGTATTTTCGTTCATTATGCTTTTTAACAGGTGTCAAAAACTTCAAGTGAGAAAAAGCAAAAAACCCAGAATTTACCCTACCTTTTCGCATTTAAAAAGATGCCTCCCAGGCCTATCTCCAAGGAGCATGAGGGCCTGCTCGCGGGCAGTGCCCACGGGAGCATGTAGAAGGAAGGCGCTCACGGCCATGTTCGTGCTCCGGTCATTCTCGAATCGTAAGCAGCAAAACAAGCCAGGGGAAGGACTCTGACCGAAAACGCAAGCTGTGGTTCCTAAACTCACTGACATTAACTATGAAGGAAGAAATGAGGCCCTGAGTCCAAATTTGGCAAGTAAGTAAAGGAAGAAGTCGTTTTAAAGCAAACATTATGTTTATATATATATATATATATATTTTTTTAAGTTATCCTCAACATGTGTGACCAGACTATTTAATTTTAGATCAAAAGGATCTGTCAAATGACAGTGTGGCTTTGTCCTGGGACCATGAAAAAAGTTGGAAGTAACCACGTAAGTAACATTAACTGCCTCAGTTTCAAAATAAATATCTGATATGCTTTATATGCGAATGATCCATAACTGAAGGTTACCTGCCTTACCGTGTCACAATAAGTTCTTTGGTTAGACCTTCCCATCTTTAGTGAGTAGAGTTTAACTCATGAGGGATTAATCTGTATTTATTACAAAGACAGCTACTAAACACCAAATGTAACTCGGCCCAGAAAATGGTAAAATTCTACCCAAGAAATATACGTCTCAAGTCATCAGAATAAAGGGGGTGAAATACTGTGAAGAAACATGGATTGAAGGCAGCTATCCATGTGCACTTCCGTAAAGCAAGCAGTTGATGAAGCAATCATGAGCCCATGAGAACATGTAGCATTTTCTTTAAAAAATAAAAATTCAAAAGAAAAAGGTTTTGATATAACAAAACACTGAATGATCAGAAATCAGTAAGTTTCACACTGTGCCCTAATGGCCCTTTACCAGTATAACTTCAAAAGCTCTGAAAACCACCTTTACATTAATTATTATATGTGGACCCTATGAGTGAATGGCACTGACATCCCAATCTGGAAGTATAAGGTGACTATGGGAAATGTACAAGAGTATTTCCCAGGTTCAGCAAGTTTGTCACTTTAAAAATTGGTTGAATTTGTTGGCAGATTACTTCATCGCCTTTTTTTTTTTTTTTTTTAAGAGACAGGGTCTCACTATGTTGCCCAGGCTGGTCTCAAACTCCTGGCCTCGAGTGACCCTCCCGCTGCCTCGGCCTCCCAAAGTGCTGGGATTGCAGGTGTGAGCCACCGCGCCTGGATTCACAACTACTATTTTTAGAGGTCATCGAAGGAAAAGAAGAGTTTTATTACCCGTTTTTAAAATGACAGAACTGCTTAAGTAAAGAACATTTGTAACTTTGAATTAAATGTTTAATAACATGTAACCAAAAACATCCTACACCTTCCCTTCCCAAGGCCATATATATCTCCTTGACTTTTTCCTTTCTTGATACTGAGTCAGAAAGCCAAAATGAATAATAACATACATCCTTCGATTTAGAAAATCGGGTTTTTAGAGGCATCAAAGTGGTTCATGCGAGACACAGGCAGTGAAGCTACAAAGCAGGGCGTCCTGGACGCAGACGCTGGCGTGTGGGACAGTCACCAGCCACAGAATACCTCTGTGCAAATCAGAAAGGCGACCCTTCCACTCTTGCCGTAACTCATCAGAACAGAACACTTCACCGCCACTCACTAGAGAGCTCCCGGATAAACAGAGAAACATGTCCTGCCTGTGGTGTGAATGGTGCTTCCTAAGGTGCGAGTGTGCAGACGGGCGGCACCACTGTGTGCAGCAGCCTGCACGCACTGGCCACGCTGCCAAAACACGTGCACCAAGCTGGCCAGGGAGAGGCGCCTGTGCTGTGCTGGTGAGACACGGCTAATTACAGTCCTTCTGGAGGGTTATCAGGGCGTGAAAACTGCAGCCAGGCGGTACCCCAGCCAAGGTCATGAAATTCACATACGCTTGGCCTCTTTACGGTAGAGTCGCACCTTCAATAAAGAGCCATTGTTCTGGCAGAAAACCTCTCGTCTTTGGATACCAGTTGAAAAGAGACCCCAATAAGAATTTTTGGTGTATGCTTAGTAAAAAATTTATGTGCTTTTGCTGTACTATATACAGGCATTTCTTGTTTTAAGCATATTTATTCACTGGCCAAAAACTTGCTTTGAATACAAAGTTATATGTTTTATATAGATAATCTCATTTAACCCTTTAATAATCAAATGAAATGGATGTTAATGTCTGGATTACAGTTGAGGAATAAGAATCAAAGAGGTTAAGAAAGTTTCTCAAGGTCACACAACTAAACGAATGCTTGAGATGGAATTGAAACCTGTTTATTGTAGCCTTACCTCTTTCTAATACACTGTATTACCTTTGAGTTTTTAATATTCACATATTAAATTATAAACGAGGCACAATTTTGATATATTCAGTTGTGCTTAGATTATACATCCATATTTAGCATAAAAATGTGAATTCTTATTCACCAGAATCAATCAGAATTAAACCTGTATGCTGTTTGTTTGATACATTTAAGATTTCATCTAGGGGGGAAAAAAAGAAAAGGATGATTCTATAAATATATGCAATAAGAACATGTAAAAATAAAAGCTAGAATATAAGACCTATTATTATTGGTGAACACATAATAAGCTCATTAACTGCCTGTTGAATTAAACTGAACAAGAAAACCTCAACTTGAGGAGAAAGAAAGCATGTGGAAAGGCACAAATGTAAAAAGAGAAATAATAAAATCATTTTCATGAAAAAATATACACATAATTCCCAAACCAAAATCCTATGGATTAAGTTGTACTAAATTTTAGTTAATTACTATGTAAATCTCAGAAATTATCAGTATAATCTTCTATATTAAATCTATAAGTTTCCAAGTGTTTCATGATTAGAAATTTTATGTTATCTGGATTGAGTATATAGTAATCTATCAATAATGAATGGCCCTCCTTTAACTGTCGAATGCAGATAAATTTACATTACTTGACATTATTTTTATTATGTCTTGGCACCCTAAGTTTCTACACTGGCAACAAAGCTTTATTTTTCTATAAGGAAACTCAATAGAAAAATTGTTCTGATATAAAACATTTAACTTTTTAAGAATACTTCCAGTGCACAAACCAAATGATAACCAGTGAAAATAAAGATTTTTTCTTCCATGCTTTCTGCTTGTAGAAAATGTCAATTTTTTTTTCCTTAAGCTTTGAAGCCACAGGTTAAATTGACACACACAGTGTTAAAAGTGAACAACCTGTAAGTTTATAACTTGTCATAGCTGCTTCTGTGAGCCCACTTCCCGCAGAAACCCTGCTGGTCGCCTTAATGCTCTCAGATTTAACAGGTTAGTATGTCTGTTGGCTCACGGCTGCAGAGTCAGAATAAAGCAAATTCAAAGTTTACGGAAAATTTTTCCACAAAGAACCAATTTATAAGATTTCATGTCATTTTTATAATTTTAGATTTTAGAGAATTCATGACAAAAACACTCTCAAAATACCCAATTATTTAAATCTATTCCTTTCAAAAACTAAAAAAAAAATATGTATTATATGTGAAATCTATTATCTTAAGTGATGTTCCTTTATAAAAATTAAGATATTTCTAATCAAAGTATTAGAAACATCAAAGAAAATAAGGTAAGAAGACAGAAATATTACCCATGAAATCAATCTTTACATAACAAAAAAATGTACTTCCGTATGTTCTGTCTCTGAGTATAAAGTTATATACAGAGAGGAAATGGAGGATTAAAATATCATCGCTTAAAAGAGGAGTCAAAATAAGAACTAGTTAAAAATACAAAGAGAATTAATTTTCTATCTTTTCTATCTGATTTCTGCTCCAGTACACAGAACCTGCAACAGTCACTAGTCAAGGAAGACAATGGCTGGGGGAGTTTAACATTTGGAAACTTTGTACCTGCAACAGAATTCCCACTGAAGCCCGGCTCTGTGCTCTGGCGCCCCCCCACCTGAACGGACACTGGTTCCCTCAGAAGACAGCACACCCCTTTGACCCCCACACCTGAAGG
>VBSM01003148.1:11760-51382 GCA_008086735.1 Cheirogaleus medius | reverse complement strand
AATTTGCCCCATTAATAGATCAAAAGTGAAAAATCACAAAGATTTTGATACACATTGAAAAGGTATTTAGTAAAATTCAGCATCCAGCCCCTAACAAAACAGAAATGAGTAAATACTTCCTTAACCTGATCAGGATTATTCAAAGATGTCTATGGCTATAACATTTCTTTAACACTCTGCAAAAATAATAACTAAAATAGTTAAAATAAGTATAAAAGTTTGTAAAAAGTTAAAAATCATTATTTGCAAATCATGTCTCTAGAAAACCCAAGAAAATCAGCTGATACGTTATTTTTAAGTAATTCAATAATTCAATAAATTCTTCCAGTGCAAACTAATTTACTAAAATTAACAGCATTCATATATGAGAACCAAAAAATGGGCGATTTAAAAGAAGACCAGGCCAGGCACGGTGGCTCACGCCTGCAATCCTAGCACTCTGGGAGGCGGAGGCGGGTGGATCGCTCAAGGTTAGGAGTTCGAAACCAGCCTGAGCAACAGTGAGACCCCCATCTCTACTAAAAATAAAAAGAAATTAATTGGCCAACTAAAAAAAATATATATAGAAAACATTAGCCAGGCATGGTGGCACATGCCTGTAGTCCCAGCTACTCGGGAGGCTGAGGCAGAAGGATTGCTTGAACCCAGGAGTTTGAGGTTGCTGTGAGCTAGGCTGACGCCACGGCACTCTACCCCGGGCAACACAGTGAGATTCTGTCTCAAAAATAAATAAATACAGACCAAACCTCAGTTATTTACAACAACAATAAGAAAAATAAAATTATTGGTAATAAATAGAAGAAATGACAAAATCTGTATGAAGAAAATTGTGAAATGCTACTAACACAAAAGGAGAACAAACAGAAACTACCTGACTGGGGTAAAGATGGAGTCCTACCTTAGTATGAACCCGTAAATAAATTCTAGATAGATTAGATTGAAATATCAAAACCCCACAAATTATTAGAAGGAAAACACTGCAGAGTGTTTCTCACAATGGTGTGAGAAAAACCTTCAAACTATGAAATAAAAGCCAGAAGTGATGTAACAAAATTGACATATTTATAAAATCAGCAATTTCAACATAGGAAAAACACACAATAACCAAACACAAATGACAGGCTGGGAAATATATTTGTGACACGTATCACAAAAGAACTAATTTAATTTCTACATATTCCTAATATATAAAAAAGTACTACTACTACTAAGAAGAACCACAAAGTAACCGTTTGTCCCTGTCAGATTCATAAATGCACAGACGCACTATCCACAGAGCGTTCAGCGACTACTCTGGACTGGCTGCACGTCACTGGTGAGGTGTAAGTCAGTATTGCTTCTGTGGAGGCTAATTTGGTAATGTCTATCAAAAACAGAAATGTACTCGCCCTTCGACCCACAAATTCTATTTATAGGAATTTATCCTATAGCAGTACTTTGGTATATGTAAAATAGTACATGTATAGGGAAGGAAATTCATTTTAGCATTGTTGGCAGCAAGAAAAGATTAGAAAAAACCAAAACATATATCTTAAGGGACTGGTTAAATAATTTATAATATAACTATTTCAAAGATTATTATATAGTCTTTATAAGAAATGAAGCAAGGTTATAGGTGTTAAGATGACATAAGCACTAAGGTATATTATGCTTTTAAAAAATCATGGTATAAGATGCTATTATTTCTCAAAAACACTATGTAATTGTGATGCATGAAAGAGTTCTATGGGTCCATTCATTTCAGAAACTGTTAAGAGAGGGGCTCAGGGAACAAGGGAAGAAGACTTATTTTTTCCACAGTATGCCCTTTTGAATTTTGTTTGTGCATCTATTAGCTAAAGACTATTTTTACTTTTAAAAAGCAGTAAAATATAAAAGCTACTTTCTCCCACATAAACTTGCCAATCTCGGGCAGTTCCCTCCTTTCTTTTCAAACTCACTGTGGCTCTCCTTGGTTCTTTACTCATCCACAGTAATTTTAGAATCAGCTTGCCAAGATCCGTGAAAATAATTAAATCTCCATAATTAATTTGAGGAGAACGAATATCATTACAATAATTACATCTTTCCACTAATGAATTTGGTACATCTGTTCATTTATTTTTATATTCTTCTATGTCCTTAAAGTTCTATATTTTTTTCTCCATAAAATTCTCATGTCTTTGGGGTTTTTCCTAGATGTCTTGTATTTAGTTTCTTTTGAAAAAGGGATTTTATTCTATGTAATATTTTCTGGTTGGTGGTTGCTGGTAAATGTTGGGCAATTTTGCTTAGTTTTAAGTTTGTCTATAAAGTCTATTGAACTTGTCTTTTCTTATTGAGCTGATTAGGACTTCGAGTAAAATGTACACCATAGGTAGTAACCGTGGATATCCTTGTCTCACTTTAGATTTTGCATGGGATTCTTATAATGGTTCACCATTAAACATGATACGTGGAGATGGTTATTGATAGATATATTTTATGAATAAGTTGATAAATATAAATAAAAATATTATGCTTACTGTAGGATTTTGGTACATATCTTTCCTGTCCTAGTTTGCTAAGTTTTTCTTTAAAACAAGAATGGCACTGCATTTTATTATTCCTTGATACATTTTTATCAACAGGTTTTCATCTCACAAGTGGATCTTCTTAGCCATCATGTTCTCAGACAGCTTCAGAGCATAGATTAAGACACAATAAAAGAAGAATTCTAATCTGTCTTCAATAAAGCATGTTGGGCTCAACTTTCTTCAAAGAGAACTGAAGTTAAAGCAAGCTCTTCTGGTCACTTGGTACTTTATCTCTGGTCTTCACGGGACTACAAAAGGTATACATACGACAAAGAGCAAGATAAATCACTGAGCCCCTTTCCCAGGGATAAGGATCAGGAGAGGATACGGCTGAGGGATGCCTCTGAGCCAGAATACAGGAACTGCAATGACGCAAAGAAAAGTGCTCCGTCGGCCGGGTGCGGTGGCTCACACCTGTAATCCTAGCACTCTGGGAGGCCGAGGCAGGAGGATCACTCAAGGTCAGGAGTTCGAAACCAGCCTGAGCAAGAGTGAGACCCCCGTCTCTACTAAAATAGAAAGAAATTAATTGGTCAACTAAAAACATACAGAAAAAATTAGCCGGGCATGGTGGTGCATGCCTGTAGTCCCAGCTACTTGGGTAGGCTGAGACAGGAGGATCGCTTGAGCCCAGGAGTCTGAGGTTGCTGTGAGCTAAGCTGACGCCATGGCACTCTAGCCCGGGCAACAGAATGAGATTCTGACTAAAAAAAAAAACGCTTCCTCCTAATACTGATCCACCCTGAGAATGTAACAACTGGGTTAATGCTTTTATGTTTTCTGAATTGAAAGTTTGGGTTTAGGCAAATTACAATACAGAATAAGCGATCTATTGTATAGTAAAAGTGTCATCTAAAGGCTGACAACATGTGGGCAGTATTTATGACAGTGGTATGTGTCAAGAAGTAGGAGCTTCTTGATGAATTTCTTACTTCTTCCCTACTCATCCTTCTGGTCTTTTTGTTTTTTTTTCAAATATGTTCTTTAAAAAAAGTTCAAAGAGATTGAATTTCACCTATTTTTCTTAAAAAGTAATGAAAAAGGCTAGAATAGAGTCAGAACACTGTGGATATTAAGTAAACAGAGGAGTGATGTGATCCCACTGAGCCAAAGATACAGGCTAGATATAGTTGACAGGGCTTAAGACTGTCTAGAATTAATTATAAATTCCTGAAGGTTGAGTGATTTATACACTACCTCAAATATCACAAAGGGTCCCAAGTCATCATTCATTTTCTTAGATCACCAAGTACTCAGGCAGGTTTGCATCATGTGAAAATATTTATGCCACTAATTCAGGTGAAGGACACTCCAGGTCTCTCATTTTCTGCTACCAATAATGTTCTGCTACCAATAATAGCTGACTAGTCCTTCACATCAATCCTTCCATTCAAAACTAGAAACGCCAAACAAAATACTAAAAAATAACTATTTAATTTAGGGGCATCTAGCCAATTCTGGAAGAAGCACCTGAGAGGCTCAAAAGCAGCGAGCTCATGGGATCAGTGGCCAAAATTGTGATCACGCACAGCAAGAAGGGCGGCCTCGGTGACACCCAGAGACCAGGCTGTGATCCCAAAAGATCATCTTAGGGTGAACCTAGACAGAGTCTGGTCCACACAGGCACTACACACCCGCCTTCAAATCATGTCCACTCCTGAATAGACCAAGGTGATCTGAAGCTGCGCACCAGACAACACCATCCTGGAGCCTGCGTCTGTATCTCTCTCCGTCCTGTTTATACTTAAAATAGATACCTGGTACACAATAAAAAATGGGCATATGGGAGTCAAAGAACATGTAGTATGCAAGTAAATATTTTTTTTAAGGTCCTATGCTAGTATAAATAAGCCTTCTTCCCCAGTACTGCCCTACGTTCTAAATACTATACACAGAACTTCTTCATCGTAGACTTCCAGAGTGAATATTTAGGAAATAAAAAAATTTCATGGCAAACAAATATTTTACTTTAAAATTGCATTGAACAAAAAGTGTTAAACTTCAAAACCTAAACAGCATCTTTATAGATCCTTCATCAATGGAGTTAATTTTAAAATTCTAGAATATATTCTGAAGCACTAGGTTCTTCTTAATTTTAACACTTAACCTGGAACAAATAATTTACTCTGAGAGCTTCACATTCTTCACCTATGAAGTGGGGCTAACTTTAACTTCACAGTTGTTGTGAGGGCGAAATGAGATAATATGCAAGTACCATGGAGATGATCATGTTTGGA
Source organism: Cheirogaleus medius (assembly GCA_008086735.1). Taxonomy (NCBI): domain Eukaryota; kingdom Metazoa; phylum Chordata; class Mammalia; order Primates; family Cheirogaleidae; genus Cheirogaleus; species Cheirogaleus medius. The sequence continues at coordinate 46,590 of VBSM01003148.1, read as the reverse complement.
AAACTTCAGAGTTTGCAAAGAGACAAAGATAAATCCATTAAGTACCAGAAGAAAAAATTTTAATGTTTAATAGCTTGAACTGCAACATCAGACAGACCTATATTCAAATTTTAGCTCTGCCACCAACAGCCTGGCTGACTTTGGGCACCTACTTCAACCTTCCTAAACTACATCATCTTCTCGGCAATGTGGGGGTGATGACAACACACCTGTGCTGTTGTGGACATTAAATGAGACAGTAACTTAGATAAAGCACAGTGCTTGTCTTGTCACAAAATAATGGCTCATTTAATGTTATCAATTATTATAATCCTCCTGAAAACCACTTCTGCAGTTAACAAACTGAATATTTTTAATGTCCCAATCACTGTTTCACATTAAGATACAAAAATAGAAAAGACATATTCCCTACTCTTAAGGTTCTCATGATCAATATAAGCAGAAATATATTTCAAAGATCACAGGAGACTTTAATAACTAATAAAATCAAATTTTATATCTATTATTACTATGGGAACAAAGAGAAAGGGAAACAGGATTGGCTACAATGAGGAATGTATCAAAATCTCAAAGGAGATGATATTTGAGTTGGACCTTGAAAGACTGGGTATGATTTTGTCCATTAATGAAGGAAAAATACAAAATAAAAAATCCAAGTCAGGCATGATGGCGCACGCTTGTAATCCCAGCTACTCAGGAGGGTGAGGTGGGAAGATCACTTGAACCCAGGAGTTTGAGTCCAGCCTGGGCAACCTAGCGAGACTCCATCTCTTAAAAAAAAAAAAAAATTCCCAGAGTGCTCAGGCCACTGAGACTTGTCTCATCAGATGGAACACTGAGTAGGGAAAGGCTAGCTGTAAAAAGAAGAAAGAAATATCATGATCTAATTGTGAAGAGCTTTGCACAAATGCCCTGCTCAGTTATTGTGGACTTTATGCACAATAGGGAAATCAAAAGAGGATTTAAGAACACAATCAGACCTAAAATTTAGAAAAATAACTGGTAAAATTAGGTTGACTTAACGGTGTCAGGAAAGACTTCCCAAGAGGTGACACTTGAAAGAGGAGTCCGGGGAGGCCGTCCCAGGTGGCGTGTGAGAAGCACAGACCTGAGGACCTGCCGGGCGGTAGCAGAGGGCGGGCAGCAGAAGGTGAGGCAGAAGACATGGGCCAGGACACCAACACCTTTGCACAGGAACGTGGGCTTCGAGGGCCAGAGAGAAAGGCCTGTACTGGTAGAACGATCTGAGAAGATGACGCTGTGGAAAAACGGGCCGGAGGAACAGGAGGGAAATCACAAGAGTGAATACCCAGCCCAGAAGAGGGAAGAGCAGATGGACTTAAGAGACATTTAAGGGGATCATTCAGTCTAGCTTGGGAGGGAAAAAAATGAGTATGTTCTACTTTTTACCATTTCCCTATTCAAAAAACACTCACTATTCCCCTCTACCTATGGATTAAAAGGTCAATGTTAGCCTTTGAGGCCTTCCTAGTCTGACCCTCTCTGCCTTTTTATCCACTTTTCCTTAAACCCCACAGTCCCTCTACTTGGAGTCTCCTCTCTGCCTCCTCGTCAAGCCCCATCAAACGACTGAGACCTGACTAACTCCAAGCCACCCACAGGCCTTCCGAACTCTCACGGTGACTCTCCCCTCAAACAAAGCCTCCAGTGCTGTAAATTAATAGACTCTCATCATGTGGTAATGACCCTCTCCTATTTCTAGGTACTACTGTCTTATTTTTTACGGTTATTTACACTTCTACGTGCCTTGTCTGTATGTGTCCTTCACAGAACTGCAAAGACATGTCAAGCACATGAAAACAGCCAGACAACAATCCAAGGCAAGACGAATGTCATAAGAATTTGGCATCCTGGAAGAAACTCACGGTGGACTTTGATTATTCAGAATTAGCTACTTCTTCTGTAAGGCTATTACGTAAAATAGTAATGGTAACAGTGGTAAAGTATACCTGCCAATCCACTTTCACAATAAGATATGCAAGAAGAATAAGTCAATATAGATCGAAAGGAGAATACAATGAGTAATTCTGTGAAGAATCCTTGGAATTACATAAGCAGCACAATAACTGGCAGTTTTTCAAACTAACTTATTTACAAAGAAGTAACTTAGGAATGGCCATTCTCCTCCTCTCTAATAATTCTAATACAGAGAGACACAGCAAACTTTAACTTAAATAATCAGTTCCTGGAAATTGGGCTTCAACAAGTTATATTATAATATGTAAAAAAATAAATAATATGTACCTAGTTGCAACTTCAAAGTCAACCTACACATGAAGAGGACTTACAGTTTGGGTTTATGTATATCTGTAGCGACAGGAAGAACTCCAGGAGAACTCAGAAATTTCAATGCCAAACATGTCACAAGAGGTCAGAGGTCACATTTTCTAACTGGGGTTTGACCCTAAAGTAAGCAATACATGTAATTAATTGATGCCCTAATCTGAAACATGAACTTGAATGGGACTAGTCTACCAATCCACTGCTAGTCTAATCATGCTAGTCACAATGTGATCACCTCTAGAAACACAAAATCAAAGTTACTCAAGACAGAAAGGAAACATATAGGTTGACTGTTGTGATTGCTTTTTCCCCAGTAGTCAACAGAAAATAAGTCAACCTCCCCCAATCACACTGTCTAGCTACTAATGCCAGTAAAGACTCGTAAAAAAATCCACATCTGTTTCAAAAGCATGTCTTTATCTTATAACTATTACTTAAAATAATTACAAGCTTTTAATGCCATGTTATAATTACCTAAACTAGATGTGAATAATTTGTTTGGATTAAAGAAGAAAAGGAAGTGATATATGTAACTTGTTTTTATTGGACATTAAAATATACATGGCATTTAGAGAAATAACATGACAATGAGTTATGAATTCCCCATATTAGGAATCTGCATGATTGAAGGCTTAAATTTTACTTGTTACTGATTTTTTGTTGAATGATTCTTCGCCCTTTATATCTTGATTTGAAATCTGTAAAACAAGGGCCATCATCTTAAGCATAAAAATATTTTATAAATATTTAATAGAAATGTTAAGTAACCATTTCGAAGCTTTAATGACACCTATCCAAATTACGTAAAATTGGTGAATTCATGTGCCAACTATAATTTAGTGTTTACAGACATTTAAATTGAAAAGAGAACTACTATTACCTATGCGTATCTTCATACAACCCTCAACTACTACTGTATTTCCTTTTTTAATGATAAAATGACTTGATTGCTTCCATTTTATGATGATTAAACATCAGAAAACATCCTTCAGTTTCTAGAAATGTGAAACATTTTTACTGAGAGGCCAAAATTTGTGCTTATTTAGCTCCCAAATGAAGTCATCTATAGAATTTATGTTATCAGTAATTTATAAACATGAGCTATAAATCAAAGGGATAGCTTCACCACAAATCAAAACATCAGACTTAATCCCAGATATGTATTTTGAGCTCAGATTGATCTTTTTAGTAAAAATACTTTCCATAGCAAAATAATAAAACTTGTTAAAGAAGTTTCCCTTAGGTATATTTTTTAAAGATTTAAATTATACAATAAATCTCAGCAGTGATTCTGTAACTTACAGTACCTTTCCTACTACTTTCTTGGATACAACACTAACACTTCTTTTAAAAAAGGAAAATTAAAAGAAAATGGTAATAATGACCCAGAACTCTCTTTCCTGGGGAGGTTTCCTGGACAGGTATCGCTATGAACTCTGAATGTCAGCTGTCATCATACTTAGGTGTAATAATCACCTAGAGTGAACACAGATACATTCTCCTATTTTGTTATCGAGATAAGAAGATTATTGGTTCCTAAGAGTTCAATAAATTATGAGGATCTGAGGCTTAACTGCTTTAAAAGGCCACAAATTCTACTCATGGAATTTCCTTTTAAAATTGCAACATAAGTCTCACTACATTAAGGATCCTGTACTCGATGATGATCTTGTTGTGGATTCTGAGGTGTCCAGTGTTATATACAAACATGAAGAACATTCCTTGGGCTTGTTTCTGCTAAAGGGGATTTTTTTTTTTTTTATTCCTTTTAGCTCTGCTTTTTAACTTCAGAAAATAGCCAGTGCCTTTAGCAACAACTTTTTTTTTAAAGAAAAATCACAAGATTGTTGTGAGCTAGGAAAATGGTGGGGGTAACAGTTTTAAACTCTGCCCGGAACCTTCTAGACAGAGTTACTGAAAGAGTAGCAAACAAAACAAAACAAAAGGCCCTTGGACAACATACACAGTACAACAAAATTAAGTGATAAGGAGTCCTATGAATCCCAAAATTTGAGCGGTTGGGACAAATCTGGAAGAGCTACAGTCGTGACTGGCACTGACAGCTACGCAGGACAAGGAGGGACACAGAGGGAATCGGGGGGAGCCGAGCACAGGGGACCAAACACGCAACTGGAACGGACAGGGCGAGACTCCCTCACGTGAGACGGCTCACGGTAACGCACGAATCCACGGTAAGTCCTCGGGAGCTAGAGCAAGACAGCCCTCCGAACGCTCAAAATTAGGCAGGCAAAGCTCCCTTCCAGGACTAAGCCCCATGTTATGGAGAAATGTGAGGAATTGAAGTATCAAATACTACTGGAGTCAGTTAAAAAGACCTTCAGTATAAGAAAGGGTGGTTCAAGGAAAAACAGGAGAGAAAGATAGAGGAAAATCTAGGAAATCTCAAGAAATATGAGGCCATATTTTTAGCACTTCATAAAACTGGCATAAGAAGATCACTGGAGCCACAAATCTAGAAAAAGTGTTCAGATCCACTTCTCCCTGATACGAGCTCAGGAAAACAGAGTTCAGGCCAGAATGACAACAGACAGGACTGTGGCTCACAGGACAGAGTGACACCCTCACGGTGACAGCACGTCAGAAAGACATGCCTACAAAACAGAAGAAGACTAGAACCCACTGTTTCCAGAAATGAGAAAAGACATTAAGAAAATGATATAATATGAAAGCTGTAAATCAGAATTAGAAGAACTCAGAAATGAATTAAACATTTGAAGTAAATGGAAAAGAAATCACTTCAGAAGTGAGGTCTGAACTAGAAGCTAAACAAGAGGGATCACACAGCAGATAATATCAGATAAACAGAAGTTGCAAAGAAGGAAAATATTAAAAATCAAAAAGAAAAAAGATGAAATCAATTGAAAATTACAAATACAGAAGACAGGAAAAGAAGAGTCAACATACTAAGACCTCAAATAATAAAAACTAAATATATATAATAAAATAATTAATCATAACTATATATGATAAATATAATTTTAAGTAAGTTTCTTGTTCGCAGATTGCTGTGTATTATAATGTTGCATAAAACATTGACTAATTTTTAGAATATGATATTCTAAAATTTTATTGTTCATGATATCTATGATTCTCACCATGTCAGAGAGGAGATAACATTTTACATAGAAGAGATAAGTAAAACCCAGTAGCCATAAATTTCAATGGAAAATATCAGTATGAATTAATGAGGTGTTTTTATCTTTTAAAAGTATATTCATTTCCTAACTCTGTCCACTCCAAGGCCTAGGGAGACCAACATAGTAGCAACACAGAGTGGCCAGAAAGTACTCTTGAAATACAATTTCAAACTAAAAGAAACGAGAGCCTCCGGAAGAAACCAGTGGTTCAGGGTGTGTACACAATGGGCCTTAAACCTTGTCACTGAGAAAGCAGGAATGAACTTCCAGAGCCAAAACGCAGAGGCTCCAGCTGGTCAACAATGGGAAAACCTCAGCATCAGTAAGGGCTTTGTCAAAAATGGACTGAAGTATCTCAAGTGTATTTAAATGCATGAATTGCAAATGACAACTAAAAGAAAAAACCTGGTTGGTTGCCATTAGAGGATGCTATTTTGAAAGCTGGTAAATACATAAAGAGAAAGAATTAAACACTTCTCCTACTTTTTCCCATATGAACCATACCACAGGGTAACCACATAGTAGATAATGGGAAGCTTATGTCCTTACAGAGGCATTCCAGTTAACAAAGGAAAGATAAAATTAGATTATCATTTTGCAATTCTCAATGAATTATTGGCTCTAGCGTCAATGGCTACACGTGTCACACAGTGAGAAACACTGACATGTATGTGCCTCCTGAAAACAGAGCACTCCACAGCCTATGAAACAGCCTTGACCCACCGCCAGCCTCTGGATGCAACTACCCGTTTCCACGAAATACAGAGGACCGAGCAACAGGTCAAACTGGACCACAGTACTGCCATCCTCAAAAGCAAGACTATGAGAAACCAAATGACCCAGTTTCCCCAGTCAATAAATCCCAAATGAAAACAACAAAAAAGATGAATGAGAAATCCACAGATCAAAAGAACAGAAACAAGCAGAACTAAACCATTACACCACAGCACACTATAATGTTTAGGACATAGGATGTAGGACTGCCTAGGAGGCAGTCACCCCAAACCCCATAACTTTGAATGCATGACCCAAACTATGCAGATTGCAATTTTTTTTTTTATAATGGAGTCACTCACCAGTCAAAATAAAGAATGAAACTTAATGACTACATATGCAATCCTAACAATAATTCTTCTGCAGCCTTCTGTAACGTCAGCCATTTCTAAAGTTTAAAAGACACCTCTATGTTCAGGCTTAACTGTAAATAAGCAGAACAACTTGACTTAAATGAATTCAAGGCTTGAGAGTACAGAATAGGAATATTGGGCTTTAGAGCTAAAGATTGGTCTTCCTGTCCTAGTCCAATGCCACTTCCTAACTGACCTCAGGCAAGTGCAACGGGCAAGAGGGCTGACGTCAAGCAAGAAGCAAAGGCCCTGGATCAGGCAGTTCTCTGCACAGTTCCCTCCTGGAGCCAACTGTCCAGCAGGGAAACAGTCACGACTGTGATTAGTGTTGGGAAACAAGTACAGAATGCTCTGTCATGAGCCACTGTAACGAAAGGAAACAAGGCACAGCTCTCAGAGAAGAGGAGGCAGAAGACATACGGGGAACCCCTCTTGAACACTTAACCTCAGATTTTCTTTCTTTATTTTCATCTATCTTTTTAGGTGACGCTAATAAAACTGTTTACTAGGTAAAATAAACTTATTGATATTTAATTTAGGAACTATGGACCTCACAACATGAAGGAAAATAAGCCTTGGCATCATTTAAGGCTATACTGATGAAGCAGGGAGAGAAAAGAACACTTATCAACAACCCATAATACAAAAGGAGAAGGTGTGTGCAATCCTGTTAACAATCTTTGCATCTTTTGCTACAGTTTAACTTGTGTGCATGTGTATACACACACAGGTGTTACGATAATCCAACAGGTACCTGCACCCATCACTGTGGGGTTAACTCTCTCCCTCCCACACCAGCAGGTGGTCACAACCTGACAGGAACGTTCACACTAGGAGATTCTGATAGCTTCCCAGGGAACATCCCTAAAGCTTCTAGAAAGATGCTACACGTGAGAAAAAGGAATAGTCTTGAAAAATTGAAATGGTTCACTCAAGCTTACATAATTTTAATTTTTAAAAATGAATCCAAAGAACAGTATTTTATTTCAACAGTCTTCTGTAAGCAATTTTGATATATATGATATATATATGCTTTGTTAAAAGTCTCAACCATAAGAAAATACTGCTTTTTATTCTTTGAGATTTTTTAAAATGTTTTTATTATCAACATCACCTCCCTGTAATTTGTATTTAGCTACCATGCCTCAAATTATTTGCTTCATTTTAAATATAATAATTAAAATAATGTACTATTTATTTTATTCTTATTTTTCATATAGTATTATTTTTTTCCTTCCACTAACCTATAGGAGCTAAGAGTTGTACATGATCAGCTTTAAAGTATTATGAGGGTGAGTGTAGAGTTAGAGCCACATAGAGCCTCAACCCTTTATCTTCTATTTCTTCCCTTGCAGGTACTTTTATGAACTTCTTCACCAGAACACAGGGAAGGGACAAAAATATATGGAATTCAATATTGTTACTTATTCACAAAGGCCAACAAAAAGCATTTAAGTGAGCTTTTGTAAATTATCTGTTTTCCACTTTTACACATAGCATCTAAAGAATGTGGAGAAATAGGTATAAAGAAATTTTATCTAAATTAACAACAACAAAAAACCCCTCCAAACATTTAAAAAATATAAATTTGGCTTTATTCCTTTAACAATAGCCAGAGAAACAAATAAAATAAAACCAAGTTCTTATTTTAAGACATCCTTATGATTAGTATATAACATATAAATAGAAAAGTCATAAATTAATTTGATTTTTTTTTTTGTATCCTGAATCTTTGTCTACCAATACAAATAGCATTAGAAACTGGGTGGGGGAGAACTTTCAAGAACGGAATGGTTTATTTAATAATTTCTAAAATATAGAATGAAATTGTTAAAAATTCTGTTAGTGGGCTATGAACTAATACAATTTTGCTTTGTTTTGTTTTGAGGGTCTTTGAGGGGCTCTGTTGCCCCGGTTAGAGTACAGTGCCATCATCATAGCTCACTGCAGCCTCCAACTCCTGGGCTCAAGTGATATCCTCCTGCCTCGGCCTCCCACAGTGAGAGGATTACAAGCGTGAGCCACTGCGCACAGCCAAGATGTTATTTACTGCACATACCATGCTTGTCCTGTATTACAATGAGTAATGAACAGTATACTGTTTTTAGACAGCTTCACTACATAAAAGCAAATGATTAACTAAAAGCCATTTTAATAAAAGACCTAAATAAAGTTACCAAAAGTTAAAAATTCTGATAACTACAAAACTATTATAAATAGGACATACTGATATTTTACTTATCTAGTATTCATTTTGTAAACACAAGTTGCTTGCGTATGTTTCTGTATTTGTTTTTCAAACAACTATACACTACTGCAAGGAAAGTAACTTCAGTCCTTTGTAATATATGTTGATTAGCATAATAAAGTATTTTTGGGCTTTTCCCACAAGGTCTTACATGAAGTTTTACAGGGATTTATTTTTTGTTTAAATTTACTTACTTTGTAATACGGTCAATGTTGGCAATTTGCTTCTGGTTCCGTATAATCTCAATGGCTGCCCAAAGATGCTGGATAGCTTTTGTATCCGCCTGGCGTCTTTTTGTTAGACGTGCCATGACCTGTCTACTTCTTTAGCTGCAGTAATACATAAAACATACGGGAAAAAGATTACAAGATGAGTTACCATCAACACAAGCGAGTACCATCATCAGTGCCTCTTGACCACCGATCACACTAAGGTCGCAGGTAGTACTGCCCACTTTCTGCCTCATTCCCTGCCACCCACATCACCAACTTCTTCACAAAAGTTATCATTTGCTTCATTACTTCATAAAAAGTGAACATCTAAAAATGAAAAAGTTAAGGTTTTCCCAAGGAGGACAAGTGGCTACCTTATACCAACATATTTTTTTAAATAAATTTAAGTTTTATTCTAATGCACAGAAATATTACAAGATAAAATTTCATTTATTGATAATTCATTGTTTGTAATTTGATCAATATAAAATGGAATTTAAATGCCCTAATTGTTTGTACTTTGGTGTATTATAATCAAGGCTTAAAAAGTCCAATTCTATATACCTATATTGATAAATGAAAACATTCCAATAAAATAAAACCATGAACAGAAAACACAAAAAGTATTAATAGTTACTTCTGGGTTAAGATGGGAAAAGCTAGCAGACAGGATACCAGAGGGCTACAAATTATTAGGAACAATCATATTCTTGAAGAGTTGTTAGTTTCAGGGGTATTTATTACATTATTAAGAAATAACATTGCTATTTTATTCAAATTTCAGTATTGGATTAACTGAAGAAAACAGCCACCCAACCTCCAGATGATTTTCGACCTGTTCCTGGCCAGACTGGGGAGACCCTGGGTTACGGCGTGGATGCCTGATGACCGAGTATCACGTACGGAAGAGGCCCCTCTTAACTCGGCTTGGAGGGACTTCTGCTAGGGATGGCGTAAGCCTATTACACCTTCACCGTGAACTTCATGTTACATCATGAATCCCAGCATTTGGGAACAACTGAAACATATCTCTAAATCTTACAGACTATAATGCTAAGTTTAAAATCTAGGCCCTTAAAAATACAGCAAACATTACATCTTCTGGGATTCCTAAGACCGCCTTGACCTGACCTTTCCTGTCTTGTAAGGGAGGTGCATGAGAGAGGGAAGCTCATTCCTAGCACTTCGCTGTATTCCACGGCTGCCAAGTCAGCCCCACGAATCTCCTCTTCCTCCACCTCTACGCTTCTTTTCACAGCCCATTCCGTTCTCCCTTCCCTCGACAAACCCACATAAACCCCATGGTTACTATCAAAGCTCATCCTGGGAAGACTCACTTCCAGTTAGTCTGGGGTCAGTCAGCCTCCTAGAACGAGATGGTTTCAGAATTACACCACCAACAGAATACATTTTGAACATGTTTTAAAGGGTATTCTTGAATATCCTACTTCTTCACACTATTACTTATAATAGTTCCAGACTTTGCTCCAAGAAAATAAATAAAAAATAATGCCAGTATTCAAGTTTTAAAGAAAATGTAAGGAAAATCAGTTGGTTCTGTATAAACTTAGACATAAAACTAAAAGACAATAAAAAGTACAATTAAGGAACACTTCCGTTTTAGAGTAATCACTTTAAGATGAAAGAAACTTTAAGAAGAAAGACGACAGAAACTTCTCAGTTTAAGTGCACTTACAGAGGAGTGCTAACTTCCAGGATCTGACAAGTGGTACAGTGGGAATTCAGCGGGAAGAACACATGTTAGAAATGACATCTAATGGTAAACTGTAATAATACAACTTAACCCTGTGAGATCATACAAAGACTCAGATAAAACAACATCATCTCATTCTTACACACTTAAAAATATATATATAGTTGCCCACTTTGTGTGAGGCACTGTGCTAAACATAACGAAGTATTTAAAAATGTATAAATAATGGCCAGGCATGGTGGCTAACGCCTGTAACCCTAGCACTTTGGGAGGCTGAGGCAGGAAGATTGCTTGAGGCCAGCAGTTCAAGACCAGCCTGAGCAAAAGCAAGACCTAATCTGTACAAAAATTAGGGAAAAAACAAAAATTAGCCGGGCATGGTGGCACATGCTTGTAATTCCAGGTACTCAGGAGGCAGAGGCAGGGGGATCACTGGAGCCCAGAAATTTAAGGTTGCTGTGAGTTGTGATGACACCACTGCACTTTAGCACAGGTGACTGAATGAGATCCTGTCTCCAAAAAAAAAAAAAAAAGTATAAATACTGATCTTTGCCAAAAAATAACCTAAAACCGATAGAGGAAATTTGGCATATGCATGGAACTATGAATTGTACGGTAATATATGCCATATAAATTGCCACAATACGAAAATTCAGATGGGGAGACATTACTTCTAGCTTAGGTAAAATTTAAGCAGAAAGAAAGAGATGTCTTCTGCAAAATGGTAAATATATGGAAAAATATAAGACTCAATCTTTTCCTTTCTTAATTTCTTTAAAAGATAACTGGCTGCTCAAAGCACAGATAAAAATAATTGGTAGGTGTCATTAGGTTTATAATACATGTAGAAGTAAAATACATGAGAACCAGAGCAAACAGGTGGGAAAGGGGGAATAAACAGAATTAGACTATTGCAAATCTCTTACATTTTATGTGAAGTGGTATTATGTCAGAATATTATATATAATATATTGTAAATTAATTACATTAATTCATGGGAGACTATGGTACATTAAGGATGCATATTGTAATTTCTAGAACACTAAGGACTAATACAAATAGGTATAGCTAATATATAATTAAACAAATTTTTTCAAAATTCTCATATATAAAATTATGAATAATTTATTCAGAACTATAAAATATGAAACAGCAAAGCTAACATTTAAAAATAATATTAAAATAGGAGACACACTATTTATAGAATATAACAACCAGAAGAACACAGTGGGGACCAAGTGGCAAAAACTCTAAAAGTGATGTCACATATTCCTGGAAATGATTAAAATTGAGATTAAAGAATGATGCAATGCTGCACACCTCAGGAAAAGAGATGTAATGTTAAAATCAAAGATTTGTGAGCTCTCCCTGAATCAAGACATAGAAAGCAGATACACCTTGCAGTAAAGGTGTACTGTGGGGAGGATCATTAGTACTAAGAGCACAAGTAGAACATTACAAAGAACACGAGGGAAAGACAAACCCAAGTGAGATGAATACAGTGAAGTTTGGGGCATATTATAAAAGTATCCAAAACAACTTGACCTATTAAGACAAGATCTCTTTAAAGTACAACCATTGACATTCTTCTTACGAAATCTAAATTTATTCATTAATTTAACACATAATTCACATTCGCCTATTACAACACCAGGAGTTCTTCTACGCTCTAAGGATACAGCAATAAGCAAAGAGACAAAAATCCTTCTCTAATCTAGCAAATATGATTAATGATGTGACTAGATATAAGAAAAGAATTGCAATTTGGGTTTTCACCAATAAAAAGAAAATTAGATCCTATGGGTAGACAGCTGATCACTCAAGGTCCTTGTTGATACAGCCAAACCAACTTTTCAGCCCATTCTTACCTGAAGGTGTCTTATATCATTATTAAACTATACTATTCACATTCCCAAATATGCCCCCACACCTCACACCTCTAGCCCTTTGTTTATGCAGTTCTCTCTTCTGTAATGTTCGCTCCTCCCCCATTACTAATTATTAAAAACTGTCCTTTCTAGAACTTACTCTAATCCAATCTTCCCTGACCAAACTAAATCAAACTCAATTGTCTTTTGTATTCTAACAGTAATTTGTTTATATATCTCTCACAAATTTATTGCCTGTACACATAACTGCATATTCCTCAAAAGAATTCTTTTAATTCAACTAAGACAAGACATGTCATTTATTTTTACATCTAATGTCTGTCAAGGTGCCTAGCACAGGTTTCAACATGTTAAATCTTCAACATGAAATTTTTAAACTCAACTTTGTCAGCTGTTACGTAAAGAACAAGACCCTAGGCAGGAGTCCTCGAACTTTTTAAACAGGGGGCCAGTTCACTGTCCCTCAGATCGTTGGAGGGCCATTGGAGAGTGAGGAACACATTCCACACATGCACACTGTGGGCCCGGGAGGAGTCAGCTGCTAAGCAGGACAGGCAGCAGTGGCAAAAACACCCGGCAGGCCAGACAAATGTCCTCGGCGGGCCACATGTGGCCCACGGGCCGTAGTTTGAGGACCCCTTCATTTATGTTTTATCAAAGACTGAGCCATCAAAAAGGAAGACCAGAAGACTTGCAGAGAGCATTATTATAGTCCTCAATCTTTTTTCTGTTCAAAGGCATTTGAGGAATACAACAGACTCCCTTCAGTAAAAGTAGCTTGTGATCTTCAAAAGGCCTGTCGTTTAAAAAATAAAAAACAAAAAACTTATGAGCAACTTTAACGAGCCTCCAGGTGACACCGACACCCCCCCAAACGCAGGTTCACTGAGCCTCCAGGTGACAGACACCCCCCCCGCAAACCATCCCAGTGACACTGGTACCCCCCCACAAACGCAGGTTCACTGAGCCTCCAGGTGACAGACACCCCCTCCCACAAACGCAGGTTCACTGAGCCTCCAGGTGACACTGACACCCCCTCCCAACAAACGCAGGTTCACTGAGCCCCTCGGCTACAGCAGCGTCCACACGTTACACCCACACCAGCTGTACACAGAGAGCAGGGAAAACGGGAGAAAAAAGGAGAAAGCAAGTCAGGAAAAACTCTAAAATAGGTAAAAATTAAGCAATCTGCTTGGGGATGTACATACATGTGAAAATTGTTTTTAATGCAAGAGAAGGATAAACACGACAGGCAGGAGAGCAGCCGAGGGACAGGAGGAGACGGGGTGACCAGATGCGAATTCACAGCATCAAATGGGTTCTGAGTTTCACTTGTAGTGGGTTAGAGTTTTTGCTTTTTTATTATGTTGCATAAAATGAATACAAAATATTTTCAAACATTTGCATCAAATGTTACATAAAATTTAAAAATTACTCCCATTTGTTTTGGATGTACATTTCACTGTTACTTAGATAAGTCTGAACTTTCCCCAAAAGTCTACTAGCAATTTTAAATTATTTGTCATTCCTTGTCTATTCATACCATTGTCCCATTTATATATTAATTTTTCATATATTGACATTACTCATACTTTTCTCTCTTTGCCTCTTAACCACTTCGGTACAGCGCTCACTGGCCGCGAAACCTCGCCCACAGCCGGCACTCACAGTCCGCATGGTAGTCTGTGCTGTGCGTTGACGACGCATCCGTTTTGCTCTTGTGTGATGGGGGAAGCTTTAAAGCACCGAAAGCTTGTTTTACTTTACAGGCAGCTTTAGGAAAATAACTATAATAACTCCTACTAAGGACTTGTTAAAAGGTCACAGATTCGTAGTAACTTGTTAGCTGAAAGTACACACTGCAACTGCAGAGATAAAAGCAAAATCTTTTTGGCTGTCAACTACAGTCGACACTGGGCTGTGCGCGTTCATCTGTGGCTGACGACTATAGTCGATGCTGGTACCAAAGTGGTTAATAAACATTAAATAAAATTATACTGAAATCTAGCTATGTATCCCTTTATCACTATTTTTGTGATCAAAAGTCCTTCCACACTCAAATCAGAAAAATAGTTGTATTTTCCTCTGGTTTTTATCATTTGTTTTTTAATATTAACTTTTTAAGGAATTAATTTTTAAAAATTATTAATAAACTTTATTTATTTTCAATTGAGTCAAGGTTGCCTGTGTGAGAGTGTAATGTATCATCAGTCATCGCAGCTCACTACAGACTTCGAACTCCTGGGCACAGGAGGGGACTACAGGTGTGCACCACTGCCCAGCATCATAATTAAATTCTTGTCAGTGCTAGCATTGCTTTCTTTGATCTGTTTGGTCTCTTATTAGTGCCCCACAATTTTCATCACAACTTGTATGCACAAGCTACATATTTACAAGCTACAATCGTGATTCCATGTTGTCAATCATTCCTATATAATTACTGTATTATGTATTATCTGCCCAGCAATATTGTCAGGTTTTTTAAAGCATGCCATACTTTCAACATTCTTTATGTCCCTAATAATTTCTACCATTAAATAGACACTAAATAAACACTTACTGATTGAATACTCTCCCCAACCAACCCTGAGATAGTAAAGAATGAGTGGGTGGCCGCCGGCGGCCGGGGGAGGGGAAGGCAAGCTACTGTTAATGGGTACAGAGCTCTAGAGTTACAGAACCACAGAGCCACGGGGATGGATGGTGGCGAGGACTGCACGTTATAAATGATTTAAATACACTCAACCGTATACTTCAAATAGTGAAAATCATACATTTTGTTATGTGTATTTTACCACAATAAAAATAACTGAAAGAAAAAATAAGGGGAGGAGAAATAAAGTTAATCCTCAATAATAAACGGCTAGTTACCAGGTCTTAAGAAGAATAACTATCAGTAACATTTCCCCAAGAACCTCCAAGCAGTCAGTGTGGCAAGCACTGAATGTGGACAGTTAGCAAAACAGAGTACTTTAATTAGACTTGCAGGTAGGTTTTTGTTTATTTTTTTTGCATCAAAGTACATTAGATTAAGAACAGGAAATAACACTATGCAACATATTGATCAAGGTTCCTGATAGCAAAACAGGTCATTATGAACACTTTATTCAGTTTTTAAAAATGTTTTAAGTATTCTTTTAGTTAAACTAGTAGAGCAAAAGGATGTTTCCAGACTTTTGGATTTGACAGAATAGCAGTTTATAAAACAAAGTGATGGGTGGGGAAATTGTTAACCTTTTATTTCTTAAACAGCTAGGCTGAGGCATAATGCACATACCATACAATTTAACCATTTGAAGTATACAATTTAATAGTTTCTATATATAACATTTTAATTTTTTTAAATTGTGGTAAAATATGTTATAAAATTTGCCATCTTAACCATTTTTGAGTATACAGTTTGGTGGCCTTAATTACTGTACAGTCACAGTGTTTTGCAAACATCACTATTATCTATTTCCAAAACCTTTTTGTCACCCCAAACAGAAATTCTACAATCATTAAACAATAATTTCTCATTCTCCCCTCTTCCCAGCCCCTGGTATCCTCAAATCTACTTTCTGTCTCTATGACTACACCTATTCTAGATATTTCACGAGTGGAAACATACAATATTTGTCCTTTTGTGTCTGGCTTATGTCACTTAGCATAGTGCTTTAAGGTTCATCCATGTTGTAGCATGTGTCAGAACTTCATTTGTGTTTATGGATGAATAACATTCCACTGGAGGGACTACCACATTTTGCTTATCCATTCCTCTGTTGGTGGACACGTGGGTGGTTTCTACCTTTCGGGTGCTGTGAACAGGGCTGCAGTACACGCTGGCACACAAGTGACTGCTTAAGTCTGCTTTTCAGCCTCAAACAATTCTCCCGTCTCAGCCTCCCAAAGTGCTGGGATTACAGGTATGAGCCAAATTTTTGCATTTTGAAAATATCAAAAACACTAGCACATACAAAAATGATCTAAAGCACAGTTTTGCTGTCTACACATTTCTCCATAAAAATTGAAGTCTGCAAAAAATCATAAATTATGGAAAAGATCTGGGTTGTAATAACAATCAACAATTTACTAAATAAACAAAATGAGTATATCATCTTGATCTAAAAATTTTAGAGCTACATTATGAAACCTAAGCTGTTAGTTTTTCTACTTGCCCTAAATGATTTTGGTTTTATGCAAAGTGGGTTATGTGTCCAAACCTAACAAATATTAAATTACAAAGTTCCTCCATTAAAAACCCTAATATTTTATACTTCTAATAGAAAGCAGCCTATAAATATATAAAGCTAAAACTTTCAAAATGTAAAAAATTCTTTATTCACAGAAAGGAAAAAAACTCTTTCATAAGGACAAATGTCATTTGCAAGCATAAGGGAGTAATAATTATTAGCAACTATTCATTTCTGCAGGGACAGAAAGAACTAGACAGACGGAGGTTAAAAGGTGTTTTCTTTTTTTTTTACATCTTGTCATGTAAAATTATGATTAAATATAACATAAATGTCTCCAAATTGTGAACTAAAATAAAATGTTAAGGGCTGGGCGCGATGGCTCATGCCTGTAATCCTAGCACTCTGGGAGGCCAAGGCGGGAGGATTGCTCAAGGTCAGGAGTTTGAAACCAGCCTGAGCAAGAGCGAGACCCCGTCTCTACTAAAAATAGAAAGAAATTAATTTAGCCAACGAAAAATATATAGAGAAAATTAGCCGGGCATGGTGGTGCATGTCTGCAGTCCCAGCTTGGGAGGCTGAGGCAGAAGGATTGCTTGAGTCCAGGAGTTTGAGGTTGCTGTGAGCTAGGCTGACACCATGGCACTCTAGCTCAGGCAACAGAAAGAGACTCTGTCTCAAAGAATGAATAAATAAATAAATAAAATAAAATAAAATACAATTTTAAGGCTCACCCCTCCACCGTCTGACTAAATGGACCCCCTAGTGGCCAAAGGAATATCCTAAAACTAAATTGCCTGCCAGGAGGAAAGAGGTCAGACATGCCTTATCATGCCCCTCTCCCTTCTTGGGGACATCCTTTGTAACCCATTAACAGGCCTAAGGGTCTGCAAGACAAACCTGCAGGTCTTTAATTTACACAACAAATCTATGTCTGGTGGCTTATCTCTGATAACAGTTCCTTATGTTGAAACATTTCAAGCCTTTAGACAAAGCTTCATGTCTTTAACCAATTACAATCCAAAGAGTCTTTAAACCCACCTATAACCTGTAAGCCCCCCCCTTCAAGATGTCCCACCTTTTCAGGCCAAACCAATGTATGCCTCCCACGTATTGATTTATAATTTTACCTATAACCCCTGACCCCCAGATATGTATAAAAACGTATAAAACCAAACTGTAACCCAGCCACAGCGAGTCCACTTACTTGCTCAAGGCTTCTTGGGAGTGACTCCGGGTCATGGTCCTCAAATTTGGCTCAGAATAAAGCTCTTTAAAATTATTTTACAGAGATTGGCTTTTTTCTGTTTGACACTATGCAGCAAAGATAAACAAGTATTCTTATAAAAATATAGCTAAGAGTTGAAAATATTTGCTGTTAGACAATACTACTAATTTTGCATAATTTTGCACTCCATATTGTTGGGCCAACGAAGTTTTTTACCAGTGATCTAAATCAATACTGCAATTGGAAGTTTATGAAATTACAAGCATAATACGTTGTATTTTTGAGATAACTTTCTGGTTTGTACTGATTAATGATGGTGATTTCTAACTACTTCCCTAAAATGTTTGTGAATACTTAAAAATTAATTCTATTACTATAAAAGAAATTACTCTCAGTTGTCTATAGCAATTCATATCAAAAGCACACCTAATTTTGTTTAATGGACATTAAAGAAAATAGGAAAAGGGCCCAGTTCTATTAAAGTGTGTATTCCCTTTAGTGGAAAGTGCTGTAAAATTTTACTTATTTCAAAAATTAACCTAGTAATCATTCATCCAACGTCTTGAGCACCTACTATTTGCTAAGCATGGTTCTAGGTACTCAGGATACAGTGGTGAATGATTCAGAAAGGTTCCTACACTTATGCGGCTTACTGTTAATATTTGGGGGTGTCGGGGGGAACAGACAATAAATGTGAAAACAAAAAGATGATTTCAGATAGTGACAAGTCCTGTGGAAAAAAGTAAAGAAAAGAACAGGAAAAAACAGCAGGCAGTGGGGAGGGTCACTGTAGACTGGGAGGTCAAGGGTGCTGTGGTGGTCAGCGGTGTTGTTCACTAAATACTTCTAGTTGTCCTAAGCACCGGCAGGATTGCACTTGTAAAGGAAAATAAAAACCTCAGGACTCTCCAACTCCTTATGCAAAAGGAAGGTCAAGCCCACAAGCTAAGTCATGCAACACTCTCTTCCAAATAAACAGCTGTTACTTACACTACCAGCCGGATCACCACAGAAAGGAAAAAGGCCTCAGGCATCTACAGAGACAGTTCCCATAGATCATTCATAAGGACACTGTTTGCTGGCCTCCAGTCAATGAGGACATGCAAATTGCAACTCCGGGTCTATAGGCTAAGTCTAGCTCCTAAAACTGAAGTCCGTTTTGATTCCACACTAATAATGTTGATTACAAGTTTATCTTCCCAAGTGCAGAACAGAGACAAGATCATTCATTCTGCTAGCTACCCAGGAACATCTGCATAACTGATACTTCCTTTACTCCCTTTTCTCTTCAAACATTTACCTAATCTTGTATAAAATGCAGATTTCCTGGCACTAACTAAAGGCTCACAAGAATGTAACCATTTGCATCATGGTCCACCCTCTCCTTTTTCTTTCTGTATGCCCTCACTCTTTAAATACTGAGTTTCCAAATCCCTCTTCAGGTAGCACAGGTCACAGATGCTTCTGTGTCCTTGAACTTGGGCTTAATAAGGCTCCACCGATGGAGACCTTTGCCTCAGCCACCTATTTGGGTTGTCACACTTCCCCACAGCCCTGAAACTAGGCATGGCCACTCGACTGGAATTGACATATGGAATCTCAGTAAAAGTGATTTATGACATTTGGCATTTGAAGATTTAAGAATCTTACTCTGATTGCTACTCTTTCTTTTTCGTTATACCCCGGGCAGTGGCAATGCCCCATGGTGGTTGCTGTCAGCCTGCTACCAGAATGAAGCCCATTAGAGGCAGAGCCCCAAGAATCCACGACGGATGGGTAGCGTGAGCAAGACCCACTGTTTTGAACCAGAGGTTTGAGGTTGCTTGTTATCACAGCATAACCTAACCGATCCTGCCTATCGTAGAAAGTTAAGGAGATTATACATGAAGTAAAACTTAAATGATGAAAAAGAGCTAGGCACGCCAAGGGGAAAACACACGCAAAGACATAAGTAAGAAGGACAGCGGCTGGAGTGTGGTGAGTAAGGAGAACCGGAATGAAGGAGGTGGAGAGTTGTACTCGCATCAGGCCATGCAGGATCAAAAGCAGACAGTGAGCAGTTTGGGTTCAATGCTATTTCAACAGGTGAGCAAGGCAGGGGTTTTCAGCTGCAGTGGGATGGGAGGGGAATAGGGGGGTTTTAAGTGAAAAGCTACCTAGTGAATCATGAACAGGTGGAGTCCCTTTCTACCACCAAATTCCAGATGCCTGATCTCAGGCTCAGACAAGAGACCAAATAGTCCCTTTCTGGAGAAATTAAATGATCCCAGAGAAAGAATCTTCAGACACTGGCATTTGAAGGAACCTAAAGAAAAAGCCATCTGACCACCTAACATCCCAACAGTAAAACCAGCACAAAGAATATCCAATTAGCTTCCCAATGTTTCACTCGTAAATATAAACAGACAGCCAGGAATCACCAGACATTGGAGACCAGCTTCTCTGCAAGAGAAAGAGGCCACATGGAGCAAACAGAAAATACATATAACTGCTATCATGGCAGAGTAAGAAATGGAATCACATCTATAAACCATAAATAGGATACTCTAAATAGAAATATTCAAAATCTTTAAAATATGATAAACAACAAATTCAGTTAAAGGGTTAGAAAATAAAGTTGAGGCAATGTTCCACAAAGTAGAAACAAAAGACAAGAAATGCACAAATAGGAGATGAGAGAAAAAAACTTTGTGATATGATATCTGAATAACAAGAATTACAGAATGAAAACAGAAGGAAAAAATTATTCAAGAAATAATTGAAAAATAGGCATCTGAAAATGGAAAAAGACCATGAAATATCCAGCATATGAATGGGAGGAAGCACTAAGCATATCCAATTGGAAAGTCAGACGCTGGTGGTCAGAAGAGGAGATGAAAGGCTCCTCAGGGTGGGTGACAGGAGAGGTCATAAAACAAACTGGTATCAGATTTCTCAGTAGCAACCTAGAAGCTAGAAAATGATGGGTGAATGCCTTCTAAATGAAAAAAAAGGAAGTGGAACATGAAGATGTGACTGATTGCTACAATCTCAGGATAAAACTTTAACAGATGAGAAGTTGCTTCTTATGAATGAGCAAAGAAAGTAGTTTCTTGAAATAGCATCTACTCCTGGTGAAGATACAGTGAACATCATTGAAATGACAACAAAGGATTTAATAAATTTAATTGATAAAGTAGTGGCAGGGTTTGAGGGTTTGAGAAGACAGACTCCAATTTTTTTTTTGTTTGTTTGTTTGTTTTGTTTTTGGAGACAGGGTCTTGCACTCTTGCCTGAGCTAGAAAGCAGTGACATCATGACATCATAGCTCACTGCAACCTCAAACTCCTGGGCTCAAGCCATCCTCCTGCCTTAAGCCTCTCAAGTAGCTGGGACTACAGGCACATGCCACTCCACCTAGCTAATTTTTCTATTTTTTGTAGAGATAGGCTCTTGCTATGTTGCTCAAGCTGGTCTTAAACTCCTGACTTCAAGTGATTCTCCTGCCTCAGCCTTTCCTAAGACTCAAAATCCAGAAGCAAAGCAATTGGCGAAAGGCTGAAAAATGGGACTACCAACACACACATACACACAAACACACACACACAAAAACACAAAAAAATACCCCACAAAACCTAAAAACAAACAAGCAAAATTAAAACCTTTTACATGTCCAAAATACACCATCAACAAGGTAAAAATACAAATGACAAATGGGATAGGTAAAAGAAATATTTACAAATTAAACTATAAATTAAGGGTTAATATCCCTGACATGTAAAAAAAAAAAGGCAAAAAACCTATAAAATTTCAGAAAAAGCCCGAGAAACCCAATGAAAAAATTGAGCGAAAGATATGGACAAACAGAAAACACAACACAAAAGGTCAAGTTATGGAAAGACACTTAATTTCTCTTAGAGAAGACCAATTTCTAAACTACATCTAACATACCATTTCTACTTAATACCTATCAGACTAGCAAAACTATAAAAGACTGGCAATATACTCTGCAGAACAACTGTACAAAAACAGGGATTCTCATACAGCACTGGTGGGAACAGAAAATGTCACAATCTTTATGGAGGGGACTGTGGCAATGACCACCAAAATTACATATGCATTTACTCTTTGACCAGCAATCCCACTGGCAAAATCACAAAATGATGTACATACACATTCATGTATTATAGCAGTATTTGCAATAGTAAATCCGTAAGGAACTGGCTGAATACAATAGAGGGCATCCACACAGTGGAATACAAACAAGCTAGAAAAAAAGGATCATATCATGTCAAAAGGCAACCAAAGAAAAAATATTAATAAAGTGGACTACATCAAAATTAAAACTTTTGTGCTTCAAAGGACACCATCAAGAAAGTGACAACCACAGAATGGTCGAAAAAACCTGCAAATCCTACATCTGATAAAAGACTTCTACTCAGAACACATAAAAGGTTTTTACAATTCAATAAAATGACAACCCAACTAAAACATGGACAAAGCCTGTGAACAGACATTTGCTCAAAGAAGATAAACAAATGGTCAATAAGCACAAAGATGCTCAACATCACTACTCATCAGAGAAATGCAAATGAAAATCATAATGAGATGCCACTTCACAACCACCAGCATAGCTATAGTCAGGAAATCAGGACAATAACAAGTGCTGACAAAGACGTAGAGAAACTGGTATTCTCATGCATTGCTGGTAGGAATGTAAAATGGTACAGCTGCTTTCAAAATCAGTTCAGCAGTTACTCAAAAAGAAAACAGAGTTGCCATGTGACCACAGCAATTCCACTTCCACATATATGCCCAAAAGAACTGAAAATATATGTCCACACAGAAACATGCACATGTATATTCACAGCAGCATTATTATTCATAATAGCCAAAAAGTGTGAAAAACTCAAATGTCCATCAACTGATGAATGGATAAACAAAATGTGTTATATCCAGTGGAATATTATTCACACAATGAAACACCATTCAGCCATGGAAAGGAATGAAATACTGATACATGCTGTAACATAGATGAACCCTGAAAACATTCTGAGTAAAAGAAGCCAGACACAAAAGGCCATATATTATATGATTTTACCCATATGAAATGTCCAGAATAGACAAATCCAAAGACAGAAAGTAGAATAGTGAATGCCAGGGGCTGGGGTGAGAAGATAATGGGAGATGACTGATATTGCATCTGGGGTTCCTTTTGGGGGGCAGTGAAAATGTTCTGGAATTAGATACTGGGAACAGTTGCAAAACCTTGTAAATATACTAGAAACCACTGAATTGTTTATTTAAAGAAAAAAGTCACTGGAGCCAATTTACATGTCACTTTGTTCAAGTGGGGAGTCAGCAGAGGATTATTTTTGTAGCTTCTATTTAAAATTATCAATTTACAAAGAATTTTCAATGATTCCTGATTTTTCTATGTGTCTCCCCAACCTGAGATTTTCCCCCCACCCTCTAGGAAAGTGGCATATGCCTGCTTCCATTGTTGTTACTGTTTCTATTAACTTTTAAAAGTCTCTATTATGGACATTTTTCAAGCATACAAAAGTAGAATTATATAAGCCTTTGTGCTACAATAATTTATTAACATTTGCCATATATTTTAAATCTAAATTATTTTCCTGAAATTGCCAAGACCTAGGCCACAGCCTGAGGCCTGGCTAATCACTCAAACTTGCCAGGAGGGCACCGCACCAGGCATACAATGCTTTTAGGCTAACTTCGGGTGAATTCTGGCAAACTATTTCCTTCACTTGTGACAACATTTCTCAAACTTTCCCCTTAACTATCTTTGAAGGTAGGGTGGGCAAGGTAACTAGTGACCATGACATTGTCTAAGGAGCGGGGTTCCACAAAAAAGGAAGAGAAAGAAGAGTGAAAATAATGCACTTCATTAGACTGTTTCAGCCTTTGTCCTTTCTCACAATGAAGTGCCATTCTCCTAAGTGATATAACGTCTACTTAACGTGTAAGGCTTGATAAAGTATGAGATGAGTGCCCATATACACCCTAAAACATACCCAGAATGTAGAGTACAAGTATTTAAAATGTAAGGTAACGAATATATTTAGTTATAATTTACTAATGTGTTGTTTTTCCAAAAGTAAACTATATTTTTAAAATAATAACCAGTTTACTGCCTTTGAAGCAGTTCTCAGGCCACAGTGCAGGGACGGAAAATCCAAAAGGAGCTGGGACTCACTGAGTTGAGGAGACAGAGACCAGAGACTGAAGTGGCCAATTTTCAGTGTAGCCTTTTTTTCAGAGAATTCATATTTTTCAAAGTCAATTATTTTCTATGAATCATACTCCAGATTCTTTTCCTTCCCTAATATTTACAATATTTAGGATAATTCTATGAAATGGTACCTACTTAAGAACAAATACTGACTCATAATAGTATAACCATCTAACACTTTCTACTCTGTTCAAGTTCAAATTTTATAAAAATATTCTCTTTAAAATGCAATTCTAACAGCAGCAATTAAGAATATAATTCTTGACTGTATCTGATAATCTAAAACTGAGAAAACTATGTATATTTAAGAAAATTTGACTTAACACACTTTAAAAACACAGAGCTTTGTGTGTTACCCCTGAGGTAAACTGAGAAGACAGAACACTCAGACCACTGGGAATCCGGCCGTCTGTGGAAGGCAGGTCGTACCGTTGGAGAAGCAAATAAAGAACATGGACCAGACTCTGCTGAACACCCTGTCAACAGTACCAGGCCCAGGGAGGCTTCCCTGGTCACTTCCTAGATGTCCCTCTTCCTTTAAAACCCATCTGCCATGCACCTTGACTTTTGTGAAACTGGTGGAGAATTACGAACCTTTATTAAAGAGGAATTAAAGAAACCTGTGGAAATTATCACAACCGCCTAGGTCCTAGGATCACTATGAAGCCTCAAAATGCTTGTGTGAAGCCGGGCGCGGTGGCTCACGCCTGTAATCCTAGCACTCTGGGAGGCTGAGGCGGGTGGATAGCTCAAGGTCAGGAGTTCGAAACCAGCCTGACCAAGAGCGAGACCCCATCTCTAAAAAAAAAAAAAAAAAAAAAAAAAAAAAAAAAAAAAACAAACAAACAAAAAAAAAAAACAAAAATGCTTGTGTGAGAAATAGTTACTGAGGACTGAACACAGATATTGCCTGGTCGTGGATGAAGCCACAGTGAGTCTTACAGCTCAAGGACTTCTTCCCAGAACAAAGGAATTAAGTCATAATCTCATACTCAGCCCAAAGACTTCGAACCTATTGCTGTGGATCTTGCAGCTCAAGGACTTCTTCCCAGGGCAAAGGAAGCAAGTCGTAATCTTCTAGAACGCAGCTGAAAGACTGTGAATCTCCTCCTCTGGATGGCCATACCCACTGAACAACCTACAGGTGGAAATGCCACCCCCCATCTGAAGGAACATGAAGAATCATCTGAAACCCAGAGAAAGGCCAGGGAAAAGAGGGGGCTAGCCAGGGAGCAGGGAAGAGCCTGAAAAGCTTTCTCAGGTTGTCTCACCATGGACAGCAGATGTGGCCCCAAGACGGTTAGTCTGACTGCCCTAGGGAAAGGCATCCAGGCCTTTCTGATTCCTAGGGGATTAGGAGGAATCCGGAGCGATGAGGACAGGACGGGCAAGAACACCATGCTGCTGCTTTTCAGTCCAATTACTGGAATGCCCAGACGTTCCAGCTGGTTGCCAGCCTATCTCCTGAATAGTACTTACCTCAAGGTCTGATATATATTTGCCTGTGATTGTAGCTACATCTGAGCCCATCAGGGAACATCAACCAATGGTACCTCTGATATCCATCTTACCTAGCAACACAGCGGCATTTCTGAGGAACCTGAACAGACTTAAGGCTTTCTTCCAGCATGCATTTATTTTTCAGTTTGTTTGATTATTGTCTTTTTTTTTTCTAGGAAATTTAATCGATCTGATTCTTGAAAGAGAATTTCTGAGATTTAGAGCTAGAGTTCCCAGGGTACACCATTTTCTACAATCTATTCAAAAAAGAAATATTTAAAAAAGAAAAAATGAATACCATTGCCTACTTATAAAAAATCTGGAATGTGAAACATTAAAAAAAGTGGAACTTTTAAAAATTAGACCTTAGATCCATTTCCAGAGATTCTAATTTAATGTTTTTGTAAAACAAAATTTAAAAAGCAATTCAGATGCTCACTCATGACTGAGAACCAGCATGCTAGATATTGTTTGTTCTTAATGTCAGTTGTGTAGCACTGTCATCTAAAATCCCAAAGAATTCATTTAAAAGAATAAATATGGTACAAATACTACTGTAACTAGGGCTTACAATAGTACATTTTTCATCAGGATTTGTCTAAAAAATGCAGATGAACCAAGAGAAAGTCCGACTTTATATTAGACTGCTGGTAGTTCGGCTTTTAAGTCACTTGAAAGTAACTGAGACTAAAACTAGTTTTATTTGAATAGTCCTTAAAAAAATAAAATTTAACTTTCAAATGATTCAAATGGCAGTTTCTTGCCAAAACAACCCAACATGAATATTGATCGCAAGTGACAGGCTTCTTAAGATTGTCTGTGTAGCAAATCGGTTTCACTGATCAACACCTAAGTGGACATATAGGAATAACATTTCTTGGGCATCGGGCAGATGGGAGGGGGGAGGAGGGGATGGGTATATACATACATAATGAGTGCAATGCGCACCGTCTGGGGGATGGACACTCTTGAAGCTCTGACTCCAGGGAGGATGTGGGGGGAAAGGCAACACACGTAACCTAAACATTTGTACCCCCATAATATGCTGAAATAAAAAAAATTTTAAAAAAAGATTGTGTAGAACATATATGTGAAGAGTGGTAAATAAGTAGGTATTTCAAAAGACACGTTTCAGTTATGTTGATATTAAATGATATTAAACTTGATATTTCCAAACATATAAGAGAAATGATAAATTATAAGTACAGTAGAAAAAATACTTTAGACTTTATATTGTCTATAATTTAAAAAGACGACATCTCTAATGGTAAGTATGCCTCCCCCCAAAACCTATTAAATTTTCCATCAATGGACACCCCAAATAAATTATTCTTATGTTTTGATTAGGCAGTTAAAATAGGCACATTTTATATTATTTGAGGAATGGCTCCATGTCAAAATTCAATTGAAAAGTAAGGACTCGCTTTCTCAAATAGCATTTTTCAGCTGTACTTTTGAGATAGAAAAATAAACAAGTAGGTAAATCAAGAATCTACAAAAAGAGAAAACTAAAAAATTCATAAGTTTTCAAGTTGAGAGAGCTTCTCTATACTTAGTCTTCATTAAAAAATTTCTTTTTAAAAATCTTTCCATAGCTATTAAATGTGAGAAAATCATATTTAATAACCCACTGCAACATTACTATTGATGGCTGTCAGGATGATCTGAATCTGTGGATGCGATAACTCACTTTATCTGTGTCTCTCTTCACCACATGCTTCTCATGAAATGGTATTATTTCACTTTAGATGACAGTACACACCTAATGGAATTCTAAAGCCTTAGCATTTACCGCAGCTTTCAAGAAATTAGCTATTTCAAGACAAATTGAACTTATCCAGTAGAAGGAAGGTTGATTCCTCAAGACAACGACTTCCCCTTTGAAGATGAGAATACTTTAATGTTGGAGTTAATTCCAAGTATTTTCAAACATTTTTCTCCATTACATAAGTATAAATAAAGGTCATAGGTCTCCCCACCTCCACTGCCCCTGCCTCAAGTTATCTTTATAACATGAGCTACCATAGTGACAGCAAGAAAATGAGAAAATTATCTATGCTTGTTCTTAGATTGCTATCATCACCAGTGAAATTGGAATTAACCAGAACTTTATGTATGGAATGTTTTGATTACCAGGAGTTTCCTAATATTGCTGCCTTTCCACCTCCTGCTTTTGTAGGTAGAATGAGCATAGTTTTACATTCTGTTAATATGACATACTCTTGCAGACCTATAAAAAAGTACATTGAGAAGATGAAGGCATATCAGTACAAAGACCCAAAAGTTGATGGGTTTTAGGGAGATAGACTAGCATAACTTACTACAGGTTTGGTAGTCACACACATGGATTGAAACCAATTTGATTATGTCTGTGTGACCTTGAGTACCAGTAATTTAACTGTGTCTCTTCCCTTATTATAAAATCGTTATAACAACATTCCCCTCATGATGCTGTTGTGAAGAATAAATGGAATAAGTGCATTGACTAGGATGCAAGATGCTCGATGATCGACATTTTAAAAAAAAAAAAAAAGGTAGTGCCACAGGCAATGTTTGTGATAAAACCTAGCTTGCTAAAAACTGCTTACAAAGTGGACTTGCAAAGTGATCTAATGTGCATAGTCAAATGAAAAGGTATAAAGTCAGATTCTCTTGCTATAAACCATAGTTTGTAACTGAACTTTTAAAAATAGTATTTTAAATCCCACTTATGAGAATATGTGACAAGCTCTCAACAGAAATCCATTTAAAAATATTTGTATATCTTACTTTTATGTCCATATGATAAATGCTTAAACTAAGAAAGAAGATCCTTCATTCTTTAAATTATATTTTAAATTTACTTAACATATAAGCTGACCAAACCGAGGGGGAAAAAACACTAAAACTTTTATATGGGTCTACCTTTCACTTAAATGCTCAGATAATATCTGGAGAATATAATATACGTTTGATATTTAATACAGGTCTACTTTTTAACAGAGTACTGTAAAAAATTAACATAAGAAAGTTGCTTTTAAAAACCCTCAGGTGGTTAATACAGTAAAATCTCAAAGTTAAAAATTAGAATAAATTTTAAATCATCAGTGCTGACACCTCACAAGTAATCTTAACTCAAATACAATGTATCTTAATTCAGACACTGTTCCACAGCTCCCTGGACTTACTCTCTTCTGTTATACTTTATTGTGCTTCCTTCAGTAATTGTGTTACTCTGAACTATAAACTCTGCAATGGCAAGAACTCTCTTATCTTGTTCACCTCAGCACCTAGCAAGTGTATGGCACATAGCAGAGTTTCAATAAATAACAATGTATTAATAAATGAAGTTAAGACATTAAAATTGCATATATCCTACTTGTACAAAAATGCAATTTTTAATGTGATTTTATGAAACAGATTTAATTATGAAGTAACTTGAACTATAGAAGCATTTATTTAAAATAAAACTAGCTTCTCTAAAGAACACATAGATAAGAGTCTATATGACTCCTTTAAAACTCTGATGCAATGGTATTCTATTACCTTCGTCATTTCTCTCTTTAATTTTACATAAAGGTAGGCAAACTTTTAGCCATTTATGGAGCAAACACTCTGGACAATTGCTGATGTTACCAACTTTAAGTGAAATCTGCCACATACCCAGTGCAAATGTAACCTTATAATGATTTATTAGTGTGAATAAATTACTTTAGTGTTTGCATATAAGGGTATTTCTACTGCTATCTGATCAAACACATTTAAAATATCTTACCCTGTACCTTAATTGTGAAAATATATTCCAAGATGCTAAATTTCCCTTAAAAGAAACCTGAGTTAAAAATCAGACTACTCTTGAATAGAAAATATACAAAAAAAAGAAAGATTAACTAAATATCTAATTAGATTATTTGTTGGATTGAGTTGAATATCTAACACTTTGATAAATTTCCTTCCTAAAATATGTAATGGATTATATAAATACTAAAAAAATTCCAAATAATTTTTATTTTATAGACTATTTCTTTGCATATGTAACTAATTTTGATATTAAAGCTTGTATAGCATTTTCACAATACAAACTAACTTTTTATGAATTTCCTATGGAAAAAACATAACAGTAGGTACCCACACACATATAAGCTCTTTCCTTAAAGCAATAATAAATGTTTTAAAAATTACAGCTAAGACATGATTACTCAAAAGACTATTTTATTGAGTATTTAGAGTCTTATCTCCCTCCCATTATCTTCATTTCCATCATTTATCTCCTGGTTCCAGGGATTCTCAAACTTTCATGTGACATAGATCACATTCTCTCTCAAAACATCTGATATATAATAGATAGACAATACATGATATTAATATATATTATTATCATGGTACTTATTTGTGTTATAAAAGTGAAGATATCGAAACATTTAAAAAACCAAGACTACTGAGGACAAAACACTGACAACCTGCAGTGCAGCCTCTGCAGAGTCTCCTCGCCAAAGCAGATTTACACCTGTTTTGAAAACTCGGCAGTGGCACAGCAAGTAGCTCAAAGTTATTACGTGAGAGATACAGGTAGAAATGGAACTCAATTCAGTTACTTTTTACTTTTTGTGAAAACTGCTAGTAAATATGTTGGTAAGGGATTAATGATGATCAAATGAAGAGGTGACAAGGAGTTTTTCTTTATTCAGAAAGTCTGTTTCAAACAAATATAAAACATACAACCTGAAACAATCACAGATAGGGTGACAGATGTGGGGGGAAATATTAAATTAAAACCAGTGGTTAAAATAAGAACTCCCACAATGTGTATTTCAGATATTTGTATCATTCATCAAAGATTGAGTAATGATAAAAAAAACATTAATATTGCTTCAGGTAAACAAGCCCTGAGGAGTATAACGAATGCTTATTTTCCAACATTCTGAGGTAACTAATGTGAAAAAGCAGAGATTCAGATGTATGCTATGAGACTTAAATACAAATTAATAAGGCAAGGCATATAATATGTGAGTATGCCATACCATAATTCCTGATCTCATCCCTTTCCACAGTAGTTTAATTACTATTTCCCTGAATTAGATTTGACTCATAAACCATTTTGAGTACCTTCTATGTATATGACAGTCCACTTTCTCCTTCCTTCTATTCTTAATATGACTTATAAAAAAATAATAATAAGAGCACACTGAGAAAAGCAAAGCAGAAACAAAGCAAACTAAAAACAGAAACTGTCTATGTATAACTTCTATCATAGGAAACAACAGTCAAAATCAATGAGGAATGAGGTTTTAGATTATCTACGAATTTCATTTAAATCCATGCTGTGGGCACATGAGGTTTCAAAACCTAAGGTATATGGTGCTTGAGATCCAAACACTAAAACTAGCACTTCCAATAGGCAACTTTTATACTGGGAGCTTTTAAAACATAGTGATGGGCATGCATTACACATGTTCCTTCTCCTACTAGAATGGAGAAAAGAGTAAATAAATTTAGAAAGAATTCTTACAGTTAGACCGTCACTGGGAAGCCAAGACAGCCTATGTCAGAACAGAGTACAGAAATACCTTTATTGAGACTACAAGTTGAGGATCTGTGTTTCCTAAATCAACTTGAAAAGAATGTATTGTAAGAAGGAGCTCAACTTGTGTTAACCTATCTTTGCAGCGCTCATTATGAGCCTGGCATTGTTTCAAGTGCTTTAAAAATGGCAACTCATCTAATCTTCACAATAACCCTATGAGTTTGCTGCAATTACTATCCCCCTTGTTTTTATATAAGGAAACTGAGAAAAGGCATGCAAGTTAAAGTGATTTGACCAAGGTCACTCTGCTAGTAAAGGACAGAGGTGAGATTCAAACCTGAGCTGTTGTGTCTCAAAGTCTGTGCTCTTAATCATTTTGCCATGCTACCTCTCTAATGACAAAGAAAAAAAAAGCCAAACAAAAAACCCTGTCACCCTGTAAAAAAATTAAATGTTAAATCCAAGCTAAGGTTTGCAAACAGTGAAAATTAAATGTTAAATCCAAGCTAAGGTTTGCAAACAGTGAAAAGTTTTTAACTATCAAGGATAAGACTATTTTCTCCTTTTTTTTTTTGAAGACACATCCTCTTTGCTTAAATGTAATGATGCTCTCTGTGTAGAATTCAACTGAAGGACAAGAAAGATAAAGACAATCTGACATTAGAGGGTCAGGGCTTTAAGTAAGCAAGTTAGAGCAGCATTTGATGCTTCCATTACAAATGTTAAAATTCTTAGTTAGCTCCAATTAGTATCTCAATTAAGGTATGCCAAAGGGTATGAATGTCTCTATTATATACTATCTGAACAACCCTAAAAAGAAAAAGGGGGGTTACAAAAGGGTAAGAGTTCAAACATACGTCATTTACTGAAGCATGCAAGATGACACCTATTCAAAGCCAACATAACCATATCCTAGGAATGTTTAGTATGAACTAAAGAGCCAAATGTTAACATTTTAATTGATTTTTCTTTGTAAAGCTGGAAGGACATGTATGCTTATTTAAATACTTCGCAAACAGTAATTGCAAAAATAAGTTGCCCAATTTAGAGAATGTAAAAGGGAGATTCAATTTTCATATTATCAATTTCTACGGAAAGCAAGGACATTGTAAAATATAGAAATCCTCTTAATCACATAGTTAAATAAGAAAAATATTTTGATTCTGTCATAATTACATCCTTTATCTTCTGATCTCTGATTCTGTATCCTGGTCATCTTATAAAGATGAGTTAATCAAAAGCAATGATTGTAATGTAATCAGCATCAATTAGTCAAAGACAAAGAAAATAATATGCCTGTACAGAAAATCATATTTTACCTCCTACCATATAAATCAGACATTCAGAAAGATTACAAAAATGACCTTGCCTACCAGAAAGTACTCAAACCTTTAAACTTTTAAAGTACAACCAACACTCTCTCTCTGATAACTTCAAACCATTAATTAGACCCAATGACCCCCAAATCTGAAAAGTTTACACATCCCATAATTAGTAAGCTGATACTACTCTGCTTCTCAGTTTAAAAGTAAACAAGCAAACATTTATTTTCTGCCTGTGGACAGATTATTTTTAAGAATGCTCTTGCCTCCATGAGACACAGCTGACTGTGGGGTGCAGAACCTCCCTAAAAACCCAACCTGCCTATAGGATGCCCGCTCCTTGAAGGTGCCACCTGGGTATCACTTCCAACCTCACAAACATGCTTATTACCAGGGACGTTTACACTGTATATGACATGGGGTACTACATACTCTGGGTAGGGCACTGAGGACTGTGTACACACTGCATCTGACAGTGGGTGCTGGGTACACAGCTTATGTGACAAGGATACTACGTACAAACCAAATATGACATGAGGTACTACAGACACACTATATGCGACACCAGGTACTGTGCTAGGTACACACTATATGACACTGAGTACTGCATACGTCCTGTACATGATAGCAAGGTACCATGTACACCCTGCATAGAGCATCAGGTACTGCACACACACTGCATATGACACTAGGTACTGCACACACACTGCATATGACACTAGGTACTGCACACACACTGCATATGACACTAGGTACTGCATACACACTGTACATGACACTAGGTACTGCATACACACTGTACATGACACTAGGTACTGCATACACACTGCATATGACACTAGGTACTGCACACACACTGTACATGACACTAGGTACTGCATACACACTGTACATGACACTAGGTACTGCATACACACTGTATATGACAGTGGGGTACTGTATGCATACTGCATAGAACACCAGGTATTGCGTATACACTGTATATAACACTGGTTACCAGGTACATAGCATAAATGACAAGGATACTGTATACACACTATATATGACAACAGTCATTATATATACAATGTATGTGATAGTGGGTCCTGCATGCACACCATATATGACCCTAGGTACTGGGTACACAGCATAAGTGACAAGGATACTGTGTACACACTGTATATAACACCAGGTACTATGTACACATTGTATGTGATGCCAGATACTATGTATATAATGTACATGACACTGAGTACTGGGCACCCAGCATGACGAAGATACTGTATCCACAGCAGTCCTATGTATATACTGTATATTGTATGCTGAGTACTCAGCATGACAAGGATATATCTACACACTATATGACACCTGCTACTATGTACATACCGCAGGACACCAAGTACTATGTATATACTGTATTTATGACACTGAGTAGCGCATGCACAGTGACAAGAATACTCCCTACACATCATGTATGACATGGGATACTATGTATACACCGTTGTATATGACACCATGTACTTCGTATACACTATATGAGACAACAGGTAGCGCTTGTGTACACAGCGTGACAAGGATACTGTGTACGTACACACAGTATATGACACCAGGCGCTATGTACACACTGTATATGGCACTGGGTACTGTGTACATACTGTATGTGACACTCGGCACTGGACACACAGCTTAAGTGACCAGGATCCCGTGTACACACAGCATGACACTGAGCACATACCACATACAACCCCGCATAGCACGCTGAGCACCGTGCACACAGCGTGGAAAACACCGGGCACCGTGCACACACCGCAGAGCACACCAGGCACCGCGCACACACACCGCAAGCGCCTGCACAGCCGGGCTCACAAGAAAAGCGCCAGGGAAGAGGGAAAGTTCGCCGCCCGGCCGCCCCCACGGAGCCCCTCAGCCCCGCGCGGCCCAGCAGCTTCTCCCCGGAGCTCTGGCGGGAGGAAGGCGCCGGACCCCACAGTTCGGTCCCGGAGGCCCGCGAGGACCTGTTGAGGCAGCGGCGGCCTCGCTCCCGGGCCGCCCGCAGCCCCCGACGCGAACGGACCCCTGCCTGGCCTCGGGCCGGCCCTGCGCCGCCGCTCCCGCCGCACCCGGCGCGCCGCGACCGCGGCCGCGTCCTCCGCTCTCCGCCCTGCTCGCGCCGGCGCCGCGCACGGGCCCCGAGGCCTGGCCGAGCGCGCGGCGCGGGGCCCGGCGGGCGTGCTCACGC